>JAUIMM010000052.1:45495000-46695000 GCA_031769625.1 Taudactylus pleione | reverse complement strand
GAGTGAGCTGTGTGTCATTGATTTCAAATAAGTTTACACAGGACTCATTACAGTATAGCCAAGTATATTGCAGCTCAAGTTCTATCCTGCATGAAAACATATCAAATTCTTCCTAATGTATTTCTGGCAGTGTTACAGATGGTTTTACAAACCCTTGGGGACCAGTGTTCGTCATTTTCATCTTTTTAGCCATATTAGCAGTTTGGTAGTAGCATATTTTCAACTTACCTGCACCATTTGTAGTTCCTCAGCAATAGCTTCATAAGCTTGCTCGCTCATCTCAGGAGGGATGGGTTCATTAATTATATTGACATGAGACTCCCCTGACTTGGGAGTATCAAGCAAATCATTTTGCACACAATCTGGGCTGAGGTGAGGCACAAATCGAGACCTCAAGTTGTACGCTCTTGTTGGAGTAGTCATGTTCTGGTGGGAAAAAGAAACAGAAAGATGAACTATAAAAATTAGCTGCAGAATACTGCATTAACAAGGTTTGTGGCTGCACACTTGTTAGTAGATGTTTTTATTCCTAGGTACTTTGTCATTCACACTGAAAATGACCAGTGAATACAAGAGAGAGGCCACCAAGGGGATGAGCTGTATAAAATGTCATTACTAGCACACAAAAGTCACATGAAGATTGAGGTTTTCATCATCACATTCTGGCAGCCATTGCTAACAGAAACCAAACTTTGGCAGTCTGCAGTTTTGGGTTTTAATCCGTATTATTTGTTAAGAGTATCTGAATATAATCTATATTCAATTTGTGTCAGTTAGAACTATTTTTAGTATCTGAACAGTTTGGATATTTTTCCATATTAAATCAAACTTAATACAATGTTCTTATAATCTCTCGTGCTGAATTTTAGCTTGGTATTCTTTTGTTAACGCTACATAGGTAATCACAAGGAAGAGTGCTTTGGTAATATCTCTTATTTAAATAACTTGTGGCAATTTATTGTTATGCGGTGAGAGTTCAGAAGAAAACACTAATGGGTGAGCCCTTGAATCAAACCTTAGGGGTAATGCCAAAAGTATTATTAATAGTGTAAAAGGAAAGGGATGTTTTAACCATTTTTAGACAGACCAGGTAGTTTTTAATTAACCCTTTGTCACGCAAGTGTCACATGAACCTCAGATGAGACCCTGATTATGACGGTAGTCAAAGTAGAGGCAGGCAAAAACAGCAGAGGAAGAATGAGCAATACGTGTAGGAGAGTATGAAGTAAACCACAGTGAGTTAGTTTCACCTGAGTTCTGCTTTGTCGGAGAAAGCTGTTAAAAAATTTATACATTTTATATTTCTCGATGTAATTATTTTTTATTTTCCTTTTGTAGTCTTTCAAGGAAGTAAACCCAGCTTGTATCCAAACACAACCCTAAACACAATGAACATGTCTCTTAGCTTTAAGCGAAGATCTATAATTTCTAAATGCTTGCAGGGTTTTATGAGCTAGTCTAGTCCATTGAATTATGTATATATATGGCCAATTTATCCTAGATATAAAAATTTATCTGCAACGAAGATATAAGGAAACACATTTCATTATGTTGTTGGCCAAAAAGCACTTGTCAAAACATGTATAGGGCTGTATTGTTACATTATATCATAAGATGCTATATGTGTATAGGTCCTTAATAATTAGTACATATTAGATTACACAGTACATAGACAAAATGCAAAAGCCATATTATATACAGCCAGAAGTCCTTTATGCTGGACTATGAATTTCTCTACACATGATCAAGAAGGACCTATTGGTGTTAAATTTTTTTCTGGCTAAACTCTTAAGTTAAGAGAACATGCAGCCATAGGATCTATGGGCCGGATTCCGTAAGAATCATTATTGCAATCGCAGCTCCGTAATCGCATGCAGGTCTGCTGCGAAAATACGCTAATGATTGCAATCGCAATGCCGTCGCACTGCAAGAATAGAAACGCCCACTGCCTCCTACTACCGCTATCTCACATCCTCACATTACTTTGCAATCATTCACAAACATCGGTAACATCAAGTATCATCGGTCCCCCGTGCAAAATTACAGCAGCCCTGACCTTACTCAGCTGATGACCTCCCCCAAACTTCCTGTCAATCACTCTGCGATGGTTCAGCACGATCGCATTGGAACCTTCGAGCATGTGCATTGCAATGAATAAGCAGTACGCAATAATTTGCCGGCTGTGTGCGTAATCGCCATAGCGATATTTACTGAAGCAGATATTATGTATTAATTGAAAAGAGATATGGACATAATCAGAATGACTGAACAGAGCAGTTTAAAATCACATTACTATGCATAAATTCGTATAATGAAGGTACTTTCTTTTAAAAGGATCCATTCTGGTTCCCAAGAGTACATTCAAATAAAAAGCAACAGCATAGAATTGCAGTGTTAAGTTTATCTTTATAAACATGCATGGCTACACTTTGGTCCGGATGTTTATTCTTCTAATGGGCTTTCCAATTAGGGGCCAGACTATTCTTTGTAATCTATGAATAGTAGGGTTTATTTTTATTTTTTTTACAAAGGCAAACCTTCTATACCATTTTATTAAATGATATTTTTGTATATTGCTAGGGCAGTGTTTAAGGTTAGCGTTGAAAGTGTATTGTTTGAAGTGTAGTCACTGCTGAGGAAACAAGAACATATAAAAGAAGGGAATAAAGCAAACAAGGGGTGTGTATTGTTCAAAAACAGTAGTATGAAGTGTGTGGAAGATGTATGTAAATTTATCACTGGCATTGATGAGGCACAGTAAGGGCCAGATTCAATTAGCTGCGGTTAGGCGAAAAGTCTTCTCAGGTGTGATCTTTTCGCACAAAAACGCGTATAGTGCAATCCTATTGTCGAAGTTTTCACACGTACGAATTCTCCAAAACCGTTGAACGGTTTTCACCATCTCAGAGCAAGTGAAAAGTAGTGCAAAATCCATATCTTTGAATAAAAATGTGGGGACTTGGTTCAGAACTCTTTGGAGACCCCCCTCCTAATGACAAATTAGGCAAAAAGACTTTTATAATTAGCTTAATTTGGCCAATAAGGACATGTCACTTTTGGGGTGAAAAAATGTAAACTAAAGTGTTGGAAAATGAGTTCAAAAGGTAGTGGGTCTGGTATTTTGGGGGCTGTATGAATGGGACATGTGTTTTAAATATTGCAGGTGGTTGCACAAGATGTATTTAAAAAAAAATTTAAATATGCACTTTTGGACTCAAAAATATACTTTGCACCCATTTTAATGTACCCCTACTTTAACTGCAGCAATTATTTTCTCCCCAAAAAATATCTTTTATAATTTTTTTTACACCTATACAACAGCCATTTGACACAGTTTAAGAACCCCAAATACTTTTATTAGGGCCTTTAATTTAGATTACCTTTGCAGGGTTACAGACAGATTACCCCAAATTCACCTGTACTTTCCACAGGTTATACCACGCACAGTTTACCTGCAAATGTGTTTTCACGTCTTTTGCAATTGGATAGTGCGAAAAAACGAGAGAACGCATAGACAAAAGAAGCGAAAAGATCGCACCAAAAGCATGCAAATTGTGCGAAAACTCCACTGACGTTAAGTTTTTGCTTTGTTGTGTCTAACTGAATCCCCGCCCCCCAAAGCTGAGTCCACACTTGCAGTTCATATAAACGTTTCAACACTCAGCTTGATTATCCGATCATTGTGCACCCTGTACACATTGACCTATTGTCATAATTTTCAAACAGAACGTAAAATCCCATACCCGAACATTGCAGGAGCATTTAAAGCAATTTATTGACGACTGCTCCAGCATACACGCTATACAGTTATCAGGTCAAGCATACAATTTTCCGCTGATCTGCCCAATAGTGTGTACAGCTTAAGTCCTAAATTTACAGTCAAAGATATTTTTAGAAGATGGTGACAAATAAGGATAAATTTGCAAGATGCATCATTACTGCAAGTCTGTGCTGTTGATATGTTTGTAACAGTCAGAAGCATAATTTTGCCAACACAATAGATTACAGTTGAACAATGCCACTTATTACTGTCATGTACAGTAAAACAATAAACAGGTTCTCATTTTGACAATTTTTACCTTTATAGTTTCTACGTGCATTTTATTCAGCTGAGACACCTCGTGCCTCTTGTGAGCTTGAATAGCCTCCAAAATATTCTCAAGATGATTGTTGGATTTGCGCAAAGACTGAAGTTCTGACTCCTGCTCAACTTGATTCTTTCTGAGAAAAATGAATACATTTACAGTTATGGGACATCCACTATTTTCTGTGCAAAATTTAATTTTCTTTTACTCTTAAGAGATTCATTATGGATATGCTTATGGTATTAGAGACAACTCCATATATGATAAAGAGCGAACTCTTAACAAAATGCCATAAAGTGCATTTGATGCACCACTCCCAAATGTCTACTGGAGGCATCGCAATTGAAATCTACTACACTTTGTTAACTTTTCATTTGACTTTCATAGTGATCACACACACACACACACACACACGGCATATCTGAGGAATTTCTCTTTTGTACCATGAGATTACAGGTTTAGTATTTAGATTTTTAACTAACTTTGTCAGCTCTTTGAATTCCTCATATTCTTGCTTTGCGGTGGCCAGCTCACTTTGAACCTGTAACAACTTGTCCTTCAGCTTTTCGGTAGAAACCAAATTGTTACCTGGATGTATTGGTGTGGAGTGCATTGGGAGAACTGGGAGAACAAAGAAAAAGGAAGATAAAACTGCATACCCATAATAGAACAAAAAATAACAGTCAAACTTACAGAATTGTTTAATCTTTATAAAAAAAAATGAATAAATCAGAGTTATGGTATAACATACCTTAGTTAACTATTTTTCTTCGAGGTCCATAGAGTCCACAGGATCTACCTTGGGGTATGTAGTTTGAGTGATCCATTGCACCAAACAGCTTACAACTTTGAAGCTCCCAGCATGCATAGGTCCTCCTCCCTATATACCCCGTCCCCAGCCACAGGCATTCAGTTTGTAAACAAGCCTAACGGCAAGAGACGGAAAGTGGAGAAGGAAGTACAATGTATCCAAGAAACACTCTTAAAACACAAAGAGGGAATCAGTGATACAAAAAGAATGAAACCGTTCCCAACTGAGGCCAGGTGCGTCAGGGTGGGTGCCCTGTTGACCTCGAAGAAAAAGTTAACTAAGGTATGTTGTACCATAACTCTTATTTTCTTCTTCAGGGTCCACAGGATCTACCTTGGGGACATCCTAAAGCAGTTCCCTTAAGGGTGGGGATGCTCCTGAGCAGAGAGGCAAATCCGCCGCCCAAAGGAAGCATCCTGGGAGGCAAAAAATATCAAATGCATAGAATGTGATAAAAGTATGGACAGAAGATCAAGTGGCCGCCTTGCACAGCTGTTCAGCCGAGGCGCCATGTCTAACTGCCTACGATGGTCCCATAGACCAAGTAGAATGTGCTATCACCTTGTTCGTGACAGGGAGATCAGCCGGTGTATAGACCTGAGAAATAGACTTTGGCTCGCTGGCTGCGTTTGACTGTTAGCTGGCCAGCCTCATTTGTGAAAACCATGTAACACAAAGAGTGCATCTGATTTCCTGATGGAGTTGGTACGATCCACGTAGATACGCAGAGCTCGGACCCCATCCAATGAAGCTTCACCCCTAGAAAAGTACTGAAAGGCATGTACTACAATCTCCATGTTCATATGAAAATGCGACACCACTGTTGGAAGGTAACCCACTCTAGAACAGAGGACAGCTCTATTTTGATGAAAAATCAAATATGGAGAGTGACATGACAGTTCTACCAAATAAGAACTCCGCGAGCTGAGGAAATAATAACGAGAAGAAAGTCTTCGCTGTCAACCATCTAAGGTCCACTTTCAAAGGGTTCAAAGGGAGAAACTTGCAGTGCCCTGAGAACCAAAGATAAATCCCACGGTGCCACCGGAGGGACAAATGGATGTTGCAGACGGAGAACCCCCTACAAAAATGTTTTAACATCTGGAAGGGGAGCAATTCCGCACTGAAACCAAACTGACAATGCAGAAACCTGAACTCTCAAGGTAGCTAGACGAAGACCCAAGTCTAACCCAGCCTGAAGAAAAGAAAGCACTCGCGAGACCTTGAAGACCTTAGGGTCATAATTTCTGTGGGAACACCAAAAGTAAAAATGAATGCCAAATCCTGTGATAGACACAGGCAGAAGCTGGCTTTCTTGACCTTAGCATCGTCTGGATCACAGAAGTAGAGAAACCCTTCGCCTTTAAGATGGAAGACTCAAGAGCGATGCCGTCAAAGCCAGCCGAGGTAAATCCGGATATAGGCAGGGACACTGCACTAACAAATCCGGTCATAAAGACACGGTCAGATCTGCAAACCAATGTCTCCTGGGCCAGGCAGGAGCTTTTAGTATTATCTTGCTGCCCTCCTGTTTGAACTTTCTGACCACCCTTGGGAGGAGGGAGATAGGAGGAAACAGGTATGCCAACATGAAGTCCCACCTCACCACCAGAGCGTCCACGAAGGCAGCTGAGGGGTCCCTAGTTCTGGACCCATACCTGGGGACCTTGTGGCTGTGACGTGACACCATGAGGTCTGCGTCCGGTAATCCCCACCTGCCCACCAGGATTTGAAAGACGTCCGGATGAAGAGACCACTACTCAGGAAGTCCGCTTCCCAGTTGAGGACTCCTGGGATGAATATTGCAGAGATTGCTGGAAGATGCCATTCTGCCCACAGCAGAATGTTCGCCACAGCTCTCATGGCTTTCCCGGAATTTGTGTGCCTTCTTGATGGTTGATCTAGGTCACTGCAGTCATGTTGTCAGACTGAATCTGGACAGGCCTGCCATGAAGGAGGTCCTGTGCCAAAATGAGCGTTCTGTGCAGTGCACGAAGCTCCAAAACATTTATCTGTAGGTGACTTTCCTGACCCGTCCACCTTCCCTGAAAGGTGTGATTACCTGTCACCGCTCCCCATCCTCGCAAACTTGCATCCGTGGTGAGGAGTACCCAATCTGGGTCTCATAACGGGCGACCCGTGTCTAGAGGAGTCGTCTGCAGCCACCAGGCGAGGGAGAGGCGAACTTCTGGCGAAATGCGGATCATTTGAGACTTTGTCTCATTGGGATGGTCAGTATCATCGGATAGAATCCATTGTTGCAGGGATCTGGAGTGGAAATGGGCATAAGCCACCATGTCAAATGTTGATACCGTGGTGCCCAGCACCTGTATTGCCAAGTGAACTGACACATCTTGCTTGCAAAGTAGACTGTGCACACGGGATTGTAGCGCCGCAATCTTGTCCTTTGGTAGAAGAATCCTCTGACCCAGAGAGTCCAGCAGCGCCCCTAAGTGCACCATTTGCTGAGTTGGAGAAAAATACTTTTTCCAATTGATTAGCCAGCCGTGCTTTTGTAGGCAGACAATGGTCATCTGAAGAGGACATTGTAATATCTCCTGAGATTGTGCGAATATCAGGTCATCCAAATATGGCAGTATCCTGACTCCTTATCGTCTGAGATGAGCCGTCATGACTGCTATTATCTTGGCAAATACCCAAGGGGCTGTGGCCAGCCCGAAGGGTAGAGTCTGAAATTGGTAATGTTGCTGATCTACCACCAATCTCAGAAATTCTTGGTGAGGAACATGCAGACATGCATCCTGTATGTCCAGGGAGACCATGAAATCTCCAGGCTCCATTGCCAGCATAATTGACCGTAGGGTTTCCATACGGAATTTGGGTACATGGATGGATCTGTTGAGAGACTTCAGATTCAAGATAAGGCGATGTGACCCATTTGGTTTCTGGATCAAAAACAAAATTTGAATAATAACCCCTTCCCTGTTGCGTCACAGGAACTGGGATTATAACGCCTGACCTCAGGAGGGCCCCAATAGCCTCCTGGAAGGCCAAGGCCCTGACCGGGTCTAAAGGAAGGGTTGTACCAACAAACCTGTGAGGAGGTTGCCTCAGGAACGTGATGGCGTAACCATGAGAGACCACCTCTCGAACTCAGGCACCCTTAGTCGGTTGATGCCAAGCATGAGAAAACTGCCTCCAACCCAGAGACCCCCCAGGGGGAGGCCCGCCCCATCAGGCAGTGGGATTATCGTCCGGCTTGGAAGCAGGATGTCTGGTTGACCGGGATTTCCTGGTCTGCGGTTTCCTATGGGAATTATCTCATCTAGAAGAAGACTTTCCCTTTGCCCTACTCTGTGGGCGAAGGAACGAGCTGATGACTGCCTATACTTAGGGGTAGTCACAGACGGCAACCCCGCAGACTTGGATGTCGCCAGAGAAGACACTATGTCATCCAGCTCTGGTCCAAACAGTACCTTCCCAACAAAAGGAAAATACTCCAGGGCCTTCCTGGACCCTGTATCTGCCTTCCAGGTTTTTAGCCAAAGGGTTCATCGAACTGCAACCAAAGTTGCCGATACCCTAGAAGCCACGATACCTACATTAAATGACTGCTTCCCCCATATACATAGCTGTTTCTTGTATCTGACAGAGATAACACAGCTGTTATCTAGTAGCATTCGGCATGCTATCCTCCAAAGACTTTGTCCATTCTTCCATAGCTTTGGCTACCCAAGCTACAGCCATAGCTGGTCTGGTAATAGCTCCAGATAATGAAAACACTGATTTTAAATAGAAAACTTGATAACTATCTGTAACCTCTTTTAATGCGGATGCTGCAGCAATGGGTAATATAGAGCTCTTGATCAATCTAGTTACATGAGCATCTACCAATGGAGGAACTTCCAATGTTACATTCACCAAGTGCAAATGGGTATTGAGAGGTTAAATTCCTTGTAGTATGGAAATGCTTATTTGGAGTACACCATGCTTCAGACATGAGATTCATCAGTTGTTCAAACTGAAGAAATAATCTCTAGCCACCTTCTGACGCCCAAAGACTGGAGTCTTAGATTTCGGCGGAACCTCCTCTTCCTCTATACAGAGGACAGATCTAACCGCTCTCACCAAAGAGGGGACATCCACAGAAGATTGATGGTCTTCTTCCACTGAGTAAGACCCCAAACTCTGAGTATCAGAGTATGATGAGGGTTGAGTGAGAATCCTGAGGCAACATCTGAAGATAACCTCTTATGCCCCTGCTTTACTGCCACTGGTCTATTTGCCTGCACCTGCTGAGGGGCTATAGACTGCAGCATACTCTGACTAGAGTGAGCAGAAGAAGAAAACAAACAGGGATTTATGGGGTACATATACATAGAAGGATGCAAATGCTGTGGGTACCCCATAGCAGGAGGCAGTATTGTGGCAGAGCATGCAACACTGCGGCCCTGTCCACCAAATGCGACAAAGCCTGAGACCAAGAGGCCACCCAGGGTGGTTCTTGTGCTTGTGCACAAGATAAAAAAGGTGCCTGTTTACAACAGACACCACACAACCCATCTTGCACAAAACCCTGCTCAGACAGGCCTGCCAAACAGGATTTACATTACTTCAGCACAGGAGGCATATCTTTCTCTCCTTTACCTTTAGACATGGCAATGTGTAACAGGTTAAGGTATAAAGAATAAATGCAATGTGACTTAACACAAATGAAAAACCCCACACATTCAGAGGGATGAGGAGAAACATTGATAGCTATAGCTGACAGTTTTGAAAACAAAAAGGCAGTATAAATACAGCAGCTAGCATTACAGTCACATACAATGCATAAAACATAATCAAATGCTAATGCAAATGGACTCTGAATCAACTAACCAGCCCCTCAGGGGAATTAGTAGGATATAGAGTGCTATTATAGCTGACCCAGGGGAGAGGTATACAGGGAGACAGACCTAACGTCTGAGACCAACAGCTTTCAGCAGCGCACCCAAGGTGGACTGTGAGCGTCTCACACACGAGGTGGTCAGAAGTAGCAAACCATACACGGGAATCCGCAACCGGAAGCTGCGTCTGGGATAGAGGAGGAGTGGCCGGGGGAGCGCCTATCTCCCCTAAGCTGCGATTTTGATGGCACGGGTACGCTGGCGTCACAGTAGTAGACGCTGCCTAGTGCAAATTGAATTAATTTAGAAGCTTAAAAAGGTACAGTGTTTTTAGAACCCTCTAATACACAGGTTCTCAAACTCGGTCCTCAGGACCGCAAACAGTGCATGTTTTCCAGGTCTCCTCATAGAATCAGTGAAATAATTAGCTCCATCTGTGGATCTTTTAAAATGTGTCAGTGAGTAATGAATACACCTGTGCAGCTGCTGGGTGACCTGGAAAATGTGACCTGTGTGGGGTCCTGAGGACAGAGTTTGAGAACCACTGATCTAATATAACTTCAGCTCAAAAGTCAGTATTTCAAGCCATCCAGTCAGGCTCTATAGAGGACTGCAATGACGAGTCCACTATTGATGATAGCGGCAGCAAGATGCAGTGTGGCTCAGCTCAAAGGGGATTTGGGAGATGGATGTGCTGAATGGATATTAGAATGATCAATTAGTTTACTTTTTAAATACCAGTAAAAAAGCCAAAATAAGTCTAAACCTCACTATTTGTTTGCATGTTTTTGATTTTAATACATTCTGGCCTTAAAGAAGATCTTAATATGTATAGTTTGGAGTAGAGAAGGGAAATGAGGGGCATGATAGAAACTTTCAAATAGATCAAGGGTTTTAACAAGGTAGAGGAAGGAAACATTCTTCAAAGGAAGAGAAGTATTAGAGCACGAGGACATGCACTGAGACTGGAGGGAGGTAGGGTTCAAAAGGAAATTTGAGGAAAAGTTACTTCACAGAAAGGGGAATAGGCTCCCATCAGAGTTGGTAGAGGATAATACAGTAAAGCAATATAAACGTGCTTGGGATAGACATAAGGATATCCTTAAATAAGTACTAAGGATAACATATGGTTTGAGGTTACAATAATGGTAAAATACTGTTTAGTGTGGAAAACAAAAGTAACGTAGCAAACGGAGGGATCGCATTTTTGCGTTATAGGACATATTTTACCCAAAAGTTAGGATCATTGACTCAGTTTTATAAAATTAGTGGGTTCCAGGGGACGCACTCTGCAGTCAGTCACTATGCTGCGGCCAGTAGCTTTCTGCCACGTTATCAAGGTCAGTAGCTGGCAGTTAAGTCAGCAGCTGCAGATTCTATAAGCAGGAGTCGTCGTCAGGTGTTTGCGGCACACTTTTCAGTCTCTTCAGCATCCCCCATGTAGAGATATATCAGCTGAGCCTTGGAATCAGAGAACCCCCGTACCGTGTCAAAAACCTGGCCCTCACCAACCTCTCCCCAGAGTCCTGTCATATCAGCCATGTGCTCCAAATCCAGCTTTCATGTGTCACCTTTCTCTGACCTGTCATGTGCCCCACTCCTTGTCCAGCGTTAGTTGAGGGTGGCAAATCCATACTTGCAGGTAGGACAATATTAAAGTCCACAGCACCCTTGCTGGTTGCCAGGAATTAGATATTGATGCTATTTTGTTTCAGACATGAGTGTCTGGCAGCGGCACATCTCCGTCCGAGATAACTTTATCCCCATATCAATACAGCCGTGGCTTCTTAGTTAGTGACCTGAGGAGCCTGTGGGGTGTGAGCACTCCGTGGGGGCACTGTGGTATGTGATTGGCTCACCTGCAGGGTGGGCATGATTCAGACAAGTTGCCGGGTAAGTGTTTACTAGGTGTATAATTACATTACATGTGTGTGTGTACATGGTGTATAGTATGTCAATCACTGGATGGAAGGAAGGAATGGTGAGACACTGGTCTGTGTTGTGCTTACCAGTCAAGGTGCGGTCATTGTATTACAGTCTGAATGGCCATGAATGTAGGTGTTTGAGGTCTGCCCGGGTAGTCCAGCCCTCTGGAAGCATAGTAATCCGTTCCAGATTAGCCAGATCCTGTATTTAGACCTGAGCCTGATTAAGGGTTTGCAGAATCCACAATGTTATGTTTAATATACTGTTTGGGGAGGCTAAAGAAGCTACAGACTGTGGCGCCTGTCAGGATGTATATACTGCTTGTTTGTGTGTTAACAGACCCCCCCCCCCCACCCAATGCAATACCAACGCCCCCTCTCCCTAAAAGATTGTGTGTATATAGCACCAGAATATAAAATTAACAGACCGCCCTCTCAATCTATATGCATTTTGGCACCATTAGAATAATATATAATAAACAATTTGGGCCTGATTCGAAGTTGGATTCAGTCGCGCCCAGGTGTGTGTCAATTGCAGATGTACAGTTGGTGACTTTATGCTAATAGCTGTAGAAACTTTCCCTGGTGTACAGCGGTGCGTCTGAATGTGCAATGTGTCTAAATACGCAACAGCTGAGACGCCCACTTTGAGCGTCTTTAGGCGATGTAATCCCGCTTCTTTAGATGCAACCATCTGAGAGTCTTTAGATGCAACTATCGGTCTCACTGTCCAAACTTTCAGCAGGCCCGATGCTAGGTGCAGATTCTTCATCAGAGCATGGCCTCCAACATGAGCGATTACACGTCTGAGTCCACAACCACCTTGGCAACACTCCTATAAGAATGTGCACCTCCGTGTGTCTGAACTCGCCCTCCCAGTCACTGACCAGCACATTTCTGAGACTGTGTGCATCAGTCAGTCCTGCATTTCTGTATGCACATACCATGGGACACGTGCTGTGTGTCTTTCTAGCCATATGCATGCACAGTTAAAAACAGAATATCTGCATAGCTTCTGACAGAATCAGGCCCATTAAATGTCTTTCTTTCTGTATTTTAAATAGGACATCACTGTCATTCCTAAGTAGCCACATAGCTATGCCTTACCAGCAGTTTTCTGTACATATTCCATGTGGGAAGGTGTAATGCCATGGATGTGGGTGTTTTGAGGTGAATTTAAGGGCTTAGTGCAGGTCTCATGCCATGTGGTGCAGTCTGAGGTACATTTAAAGGCCTTAAATAGTTTTATATGTTACACTTAACCTTACAATCCGATGGAACCCAGAAACAGTGTGGTAGGACCCTACATTTTTTAAGTATTTTGACTCAGTGTGAACAATGAAACTATTATTTTTTGAACAGTACACAGATAGTCTACTACAAAGAACCAAGAAATAAAAACAAATACAGCATAATGCAGAAAATGCAGTCATCTTCACTGTTTATGATTCAACCAATTACAAGTCTATGCAAAGCAAGACAAAGCCAAGCAAATGTCTGTCACTTTCTGTTATTGCCTCCTAACATGGTAAGTATGAGTGATAAAGCATTAAACTTATTTAGTATGAACAATTCAGTTTAACATTCAACTCCATAATAAACAGGCTTTTACATATAGAGGATTATGGAGCTTTACTTACTCTCTAGTTCAAATATATAAATTTACAGGTATATGTAAAATTACCTCCATTATTCTTTAACAATGCAGTGGCTTCCATAAATGCTCTCTCAAGATCTGCCATCATAGAATTATTAATTTCATGCGCCCGTTTCACTGACTGAAGGGAGAGAAGGCGTTTATTCTCCTCTCGGAGACTATGGTTTTCCAGTGCATACTTGGCTACACGAGGGTGGTGCTCAACCTGATAGAATGTGAACAGAAGAGTAACCAATCAACCATTCAGCGATAACAGATTCTATTACAAACCATCACCAGTCCTTTGAGGTATACTTCAAGGAATACATATACTTACATCAGTGAATAGATCTATATTCTTGCTACAATATTCAAATGTAAAAATATGGTTTGAAGGGCCACATTGTTTAAAGTTGGAGCTGTCCGCTTAATACCATCTTAATGGGAGGAGTTTACTAGCAGGTTGAATGATTGCCTTGGCCACATTATATATATATATATATATATATATACACACAAAATTTATACAGGGTGGTCCATTATTGAGGAGACACCCTTATAAAAAGGAAATGAGTAAAGAAATATTAATCTGGTGTCAACACAGCTTATTATCTTATTTACTATAGCATTTTCCAGAAAGTGCAATTTGTACCTGCTCTTTTAAAACATGCAGCTCTTCCTTCAGCTCTGCTATGAGGTCGTCTTGTTCATTATTTGACAATGAAATCCGACCTTCTTTGTGAGCCTTCTCAAGTCGGGTAATGTGATCTTCCCTGAATTTCACTATCATTTTGTTTGACTGGATGAATTTTTCTTTCTTGTTGCAGAGATCGTCAAGCTGGGCTAGTTTTTCTAAGAGAGTCTACAGAACATTATTTAAACATACAATGTTAAAGGGTCAAGATTTCTTTCCTTCACAATTCATAAAACACATGGAAATAAATGTTTATTTTACTATTGTGCTGTATTTCTATTAAGAAGATACTTCAAAAATGTCACTACAGAGGATCCCCTAATTCTCCATTCTCCAGGCTGATATATTGCCTTATTATCTGGTCTCTTCTCATGGAGACATGAATGTGGTCATGTGTTACCATATGACCCATATTCATGAAATCAACACTACTCAGTGAAGTGATATTCTTTTACTTGCAGAAAGAATGCTACACTTTACATTTCATCTTACCTTCTTTTCAGTGTCGGATTTTTCTAAAAGCATCATTGCCTCTAAAAAGTTATTCATATGGTCTGTAAAATTCTCATCGATAGACAGTGCTGAATTTTAAGAAGGAAAAAAAAAAAAAGTTAAAAGCAATAAAGATTATAGATCTATATAGATTTATGTATATCTGTATCTACAAATAGCTCAATGACCATTATGTATCAGCCTGTACACAACCAAAGAAAGGAGTATTATCATATTAGTACCTGTCATATCAAGCCATACCTCATTTTAATCTAGGACTGTCTGTAGGAGAACCCATTCTCTGGAACAAGCGGCACAGTAGTGAGGGAAGTCCAGCATAGTTCTGTGATAGCGGTTGGCACTAACAGTCAGTGCCTCTGGTTGGCTGGGTACCCTCCCTGGTGTCCTGAAGTGACCGGAACACCTTGGAGGGGCATGTTATGGAATCTAGCAGTGCTCAGTGAACACACCTGGCAACATTTAAGAACTGTAACATTTAAAAACACATGAAGCAGCATGTATTGATATAATCCTAATAACAAGTACTAACACGAGAGAGGATGCCAAGTAGGTTTAACCTTTACTTGCTAGTTGCCTGGCACCTTGTTCTCATCACACTTGCTCATAAGTACAGTAATGTTCTTTCATATACTGTATAAGCAAAAATTGTGCAGAAACACCAAAGCTTGGCTAAATTTACAAAATGGTTATGGCACGCACTATGCTACTTATGTAACCTATATGGATATTTTAGTGGGGCAATGAAGCTGTATTCAAATAAAGTTGTTGCCAAACTATCTGGAGAAAAAAAGATTATGTAGACTGAGCTAATATCAGAAGGTCCTCCAGATATGGTAGTATTCTGATACCCGACGCCTGAGGTAGGCTGTCATAAACGCCATTACTTTGGTAAAAACCCAAGGCGCTGTTTATCGACCAAAGGGCAGTGCCTGAAATTTGTAATGTTGTTGGACAGCAAACCATGGAAATTGTTGGAGGGATGGTGTAGACCAGGGCTCGACAAATCCCAGGGGCCAGGTTGCCATCGCTACCAGATTTTGCTGCCTGGCTACCAGATTTTGCAGTGAGGGAGGAAGCAGATCCTCGTCAGCTCATTTACATCACTAAGGGGCATGCCCAGCATCTCCGAGATGCTGGGCTGCCCCCGGGCTCCCCCCCGTGCTGTGAATAGATGCTGTGCGCATGTGCACAGCATGCTCTCGCTCTGCATACCCACTGCTCTGCTTAGCAAAGGAGCGATGTATGCTTACCCCAACTTCCCCCCCACCCATGGGACACTGTGGCCCGCAGGCGGGACAGTCCCAGAGAAAAGGGACTGTCCTGCTGAATGCGGGACGTTGGGAGGTATGGTACTGCGGTGTGCATGTGCTGAGTGTCGCCTGCGGTGACTGCTGTGCCTGTGTCCGTCTCCTCTCCATCCTGGCCTGCTCTGATCCCTGCTGTCTGTCCAAGTCTACGCTGATCCTCCTGTACATCCTGGCTGTTTACTGTCTCCTATCACCGGCTGCATAGAGCTCTCCGGTAGTAGGGTCAATGCGTGGCCAGGGATTGCGGAGCGGCTTCAGAGGGATAGTTTTAGGACCATGAGGGGAGGGGGGGTTTGTTGTATTTTCTGGCACCATTGTTTTGTATTAAATGTGGTCAGTTATTACTGGAGGGTGGAGCAGGGGAGCTGTGCAGAGCCTCCATTTTACTGTATCCATTCAATTGTGACCATTTTGTGGACTAGTATAGCGTGTATAAAGGTTGCATAACACACAGAGCTGTGCTCCTTACTCCTTTAATTTTTTTTTTTTTTTTGGGGGGGTGGGGGACAGTTATCTGGCTCCTACAATTTCATCCTGGCTCCTAGATATTAGGAAAATTTGTCAAGCCCTGGTGTAGACGACACATGCAAATACGCATCCTGAATGTCCAGGGAAGCCATAAAAATTATTTATTATTAACAGTTTCTTATATAGCGCAGCATATTCCGTTGCGCTTTACAATTGGAGCATTAAGAGAACAAAACTGGGTAATAACAAACAGATATATAGGTAGGAAGGCCCTGCTCGCAAGCTTCCAATCTACAAAATAATTAACCGAAGAGTCTCCATACGGAACTTGGGTTCACGGATGAACTTGTTGAGTGTTTTCAAATTTAGAATAGGGTGATGAGACCCATTTGGTTTATGAACCAAAAATAGATTGGAATAACCCCTTCCTTGTGGACCCACAGGAACCGGGATTATCAGCCCGGCCTTCAGCAGCGAGTAAATAGCCTCCTGGAGTGCCAAGGCCTTGATAGAATCTGATGGGAGAGTTGTACAAAAAAAAAAAAAAAAAAACTTCTGGGGAGGACGCCTCCGGGAAGTGAGGGCATACCCCTGAGAGAGCACTTCTCGGACCCAGGCGTCTGTTGTTGTTTGATGCCAGTAGTCCATAAACAGGTGAAGTTGGCCCCCCACCCTTGGATCCCACAGTGGGAGGCCCCGCCCCATCAGGCAGAGGGTTTGTCATCCGGCTTAGAAGTTGGACGTCTGGCCCGGCCAGGACCTCTTAGTTTGCTGCTTGGTTGTCCTGCGAGAACTAGACGGCCTGGAGAAAAAAAAACTGTCCTTTTGCTCGTCCCTGAGGACGAAAGGACCGAAAAGATTCTGAAGCTGCCAGGGTAGCTATTATCTTATCTAATTCTGCTCCAAAAAGTAAATGCTCAAAAAAGGTAAGAGCCTTCTTTGACCCTGTATCCGCTTTCCAAGACCTTAACCAAAAAGGACTCTACGAGCCACAACTGAGGTTGCCAATGCTTTAGAAGCTAGGAGCCCAGCATCTATTGTAGCTTCTCCCAAATAGGAGGCCGCTTCCCATATGTGGGAGATATATGTCAGCTGTTCTCTGTTCACATTGGTAGAGTATCTTCGAATGCCCCGGCTACCCAAGCCATAGCTGGTCGAGTAACGGCTCTAGATGATGAAAATACTACTTTAAGACATGTTTCAATTTTCCTATCTGTAGGCTCTTAAAGAGAAGATGCTGATGGAATATGCAACGTAGCATTCTGGACTAAATGTTTCACATTTGCATCCACAGTAGGAGGGATTTCCCACTTGTTACATTCAGAAGCTGGAAAAGGATACAACAATATTAATCTTTTCGTAACATCATGCCTCTTCCATAAGTTCAGTGAGGTGCTCAGATTTCGTAAACTCAGCTTTTACCACCTTCTGGTGTTTGAATACTGGAGCCTTTTTTCTAGTTGCCGGTTTATTATCCTGTATATTTAGAACCGATTTGACCGCCCTCACCAAAGAAGGAACATCCACTGTAGAAAGATGGTCCTCCTCTCCTGAGCTAGACCCCGGAGAAGAACCCGGCGCATCATCTGATTCCTCCGATTATGCGTCTGAATCTACATGCTGAGCAGACTGATAAAAAGATAACCTCCGCTTAGGCGCCTTAGTGACAACCGGTCTGTTTGCAACAGCCGACTGAGCCATACTCTGGCTTGAGTGGGCATAAAAATCCGCCCAGGAAGGATGTATAAGAGGGGCAAACACAGCATGCTGTGGGTATCCCATTAAAGGGGGCAGTGTGGGAGTAGCCAAACGATCCACCTGAGACAAGGACAACACCCAAAGATGGCTCCTTTATAGGGGAGGGTATACTGGACTGGTGAGGTGTTCTTTATAACAGACAGCACACAAACCAATCTTTATAAAGTCTTGAGGGGACAAGCTCGCCAAACAGGATTTACATGAAACCAGCACAGGGGTCTCCACCTTCTGTTTCCCTTTACCTTTTGACATATCAATTATAAAGGTAACAATGCAATATAATGTGACTGCCTTCACAAAAAAACAAGTAAATGTGACGTACAAAGGAAAACCCCCACACACCTGCAACAGAGGGATGAGGAGAAAAAAACAGTGACAGTCAGAAAATAAAAGGCAGTATCAACACAGCAGCTAGCAAACAGTCACATACAATGCATATGTAATTTAGTTGCCATAGACCCTCTATCAACTATTCAAACACAAGGCTTGGTAGGATATAGAGCACTATATACCTGACCCATGGGAGAGGTATACAGGGAGAATGACCCAAAACCTACTGAGACCAAACCGCTTCAGCAGAGCAGAGATAGTGGACTATGAGTGTCTCATATGCACGAGGAGGATAGGAGGAGCGACCCAGACACCGGAAAACCTTTGATGGATCTGCGTCTAGGTCGGGGAAGAGTTGCCGAGGGAGAGCCAACCTCTCCTAAGCTGCGTCAACCAGCCGGGTATGCTGCCGATCCCCGGCGTCAGACGATAAGGCCCCGGTAGTCTAGTGAGGGAGCGGACGGCCACGAGCCCTCACTGTAGCGGTATCCGGTGCGTCTCCAGCGCCGAAAGCAAGGACTGCTGCGCGCCATTCCCCGTAAGCAAGGAATCACCTTACGTGACATCTTAGTGTGTCCGGTTGCAGTCCGGGTCATAGCTGCTAGCAAGCTCTGCCGTGACTCATCAAAATCACCAAAGACGTTACTGGTATTGCGGTCTGGTGGAAGTAGACGGAGTCACAGTGCATGAGTCTTAATACAGACGCTCAGCACTGCTAACTCAAAAACATATAAATAAAATAAAACATAAAATAAAAGCTTGGGACTGCCTGAGCGGTATACAATCGGGAAGCCGGCTGCCTTAATACCGGCAGCCGGCTTCCTGACTGTCATATCTTGGCGAGGGTGAAATGCCGGGCATCTAGATGTAGACGCCTGACATTTTCCCCGACACCGCGATCGAAGGGATGCCGGGCGCCGTGAGCGGACAGCCGCGGGGGGGTCTTAGGGCACCCGGGGTGGACTTAGGGTTAGGCTAGGGAGGGTTAGGCACCCCCGAGGGGGGGGAGGCTTAGGGTTAGACACCCCTATGGAGGGTTAACTATAACATTCATTCCTTGGTTAACTATAACAATCTAATATGCCCTTTAGGATCTACATTGAACAATTGGTTTGAGGAATATGGCCCCTTTTTTTGCGATTTTGAAATCGCCCAGGACGGTTATGGAGTGATGCATGTATTCAAGCACTACTAATATAGCACTGTAAGACTTCATATGGTGTTGTGCTACAAGAATCATTTTTTGAGTGACCGATTTGATGGACAATTTCTTTTTTGATGTTGTTTATGAAAGCTATGATCTGATATATTGATATCATATCGGATTTGAACACTAAAAACTAGGGATGTGCAGGCTCGGATAGGTTCGAGTTTGCACGTGGAGTTCGGATTTTTCCCTCCAAAAAAACGGAACTCAGAACGAGGCAAAACGTCATCTTACATGGACGAACATCATCATTCCTGGACAAAAGACCAGGAATGATGATGTTCGTCCATGTAAGATGACGTTTTGCCTCGTTCTGAGTTCCGTTTTTTTGGAGGGAAAAATCCGAACTCCACGTGCAAACTCGAACCTATCCGAGCCTGCACATCCCTACTAAAAACACAGCGCTGTATGGTCTAACACGGTGTTCATACACCATCTGCATATTGGTTATATTTTGCATCTAGCTTTTGGGTGCAAGTGTTAGGTGCGGCAGCAGTGTGAAACGCTCTATTAGAAACTCTTTGTATATCTTATACTTGTCCCATTCATATAGCACCCCCATATATCTGTCCCACATCAATATAATCTGTACATTTTCACCCAAAACTTACATGTCATTATTGGACAAATTTTTGCCTAGTTGGTCATTATGGAAGGTGTCCCAGTGGTTGTGAACCAAGTCCCGACGTTTACCTTGAAATAGGGATTTTCCCTAACTTTTCACCTGCTCAGGAAGTGGTGAAAATTAATTTGCGAAAAAAGCATGTAAAAATTTGCACCCGCGAAAACCGCAGCTAAAAGGATTGCACGATAACCTGCTTATAGCATCTAATTGAATTCCCCATTTCACACGATAAGCTGCTTATCGTGGCTAATTGAATTATCCCCATAGCCTTGAAAAAAAGTAAAATTAAACTTAATGAATCTTACATTAAAAAGGATTATATTCTTCTCTCCTTAGACCTCCTTTTTTTTGTAATATAGCTGCACTAAGCAACTTTCTACCAAAAACCGCATCTGCTGATGTTTGGACAGCAATGTATTACTACTTAGAAAAAGTACATATAGAGGACTAACCTAACTGCTTTACATAATTTCAACAGAGGAAAATTCTGCTGTCCATAATGTCATTGCGATTGTGGAATGTGTTCTAATATCTTCTAGCACATTCACTTATTATAGGCATCTTGACTGCAAGATTTCACCCATTTAGCAATATAGGCCTTTGTATCTGCTTGGCTTTTACTCTTACTATTAAACAAAATAAACAGTTATTTTATATTTCTATACTCTTTAATTCTAGACAAAGTATTGCTCTCAAAAAATATTAATTAAATTATCTTTCTTTGAACATTGTGGCTTTAGATATAACATAGGGAAAATTATCTCGATTTATGTGAAAGGGACAGTCCACCTTTGGCAGAAAATTAGTATTAGTTCTTTATCCTGAAAGTAATTGAGAAATGATTCCTCAGATCATAATTTTTTAAGTTTTAATATGTTATTTGATTAAGCAATAGCGACTAAAAATACTATTTACGGAGTATGTATATGCAGAGGTTTTTTTTTTTTTTTTTACAAAGACTCAAAAGGTAGAGCAAGATCTAAATGCCATTATGATGGAGGGCTGGTTTTATCTTCATGTAACCTGTTTGAACATTACATACTCATTCATAACCAACTTACTGTACATTGGAGCCACTAACGCAGGCATTTGTACTTTACAGTTCACTGTTAAGCTGACCGCACACTAGACCAACTTACATCCAACCAGCCAACTTGTTGATTGGTTGGAATGAAAATCTGGTAACGTATTGGAGTAAATGATGATCAGCATTTTGCTCCTAAATGTCAGTAAACAGATGAAAATGGTCGGTCAGACAAGTTTGTTAAATGTTTGATCTAAACTATTTGTTCAAACAACAGTTTTGGTTAAATTTCCAGTGTTTGGGAGCAAATTGCTGATTGCATTCCTTACCAGATTTTCATTCCAACCAATCAACTAGTTGGCTGGTAGGACAGATAATCTTTAGATGTGTTGCCAGCTTTAGTCACTTGTCTAAAATAACTTCAGTAAAAAAATAGTAGGACTACTTTGTGGTATATTTCTTAGTTCACACCACCTGAAAGTGACCCCACTCTATAACAGAGGTTCCCAAACGCAGTCCTCAAGGCACCCCAACAGTTCAGGTTTTAGAGACACCCATGGTTAAGCACAGGTGGATAAATCAAATTGACTGAGGTACTAATTAAGTCACCTGTGCTTAACCATGGGTGTCTCTAAAACCTGAAATGTTGGAGAGCCTTGAGGACAGAGTTTGGGAACCCCTGATCTATAATATACTTTTGGTGTAGATTTTTTTCCTAACCTTTAGTAAAGTTAGTTAACTTTGCTCAAAATTCTTGATATTCTAGAATCTCCGTTCTGCAGATCTGCTTTTTCTTTTGAGAACTGTAGGTTCTAACAATATTTATTTGTACCTTGACATAGCAGGCCTGCGCACCAATGAAAGGGACCAAAACATTAATAATTATTTTATTTATAGGACTTTTCTCCAGGACTCAGTCTGTTTACAAGCATCTAAAGCATAGCACATTTTTTGTATTACAGAAACATGAAAACATACCAAACAATAATGAACACAATGAGCTTAATGCAGGGTTGGTGCAGCCATTTTGGGTAATAATTACCACAGGTTACATAACACACCAATTAAAAGGAACTAGACGAGGGAGCCATTTTGGGTGCACTAAATACGATACAGTGTGTGGAATAAGCAACACCTAGAAGAGCTGACACAAAATGGGGAAGTTGCAGAGTACGAAAGAACAAAATGAGGAAATTGCAGAGTACTAAAAGTAGAAGCAAAGCCCTTACATAACCAGGCTTACTAGTAAAGGGAGCTATACTGGGCGCACAACTAACGATTACAATGGGAGATCAGCCATATAAGAAACTAAGACATGTAAAGGTGACTGGAACGTGTGTAATATGATATGCACTGAATGAACAGATCCACGTGTTGTTCATCCTGCCCAAAACAGAATAATCTGAGGCAGCCATCTGGGTGCACTGCGTAAGTAACATCTGGCAGGGTGTGCAATCAGCGGAAGTATAACATTAAGTCATAGAGAAGAAAAAAAAATTAAAGAGAATCTGAATACAAAAAGGCAGTGTTAAAACAGTGGTGATAGCTTTATAAAAACTATGGTAAAGTTAATAAAAAATACTGGAGCAAACTGCAACAAGCCGCGTGACTTGGCCTGCACCTAATGTGTTCCTCGCTCAAATGAGCAGTCTTGTCGCATCCAATGTCATCTTCCTCACCCGCTTGTTGTGAGCAAATCAGTCAGGCCCTCTTCCATTTAATAAGCTCCTCTAGGTTGCTGATACCATTGTTAAGGCCCCCGTACATCTGCGATGGATTGGGGAAATTCCCTGTTTTTGCAGATGATTGGGTGGGGGGCGCAAATTATGGGGTACACCAATTGCCGATTCAGACCAAAAAACAGGGTTTTGGTACTTACCGATAAATCCCTTTCTCCGATTCCACAGGGGACACTGGAGTTCAAGACAGTGGGTTATAGACGGTGGTAGAGTAGAGCCTGGCACTTTAAATAATTTAGAAGTGTGACTGGCTCCTCCCCCTCTATGCCCCATCAGCCCCAGTTTAAGAACTGAGCCCGAGAGGAGACTGAGGACAACAGAAAAACGAGAAAGAGAAGACCACAGAACGGAACAAGACCGACTGAAGGAGAACAGAGGAACCCATTGCAGGGAACCCTGCAGTCACACAACCATATAAGGACCTAACAAACGGCAGATACGCAGCGCTGGGCGGGCGTCCAGTGTCCCTTGTGGAATCGGAGAAAGGGATTCATCGGTAAGTACCAAAATCCTGTTTTCTCCTTCATCCACTAGGGGACACTGGAGTTCAAGACAGTGGGGACGTCCCAAAGCTAACCTCCCGGGTGGGAAGCGTTGAGAACTTGCTAAACCTGCGGAAAACCGAAACAGGAACCATAAGCCCAAGTGAAAAACAAGGGCTGAGGACAAGTGATGTAGAGCACAGGAGACAATCAAAACTCCTCGCTAAACCGCCACAGAAATTCCACAAAGTATAGAGTAAGTCGAATGGAACAGGAAAAAACACCAGTGGACAACAGCAGACGAGATCCTCAGAACACCATAATCCCAGCTGAAAACAGAGCAACAGGACAACGGTTCACAGTGAGTTTCAAAAAGAATCCATAGGAGAGGTGGTAACATGAGAAAAAAAAACTCAAGAAACCTGTACCAGAGGGTAACACAGGAAAATGCAACTGTTCCCGACAGCAGAACACCAGCACTTCCAGAAATAAGCAAATCATATAGATGTACTTATAATGATACCAATCTACAGAACAGAGCTGAGCCTGACTACTGACTTCCCGAACAAAGAGAACACCAGGAGTTAAAGCAAAGACCGAACAGTTGCCCCGGACACTTCTTGAGGTTCAACTAATCACAGGGTTGCCACCCTGCAACTGAAAAGAAAAACCCACAGCAACAAACCCCAAGAACGATAACTTCCAACGTGATGGAAGTACGTAGTCAGAACCAGCTGTAGGCCCGAACACAGCATGAAAACAATCAGGATACCCTAGCAGTTAAAATCACGGATGTCACAGCCAGCCAGGGTGAGCGAGCTACCACTATAGGGAAGCCTCCCAAAAGCAAGGCTAGAGCACTAGGACAACCCTGAAAGTACCCGTCGGTTACTTGACAGTGTAATTAAAAAGTATCAACAGATACTGAACAGGAAAATCAACTAGGCCTTCTGTATGGAACATAGTGACCGTCACACTTTAATGTAAAGATGTGCATTAGCCCTTAGATGCACCTCAGTCCAGAACCGAAACAGATTCTATATTCTATTCGTGTTACGAATCTCTGTTAGAACTATAAATCCACACGTCACAAAAGCTCTAAAGTGTAGAGCCAATTGATATGAATGGATACCATAAAGGAGCGGATGGCTACTAGGACAGCTAGGGTGCAAAAAGGAGAATAACAGCTGTGTAATGTCAGGTTGCATTAATAGGAACACTGTCCTAAGTTGTAGTGGGGTAAGCTCACCACTACCTGTGAGTGACCAGAAACCCTCTGTGCGCTATGCCGAATGTTACGGACCGTTCCCATCTCACAGCAACCAGCCTCTTCAGGTAGAAAGAGGAGCTTTGGTGGACCAAGAACCCATGTTCTACAGCTTGGACTTCAGTCTGGAGATCTTGCCATAGGACCTACTTTAAAAACTAGCAGAATGTTAATGAACCACATTCTAGCTTGTTCCATTAGGAATGCACAGAAAGATTATACATACCTTGTACCCCAAACCGGTCTGCTAGTAGAATTATCCTTACATTAACGACATAATGGTGCAGCACATATTAGCCAAAAGGGGCAGAAATCACAGGATAGCGTGCACATAGGATATGACATATTTGATGCTGGATCACCACCAGTGACCCTATAGTGATCACAATGATGGGGATAATCAAAATTTGATTTCATGCTCACCAAAACAATACAACCCAGGCCAGACCTTGCCGATATCGGCGAGCGCCCCCCTGGCCTAAGGCATAGGAGCAACAACTGCAGCCCAAATAAAACCCCGAGGATGGAATAGAACCTGGATCCTCCATGTTCTGATAGGGATATACCTAGGGCCACTGCTGTAGAGACTCATCTTACTGAAATAGCTTGTGCAGTCTGCGACAACTCAATAATATGGAGTACTGGAATTTTTACTGAGAAGGGTACCTGTACATAGACATAGAATGCGCTTGTTATCCCAATAGAGAATATAGTCTTAACCCAATTAGGGTGGAACAGGTCTTTTTCGCTTATTAGTAAATATACATACAAGGAATGGGATGGGAAGTACAACTCTATGAAAAGAAGTTAGTACCAACAGATCAGACTCCTGCACCAGGAGATCAGCATGTATGTATGTATGTATGTATACATACACATATATATATATATATATATATATATATCAGATACAAAGAACCAGCACATCCAGTAAATGAATGCAAAAAAAAAATCTGTATTCAGATAGCAGCAAAGAGCGGCAGCATGAGTGATAACAGTCACCCAAACAAGGTGAAGTATAATTAAATAGTATACTTAATAGAAACCAGGGTGGTCACCAAACTGTCAGTATGCATCTCACCGGACCCTAGAGCAGCAAGCCTAATCTCGACAGCTGTTTCGGCGCTGCATGCGCCTTTATCAAGAGCAGAAAAGACTACAGCACAATGAGCCATGTATATAGCCACACACATTAGTGAACTCACCCACAGGTGCGCGCGTCCACCCCCCTGTACACAACGGTTCCAGGAAGTGGCTAGGCGCACACGTGGGCAACAGCGTGTAGCCGAACCACGTGACAAACTCGATCACATGATCGGGGATGACGTGACGGTAACCTAGACAACACAAAAGCGGTAACCACGGAGCCGCATAGTCATAATAAAGCCAAAAAATAGGCAAGGCAATATAGCCAATGATGCGTGCTAGGGGAAATATAATGACCCCAAACAGGTCATATCAATCCGCTAAATTCAGTGGCTACAATGGCTCAAGTGCATTACAATCATATCAGAATGCCAGTAATAAACACAATATGACACACCAACGATACGATACATGACAATAGACAACACATATCAATATAACAATACCCCAAAAAAACAAAAAGATAACAAAAAACATGTACAAAAAGACATATGGTGGAGAGCACAGGATATATAGATAGACAGGAGCTTAATTATAAAAATCAAAGAAAACAGCTCAAATATTGACCCTCATTAAGCCCATTGGGTACAACAGTGTTCAATCGATCAATCCAAAAGCTTTCCCCCTGTAATAGGAGCTTATTCCTGTCACCATCTCGTCTTAGGGGAAGAATGCAATCAATCGGCATACATTTGAAATCCTTAATGAGGTGTTTAGCTGTGACAAAATGTCTCGCAACTGGTGGCGTATTAGTATCGACCAAATGCAGAGCTTTCTTAATTGAGGAACGGTGGAGGGCAATTCTCTCCCTGAGCGTACGGATAGTCTTACCCACATAGAGCAAGTTGCAGGGGCATTTAATTAGATAGACCACAAACCGACTGTTACAGTCCAAATGATGACGAATTTCATAACTGATGTTACTTTTAGGATCCAAAAAGTGAGTGCCTAGAATTAGAAACTGACAGTTGACACACCCATGGCATTTGTATGCTCCATTTTTGGAGCGTAACCAATTTTTATTGGAAATGGGTCCTATGTCAGACTTAGACAAAATCTGTTTGAGGTTAGTACTTCTTTTATAGCAGAAGAGCGGTTTGTCCTGACAGAGTGACCCTATATTGTCATCACATTGTAAAATGTGCCAATGTCGTAGCACCACTTCGAGAATATGCTTAGAGGCAATCGAATACGTAGAGGAAAAAATCATCCTGGTGTTTCCCACCTTTGGAGCTTTGTTAACCAATGCATCCTCTCGCTTAATCTGCATACATTTATTGATAGCCTCTTCAATCTCGTTACTGTGGTAGCCCCTGTCCACAAATCGAATACGTAGAGGAAAAAATCATCCTGGTGTTTCCCACCTTTGGAGCTTTGTTAACCAATGCATCCTCTCGCTTAATCTGCATACATTTATTGATAGCCTCTTCAATCTCGTTACTGTGGTAGCCCCTGTCCACAAATCTCTGGCCCATCTCCTCCAGGGCACTTGGTAGAAGTGGGTCTGCCATAATTTTTTCATGTGGGTCATTATGCCAACCCCTGTCTCAATTCATCGACTTTTGGTTACAGCTGGTGGTGCAAAACACCAAGTATTATCTTAAGGACACCACTGACTTTCTCAACAAGCTTGATAAGCTAGGTCCTTTACCAGCTGGTAGCCTATTGGTTACACTTGATATAACTAGCTTGTATACTAATATTGATCATAAGGACGGTGTGGAATCAGTCAAGAGTTTGCTTTCCGACAGTCCACACTACAAGGGTCCATGTATTGAATTTTTGTTGCTTCTCATGGATATTGTTTTACGTAAAAATTATTTTTTATTTGAAAATTCTTTTTATTTACAGCTCAGAGGGACGGCGATGGGGTTCAATATGGCCCCATCGTATGCAAATTTATATATGCATATGTATGAAAATCAACATATTATGGCACACCCCTTTTTTTTCAAAATTTATATTTTTTTTATGTATGTAAAAAATATACCTTTTTGTAGTGTGGACTGGAGGATCGGAACTCCTGACACAATTCATTGATGTTCTCAATAGCTTGGAGACCAACATTAGGTTTACATTAGCCTATAGTGAGGTGACCATTAACTATTTAGATGTTTGCGTAACTAATGACATTCATGGATTATCGACCAGAATTTATCGTAAGGATACTGACAAGAACACTCTCTTACTGGCGGATAGCTTTCATCCATATCCTTCCAAACGAGGGCTGCCATTTTCACAACTCCTTAGAGTGGTACGGATTACGTCTAATTTGAATGATCTACCAAGTGCCCTGGAGGAGATGGGCCAGAGATTTGTGGACAGGGGCTACCACAATAACGAGATTGAAGAGGCTATCAATAAATGTATGCAGATTAAGCGAGAGGATGCATTGGTTAACAAAGCTCCAAAGGTGGGAAACACCAGGATGATTTTTTCCTCTACGTATTCGATTGCCTCTAAGCATATTTGCGAAGTGGTGCTACGACATTGGCACATTTTACAATGTGATGACAATATAGGGTCACTCTGTCAGGACAAACCGCTCTTCTGCTATAAAAGAAGTACTAACATCAAACAGATTTTGTCTAAGTCTGACATAGGACCCATTTCCAATAAAAATTGGTTACGCTCCAAAAATGGAGCATACAAATGCCATGGGTGTGTCAACTGTCAGTTTCTAATTCTAGGCACTCACTTTTTGGATCCTAAAAGTAACATCAGTTATGAAATTCGTCATCATTTGGACTGTAACAGTCGGTTTGTGGTCTATCTAATTAAATGCCCCTGCAACTTGCTCCATGTGGGTAAGACTATCCGTACGCTCAGGGAGAGAATTGCCCTCCACCGTTCCTCAATTAAGAAAGCTCTGCATTTGGTCGATATTAATACGCCACCAGTTGCGAGACATTTTGTCACAGCTAAACACCTCATTAAGGATTTCAAATGTATGCCGATTGATTGCATTCTTCCCCTAAGACGAGGTGGTGACAGGAATAAGCTCCTATTACAGGGGGAAAGCTTTTGGATTGATCGATTGAACACTGTTGTACCCAATGGGCTTAATGAGGGTCAATATTTGAGCTGTTTTCTTTGATTTTTCTAATTAAGCTCCTGTCTATCTATATATCCTGTGCTCTCCACCATATGTCTTTTAGTACATGTTTTTTGTTATCTTTTTGTTTTTTTTGGGTATTGTTATATTGATATGTGTTGTCTATTGTCATGTATCGTTGGTGTGTCATATTGTGTTTATTACTGGCATTCTGATATGATTGTAATGCACTTGCGCCATTGTAGCCACTGAATTTAGCGGATTGATATGACCTGTTTGGGGTCATTATATTTTCCCTAGCACGCATCATTGGCTATATTGCCTTGCCTATTTTTTGGCTTTATTATGACTATGCGGCTCCGTGGTTACCGCTTTTGTGTTGTCTAGGTTACCGTCACGTCATCCCCGATCATGTGATCGAGTTTGTCACGTGGTTCGGCTACACGCTGTTGCCCACGTGTGCGCCTAGCCACTTCCTGGAACCGGTGTGTACAGGGGGGTGGACGCGCGCACCTGTGGGTGAGTTCACTAATGTGTGTGGCTATATACATGGCTCATTGTGCTGTAGTCTTTTCTGCTCTTGATAAAGGCGCATGCAGCGCCGAAACAGCTGTCGAGATTAGGCTTGCTGCTCTAGGGTCCGGTGAGATGCATACTGACAGTTTGGTGACCACCCTGGTTTCTATTAAGTATACTATTTAATTATACTTCACCTTGTTTGGGTGACTGTTATCACTCATGCTGCCGCTCTTTGCTGCTATCTGAATACAGATTTTGTTTGCATTAATTTACTGGATGTGCTGGTTCTTTGTATCTGCTATCTACCATTACCATATGTACCGTGCACTCCCTCATTGACTCTTAATGAGTGCTACTGGGACTTGAACTCGAATATATATATATATATATATATATATATATATATATCTTAGATATAGCATTCTTATAGATAAGCCTCAGCACATGGTATTCCCAGATGGTCTCCCATCCAAGTACTAACCAGGCATGATCATGCTTAGCTTCCGAGATCAGACAAGATCGGGCATTTTTAGGGTGGTGTGGCTGTAGGCTCTTATTTGGGGATACTTCCGGACGCTGTCAAGTGCACCACTGAAGTGTAGTTATATTAGTAATAGGCCCCCCGAAAAGAGGCACCTTAATATTGTCGTGAGGCAAAATGCCTCTATAGATCCCAGCCTCAATGTAAGTACATTATTCTTTTTTACAAGTGTGGTCAGAAGGCCACAGGACATATAGATAGTCCCGAACTAGAAGTCACAATGTAAATTGTATAACATGACTCTAGTCTATTCACCCATTTTCACGTGCTGCCGAATCGAGCACCGAAGATAAATAATATAATAGATAGATAGATATATATATATATATATATATATATATATATATCTATATATACACACATACATACATACACAAACATATGTAGCCTATGGCTCATGGAATCCCAGGCGACATCTCATCAGAGACTTAACCGGGACCCTAGGCTACATGGTCATAATAATTTTGGAATTATAAGAACCTCTCTATATACTTCTCCTTAAGAAAAGGTAGAGTAAAGCGGAGTTATTGTACCAAACTACCACATCAGTCCAGTCTCCAATCGCAGCATCTTTCCTTTTAAAATATGCTAGGTATCAGACAATAGCTGATAAAAATAGAGAAGTAGAAATACACTGTGTACACACACACATATACATATATATATATATATATATACACACATATACACACACACACAGTACAGTGCATTATCATATGTGCATACACGTACTAATGTTTAAAGTAGAACCTGAGCAATAGTTAGAGCCATGGAGGAACTGACTCAAGACCTTGGTTGAGGCAAGGTCAGAGTACACTCTGGACATGTGTTCATTCTGCTACAGCGTAGCGGCAGGTATGAACTACAAGGAGCAAACAAGTTGGTTTATAGTCCAACACCTTATGAGGCTAGCAAGTCTAACCATAGTGCCAACATTTTCCCTGTAGCGCTATAAAAACAAGGACTGTATTGGAGTACCTGTATGTGCTGCCGAAGCGAGCACCCTAATAATTGTATTAGTGTATTGACACAGATATTTTACTCAGAAAAAATATAAAAATAAAAATATATCCCTCCACACCCTTGTATAGGGGAGGATTACATAGATACATTATGCCATAACTACTTGAGCAACAGCATCCACCTTATGAACTGCCTTTAATGAGAGTTCCGTTTAATGAAATAGCAGTGCTATAAGGAGCACACCGAGGGACGGAGTCGCGTGCCGGGGTCTCGTAAACAGCGGGATTACAGTACTATTAACACCATTAAATGGCGGGCCCGCGCTGCAACTTCCTGCTAGGGGAGCAGTGGACTGCTGCGGTCTCCTCTCCATAGAGATCGGGGAGCTAAATCCCCATTACAGACCCCTGGCAGCCCATCAGTCTATTTAGACGGATCTCGAACTCAGTTATGCGGCGCCCCAGGCGGGGACTTAACGGCATACGACACAGTTGCCTATCTAGGAGGCACCCCCTAGGGGGTGAATAGTTCACAGGGCCTTCGCGCCGTGTGGAGCTGTTGTCTCCACCACTAATGACAGAGGAGGGACCGTTTTTGTGACTGCCTCGACAGCTCTTAGACAGTCCACTCCTGCTAGACCGGCGGACTAGTAAAAACAGCCCCCCTAAGTACTCGATTCAGAGGGCCGGGGCTTAGAGCTCCCTACCACTCCATAGGAAAGAGTAAAAACCCCTTCAGTAGCTGTACCTGGAAGTGACGTGAGGGCGGAAGTGGAGGTTTTTGCTCACACTTTCCAGGGGAAATAAAGTCGGCCCCTTGCGGACTCGCTTCGCTCGTCACCTGAATATATTCCCCCTCTATCTGGTAGAGAATGACGCTGGACACCAGCCGATGATGTAACCCCCCCCCACACACTCCCCCTCCATAGTTATGGAGAGTTACCGTCGGCCTGAGCAGAGAGTAGTAAGGAGGGAGGCTACCGAGCGGATATTTACATGCCCGGCAGCTGCTAAGCCCTGCCTCCATTACGCCACATTAATGGCGGTAAAAGAGAGAGGAGGGCACACTAGGCATTGCCAGACATAACCCCCCACGCAGGGCAGGGTGCGCCGGCCATGCCTTTTCAGCCCTCTTAATTAGAAGGGGGAACTGGTAAGGCCGTTCTATGTGAGTGGGGGAGCGGGATTGTGAGAGCTGGCGTCGGTGCTTCTTTCATTCAAGCACCGACGCAGCAACCCACAGCCGAGAGCGCTGTGAACAGCAGCCGCGCTCTCCTGCGGCTCTAAGCATAAGCCGGCGCTGGTGCTTCTCTCAAACAAGCACCAGCACGGCAACGAACAGCAGCGCTGAGCGTTCTTCTTGCGCCCCGCCCCCAGCCCCGTTATACAGGGCTGGCTGTTTATGCTAGACTCCCGATATGGGAGTAGCGGGACGCAGCAGTCTCCCTCCCTGTATAGAGGAGGGAGGATTCAGTGACAGCTGCGGCAGTACCGCGCTGTCACCAACGTTCCCATATACTTGATGTAGAGGGGTCTCCCCTCATTAATAGGAGGGGGATCAGTGGCTAGATTTTAGCCAGAGACCCGGACGCTGACTGCCGAGTGCAGCGGCGGGTCACATCAGCAGCTGCGACACTGTCAGGACTACTGGCAGGGGGAAGGAGGCTGTGTAACAGCCGCGCAGCGCGCGCTTTCCCTGAGCCCAGCATTTTGGCCCACCGCTCCAGCTAGTCAGGAGTGGTGTGATATACTTACAGCTGCTGCAGCCAGGATGCTGGGCTGAGGGGGCGGCGAGGAACCGGGACACATGCCGGTTTCAGCAGTGGCGGATCCTCGCAGGGTCCGATGACTCCCTCTTTTATGTGCCCCCTCCTCAGGGTCACCAGACACAGGCTGCAGTAGCCGTGGCGGTGCCCTTCCCGGTGGCTCCCACGTAGCATGCAGACAGCCACAGCAAGCAGCCTGCCTGTCCTCAGTGCTTGTTCATAAAAAACACTAATTATATGAGACAGGCTGGAGACAGCCTATTGTGCAACCGGCTCTCTCGGGCACATTCTAAAAACTGGGGCTGATGGGGCATAGAGGAGGAGGAGCCAGTCACACTTCTAAATTATTTAAAGTGCCAGGCTCTACTCTACCACCGTCTATACCCCACTGTCTTGAACTCCAGTGTCCCCTAGTGGATGAAGGAGAAAGTGATCAAAATCGGTAAATCATGTTGGATTTCACCGACCAATCAGGGATGTAGATTGCCAGTGTATGGTAACGATAAGCTTATTTATTTGCTGACCGTTACCAGTAAACTAATGAGCCTTTCACGAGTGGCAGATCTGTTATTTGCTGAACATGATCTGCTAATCACTAAAAAAAAAAAAAAAAAAAAAAAAATCTAACGACTGTGTAATGGTTAGCGTTACTGCCTCACAGCACTGAGGTCATGGGTTCAATTCCCACCACGGCCCTACCTGTGTGGAGTTTGTATATTCTCCCTGTGCTTGCGTGGGTTTCCTCCGGGTGCTCTGGTTTCCTCCCACACTCCAAAAATATATTGCTAGGTTAATTGGCTCCCAACACAAATTATCCCTAGTGTGTGTGCGCATGTGATAGGGAATATAGATTGTAAGCTCCACTGGGGCAGGGACTAATGTGAATGGCCAAATATTCTGTGTAAAGCGCTGTGGAATGTGTGTGCGCTATATAAATAACTGGTAATAAATAAAATAAAAATAATGTATTGGTGCAGATTGGGAAATCCTTAAAATTGGGGGAATAATCTCAATCTGTGAATTGTTTGTTTGTAATTGCTGATGTATGGGCCCCTTTAGTCATTCTAGACTTAGCCCTCACATACTTTCCCAGCAGTTTTCTCTGGTAGGCTCTGATCTCAAATTGCACCATTTAAAGTTCTTGTGTTTATTTTAAGGGGTGAGGCACCAAGGAAATGTAGTGTCGACAAGGGCATGGTCTGAATAAGAGTAGGTTGTAGGAATGATCAGTAACACTCCACAAACGGTCAATCCACAAGAGATGTTAAAGTAAACCATTCCATTCACAGAGAGACTCAGTGCAATTTACCACCATAAAAAAAAAAAAAAAAAAAAAAAAAAATAATATATATATATATATTAAAACAAACAAAACGTCATTTGATTTTTCTGCTTTTTTATTTTACTTATGCTATGAATAAGTTTTTTTTTAAAATCTACTTAATTAAAAAGTCAAATAAAAAGAGTCAGTTTCCAGCAATCTGACATTTATAACTGTGACAAATTATTTATGTAGTGACAGCTAGAAGCCATCATTACCATGCCATGCACAGTGTGAAGGTGAAGGAGTTAAGCAGGTAATAGGAAATGCTTTTGATTTTTCAGCTCACCTCTGGCAATAGAAATATCCTGTGGCATCTGTCCGGAAAGCAGCTGAGAAAGCTGTTCCTTCAGTTTCTTCACCTCTGCTTGCAGCTGACTCACATTCCCTTGGGTGTCTTCATTAACTACAGCCTGGAGGTGTTTAATGATGAGGAAATTAGTATTAACTCTACAGAAGAATTGGACGAAATTCTGGGGGTTGCAGGATTTGTTAGCAGTCTATATATTTTGTACACCAAATGAAATTGTGTTGAGAGATTACTATTTTCATACACAATTGTTAAATGTACACTACTCTCTTAGGGTATGCAGTCGGGATGCAGACGGTCTAAATGCCGACTGTCGGCCTCCCGACTGTCTAATCCCGGCAAGGGTCTAATGACAGGCGTCGAAATCCCGACGCCTGTCATTTTACCTACGCCGGGAGCCCGATGCCCAGCTTTCCGTCCGAAGGTAAGCCGGGCTTGGACAGTTGCACGGGAAGGGGGGTTTGGAAGGTTAGGGGCTCCCGGGGGGACGACGACTTAGGCAGCCCCCCCGGGAGGGTTAGGCTAGGGGAAGGGTGGTTAGGGTAAGGCACCCCTGGGGGGGGAGGTTAGGGTTAGGCACCCCCCCGGGAGACTTCGGTTTAGACATTTAGAGGGGGGTTAGGCACTTGAGGTGTAGGTTGGGGTGGGGGGGGTTAGGTTAGCAATACTTACCTAAATTAAAAGTCAGGATCTTCACCCCTGCCGGGCTTCCGCTGTTGGCCGGCGGTAAATAATACTGATTCCCTTTCTTAGAGGTAAGAAATCACATTGGTCTAACTATATTTTCTTAGAAAGTTTTAAGAAAATGTATAAAAGTCAAAAAGATTTTTTTTTTTTTGCTGAAATCAATAAAATTACTCTCTAGGTTTAGGGCACCCGGGGGTGACTTAGAGTTAGGCAACCCCCCGGGAGGGTTAGGCACCCTCGGGCGGAGGTTAGGCACCCCCCCGGGGGACTTAGGGTTAGGCAGCAGGGAAGGGGGGGGGTTAGGGTTAGGCACAGGGGGGGAGGTTAGGGTTAGGCACCCCTAAGGAGGGTTAGATTAGTTTGTACCTACCAGGGAAGGTCGGGATTTCCAGCGCTGTCGGGCTGCCGCTGCCGTGATATCTGCATCTGTCGGGCTGACGCTGACGGGAATCGAACTGCCGGCCATGCGTCAGCCGGTATTTCATACCGAATGCGTACAAATAGTGTATGTCTGCCTGCAGTATCATTCTACAATGACCAGTAAACCATGTGTAATCCACTCATACTGTTCAATAATCGGTGTTGTATAAACCAGTTAAACATATGGCACACACTTTCACACTGCCTTAGCAGTCTACAACTGCAGTGTGATAACCTACTGGATCACACACAATTGTGTTAAAGTATCAGTACAATTTCAGGTGTATACTATTATCATGGGTTGCTTAGATACCCATACTATATTAAAGCAAATAATGTTTAGAGCACTTGATAATTTTTTCACTTTTCACACTGATAGTCACTCTCAGGGAGATTCTTTTTATATTTATAAACCACAGGCAGATGTCAGACACAGTAAATCATTTATTTGCACAGGTTAAAATGTCTGTTAGTGACATGTATATAGTTCTATTGAAACCACTTTCACTCCATCCTAGCTATATGGTAGGAATTTGTCTGGTGTTACTGGTCCATTTGAAAAAGCATCTTGGATGCGAAACGTACGTCAGACGGAGCCAGTTTGATGGACACCTATATTTCCTTTTAATGTTAAAAATGGCCAAGCTAGTTTCTATTTAGGCAGCTAGCAATACATTGTTTTTTTATTTTTGTTTTGCAGCAAAACCTCCTGCTATGTGCATAATGGCGTTGATGCGTATTGAAATCTGGTGTGCAGTGTGACTGAGTGGAGAGTAGCCCCCAAGGGGATTTATCTTCAATGCCGACAGTATCAACTATAAGAAATAATATGAGATATGGTAAGAACTTACCCTTGTTATCTCTATTTCTACGAAGTCCATAGGGTTCCACAGGATACCTTGGGTATAGGTGTGACGTCAGTCTCAGGGCACCAAAGAGTTAAGCTTTCAGCCTCCCAGGATGCACTAGGTCCCCCTCCTATACCCCGCCCCCGGGCCAAGGCACCTCAGTTAGTTACCAAGCCATAGGCCGGAGGAGGAGAAGGAAGAGAGAGAACAAAGATCTGGACACATACAAGAATCACATTCTCACCAGAGGGAGACGGAAAACCGGTGACCAGAGCAAAGCCCATCTGCAGCACAGGTGCGACAGGACGGGAGTCCTGTGGAACCCTATGGACTTCGTAGAAATAGAGATAACAAGGGTAAGTTCTTACCATATCTCATATTTTCTACTTCAGGGTCCATAGGGTATCCACAGGATACCTTGGGGATGTCCCAAAGCAGTATCCTTTAAGGGTGGGGACGCTCCTGTGCAGAAAGGAGAATCCGCCGCCCGAAGGAAGCATCCTGAGAGGCGAAGGTGTCAAACCTGTAATACCTCACGAAGGTATGGACAGAAGACCACGTAGCAGCCTTGCAGATCTGAACTGCCGAGGCACCACGTCGAGCTGCCCACGAAGGACCCACAGACCTAGTGGAATGAGCCTTCAGAGAAGGAGGGACCGGTAGGCCTTCATGAAGATAAGCTTCAGAAATAGCCATACGGATCCAGGCTACCAAAGTTTGCTTTGAAGCAGGCCAACCCTTTTTACGGAAGCCATAGAGGACAAACAAAGCGTCCGACTTCCTAAACGAAGAAGTGCGGTCAACATAAGTCCTTAAGGCCCGCACAACATCCAAAGAGTCCTCAACCACGGAAAGACCCGGTGAGTTAAAGGCCGGAACAACTATTTCCTTGTTAACATGAAACTGGGAAACAACTTTGGGAAGAAACTCGGGCCGAGTGCGGAGCACTGCCCTGTTCCCGTGAAAAACCAAGAAAGGGGGTCTACAAGAAAGAGCCCCTAACTCAGAAACACGTCTGGCCGAAGCAACGGCCAGAAGGAAAACAGTCTTAGCTGTTAGCCATTTAATATCCACTGAGCCCAGTGGTTCAAACGGCGGTCCTTGGAGAGCCCTCAGGACCACAGCCAAATCCCAAGGCGCCACAGGTGGAGCAAAGGGAGGCTGAATACGGAGAACACCTTGCATAAAGGTGCGCACATCCGGGATTGTAGCAATCCTACGGTGAAACCAGACAGATAGGGCCGAAACCAGTACCTTCAAAGAAGCAAGGCGAAGCCCATGATCTAGTCCCGCTTGCAGGAAGGCGAGAATCCGAGACAGACGAAACTCCCGCGGTGCATAACCTCTCGGTCGACACCACTGGAAGAACGTATGCCACACGCGATGGTATATCCTCGCGGAAGACGGTTTCCGAGCTCGTAACATGGTACGCACCACAGAGCTGGAAAACCCCCGGGACCTCAGCATGGCCGTCTCAACAGCCACGCCTTCAAAGACAGCCGAGTCAGGTCCGGGTGAAGGCAAGGACCCTGAGACAGAAGGTCCGGTCGTAGCGGCAACCGCAGAGGACTGTCCACGGACAGACCCTGAAGGTCTGAGAACCAGTGCCGTCTGGGCCACGCGGGAGCTATCAACAGGAGCGTCCCTCCTTCCTGTTTGAATTTCCGGATTACCCGTGGAAGAAGGGAGACCGGAGGGAACAGGTATGCGAGCCGGAACGTCCACCGGACGGACAGAGCATCCACCAGAGACGCCCCTTCGTCTCTTGTGCTAGACCCGTACACCGGCAACTTGTTGTTGTGCCGGGACGCCATGAGGTCGATTTCTGGAAGACCCCACCTGTCCACCAGCAGTTGAAAAACGTCCGGGTGCAGGGACCATTCCCCCGGATGAACGTCCTGGCGACTTAGAAAGTCCGCCTCCCAATTTAGCACTCCCGGGATGAAGACCGCTGATATGGCCGGAAGATTGCGCTCCACCCAAACCAGGATCCAAGAGACCTCTACAAGAGCCGCACGACTGCGAGTTCCTCCTTGCCTGTTTATGTAGGCCACGGTGGTAGCGTTGTCCGACTGGACCTGCACCGGGTGACCCTGGAGAAACCGCTGTGCCTGCTGGAGAGCATTGAAGACCGCACGGAGTTCCAAAATATTTATTGGAAGCTCCGCTTCTGACGGCGTCCACCTGCCCTGAACAAGTGTGGACCCGAAACTGCTCCCCAGCCCCGAAGACTGGCGTCCGTTGTCAACAGGACCCAATTTGGAACCCAGAACGGACGTCCCTTGTTGAGGTGGGTCGTCTTTAACCACCACGCAAGGGACAGGCGAACCTCCGGGGTGATCACAATCGTCTGGGACTTCAGAGACTGAGGCAGCCCGTTCCATTTGGACAGGATCAGGTGCTGCAGAGGTCTGGAGTGAAACTGGGCGTATTCCACCATGTCGAACACCGACACCATGGAGCCCAGTAACCTCATCGCCGAGTGTAAGGACACCCGGCGGCTGTGCAGACAACTGCGCACCCTTGACTGTAAAGCAGAGATCTTGTCCTCCGTCACGAAGATCCTTTGCTGTCCCGAGTCCAATAAGGCTCCAAGATGCAGAATCCTCCGAGACGGGATTAGAGTGGACTTCTGCCAGTTGATTAGCCAGCCGTGCCGTTGCAGCAGCGCAATGGTCAGGTCCAAGAGGTGTAACAGGAGCTCTGGAGATCCTGCCACCAATAACAGGTCGTCCAAGTACGGCAACATGCGGACTCCATGCAGCCGCAGAGAAGCCGCCATGACCGCCATCACCTTGGTGAAAACACGTGGTGCTGTCGCCAGGCCAAAAGGTAACGCCCGAAACTGGAAGTGGTCGCTGCGGATTGCAAACCTGAGGAACTGTTGATGGCGCAAAAGAATAGGGACATGCAGGTAAGCGTCCTGTATGTCCAATGACACCATGTAGTTCCCAGGTTCCAGCGCCAGAATGATGGACCGTAGGGTCTCCATCCGAAACTTCGGGACCCGCAGAGACTTGTTGAGTGCTTTGAGGTTGAGAATCGGACGATACGACCCATTGGGTTTCTGTACCAAAAATAGATTTGAATAGAAACCCTGGCCCCTCTGGGAGAATGGAACAGGCACTATAACTCCAGCCTGGAGCATAGTGTGCAATACCTTCCGCAGCTCCGCAGCCTTGTTCCGGTCTGATGGTAGACCCGTGGTGAAGAATCGAGCCGGGGGTCTGTGCCGGAAGGAGAGGGCGTATCCGTGGGAAACCACCTCCAGAACCCAAGTGTCTGTCGTAGTGGTCGACCAACACTGGGCGAACTGTAGCAGGCGGCCTCCCACCCTGGGATCCTCCCAAAGGGAGGCCCGGACCGTCAGGCCGTAGGCTTGTCATCTGGCTTGGGGGCCGGACGTCTGGTACTCCATGCCTGCTTCCGGGGCTTGACCGATTTCTTAGGGCCAGCCTGTCGAGGAAACGAATGTGGTTTGGGCCTGCCCTGGGCCCTAGATGACCGAAAGGACGATGGTCCAGAACCAGAAGGAGCAGCGGCCGACGGGAGACAAGCAGATTTGGCTGCCGCCAGCGTGGCCACAATCTTATCCAGATCCGGACCGAAGAGAACTTCTCCGGTAAACGGCAACGCTTCCAGACCTTTCTTGGAATCTGCGTCCGCCTTCCAGGATCGCAGCCACAAGGTGCGACGAGCAGCTACCGCTGCTAAAGAAATTCTAGACACCAGAGTACTAATGTCTAGAGCCGCCTCGTTGATGTAGGTGGCCGAATCACGGAGATTGCCAATCAACTCCGCCTGTTCGGCCGGACAGTCGGATTCAAAAGAAGCCTCTAATGAATCCGCCCAGCGCTCCATCGCTCTGGCAACCCAGCAAATGGCCATAGCCGGCCGTGCTGCCCCCCCTGCAAGGGAATAAGCGGACTTCTGGCAGATTTCTACCTTGCAGTCCGTAGCATCCTTAAGGGAGGACATGGATGGCATCGGCAATGTGGCACTACGGACAAGACGGGTCACGTGAGAATCCACCTGTGGAGGGGATTCCCACTTAGCAAAATAATTATCCGCGAACGGATAAGCCACCGCCAGGCGTCTCTGCGGCTGGTATCTTTTGCCAGGTTGTTTCCACGCCTCCCTTAAATGGTCCACCAACTGACCCGAAAGAGGAAAGACTGTGGCATCGCCTTTCACATCTTTGAAAAAGGCATACTTAGACTTAGCTGCTGGGGGAACTTCGTCCTCAATCACCAAGGCTGTGCGGACCGCCCGAATAAGTCCAGGAATATATACTTTGGACTTAGCATCAGCGTCCTTAGTATGGAGAGGTTCCTGATCGTAAGGATCCAGAATCTCCCCATCATCAGACGTCCCTTCGTCATCCTCATAAGGAGCGGACAGAGACGCCACCGGCCTTTTATGAGGCCGCATCACAGACTCCCCTTGCAACACATCCGACAAGTGCTGTACAGAACTAGTCAGGGAGTTAACCCACGCTGGCTCCTGAGAACCCGGGAGCGGGGAAATAGGGAGACTGTGGGGTACCACCAATTGTCATGGGAACCCCTGCATGGGTGACGACACCACAGACTGCTGGGACAAACCCATCGGAGTAAACGCGGGCTGCAGAGCTAACTGGCCCACTAAAGCTGTTAACGCCTGAGCGAAACAAGCCCAGGGCGGCTCCTGTACCGGTGCTGTAACCGTAATAGGCCGCGCCATGGACAAACACTGCCGGCAAAGGCCCTCCGCGCTACCCTCCCCCTCCGCTAACGGTACTTTGCACGTGGTACACTGTAGCCGGAGGGGAAAATCACTTTCAGACATGATGGCACCACGTATGTGACCTCTCTCACCAATTAAGTATTAAATAGGCGAGAGACCACCCTGCAGCACCGCACTGCAAGGGCTTTAGCAGAAAGAACAGGGACAGTAATAAAGCTGACTGTTTTGAGAAGATAAAGTTACAGGCAGCAGCGCTAGCACAGTCACATACAATGCAGAGAAATAACAATTCCTGCACTAACAGCGCTGATCACTCAACTACACAGACACAGGGCCTGGTAGGACACAGACCTGAGCCACAGCGGAGGAGAGGTATGCGGGGGGACCCAGACCACGATGCTTCCTTCCAGGCTTCCAGCAGCGTTCACCATGCGTTGCAGAGAAGATGGCCGCCGAGGAGCAGAGAGAAGCTGGCCTGGGGGAGGAGCGCTGACACAGGACCAGTCAGCACAGTGCAGAGAGGGCTGTGTGCAGCGGGGGAGGCGCGCTCCCCTGGCATGCATTTAACCCCTGGGACGCCGCAGCGCTACCGCTCTGCTGCGGTCCGCTGTCCCAGGGGGTAGTGGAAGCGCAGGTTGGTCGCCTGGCTCCACGCTGCAGCCAGTCCCCAGGGAGCCCCCTGCCTGGGGACTTAGGACCATGTGATCAGCGGGGACCCACCGCGGGACCCCGCTGCTTACCTCTGTCCCTCTGGAATCCGGCCATGGTCCGGAGCATCTGGGGTCACCGCTAGCTGTGACCCCAGACGCCCACCAGCATCCCCGGATCAGTACCGGCGTTCTGGTACCGGCGGGGTGTAGGGAAGACAGCATGGACGTCAGGACTGAATGTCCATGCTGTTCATCCAGATTTGCAGCCACAGCTGCATGAAGAAAAAGCTTCAGGGGCTCTTCTAGCCCCCACTCCAACAGGTGCACCCGACTCCGGCCGGGCACCAAACTAAACTGAGGTGCCTTGGCCCGGGGGCGGGGTATAGGAGGGGGACCTAGTGCATCCTGGGAGGCTGAAAGCTTAACTCTTTGGTGCCCTGCGACTGACGTCACACCTATACCCAAGGTATCCTGTGGATACCCTATGGACCCTGAAGTAGAAAATAGCAATACAATGACACTCTCCAAAGTGCAATCCACTATTGAAACATTGCATTTATAATAGTGTCACATACAGGGTTATGTTGTACCTGAGAGGTAGAAGAGTGGTATATTAAATTAACAAGAAACTTTACTCAGCAATTGCTAGGAGGTGAACCTAGATCAGCGTGCCAGTTGAATGGAAGATCCTCAGGCATACTGAATGCCTTACAACAGGCTAGATCATCTAGAGTTATACCTAACTTGATTAACAAAACAAAAGATATAGCAGCAATGTTATTTACAGACAGGAGGGATAATATACTCTGCAGTGATACTTTCTGATTATAGCTGACACAGCAATAGAACAAACAGTAAATGTGGTGTAAAGATCACTAATCTACAAATATAAGGGCCACAATACTAAATATATGTATATACATTTTTTTTTTTGAGGTGATATACACACCCACTAATTTGCTCAAATTATATTTTGGCCAGAGTAACACCAGACATATTCCTACCATATAACTAGGATGGAGTGAAAGTGTTTTCAATAGAACTATATGCATGTCACTAGCAGACATTTAACCTGTGCAAACAAATGATTTACTGCGTCTGACATCTGCCTGTGGTTATACATAAATATCAAAAGAATTTCCCTGAGAGTGACTATCAGTGTGAAAAAAAAAAATATCAAGTGCTCTAAACATTATTTGCTTTAATATAGTAAGGGTATCTAAGCAACCCATGAGAATATTATACATATGAAATGGTACTGATACTTTCACACGGGAAGCCGATGGACGGAATCCCGAACGTCGACTTCCCAACTATCTAATCCCAGCAAGGGGTTAAATGCCTGTCATTTTACCTACACCGGGAGCCCGGCTTACCGATCGATGGTAAGCTGGGCGCGGACAGCCGCTTTAGGTATAAGCTTCCAAGGGGGATTTAGGGTTAGGCACCCCCGGTGGAGGAGGTTAGGGTTAGGGGGGGCGTTAGGGTTAGGCACCTCCCCGGGGGACTTAGGTTTAGGCGGCGGGGAAGGGGGGGGGGGGGGGGGGGGGAGGTTAGGGTTAGGCACCCCTAAGGGAGGGTTAGTGTTAGGGGGTAGACTTAGGTTAGTAAATACTTACCTTTGACGATCGGGATTTCCTCCTCTGCCGGGATTAGAACCGCCGTCCGAGTGTATTCCCTTTCACACTGCCTTAGCAGTCTACAACTGCAGTGTGATAACCTACTGGATCACACACAATTGTGTTAAAGTGTGTACCAGATGTTTAACTGGTTTATACAACACAGATTATTGAACAGTATGAGTGGATTACATGTGGTTTACTGGTTATTGTAGAATAATACTGCAGGCAGACATACACTATTTGTACCTATACAGGAAGAGGGCTGAATAAGTCAATTGATTTGACCTTTTGTGGATAACAAATGATTCACTGCTGAGAACAGAAGAGTGAATGGCAGGGGAGATTGATCCCAGTTGCACAAAGATCAGCATTTTTGTAACAGAAAAAATAGTTACTATGTGTAGTTACAGTTACATGACATTTTCATTCTAGTAACCAGCAGGATTCAGAATATAGAAGAGCCACTAGCGGACAGTAATGAATTTTCAGGTATAGAGGGTTTGGAGAGGTATCCACTAATTAATTGAGGTTGATAATTGACCTGGATAATAATACACCTCCAATACCAAAAGCTGCATTCTAGCTCAAGGTCCACATTCCAAGTACTGGGATGAATACCCTATATTTGAGGTGTCCATTTTTTAACTGACAATATAAACTACATACATGTTACAAGTACACATAACTTCACATTTTGTTTTTAGAATTCGCTTTTAATTTATGTAATAAAGGTCACATTATAGAAGATACTGCTTTTTAAGTGCCCCACTTTAAAATACTACTTTTTCTTGCATGTGATATTTTTTCTAGGGTGCACCTCCCATGAGAAATCAAATATATTCACTAGATCATATGTATTGGTGCAGTATATAATATGTAAAGGATTGAACTGCTCTTGTGCAGGTACTAAATCCCTTTTTTCTTCGTAACTCAGTTAAGTTAACAGGCCTAAGGGCTATTTCACTTCAGCCGGCAAAAAAAAGTCAGTGTAAAATTTAATTAAACAAGGGAACTAGTGGGTCCTTTCACACGGCATGGTCGCCGTGTTACAGCCGGGAATATCCACTGAGAAAGACGGCTTCCGTGCAAGCCATTGGAGTATAGGAAACAAGGTTTCCTTTCACACACACCAACCAGCTTGTACAGCAGCTGCTTCTGCTGCGCATGCCCAGAATGTGTAGTAAACCCCCCCCCAAAAAAAACAATAGTAAAAACGGCTCACTGCATGTTAAAAGGCACAGAGTGCCTGAAAAAAAAAATTCCACCTTCTGCCTGTTTTTTTGCCGGCTGGGCAAAACAGGCAGGTGTGAAATAGGTCTAAAAGCCCCCATACATCAGTAATTTGAAAACCACAATTGAACAATTTGAAGATTTATTGCCCGATGTTAGGATTTCACAATCTAGCAATCTGCACCCATACATTACAGATCTTTTTCAGTGATTTGCAGATCGATTGCAGCAAACACAGATCTGCCAATCTTGATAGGTCCATCATTTTACTAGTAACTGTCTGCAAATCTACTGATCATGTCCATACACTAGCAATCTACAGCCCCAATTGATCTGTGAAATCCAACATGTTGGATAATCTGATTTAACAATTCCAATCACTTTTTGGTTGCAAACTGCGATCTGTGAAGCCCATACATTGCAGATTTTTATACACAATCGAAATTGCAGAATTGCCACAATCGATTGCTGATGTATGGGGGCCTTAAGGCAAGGAGGAGAATGAAGACAGGCACACAATCAGGTCCAAACACAGGAAATGTGAACAGGAGAACCAAAAGCAAAACCCCGCAAGCCAGGCACGTCAGGGTGGGAGCCCTGTGTCCCCTATGGAATCGAAGAAAAGGATTTAACAAGTAAACACATAAATCTCCTTTTCTGACCCTTTGCCCAAAAGTCGCATCAGGGGTGACGAAAGTGTCAAAGGAATAGAACTTCAGGAACATATTGTCAGAAGACCACGTGGCCGCCTTAAACAGCTGCTCCGCAGAACCACCACGTCGCACTGCCCACAAAGTTCCCACCGACCGGGTTGAATGAGCCCTCAACACGGACAGTGCAGGAAGGTCCGCTGCAGCATAAGCGTGGCGAATAGTCAAACGGATCCATCTGGCCAGTGTCTGCCGGCCAGCCCCGTTTGCAAGAGTCATACAGTACAAAGAGCATCTGTCCTACGCTGGTACTTTGTCCTGTCCACATAAATCTGGAGGGCCCGCACGACATCTAAGGAGGCCCCCTCCGGAGAAGAATCCAGAACCTAGAAAGAAGGAATCACAATCTCTTGATTGATGTGAAACCTGGAAACAACCTTAGGAAGGGAACCTAGACGCGTTCAAAGAACAGCTCTGTCCTGGTGAAAGATTAGAAACGGAGAGCAACAGGACAATGCGCTCAAGTCCGACACCCATCGGGCAGAAGCTATGGCAAGGAGGAAGACAGTCTTCCAGGTAAATCAACAAATGTCCACTGTGTCCAAGGGCTTAAAAGGCGAAGACTGAAGGGCCCCAGGAATCAAAGACAAAATTCCAAGGAGCCACCGTCAATACAAAATGGGGGTTGTACGTGGAGGACACCTTGAAGAAAGGTCCGAACACCAGGCAACAGTGCAAGCCGTCTCTGAAAGAGAACTGAAAGAGCTGAAACTTGCATTTTTAGTGAAGGCGGAGGCCCAAATCCAGCCCACCTGCAAAAAGGAGAGCACTCGAGAGTGTCGGAATGACCTAGGGTTAAGATTCCTAACTGAAAACCAGTCAAAGTAAGTCCTCCAAACTCAAATGGTAATTCTAGCAAAAGAGGGCTTACTGGCATTGAGCATAGTGTTAATAACGGACCGGGAGAACCCCTTAGCTCTCAAGAAAATGTCTCAAGAACCTTCCCGTGAAAGCGAGACGGGCCAGACCCCGATAAAAGCACGGGCCATGAGACAGAAGATCTACAGAAGCGGAAAGGTCCACTGAACCGCCAGAGCATCCACCCGAAAGGCCTTCGGATCACTGGTGCAAGAGCAGTACTTTGAAACTTTGTCATTGTGTCAATGTCTGGCAAGCCCCAGCAAAGAACCAGGAGATGAAAGACGTCGAGGAGGGGGACCCATGAACGTCCTAGCGGCCTAGGAAGTCCGCTTCCCAATTTTGTACTCCTGGAATGTAAACCGCTGACAGGGACATAAGATGCCTTCCGCCCATAGGAGAATGTGGCTGACTTCCCTCATGGCGGCACGACTGCGAGTACTGCCTTGATGGTTTATGTAGGTGACAGTTGTCGTTTTGTTGGATTGTACCTGGACAAGACAACTGCGAAGAGGCAAAGCCCGGCAGAGACCAATGTAAAACCGCTCGGGTTCCAGAATGTTGATCAGCAATCAAATTTCCTGAGCCGACCACTGACCCTGAAAAGTCTGCTGGCAGGACACTGCCCTCCACTCTTGAAGACTTGTGTTGGTGATAAGGAAGATTCAATCCTGAACCCAAAAAAGAGACGACCCCTGGTCAGATGGGACCCCTGGAGCCACTGCAAGAGGGAGTGACGTTCCTCCTGGGAAAGAAAATCGTCTGAGACCTGAGTTGTAGATGGGATTTGTCCCACCAGGCTAGAGTCTCCAATTGAAGAGGCCAGGAATGAAACTGGGCATACTCCACTATGTCGAAGGTGGAGACCAGAATCTGCACCATTACCTGAGAGGGAGTCAGAGGATTTCATCCAATTGATTCCCCATCCGTGAGCCTGGAGAAGATACACCATGATACAAATGTGCTCCCCGAGAACCTCCTGAGACTGGGCCAGGAGAAGCAAGTCGTCCAGGTAAGGAAAAAATTTGGATTCCTCTGTTCCGAAGAGGAGTCGCCATGACCTTCGTGAAAACCCGAGGAGCCGTGAAAAGTACAAATGGCAAAGCCCAAAATTGGAAATGATCCTACTGGACTGCAAACCCGAGGAATCGCTGATGATTGAGACGGATGAGAACATGCAAATAGGCATCCTGGATGTCTAAGGAGGCGATGAAGTCCCCCGGATCCATGGCCAGAATGATTGAGTGAAGAGATTCCATTCGGAACTTGGGAATCCTCAAGTACCTGTTGAGAGACTTCAAGTTTTGAATTGGACGGAATGACCTGTTCGACTTTCAAAACAGACTAGCATAGAAGCCTGTGTCTCGTTGAGATGCAGGAACCGGAACAATGACCTTGGAAGCCAGAAGAGAGCGAATGGACTACCTCAAGGCTTCTGCCTTCTCCTGATCCAAAGGAAGACCTGTGGAAAAACTGGGTCGGAGGATACTCCCGAAAGGTCAACGCATAAACCTTGGATATCACCCCTCTTACCCACGCGTCCTCCATGGTCACCTTCCAAATTTTGGAAAAGAGAAGAAGCCGGCCTCCCACAATAGTGTACCCCAGGTGGAGACCCGCCCAGTCATGCAGCAGGCTTTTCGGCTGGCTTAGCAGCAAGGCCTCTGGAAGACCAGGGTTGCTTTCCCGTTGGTTTAGAACCCTTGGCAGAGGAACCCTGGCACCTAGAGAACGTCAAGCCTTTGGATTTACCATGCGGACGAAAGGATTGAGAATTAAAAGAAGATTGTGACCTAGAAGCTGCCCCGGAAGGCAGAAATGCTGTCTTAGAAGCTGCCACTATTTTATCCAATACTGGACCAAAGAGAACATCCCCTGAATAGGAGAGAGAGAGATTCAAGGGTCTTTTTAGAGTCGGAATCCGCCCGCCAGGAACGAAGCCAGAGGGCTCTTCTAGCTGACACTGAAGAGGCCGAAACCTTGGAAGTTAGTATACCTGTGTCTATAGCGGCTTCCCCAAGAAGCCATCTGCCAGATATGCTCCACGAGAGACAAAAGATCAATTCCTGTGGGTACCTGATGTAAGGTCATCCTCCAAGGCATCTGCCCAGCGACCGAAGGACTTGGCAATCCCAGACTGACGCAAGGGCCGGGCGAGCTACTGCACCTGCATTAGAGTAAATAGACTTCAGATAAAGATCTGACGATAGAAATTGAGGACTTAAGTGATGCCGTGTTAGGAAGAGGAAAGGTGGTATTCTTGACCATGTAGGCAACATGTACATAAACCGGAGGAGACTCCCATTTAGCCAGTTCGGTGGCAGGCAGATGATAAAAGGAAGTAATGTGCTTAGAAACCAGGAAGCGCCTTTTAGGGTGGACCAAGCCTCCGCCAAAAGATCCTTAAGCTGCACTGAAGAAGGAAATTCTGAAACTGCCTTCTTTGGCCGTTTAAACACTGGAGCACTGGACATAGGGGCTAGCTCGGCATCCTTGATTAGCAGAACTGATTTAACGGCTTTGATCAAGGAAACCACGTCTTCTTGAGGCTGGGAATCCTCCAGAATAGAAGACGACTCCACATTAGAGGCAACAGATAACCTGACCACTGAGGGGAAAAAACACAGGGAGACCAGGAGCCTGCACTTTCCAGAGACAATCTGAAACTGCAGGAACTCAGAAAATGGCTGCCCAGCATCTGTGCAGAGAGGAGGAATGACCCGGAAACAGACTTCCTCTTTTGAGGGAAAGCATCCAGGGGCAGGGGAGGAGCCCCGGGCAAATGGCCACCAATCTGCACATCGCACTGCTGGTCTTGTGGGGATGCGGAGAGGACCTAGTTCCCCACTGCCAGTGTCTTCCATGTTGGTGGTCAAAAGCTGCTCTTACCTTTGCCCCTGCTGCGCCAGCTGAGGTTTTGAGCTCCCTCTTAGAGTGGAGCTCCGGCCGAGGATACTAGCCCAGTCACCAGCACCGCGGCCACCAGTGCTGGGGTGATGGAGCAGCAGTGCGGGCGTCCTCTAGGACGCCTAGCGCTGCATACTCAGTAAAAAAAAAATAAAAAAGGCAATTAAATAAAAGACCAAAGCTGTACGCACAGCAAACACTGTGTGCCTGACCACAGGCACCAACATAAAAACTGAGTTGCCTTTGGCTGGAGTATAGGGGGAGGGAGGAGCCTGGGCTGTGACTAAGAGAGTTAACTTTGTGGTGCCCGGACTCCATCCCACCAAACAATACCCAGCGTAGAGCCTGTGTCTCCTTTGTAGGAAGAACAAACACATTTGAGCAAAAAAAAAAAAAGAAAGAAAAAAAAAGACACTTGCTGCAAGCAGTTACATTGGACCTGGTGCGCCGAGAAGAGCGGTTTGGCACTACTGCCGCAGTAGTGTATGACACATCTGTATAACACACATAAAATAGTGAAATGTTTTAGACCACCCCAATTTTTTACAGGTTTTATTGACATTTAAGCAATTTAACATGAAATGGTAAAAAGGTAAGTGGTAAAATACATTTTTGCACTCCCCCGTTTCTAGTGGCCTGCACCTGTCACCACCCACAAACGGCTTCTCCTGTCACTCTCTGCTGGGCAGTATATGCGAAGCGAGCGAATGTTTCCCGATCTTTCACACTGGTTCGCGCACGCGCACTGTAATGCATACGCAGAATGCAAACATTGGGCAGCTACGAGCAAATGCTTCTTAGCGTCCGGGTCTGAATTAGGCCCTTAATTCCCATCGAGCTGGTATGGGATGAAGTAGAAAGAATGCCACAAGTGTGTGTGGTGGTTATAATTGCAAAAGGTTACAAATGTAGATACATTTTTTTTAAAAAATACTACAATTACCTCTTACTTATTGCCAAATGAGAATTGTAAAATGCTTCAATTTCAGAATAGAAATGAGATTAACTGTAAATTTTAATGCAGACTGTAAATAGGAGGAAATAGAGAAAAAAAGAAAAAGTAATTATATATATATATATATATATATATATATATATACACACACATACATACACACACTGTACATTCACATAAAAATACACATATATAGCGCCCTGAGTATTCACTTCATATGATGCCATGTTGCTGCTATATATCATGCCTTTGATGTTTACCAAGCCCCTCTGAGCCTTGACTTATCTTGTGGATATGCACTTTAAATGGATGCAGTATTTTCATATAGGTGGAAAAATAATTTTTTTCATGCTATGTGGATGTGCCGAATCTTTTTCACATATGTGTCAAGCACTCCCATTTTCTTTGCCTGCAAGTGTGTGTTGCTGGTCTCATGTAATAAATATATACAATAAATATATATATATATATATATATACACACACATACACACCACATACTGTGGTGCCAATTAATGGGTAGATGCCTAGCATTGTGTAGGGCCCCCTCTATAGTGTTCACTCTAGGTCAGGCGCCAGGCAGGGCACTGGTCCTAGAGAAAAGGGGGTGTTGCCAATGAAAAGGGGGCTTGTCTTTATGACACATCCCTTTTTAGTCACTCTTGGGGGCGTGCCGGGGACTTACGGACATGCCGGGTAGCCCCCAAGCGCAGCGGTCACTGTGATTGGATGCCGGGTGCACCGCCGTTTTCCCCACCAGTGGGACACTGTCTGAGGACATGTCTATAAGACGCGTCCCCTTTTCGTCACTCTTGGGGGCGTGCCCGGCACTTACGGACACGCCGGGCAACCCCCAAGCCCTGCAGACAGGGAGAATAGATGCCGGGCGCATGCGCCCGGCATCTATTCCCCGGCGGTGACTGGGTCACCGCACATTTCTTCACCCGCGGGACACTGCGACCCGCGGGTGAAGACAGTTCCCGCAGGCTGTTAGAGCAAGGCGCTTTTTGCCCTCCTTCTGGAGGGCAGGGCGCTTTTTGCCTTCCAGAAAGAGGGCAGGGCGCCGCACCCCGCTAAAACAGCCTAGCGGGAACACTAGAAGCTAAAGAACGCTGCACTGACCTGCTAGATATGCATCTGGGATCTCCTATATGGAATGTGGATGTTATTTGAGTCAGTGTCGCGTCTGCGTAGATACTGCTGTCACGACCACTAAGCACCACATATATACATGTACAGTTTGTATGTATGCATGTTTACAGTTTTAACGTTAGAGTTGCAGAAATTCAGTAGGTTTTGTGAAATGTTTAAGAAGCCTTAATGGGACATGTGAAACACAGGTTTTTTGTCTATGGAATTTCATGGCTTTTTTTAAATAATTTATTAACCATCAGGGTTTGGAGGGGAAACTGGGCTACCTGCAGGGGAGAAGGACAACAAAATGGTACACTAGCGCAAGTGGAGGAGGGGACAGCACACAGGTGGTGTTTTGGGGGTGCAGAGAGAGAGACTGCTGCAGGGGCGGCCTGAAGGTGTGCGGGGCAGTGTACAGGGGCAACAGAAGGGCTCACTGGCGCTGGGCATGCAACTGAGGAAATTAAATCAGTGAGATACATCCATGCATCAGTGTTAAAAATTTAATATGTGTAAAAAAAATTAACTCTTTTACGTGGCCGCCACCAAAGGACTTCCGTCGTCTTTTCCTGGCGGGCACCAACCCACCAGGGCTTCTGGTGTCTTTACCTGGGGTGACAGTCAATTAGCTCTTTTGCGCGGCTGCCACCTCCCCAGGGCTTCTGGTTTCCTCTTCACCTAGTGCGCAACAGCCTTTGAGCTCTTTTACATGGCCGCCGCCCATTAGGACTTCCCGGGTGGCGGGGCTATGATGTTGCAGCGGCCAGCTTTGAATTTCAAAAATGGCGCTGAGGTGCCATTTTTTAAATGGGCACCGCTGCTGAAATCTGCAGAATGGCATGCAGGCCTGACGCCAACACAGCATTGCCGCCAGGTCCCGCTTGCACCGCTGCCACCACCTACAGTAAGCCGGGTCACCGCCGCTGCTAATGCCGCCAGGTCCCAACCGCCGCTAATGCCCGCAAAAGACAGCCATCTTTGCGCACCCCCTTCTGGAGACCACCTACTGAGGCTGCACAGCTGAAGCGGGATGTAGTTTGGAAGCAGACGGTCTAAATCCCAACCGCCGGCTTCCAGACGTTCTAATCCCGGCCTGGTACTAATGACAGGCGTCTCTAGAGTACCATTAGGGGGGCTGTCCAAAGGGTTGTGAAAGATATCCCCACATTTTTACAGGAGAAAAGTTTTGTCCACTTTTTAGGCGAAAATCGGTTGTTTTTTCACCGCCGTTGGCGAAATCGTTCGATTTTGCCTCTGATTGAATTCCCCCCTAAAGCAAAAAAGTGGCAGTTTTGACTAAACAGGAAGTGGAAGAAAAAAACCTGACAGTTTAAACTTTAGATTACTCCCAATTATTAATGTTTTGTTTTTTTCACCCTTAAATTTGGCATCCAGCACTGAGTGACAGTTCTACCCGTCTATGGGCTGTATTCAGTTAGAAGCGAAAAGTCAGTTTCCACGATACTTTTTAGCCGATGACGTCATTTTCGCCTGTTTCAACTTATCCCCGTATTCAATTTGTCCGACTTTTCGCTGGAGCTAGCGCCTATTGAGACCATTCAAAGACCCAAAATACCTTCAGCAGGGCTAATCGGGGGTACCCATAGTGAACCCCCATGTCAGAGCATCTTTTGGGGGTGTCAGGCTTATTTCCCCAAAAATGACAGCACTTTTTGCCTGTTTGCGTTTCGCCGGGTCCCGGTTTCAAATTGAATATGGGGATACGCGTATTGAATACGGGTCTATGCCACATTTCAGCACAGTATATCTAATAGCTTTTGAGATGTAGCCCCTCAAACACCATGCCCCCATCTCAGGAATTACCTATGGGAGAATTCAGTTTATTCGATTCAGCCTTAATATAAGGGCACGACCGTGCCCTTATAATACATACACAAAGATTTACACACATATGAAAGCAACAGAAATACGAAAGTACATGAACCAGTTTATGTAACTTGTCACAAACTAAGAGGAGAAAAAGTGAAAGATAAAGAGCTACTGACAGATGCCGAGGACACATGTTTCAGTAGTACAGCTGCTTTCCTATTGCTCATGCCTAATGTACAGGGTAATGAACCAAACAGAATGTAGTCTTCCCTTCTAGAAGTCAAAATGATATGTTTAAGTCCCAAAGTGCTGAAAAGTATTGAAGCATTTCATACATTACCTTGTTTTTAATTAGCTTTGCCCGCTGTGCAAACTGAAGAGTGGATAATGTTTCTCCAAAACTTCTGGATCCAGGGTGAACATTTGCAATGATATATGTTTTTGCATTACCTCCAAGTGAATCCTGTAAATTAGATGTTTGCAATGACTGAAAACAGAAGTCTACACAAAATTACAGCATAAAGAATATCGAATACACACCCCCACAGCTTCCCTTGTTCTTTGAGAAACCTCAGTTTCCCATTTAGAATTGACTGGGTGGAGACATTATGTAATAAGTAGATACAGGCAGACCTTTTTTACGCTTTGTGAATCCTATATCAATACGTTGCCGATTGCGACGAATAGATATACATGATAGTTTGCTTCACACCACCGTGTACTTAACTAGGTTTGCGGCACAGGCTCCCATCCCCCCCCATTTTTTTCCAATGGCCAATGCCTCCCCGTCATAAATCGTCTTGCCAAGCCATCTGATCGACCTTTACCCTCATGTTCACTTTTTTTTTTTTTTTGACAATGTGCACCTTAGATTTGATTATTTTAATTTCATGTGCGGTTCCTTTATGTCTATAATGTTAAGTTGCTCGTTATTAGCACTTGAATTATTTGGACTACAGTGAAACCTAATTTGTTCCATTTTTTTCTCTTTTATATTAACATGTGTGATATATTTCGATTTGAGATGAATTGTAACATCTCAATAAAAAGGTTTATAAAAAAAAATTACAGCATAAACAGTCAAACAAAATTAAACTTCGTATAAAACAGGATTGTTAAATTTTCCAGAGAACAAATGTGGTTGCTAGACACAGTTGCTCATCCAAACCTGTGCGCCTCACTGGTTACACGGCTCTCATAGATGTGGCAAAATGTGCCTTTGCTTTGTAGGCAACAGGTTCTCCCGTGCCAATATAAGCATGCCTATTCACAAAGGTTATCCATCTAGCTATCATTTGCTTGGCACAGCCCATCCTCTATTGTAGGGATCCCAGAAGACACAAAAAAAAAAAAAAAAAAGACGTTTGAATAAACTTGTTGATTGGTTGGAATGAAAATCTGGTAACGTAATAGAGCAAATGATGATCAGCAATTTGCTCCTAAATGCCAGAAAACAGATGAAAATGGTTGTTCAGACAAGTTTGTTAAATATTTGAAAAAATAGTTTAGATCAAACAACAGTTTTGGCCCATTTTCCAGCGTTTGGGAGCAAATTACTGATTGTTGCAAGTCAGAGCTCCAAACTCCAGTACTCCACTGGACATGGATATAGCAATGTAAAAAAATGGGCACTGGTACTATCAAAACTGTGATTAGTAAGTTGTAAATGGCTTCTTGCAATGACACCAAGAATGCCTGTAATGAATAAATATCTCAGTTTCGTATAAGATTAATGGTACAATCTGACCCACGAATTAGAACTGAACCACTGATCCCAGTAAAGCAGTAGATGGGATATAACCAATCAGAACAAAGTAAGAAGAATGCCTGTCATGTCTTTATCTGAGGACTTGGTTGTCTGTTTCTATGCTAAACAAAATTGTTTTGTACCAAGTTGTCTTCCACAAAGGGCAGGTTTGGTCCACACTTCCTTCAAAAGATGCTCCAGCTGCGGAGAAGGAAAATGTGTAGTACTTTTCTCAAGTGTCTCAGATTCCTCACGGTCCTTGATATTTAGTGCCCGACAGTCAACTCGCACAAAATACTTTACTCCCTGCTTCATGGGGGCATGATGAAACCTCAAATTCTTTATAGTAGAAAATTCACTGACTATTCTTAAGTCGGGTAAACACTATACGATGTATAGTTCTAACTCGGATTAGAACAATATCATATAGTATGTACATCCAATCCATCCTTCTCAGCAGTCGTTCATCGCATCATTCCAAATGCTGGCCTGCACAGTAGATGGGACGATGAAATGAATGACGCGGTATAGTTACATGCAGCATGTAACAATACACTGCGCAGTCGTACATTGAATGGTGTAGTGTGTATGGCGCATGCGATGTATTGTTACACCGGTCACTGCATTGCTGGGTTGCAGTCATATGGTGTGTACCCAGCTTTAGGGACAGTCTGAAACTGCTGCTTTTGAGGTTTAGACATTGAGACAGATTCAAATATACTCACCAAGTCAGAGGACAGGCCATTTATGGACTTTGCCAGGACCAGTATATTTAGAGGGGAAGGAGCTTGCTATTTTTTTTTTTTTTTTTTAAAGTAAATCTGAAAATGATTAAGTATTGTCAAACATGCTCTATATGCCAGTGTACCAACATGGATGAAAGAGAAAATGTAACTTGCCATCCAAGACTAGTATCTGTCTTCTACAAGTTGGTTTGTGCTTAAACTTGACTATGATATATAGAATTTCCTTTATTATTGAGAAATGCCTACATTCCAAAGATCACTACAGCAGTAGATTTTATAAGGGAAAGCTTTCACATGTGAATGTGGCCATATTAATTGTACAGATGAGAAACACAAAAACGTGTCCTAAAAGAATTATGGGTAAGTACACTTTTGTACAATCTAGTTATTTTGTTAAATATTCGACATAGGAAAACATGCCTAACTGGAGCTGCACAAAACGTTATACAAGCCCATTAAACATAATCATTATTAAAAAACAAATAAAAGCAAATAAATGTACATACGCGTAACAAGAATGTAAGTTTGGAGTCTCTGTAACAGATGTGTCTTTGTCTGCCATTAGCCACATCCACCAAGGCAGTTATTACTTGTCCCAGGCAGCTCAATGATCTGTTTATGCTGCCAGCTTCCTACAGAACAGGAACATATTTACTAATAATGCATATAGCATTTGAGTGTTCACCCACAGTCTAAAAGATTAATGTAATCACTTATATGCTAGCAACTAATGAAATAATATTGCCTCTTATCCTGTGTCATCTAAACAGTCACTTACATATTAATATTTTATAGCAATCCGTTAAAACACACATACTCTATGCAGTCCACAACTCTTGACCATGGTGGATTGGTACAGAATTACCTGATGCCAACAATGAGTGAAAAACGTGCTTAGCATTTATTTGTATTTGTAAAAAGGTGGCCATACACCAAGATAAAAAGAAAGACAGACCAATTATCTGACATGGTGGAAACATACAATATCCTTGCCATATGATGTCAGACAATTGGTCTGTCTGAATGCGAACACATCCACGGTCACATCCGAGAACAATTTATTGCATCTGTCGGGCATGTGGAAAGCTTTTTCATGTCCAACAAACCAGTTGTGGTACATGGCAGTTTTAGTGTGTCATACGCTTTACATGAGGGCCCAGTATACTACAGTCAGACAATACTTATCTCACATGCTCTCTTGTAACCACAGCAAATCACATCACTAAACAAAAAAGCTTCAGGCAAGAAAAATAAGGACATCCGTTTGGAAAGATGTTTTGATGTGCTCACATTTTCTTATTTTTAATGAATAAAACTCTTAAATATTTTACGGTTACCTTTAGTCTCACGCCATCAGTATGTGTGTCTTTTTGCCTCTCCGATCCTGCAAGGTCGACAAGATTAAGTTGTGAAGACCTAATGTTCACAATTTCATTTATCTTTTCCATTGATTCAATGGTGACAGTGAAAACAGCATGAGATCTTGAGGACTCCCTGTTCATTGATGTTGAGGCCACACGTCTGTTTCGCCATCCAGTAGAGAGAACCTGGAAAAATATCAGCTATGAAATTACCGTCCCAAAACCAGAACCGAAATTAGATAAATCATTGAACAAATTGGGGATGATGCAGAGAGTTAGACACACCAACATGCCAAGATACGCATCTCTGCATCCAGACCACCCCTATTACCACCAATGCACACTTGCAATAGCCCTATCCTTGGTGCAAAAGTTACACATAAAGACAAGCTTATTTAAGCATAGGCAAAACTCTGCATAACCTGCAAAAATCTTCTATACAACCTCACTTTTTTTGTGATCTAGGTGCTGAGCAACCAAAATACACACAAAGTACTGGAAATTACATACATGCGGGTACAATTTTCAAATAAACAATGTGAAAGAAAGAATAGGTAATATTAGCAGAAACAAGGGGGAGGGGCAGGACACAATGGCAAAGGAAAGTTTGTGGGGGAGGAGGGGACAAAAAGACGCGTCAGCATACAGATTAGGATAATAGGAGTTTGTAATATCTGTCTAAGCAGATAGTGTCCTCCATGCCCATTTAACTATTAACTATAATGAAAGAAGAGATAAGAGGTAGCTGTCTGAATCTTAGCATCTAAGGCTTGTCGCTATAGTCGGTTGTGAAGTTTTGGGGAGTATTGGTGTCCAAGATAAAGCTCCTGCGGGAATATGAAGAGACAGGCGTTATGAATCCACCGTTTAATGGAGACTATTGGACCATATAACTACCCTATTCAAGTAAACTGTAAAACAAAACTGCAAGTAAATGGGTAACTGTAGCCCCCGAGACTTCCGCCTACAAAGCATGTCATCCTCAATCATGGTCTTAGCCAAACAAAATTTCTATTAATTCCCTGAAACTCAAAAGAACCAGAGTGGAAGGTGAATTGGAGCACATACACAAATTTCAGCAGGGTATTCATTTTAACATTAATCCTTCCTAACCATGACACCTTAACATCCCTCCATTTCCTGAGTTCAGATCTAGTCTTCTGAAGGACAGGAAAAAAAAAAAAATAATAAGCAGCGTTATGGTAGACTTACCTTTGTTAACTCTTTCCTCGAGATCCATAGGGTGCACAGGATCACCATGGGGAAATGTGGTTGGAGTGATCCAGGCACCAAACCGTTAAGATTTCAGCTCCCAGGATGCCTCAGGTCCTCCTCCACATATACCCCATCCCTGGCCACAGGCATTCAGTTTTGTAAACAAGCCCAAGGCAGGAGAAGGAAGGACAATGTACACCAGAAAACTCACAGAAGATGAGGGAATCAGTGACAGAGATAAAAAATACCCAATGCAGCCATGCGCGTCAGGGTGGATGCCCTGTGGACCTAAAAAAAAAAAAAAAAAAAAAAAAGTGTAACAAAAAAAAAGGTAAGTATCAAAACTCTTATTCTCTTCTTCAGGGTCCACAGGGATCACCTAAGGGTGGGGATGCTCCTAAACAGAAAGGAGAATCCTCCGCCCAAAGGAAGCATATTGAGAGGCAAAGGTGTAGAACCTGAGAAAGGTGTGGAAAGAAGACCATGCGGCCGCCTTTCACAATTGTTCAGCAGAGGCACCACGTCGAAATGCCCACAACGGTCCCACAGACCAAACAGAATGTGCTGTCACCGTGTTTGGAGCAGGGAGATCAGCCTGCGTGTAAGCCTGAGAGATAGTCATGTGCAGCCATCGAGCCAAAGTCTGTTAGCTGGCCAGCCTTGCTTGTGAAAACCATACAACATAAAAAGAGCGTATGATATTTTAAAAGATTTTGTACAATCCACATAGATACGGAGAGCATGAATCACATCCAGGGAGCATTCACCTGCAGAAAGGTCTGAAGACTGGAAGGCTGTAACCACAATCTCCATTCACATGAAACCGGGATACTACCTTAGGAAGGTACCCGCCCGCGCACGGAGGACAGCTCTATCCTGGTGAAAGATAAAAAAGGGGGAGCGACAAGAGAGCGCTGCCAAATCAACGGCTAGAGGAGATAGTGAGGAGAAAAAGTGTCTTCGCTGTCAACCACTTAAAATCTACAGATTCCAGGGGCGTGGCTTGGCAGCCATTGCAGGTGGACGCATATACCAGAGGCTCTGAGACATTGCCTTTTATTCCAGGATTGGTATACATGCCCTGGCCCCTACGCCCCCTAAGTACTTCCCGCTGCTCTCCGGCACCTGTGCACCCCCGAAGGCTGAGGTTACGGAGCCGGGGAAGGTCTCCTACATTCCCGCGGGTTGTGGCCTTGTAGCCTTCCAGAAGCTGGGGCACTGATTGAGGCAGTGACAAGCGGGCCGCGAGCTGATGCTGCCGGCATCATCAGAGGTCTCTCTGATTCAGCTGCTGCCGGACGAAGTGATCGCCTGACCTCTCTCCTGACTGTACACGGGCATCTGGAGGCTCTCCCTTCCTACAGGTGAACGCCGCCCGCCATCTTGGACCCTTCTCTCTTCCTGCCTGGATGCTGTGGGAGAGCCGGTGAGCGCTGATCCCGCAGCTCGACTGCAGCTTGCAAATTGAGGGCTTCTTTCCCTCCTCACACCCTCCACCTTCAGCTGCTATTGCTTTGGCCTCCTGTGTGTCACCAGTGGACTGAACCTAGTCCAGATAAAACTATACTATCCCATAGGTGATTCACTGAGTACCTATAAACTCTCCCATAGGTGATTCACTGAGTAACTATATACTATCCCATAGGCAATTCACTGAGTAACTATATCCTCCCATAGGTGATTCACTGAGATCAATCTCTATATCTGCTATATTCTACAAACAGCCTCCATGAGTGTTTTTCATTGATTCTATTGTCTCCCATTTCATCTGATCCTCTGGCTCCCTCCTGTGGAGAAACTGTAGAATTTTACCATATTCAGTGATCAAAACCAAGCCCAGTCTTGTTCTCTGATGTGATGTGACGGCATTTCTAATGGCTGCCTAGGCCCATAGGAGGGATGGTACTTGGCAGTGACCTGACTCTCCCCTAGATCGGCTCTATCAATGGGAATTATCAATAGTTGAGTCTTCATGATACGCACTTATTTCACTTGATAAACGCAGAATGGGGAAGGATAAGAAACAAAGGTCCAAGTCGGAAGCTGGTGGTAGAATAGATAATGGCTCTCATCAAGATCTGAGGCAGTTTCTAAAGCCCGCTGGCACATCTGCCACAGGGGAGATCTCTGCACCAGCCTCTCCTAATATCTCTTCCTCTCCAGACAGGATGTCACCGGGAATTACTCACTTCTAGTCCTTCTGCTTCAACCTTCCGTGATGAGATTAGTGAAATTCTCTCGCACGTCAGATCACTGCCCACGAAACAAGATTTTCAGTCCCTGGAGACCAAGCTTCAGTCTACGATTCACCAAGAGGTGGCTACCATTCAATCGGACATGTCTGAATTGGCAACAAGGATTAATAGTTTGGAAGATCATAAAGATATGTCTGCTGATGCTTTACTCCAAGTTACAGATATTCTCTCTCAACAACACTCAGAGATCAGTTCTCTTAAATCACGTATGGACGATTTAGATAACAGCGGCAGACGCAACAACATCAGAGTAAGAGGCTTGTCTGAGGATGTTACTCAGCCCAATCTTACAGATGCACTCACGGAGATTTTTGGAGAGATTCTTGGCCTTGATCCTAATAGCGAAATCCTGTTTGATAGGGCACATAGGGCTCTCCGTCCACGAGGTCTATCTACAGACAAGCCTCGAGATGTCATCTGCCGCCTTCATTACCATACCCAAAAAGAGGCTATCCTGCAGAAGGTGCGCCAGCTTGAAGAGATTGATTTTAATGGTGATAAAGTTCAGCTGTTTCCCGATCTATCGTGGTATACTTTGCAACAAAGGAAATCTCTGAAACCACTGACGGAACAACTTCGCAAGCATTCTTTGAGATATAGATGGGGTTTCCCGTTTAACTTGCAAGTTACGCACAATGGGAAGAATGGTATTCTCCATACTCCAGCTGATCTTCCTTCCTTTTTCACTGCTTTGGGTATAGATTCAGTGGCACTTCCTGAGTGGGAAACCTTACATAATCCTCTGGTGCTTCCTTCCCTTTCTTCTGCTGGAGAACGTTGGCAACGAATATCTAATTCCAAGCAGAAGACACAACGTCTATCTATTCCAGAGTCCTCAGAAGAGACTTGAATAATTTAGCCCCTGTGAAAGAGTGGTGAGAATGTTGCAGCTTTCCTTGTTCTACAGGGAATTGGGTCTTCACCCTATATTGTCATGCATTGTTAATGATACTTATTTTAGTGCTGTTTACATATTCTCCACTAATCTTAGCAATGTTCTTGATGTTTTCTGCGTATGTTTGTAATTTCTACAATGTGTAGTTCTTTCTGAGATTCCCGAAGGAGTCGACTCATTTATACATTTCTATGTTTTAATGGGTTGCTGTTGATGCCGTCCCTCCGAACCCCCTCAGTACTGCATTCCCTCCCATCCTGGACATGGAGCTGATTTTTGTCTCCTGGTCGTCCAGATGCAGCATTCTGATCTTTAAATTTCTACCTATAGTTGCAATTTTTACAGTATTTCTAATATTCATGATTATGTTGTCCCCCTTTTTTTTTCCTACCCCTCTTTCCATCCCTTTCCCAGGTCTTCTATCTTTCAAGAGTGGCTTATTTAGTTGGTTAATCCATGCCGTGTTTCGAGGGGCGAGTTGTTATGCTATTTTCACATTTAAAATACATGTCTAGTCATAAACCTGTATTACTGATTGTTACTATTAACGCCAAAGGGTTAAATGTTCCAGAAAAGAGATCTCAAATGCTTAGGTATTTTCAGGCTGACAAAGTAGATGTAACTCTGGTACAGGAGACACATTTTAAGAGTGGTCATGCCCCTCCCTTAAAAAACTTCTATTACCCACACACTTTTTCTAGCGATAATTCTGCTGGTAAAACCTTAGGTGTTGCCATTTTGTTTGCCCGACACCTCCCAATATCTGATGTTTCTATACATAAGTTTGTAGAGGGTAGGGGTATTTTGGTTAAATGCACAATATATTGTCAGCGTTTCTCCTTTTTAAATCTTTACGCACCTAATTCTGGCCAACCTTCCTTTCTTACGGTTTTGGATAAAGCTGAGACTTTCTTGGAAGGGATTACCGTCGTTGGAGGTGATTTAAATTGGCCCCTTGATCCTCTCCGTGACACTTCCAATAAAGCATCTCATAGGCCGGGTAAGGAGCTCAGGCGGGTAAGATGCACCCTTCACGATCATCAACTAGCTGATTCTTGGTGAATAGCGCATCCAGCTGAATCTGACTTCACCTTCTTCTCCCGCCCACATCATACCTATTCTAGAATAGATTATCTTTTTTTTAAGCCATCAACATCTACACCTAATATCTGACACTTCAATAGGATCGATCACGTAGTCTGACCATGCCCCAGTTTTTCTTACACTTTCCCTTCCGCAGCGCTCGCTTAACCCGTGGGGACATGGCGTTTTAATGATCTTCTATTACAAGACGCATATTGCAAGTCCCAGATCGAGTCCTCTATAGACTCTTATATTGAGCAGAATGATCAGGATGACATTTCCAAGGTAACGGTTTGGGAGGCGCATAAATGCGTTTTGAGGGGCACTTGTATACAACTGGGTTCATACTTAAAAAAACAGAAAACACAAAGAGATGCCCTTCTCGCTGAGATTAAATCCCTGGCAACATCTCACAAAGCGTCCTTGTCTCCACATTATTACTCTAAGCTGGAAGAAGCTAGGTCCGCTCTTCATAGGCTTTCTATAGACAAAATGAAGTTATCCTACCGTAAGTGCCGTAGCAGATTCTACCAATGGGATAATAAACCGGGTAAGATGCTGGCTAGGGCATTGCGGGAGCAACGTGCTGTCACATTCATTCAAGTTATAAAAGACGATTCTGATCAGACCCATTATGAAACTAAACAAATAGCAGAATCATTTCATTCTTATTACTCTAAGCTATACAATTTGAAGAACTCCAGTCGAGATTCGAACATCTCTTCTCACTGAGAGGCAATATCGTCTTATCTTCATTCATTTGATTATCCTACGCTATCTCAAGAAGACATTGACACCCTCGAATCGCCTGTTCTCGTTGAGGAGGTAGATCAGGTGATCTCCTCTTCCCCAGCTGGTAAAAGCCCAGGACCGGATGGATTCTCGACTGCATACTACAAGGCATTTAAGGGTAGACTGGTGCCACTCCTGACTCTTGCCTTTAATTCAATTTCAGATCGGGCTTGATGCTCCAAACAATCATTGGAGGCCCACATCACTGTCCTACCTAAAGAAGGTAAAGACCCCACCTTATGTCCCAGTTATAGGCCTATTTCACTCCTTAACATTGATTTGAAATTTTTTGCCAAGCTCCTAGCCAACCGGTTGAAGACTCTTTTGCCAAAACTGATTCATGATGACCAGGTTGGTTTTGTCTTGGGTCGTGAGGCTAGAGACAACACCACTAAAGTTATCAATTTAATACACCAGGCATCTCTCTCTTCTTCACAGTCCATTATCTTGTCGACTGATGCAGAGAAGGCTTTCGACAGGGTTGACTGGGAGTTTGTCAGGTCTTTTGCACCATTTGGGATTGGGTCCTGCTTGTCTACAGAGAATTTTAGCTCTATATGACTCCCCCACAGCATAACTCAAGGTAAACGGGTCTCTTCCTGATTCATTTGCAATACCAAACGGCACGAGGCAGGGGTGCCCAACTCTCCCCACTTTTATTTGTCCTTTGTATGGAGGCTCTGGTGAGGGCCATTCGATTAAATGCAAATATCTCAGGCATTCACATAGGTGGCCAGGAATATAAATTAGCTCTTTTCGCTGATAACCTTCTAGCATTGATAACTAATCCGACTACCTCCCTTCCGAACCATACTAGAATTCCAGAAATTTGGTAGGCTTTCCAATTTTAAAATTAATCATTCTAAATCTGTAGCTATGAGCCTGACTGCACCTCCATCCTTGGAAAATTCTTTGAATCAATCCTTTTGTTTGGCACCCAACTAGACTTAAATATTTAGGAGTATATCTGACTAAAGACCTATCAATTGTTCTCGAATAATGTCACACCATTATTACAAGCTATTCGTTATGATTTCACTAAATGGCGTAATTTACGTTTGTCCTGGATTGGCAGGATTAACGTGGTGAAAATGAATTTCCTTCCAAAAATGTTATACTTAATGCAAACCGTTCCAATTCATATTCCTCCATCATGGTTTATAGATGTGGAATGTAGTATTCGTAGATTTGTCGGGAATAACTCCACACCACGCTTTAAACATTCTATCCTATACCGACGTAAACATGATGGTGGTTTACAGCTTCCCCACATCACTAGTTATTATCACGCTATTATGCTAGAGTCCTGGAATGGACTCGGGCTAAGGGTTTCAGACTATGGATTAAGCCGGAGGAAAGTAGCATGGCTCAGCTATAGAAATAGCTCCTTGGCTTCCTAAACTCCCAATTGTTAAACATCCCACTATAGCACCCACATTGCGTTGTTGGAAGAAACTGCGACGTCTCCCTCATATCTCTTCTATTATCTCTCCTCTTACTTCTTTCCTGGAAAATTCTGATTTCTCCCCGGGATACTCCTCACGGCCATTTAAAAAATGGATGATTGAAGGTCATTTTAGATTAGGTCAGATGGTTGATCCGTCTGGGGTGCGTCCATTTGCAGAGCTCCAAGAATCGTGGAATTTGCCCAAGTCTGATTTCTGGAAATATCTGCAGGTACGACATTTTATTTCTTCCTCATGTAAGCTTTCTGATCTTAATAGGTCTCTTACTCTGTTTGAATCCTTGTGTTCAGCTTCTAAAACGCCATCCCATACAATATCTACCTTATATTCATTGATTATTGCAAACTTGTTCAAATTACCCCCGATATTTACTAAGGTTTGGGAAAAAAAAACTCCACGATAAAGTTCAAAACATTGATTGGGAGTTAGTATTTAACAACACTTTTGCCAGTTCCTCTTGCATAGCTACTCTTGAAACTCTTTATAAAGTTATATCATGCTGGTATAGATATCCTGTACTTCTAAATAAAATGTTCCCACAGGTAACAAAATCATGCTGGAGATGTAACTCCGCTCCGGGTAGCATGATCCACATATGGTGGGATTACCCTTCCCCAGTCCCATTCTGGTTTAATGTATTTGAGTGTTCTAAATTAATTCTTGGAGAAGTTCCTAGAGATCCGGGTTTCTGGCTTTTAAATATAACTTCATCTTCCACGGTTTCTTACAAGAATTCTCTATTGAGACACTTGAATAATGTGGCTAAAGTTGTCATACGTAGCGTTCCCGCTAGGCTGTTTTAGCAGGGCGCGGCGCGGCGCCCTGCCCTCCTTCTGGAGGGCAAGAAGCACCCTGCCCTCACAGCCTGCGGGAGCCGTTCTCACCCGCGGGACGCAGTGTCCCGCGGGTGGAGAAACAGGCGGTGACCCGGTCACCGCCGGGGAACAGATGCCGGGCGCATGCGCCCGGCATCTATTCTGTCTGCAGGGCTTGGGGGCTGCCTGTCCGTAAGTGCCGGGCACGCCCCCAAGAGTGACGAAAAGGGGACGCGTCTTATAGACACGCCCCCTTTTCCGATGACCACGCCCCCTTCTCGGACGCGCGCGCGCTGGCATGCCCTCTCTAGCTCCGGCGCCCTGCCTCCCGCCGGAGCTAGAAGGAACACTACATACGTGTCTTGTGGAAATCTACTTCGCCTCCCTCCATTAAAGACTGGTTTAGAAGGATAGATTATTATATGGACATGGAGGACATAGTATCTTTCTCTAATGGTAACCCTACCGACTCCACTGCTGTTTGGCTCCCCTGGCTGATGTTCAAAGATTCCACACAATATTCCAAGTTTAAATAGGCCGTATAATGTTTCTACAAATAGAGAATATATAGCCTTGGTGCTTCAAAATAAGATACAAATAATACAAGATAATAAACAATGAAAAAATATATATATATAAAAATTAATGGGTAATGAATAATAAATAATGGTAATAAGAATACTACTAATTTGAGTTTATAATATAACCCTTTAGCTGTAGTAATTAATGGACGCCACCCAATTTCAAACAGAAAAATGAAAGTTTTTACTGCGCTTAAGGACTACCCAGTTCCAGTGATAATCAACTAAACATCAAAAATTAGTACCAAAATAACAAAAAACAACACTAGGTTTAAAAAACAGAAATATTTTAATAAATCATATATATCGTAATGGTTGTATAAAAATGCAACACAATATCACTTTTAGCAATGGAGAAATTACTCATTCAGGCGCATATTAACTCAAACTATTAAAAAATAGTAAAAAAATCAGTTTAATGTTTCTATCTATGTTCTCCCCTGACTTCAGGTATGCTCTGTTAGGAGGCAATTAAGGTATATTTGAATTATTTTTGAAGAGGTGTTGGATTACCCTTTTAGATTGTATTTTCTTTTCTTGTTATCAACCCGCTGAACCCCCCCCCTTTTTTTCTCCCTCAGAGTTTCCTTCCCCGATCTTCCCTCATTTTTTATTATCTAATCATTTAATTCTTTATTTTTTCTTACCTTTATTCTGTTTCGTTTACTGATTTATTGTCTAGTAATATTGAGACTTACCTATTTTAGACTGTGAATCTATTTGTATTATTCAAATTGAGATGATTTATTGTCATTGTATCTGTTCCATTATTTTTCTTCTTTGTATTCTATTTGGATTTGCTTGGTCCTCATTCAGTAAAAACAGTTTGTGTAAAAAAAAAAAAAATCTACAGATTCCAGAGGTTCAAATGGGTGAGCGTGTAGCCCCTTGAGAACCAAAGACAAATCCCACGGTGCCACCGGAGGGACAATAGATGGCTGAACTCTGAGAACACCATGAAAAAAAAAGTTTTAAACATCCGGCAGAGAAGCGATCCTTGGCTAGAACCAAACTGACAGCACAGAAAACTGTACTCTCAGGTTGGCCAGGTGGAGATCGAGGTCTAACCCAGCCAGGAGAAAAGCAAGTACCCAGGAAACCCTAAAAACCTTAGGGTCATACTCTCTGTGGGAACACCACTGACCAAAGGAGTGCCAAACTCTGTAATATGCAGGCAGAGGAAGGCTTTCGTGCCCTAAGCAGTGATCGCGGCGAGTGACAAAATATGTGGGCTCCTACCTGACCATTTCTAGGTCCCATCATAATTTATGCTTTAGAGCTCCCCATAAACCTCTCAGACCTCCCCTAACCCCTTACAAATGATGCTATACAGCCATGCCCAGCCTTAACACATTATGACGCACATTAATGCCCTTTAGTCCCTCTATGCATTGCCCCCAGTAGTAGTCCCCCCCCTATGCATTGCCCCCAGTTGTAATCCCCCTATGTTTTATCCCTAGTAGTAATCTCCCTATGCATTAACCCTAGTAGTAATCTCCTTAAGCATTTCCCCCAGTAGTAATCCCCCCTATGCATTGTCCCCAGTATTAATTCCCCCCTATGCAGTGCCCCCAGTATTGGCCCACCTATTTGCCATTTAGTGACCTGGGCCTAATGCCCAGGTCACTCACACCTTCAATTGGGCCTAATGCCCTCTATATACACCAGGCCTTGTGCCCGCCTATATACCCACAGGCCTATTGCCTTAATATATCCCCCACAGGCCTAGTGCCCGACAACCCTGGTGGTCTAGGGAGGGGTTAAATAACGGCCACCTACCCGTACAGGGGAAGAGGCTGCGGGGAGGGGGGGGGGGAGCTTTATTATCTCTTTTCCTTTCCACCCCCGCAGTCCTCTTCGGTCCTCAGCTTCATTCTTCTGCCGCCTCTTCCTTTTTGATTACACAGTCTTCTGGTCTCTGGAATTGCTGCCGCGCCGCTCTTCTCTTCACTTGTCTTCGAGAGGTCTTCACTCCTCCCCTCCGCCAGACTGAACGTTCCCGCTCAGCGGCTTCTATACGAGACGTCGCGGCCAGTGCCAACCAACCGCTGCCGCTACTTGGCTTCCGGGCAGCGAGCTCCAGTTAGCTTGCGCCCGGAGCCAAGCTTCTCGCTGACGCTGGTGGGACTAGGCGGTACCTTCACCAGGTACCCGCCACGGTGGCTTACCCGGCGGCGCTGGGAACAAACACTGTCCCAGCACCGGGCACGGATGCTGGGATTAGACACTTGATCCCAGCACAGCTTTCCACACCAGCAGCCAATGAGAGTCTGTCTGACTCTCATTGGCTGCTCTGACAGAGCTGTGTCCTTCTCAGGGGGACGTGCTGTGCTGCAGCCAGCTGTCAGGGATTGTCCACAGCACAGCGCGTCCCAGGGGACCCGCCGCCTTTTTAAAAGTGAGTCCCCGCTCTCAGTCCCAGGTAAAAACCGCGCTATAGCACGTATTTGCGAACACTGCCTAAGCATTGTCTAAATCACAGACCTGGAGAAACCTTTGGCTCTTAAGATGGGAAACGCAAGAGCCACACTGTCAGACAGACGAGGTAGGTCCGGATGCAAGCAAGGACCCTGCGCTAACAGATCCGGCCATAGAGGAAGAGGAAACGGAGTGTCTATGGATAGACTCCGTAGGTAGGTGAACCAATGGCGCCTGGGCCAAGCAGGAGCTACCAGTATCACTGTACCACCTTCCTGCTTGAATTTCCTGAGGACCCTTGGGAGGTTGGTATTCGGAGGAAAGAGGTAAGCCAGCTTCAAGTCCGACCTCACCGCCAGCGCGTCCACAAAGGCGACCTTGTAGTTGTGACATGAGGCCATGAGGTCTACTGTCTGATAGACTCCCGGGTGGAGAGCCCAATCTCCAGTGTGTATGTCCTGACTACTTAGAAAGTCCGCTTCCCAGTTGAGGACTCCTGGGATGAATATTGCAGAGTTAGCTGGAAGATGACGTTCTGCCCAGATCATGTTTGCCACTTCTCTCATGGCTGCCTGACTTCACGTGCCTCCCTTATGATTGAGATCGGCTACTGTGGTCGCGTTGTCGGACTGGATCTGGAAAGGCTTGCCTTGGAGGTCCTGTGCCAGAATGAGTGCTTTGTATACTGCACGAAGCTCCAGGATATTTATGGGCAGGTGACTTTCCAGATTTATTCATCTTCCCTGAAAAAAGTATGACGACCTGTCACTGCCACCCATCCGCGAAGACGCGTCCGTGAAGAGTACCCAATTTAGAATCCAGAATGGGCGACCCTTGTCCAGATGAGACTTTTGTAGCCACCATGAGAGAGAAAGCCAAACCTCCGTAGTGAGAAGGATCCTCTGGGAGAGAATCAATTGTTGCAGAGGCCTGGAGTGGAACTGAGCATATGCCACCATGGTTGAAGGTGGATACCATTGACCCCAGGACTTGCATCGCTGAGAGAATGGATACTCTCGCTTTTCGGAGCAATTTGCACACTCGCAATAATAGGGCCAAATTCTTTGTACCCGAGAATCCAGGAGTGCCCCCAGATGTTCCATCCGCTGTATTGGAGAAAGGGAGTACTACTTCCAATTGATGATCCAGCCATGCCTCTTTAGGCAGTCAATGGTCAGTTGGAGATGGTGTTGTAAAACAGCTGGCGTCTGTGCCAATATCAGGAGGTTATCCAAGTATGGCAGTATTTTGACTCCCTGACGCCTGAGGTGGGCTGTCATAACTGCCATTATTTTGGTGAAGATCCACGGAGCCATTGATAGACCAAAGGGCAGTGCCCAAAATTGGTAATGTTGCTACAGGACAGCAAACTGTAGAAATTGTTGGTCGGATGGCGTAATAGGCATATAGGCATCCTGAATGTCCAGGGAAGCCATAAAATCCCCAGGTTCCATTTCAAGAATTATTAACCAAAGAGTCTCCATACGGAACTTGGGTACACAGATAAACTTGAGGGTTTTCAGATTTAGAATAGGGCGATGAGACCCATTTGGTTTCTGAATCAAACACAGATTGGAATAATAACCCCTTGCTTGTTGAACGACAGGAACCGGGATCATCACCCCTGCATACAACAGGGAGTAAACGGCCCCCTGGAGGGCTAAAGCCTTTGATAGAGTCTGATGGGGGAGTTGTACAAAAAAAAAAAAAATCTGGGGAGGACGCCTCTGGAAGGTAAAGGCATACCCCTGAGAGACCACTTCTCAGAGCCAGGCGTCTGTTTGATGACAGGGTTCCGCAAACTGAAGAGGTCAGCCTCCCACACTGGGATCCCCCAGGAGGAAGCCCGCCCCATTAGACGGAGGATTGGTCATCCGGCTTGGAAGCTGGATGTCAGTCCGTCCAAGACCTCTTAATTTGCTGCTTGGTGGTCCTGCGAGAACTAGATTGTCTGGAGAAACAGTGTCCTTTTGCTCTTCCCTGAGAGTGAAATGACCAAAAAGAGGACTGCCTAGGCTAAGATGTAGCTGTTGATGGTAGAACGGCAGATTTTGAGGCTGCCAGAGTAACCACTATCTTATCCAATTGTGCTCCATATAATATGTTTCCATAAAAAGGCAGGGGATTCCAGAGCCCTTTTGGATCCCACATCTGCTTTCCAGGACCTTAATCAAAAGGGCTCTATGAGCAACAATCGAAGCTGCTGATGCTTTATAAGCCAGGAGTCCAGCATCTATTGCAGCTTCTCAAAAATAAGAAGCTGCTTCCCGTATATGGGAGAAATAGGTCAGCTGTTCTCTTGTAGCATCTGGTAGAAAGTCTTCCAATGCCCCCGTCCATTCTTCAACAGCTTTGTATACCCAGGCCGAAACTATAGCCGGCCGAGTAACCGCTGCAGACAATGAAAGCACTGATTTAAGACAGGTTTCAAGTCTATCTGTGGGATCCTTAAGGGAAGATGCCGAGAGTATAGGGAACATAGCGCTCCTGAGCATCCACAGTAGGAGGGACTTCCCACTTATCGGTAGGTAGGAGAGGATACACAGATGCTAATCTTTTTGTAACATGGAATAATTTATCAGGAGTAGTCCATGCTTCCCCCATGAGTTTACAGAGTTGCTCAGACTTAGGAAACTCAGCCTTTAACGCCTTCTGTTTAAACACCGGACCCTTAGGTCTGAGAGCTGGCTCGTCATGATCTATATTTAGGATTTATTTGACCACCCTCACCAAAGAAGGGACATCCACTGTAGAAGGATGTCCTCTCCCGAGATAGATCCCGGAAATTAACCTGGCGCATCATCTGACTCCTCCGATGATGCATCAGAATCTACAAGCTGGGCGGACTGACATGATGATACCATTCGCTTAGGCGCTTTAATGGCTACTGGTCTGTTTGCCTGCAAAATTTGCTGAAACGCAGCAGCTGCCTGAGCCGTACTCTGACTAGAGTGGGCATAAACATCCAACCAGGAAGCATATATCGGGTGGGGGGTGGCAAACAGCAGGCTGCAACTGCTGTGGGTACCCCATTATGAGAGGCAGCGTGGGAGCAGCCAAACGGTCCACTAGCTGCGTCATAACCTGAGACACTGAGGACGCCCAGGGTGGCTCCTGTACAGCGTCTGGTAGACTGGACTGGTGAGATGGCTCTTTATAACACATAGCACACAAACCATCCTGTATAAAAACCTGAGGGGACAATGTTTACCCTTTCCCTTAGACATAATAAATAAGGGAAAATGTGACTGCCTTTACAAGTATCAATAAATATGAAGTACAATAGAGAGAAAATAAAAAATTCCCCACACACCTGGATCAAAGGGTTGAGGAGAAATAGCAGTGATACTTATAACTGACAGAAAAAAAAAGGCAGTAACAACACAGCAGAGCTAGCATAAGTCACATACAATGCATACAAAAAACTTGCAATGGGCTCTGAATCAACTACACAAGGTTTGGTAGGATTTGAGCACTGTATAAACTGGCCTTTGAGGAGAGGTATACAGGGAGACTAAACCCAAAACCTCCTGAGACCAGCAGCTTCAGCAGAGCACTGACAAGGGAAAACCTTGGATGGACCGCCGTCTAGGCTGGGGGAGGGGCTACCGGGGAGAGCCTACCTCCCCTATGATGCATTAACCCCCCAGGTGCGCTGGTATCCTGTAGCAACCGCTTATAACTTCCCCAGCGCCAGACAAATATGCCCTGGTGGTCTTAGGGGGGGAGCAGACACACCAGTCGCCCCACTACAGCGACCTCCAGTGGGTCTCCACCACCAGAGGTATGGACTACCACACGCGGTTTCCTGCGAGTGCCTTACCTGCATCTCCGTATTCCCAGCCACAGTCCTGCCATTACCACTAGCTGAGCTCTGCTGGTGCCCACCGAAACCACCCGTCCAGTTACTGATGTTGCGGCGCCGGAGGAGGTCGATGGAGCAGCAGCATCGGTGCCAATAGGATGCCCAGTGCTGCTTGCTCTGAAGAAAAAAATAAAAAGCTTGGGACTGCTATGCAGTCCCCCTGTTAGAATGTGTAACTGATCCTGTTGCACCAAACAAAAAACTGAATTCCTGTGGCAAAGGGCAGGGTATATGTAGGAGGAGGATCTAAAGGCATCCTGGTAGCTGAAAGCTTAACTTTGATGCCTGATTCACTCCAACCACATTTCCCCATGGTGATCCCTGTGGACCCTGAAGAAGAAATGTCACCTTATACAGGTCAGAGACCTGTCAAGTGATAGCAACCCCAATGTATGACAGCGTGAGAAGTGCCATGTATAGGGGAAAGAAGTGTTGACGAAGGAGGCACTCCCAAACCCAGGTGCTCCAGCATTACAGACAAAATGCCGTCCAAGACAGTCCACATTTTCTGACAGAAATAGTGAGTGAATCATAGAATTAGAAACCAAATTAAATTAAATCTATAACCTTTGTGATGTTCTCTTGCTTTCCTGCCCAGCGCAAAGCCAGCTTGGTCTGGATGAATTCGGTCAGAAAACCAAGATTTGAGGGGGCATGAGATGGTTCGTTAACTGGGGCATTTGGTTGGGTCCTTATTGTTTTTTGGTAAAGTAATAGTATAAGCCTCTGAGGCCTGAGAGTGGAATTGTTAGGAATCAGAGAACCTGCAGCAGCATTTGGGTAAGTCTATCCCGGAAAAAGTTGTAATACGTTATGGTAAACCCATCTAGGCCAGAGATTCTTCCCATAGAGGAAGACTTGATTGCCCCTTTAAGTTCTACCTTCAAAAAGGGACTCTTCCGACAATCTAGGGAATTTGATCTCCTGCAGACAAAAGCAAAATCGGATTTGAGGCGTGAGTCTTGTCAGGTTGTATGATGGTAAAGTCTAGTTTATACAGCTTGGTGTTGGTGTAGTACTGGTGAAAAAGAGAAGCTCTCCCCGCAGTGGAGTAGCATTTTTCAGTTTGTGAATATACAAAACCTGAATCTGCACCTACACAAGTTAGTTTAACTTTATAAACAATAACTTTGAGAGCCAGCCATGCATCCAATAATTCCACTTGGATAGGCTTAGCAAGAGACTGCTGAATTCTAAGGACCTGATTTTGTCCAATAGGATTACAATTTGTGAGGCCTTTTGCACTTGAGTCTGGAACCAAGTTGGATGCATTTGCTCCTCAGAACACATGTATGGGCCTACCATAAAGAGACATTTAGGGTAACATTCATGAGATCAATGTCCACCAAGGCAAAAATCTATTCACCTTTGTAGATGGGGTCTTGAAGAAGAAGTTGGTTCAGACAATAGGGCCACTGTGGGAAGAGTGGGAGGGTGTGAACATGGATCTTCTATAGTAAAATATACAGGAGAGTGGCCAGTCCATGTTGTAGGACCTATTATATAGTCCTTCAGGAGATGGATATGCCTAGGGCTCAGATAGAAATAGTCTAGTCTGCTATACAGTGGTGCCCATAATTGCAGACACTTTTTGAAATTTGAAGGTTTTTCAACTTCGAATGCTTATAAAAAGTGTTACACTTCATGCAGTGCAATGATTCATATATCAAATGAATGGAAATTTAATGCTGAATTCAACACAGTAAACAGAGGTAAAATATTTGCATTACAAGGGAAGTTATGCAGTGAAAACAACACTTAGGGTGAAAACCCCTGTGTACTTATGTTACTGTCCTATCAGTATTTCGTTGGGTATCCTTTATATTTCAAGACAGCAGCACAGCAACGTGGCATTGAGCCAACCAATGTTTGGAGCGCTTTCTTTATTATGTGGTGCCATGAGACAATTGTAGCCTCAATTAATTGTCTTATTGGATGGACGCCTCAGATGTACCAGTTTTTTCAAACGGAACCACAAATGTTTTATGGGGTTCAGGTCTGGGCTGTTTCCTGGCCCTCCCAGCAGCTGTATGTCATTCTCTGTGAACCACTGTTTGCATATCCATGCAGTGTGGCAGGTAGCTGAATCCTGCTGGAAAAAAAAAAGTGGAATTATCTGGAAAAAGATCCCTGATAGAAGGTAGAAGTTTTGGTTGTAGGATGGTATCAATGTACTTTCTGCAGTTCAGTGTGCCATCTATGAGATTAAGGCGGCTTACAGCATCTGCTGTCATACATGCCCAGATCATAACACTTGTAGGATTCTTTGTTGACGCTTGAATGCAATATGGATGTATCTCTTCCCCGATGCAAAGTTTCACATATTTTCTCCCATCACTACCAAATATTGATATCTTAGTTTCGTCACTACATAATCACTTGTTTCCACTGACCTTCTGTCCATGCAATGTGTTCTTTTGCCCACTGTATTCGTTTCTGTCGCTGCTTTTTATTCAGCAATGGTTTATTTTAAGGGAATCCTAATTTTTAGGCCAACCTCCATTAGTCTTCTCTGTACCGTTCTTGCACTGACGAAAACACCAGTTGCACTCAGTTCTCTGCTAATGGCCGCAGATGACATTCATCTGTCCCTGACGCAAATTCGTTTTATTCTCTTATCAAAAACTGTTGTATTTATTTGTTACACCGTCAATAGCACTGAACAATACACACAAACATCCAACTGTAATTGCACTTCAATAACCAACTTTATTCTGCAAAATGAAACAGCCAAACTGACCTTTCCCACCTTTGAACATAACCTTGCACCTGCTCATAAGCGACAGCTGATTGGTCCTCAGAACGACGATTCCGATTGGCTGGTAGTAGCTGTTACTACAATCCGCTTCTTGAATCTCACGCATCTGTGCTTCTTGGTCTGACTGAAAGTAGCATAACTTCCATTGTAATGCAAATATTTGACCTCTGTTTATTGTGTTGAATTCAGCATTAAATTTCCTTTCATTTGATATATGAATCATTGCACTGCGTGAAGTGAAACAGTTTTTATAAGCATTCAAAGTTGAAAAACAAACATTTCAAAATGTATCCACAATTTTGGCCACCAGTGTATATTTGGTGCGGAGCTGGGCGAAAAAAAAAAAAAGTTATAATTTCTGTCTACAGGAAGCTGAAGACGCCAAGGGTCGTTTAACTGATCGGTCAAGGAACATGCATCGTACCATGCAGTGGGTCCGAAATTAGGTTCTAGAGTGACACTTAGGGTCCATAGACCAATTCAGCTCTCTGTTTGACAGCTGAGTGTCAATCGCTTTAGTGAGAACAGAAGCTGTGGATTTGAAAATATTGGAGCTGGGACCAGAATTGGAATTCGGTAAGAGTTCCTGGATATGCGAGAGACGAGAGGAAGATTCTTTCCCTTTTATAGCATTCTTCTTTAAAGGCATGGTGTAGTGCAGGAGGCTATCAGATGGGAAAGCAGCAATGGCTAGATGTGCTAGTACAGGTTGCTCAATTCAAGGAGTTTGCAAGGAATGCGGGCGGGAGTTGGAAAGGATTAGATACGGTATCCTGGCAGTGACCATCCCAACGTTCACAATACTGGCAGCGACACCCCGACTATCAAAATCCTGGTGCATGTTGGTAATTATTCTGACCTAAAGCTTAGGTTTAACTCACCCCTACCCGCCGTTTAACCGACCCCTCCCGCAGCCTAACCCCAACCATCCCTTACTGCAGCCCAACCCTAACACACCCCTTAATGCCTAACCCTAATTACTCACCATCAGGATTATGACTGTTGGGATGGTCACAGTCAGACCCCGACTACATCCCAATGCAATCACTGCATCGGTTTCCCAGTGACACAGACCATCATGGGTGGTGGAGAAGCCAACAGACAGGGTAGACAGTTTAGAAAGCCTCTAAGTCAGCTGCACATCAACAGGAATGTCACCAAACTACAGGTAAGTGTCGTTTCCCCTCGTACCAGTGTCATACCAGACATGAGCCGCCCCCCCCCCCCATCATAAAAGAGGTGGTGATTAGCCTTTTATAAGCGCAACATCTCACTGTTTTTCTAGGAGACGCAACTATACTACGGCTCTGTACTGTGCATAATTGTGCTACACTCAAAGGCATGCACATTGAGAAAGACACAAGATACACTCCACAAATGACAATGAAAATCACTTTGAGATGCAAGTCACATGGGCGCTTTTTTGTTACAATCATAAAACACAGTTACAAGCTCTCATTAAATAAGACTAAGGGAAATATGTTATAAAAATTATTAAGCAACACCAGGAGATAGGAATCAAGCACAAAACGGCTGCATGCAGTATCTTGCAGAGACAATTACCATTTTAGTGCACCTTGATAGTATAAATCATACGCATTTTGTAGCAGAATTAAAACCTCGTCACATATCACCCATATTCTAAGTTCTGCATAGAACTGCTACCATGTAAACTGACATGTGCAAAAAAAGGACCAATTTTTGCAAACCTTTTCTCTAAATGCACATACATACAGATATGTCTAGCTGCACCTTGCCGAGTGCCCGAGAGCAAATACACGCACTGTGTTCGCGCCTCCATAGGAATGCATGGTGCGACAGCAGCGCGCGCCATAGCATACCGTATGCAGGCGCAGGGTATTGCATGGCACGATGTGTGCGCACGTTTCTGAAGCAATCAGCCACAACATAACTGGGCGCATCTGTACCCACAAGGGAAAAAAAAAAAAAGGTTTAGAGTGTATTTAAGAATAAATTAAAAAGAGGTAGGATGTGCAAATTAAAAACTAACAAATTAGCATAAAGAAAAATGGTCACAAAAGTTGACCAATTCTTGTTAAAATAACTAATAGCGTGGTCCTTATGATATTCACACACAAAGCATGAAAAAAAAATTTAGTTATCTACAGATGTGTCCTCATACATCTAGCCTCAATATGCCATGTAGCACAAAACACCTGGCACGAATGAGCCGCCAGGTCCAAGCGCAATTTTCGCCAGAAAATACATCTTAGTCAGAAACCGATTCAAAAAACACTTCACAAGACTGCACTCATTAATTTGATATGCTACACTTGAATATCTGTATACGACAGAACTTGGCGTGAAAAAAATCTGCAGCATCGTAGCACTTGGTATACAGATTCAGACAGTTGCATACAGATATACAAGTGTAGCATGACAAATAAATCACTAGTCTTGTGAAGCTATTTCTTGCATCCGTTTGCAACGAAAATGCATTTTACGGGGGGGGGGGTAAAAAAAGCACTCTGCGTAATCAGTCTTGCACGGGACCTGGCATGCAGAGAAAAGCATCTTGGTATGACTGCAGCAATTGTGTATGAGGACACATCGGTATTTGAGTTATTGCCCTTCATTAACTAGCCCAGATGAATAAACATACATACCTGATATGCCTCAGCAGCAGAGGTCACAACTTGCTCTACAGCACCCACAACAAAGACCCCCTTCTTTATATGCTCCCTGAGAAAGAGGCCCGCTGAGGCAGAGTCTAGCAAGTCAAATATCTGTTCATTGTAGATTTCAATAAATGAACATTTACACAAGAAGCTTTTCCCATCACCAGCCTGAAAAGCAATAAAACCAGTGTTTATTACATTTTGCAGAATGGCTTATGAAATTTAAGAATATTATGATTTCAATATCCAGAAATAACAAAACAAATGTTTGTATAATATAAAATGCACCAAAAATAAGATATCCAGAAAGGAAAAAAAAACAAATATAATGGACTGTTAAAAGCCATATTTATATGCCTAAAGTGTTCGCAATTGTAAATAAAAAAAGCTTCATAGAAAGAAAAATGGGTCATAAATAGTTGAATGGCACTCACTTTAGGAGTGTTTATAAACCTATGAAGAACAGGAACAGTGACTACATAAAATGAGACTCCCAGATCCAAAAAAAATAAATAAAAAAAATATTTATTGGAATGAGTGTTTTTCAACACGATGCAAATATCAGTACGGCCATTTGTAACCCAATGTACAAAAAAAACATTTAACAGATAGTGTAAATTTATATTATATATTAGCAATGGGGAGACAAATGTCTTTAAAGCTTACTAAGCTCTATTTTTCAAGACTGTTCCAAGAGGACCAATTATGGGATTTGATTAATTCTGCATTCCATTACGAAGAATATGAAGTTAATTAATAAAATGTTTCCTAAACAGTAACTGGTATACCTATAGGGTATTACTGCCTTTTATATACTTGCCTTTTCCTTTTCACGATTGATTAAGAAAAACAGATATTCAAAACTCCTAGGAATAACCCCTCTCAGGTTATGAGTAAAATTATCAGAATCAGATGGTCCTAAAAAATAGAAATACAGTATATAATATTTTCTACAGTAGAGTTTATCTATTGTAGAGTTTATCAGGATTATTTTGACTATCATTGTTCTTAGTACTCAGAAAATGCACCTGTGCTCTTTGTCCTCAAGATGGATAATGTGGCATGTTTCAGAAAGGAGGGATCAGGGAAGGTTGGAGGCAATAATGTTAAGGGGGGCTTTGGAGGATGGAGAGGAGATGATGGACTTCAGCTCCAGTGATCAAGGTGAAGTTATTGAAACCAGAAACAATACAGAGATGAGAGAAGACCAGGTCTAGGTAGTGACTGTTGGTGTGACAGGAGGAGAAGGTCCATTGGGAGAAGCCACACATGGTGGAAAAGGAGAGAAGTTTGAATGTATCAAGGTTGTAGAAATTGTTGTTAGGGACAGACATTATCAAACGGGTAAAGATAAGGATGTTAGTCTTTGCGAATATCCTGATTTTTATGCTAATATCACAGAGAGTGGGTCCTCTCTGTTTAGTCTACAGCTTTAACATTTGGAATGATTGTTGGACAGGCTCACCAACAGATTTCTATTATCAAATTGGTGGCCGACTATATAGGCGATAAATGGTGGCAATGCAAAGGAGGTCATGGGTATGCTTGCTGCAAACTAACCAGGCATTCCAATTGTGCATGAGAAGGGGAGGGACACAAAAGGAGAGATACAGATGAGGATAGAATGGTTGCAAGAGAGAGAAGAACGGGGGTAGAGACCAGAGGGGGAGGAGTTAGCCATGATGAGGCAAATAGCCAAAAGATAGTACAGTAGCAGTATTATGCAGAAGTTCTGACCATAAGCAGAATTGATATTGGATTTACAAATGCTGTTTTATTGGATGTACTGACTAGATTCAAAACTATATGTGAAATATAAGCAAGTAATATGCAAGCTTAAAATAATAATTTCATTTTGAAAAAAACAAAAAAAACAACTTAGGTTATGGACAGGATGTGCAGTACAGTATTTTGAAGAAAAGAAAGTTCCACCTAATATACAGTAGTCTACATTTTACGGTAGGAACTACAGGCAGTAGATGATTTAGTGTCATCAAATGGGACAAAGAGCGCTAGAGATGGCAAATCCAAGAGTAAAAATAAAGATTTAATACCTATACAGCAAAAAAAAAAAAAAAAAAACACACAACACACCTAGCAACCCTCAGAAAATTACAATCTTATTATAAAGTTTTGATCCTGAGGGATTATGAATATGAATTACTTCTTTCATATACGTTGTCTTGTTGAACTCTCTTATAGGAACTGAAATCAGAAAGTGTACACATACTACTCTGCCCAGTTAAGTGTAGTCCCCATATAAGGCAATATAATTTACCATGTCTACAAAACTACAGGAACATAAGACTTTTATTGTACTTACCCAGCATTGTAAAGGTCTTCCCTGAACCAGTCTGGCCACTGCAAAAAAAAAAAAAACCCAGACATTTCTGAAGTGATTTTCTAACCTACCATACTTTGGAAGAGTTCAAAGAAAAACATCAAGAAGAATTATTGCCTCCATAAACTGCTGGTAACTGCAAGATTGATCTCATTCTGCTGCACAAAATTTTACATTTCTCACAATGCAACAGAAAATGCATTAGAAAAAGCAGCATTGTATAGGAACACATTAATGTTGCTGCTTGGAAGTTGGAAACCGACAATACCTTTAAATGCAATATTAAAACTAAAACGGTCATTTAGGTGGAACGAAGAGACCGAAAGCCATTTAAGCCAATAAGCCGCGTTGGGAAAGCTCCAGGTTTCACGCCCTGAGTCATTAAAATAAACTGTCTTTTTGCAGCACCATAAACTCTTGGTTAACGCACACTAACCCATTGATTCCACATAAAATGTGGAATCAATGGGTTTCCCTGCACCTTAAATCCTATCAGGGTGCCTTCTATCGCAGACTTTTCCTTGCAGTTCCTGAAGCTAGGAGGAAAAATCCACCACTAGGTCTTAAAGACACGGAGTAAACCCCCACTTATTGAATCGGCTACTGCCGCAGGTTTACTAATACCCCTTTTCCACCAAAATTTCCGGGTCTGACCCGGAGTTGGAACAGGATTCCTATCCGGATCAGACCCGAAATTTAGCCAGCGCAGACTCGGGATATTCCTGAGTCGGCACCGCTCACACCGCAGTCGAGTCTGCATAGACCCGGATTTTCCGGCTTGAAAGTGGACGCTTTGATATGACATCTCCAAGCGCCACTGAAGCCGGACCAATCGGCCGGCTTGCGGTGCACTGCAGGTCATCAAGACCCGGAGTGCGCCGTACACACAGCAGGGTTTCACGGGCTACGCCCGTGTTAAACCCTGCTATTTACCTGGGTTGGATTGCCGGGTCACTCGACCCGGCGATCCAACCCTCACCCCTTTTAAACCAAGGAGCTGCCCGGGTTAACCCTGCAATAACCCGGGTTTTAGCTCCGGTGTAAAAGGGGTATAAGTGAATCTCCCCCTTAATCTAAAATGTAGTGTGAGCAGATAGATATTATAACAGTAAAACTGTATATAAAGCTAAGTACCCACCAGGCTGACCCATCTAACGTTTGGCAAGTGCATACACACTTACCAATCGTTCAGCTGATGTGTCTGCATATATTCAGTCGCCAATACACACAGACGTGCAGCTATATCGTCATCAGCTGTGCAGCAGGGCAGATGCCATATATAGATATATATGTGTGGTCTGTACAAACCCACCGATGCACTACAGATATATTGCCCGTTCAATGGAATGGGTGATATACCTGTCAGCATGTACCCAGCATAAGGTTTATGTACATTGGTAATTTCAGAAGGGCTCAAAAAAAAAAAAAAAAAAAAGTACTACATTGTCAGGTGGATAGATTGTGACTACTGTACTTGTTGCAAGGGATACCCAAAATAGCCTTTCCCTTGTATTATTTATCAACTGTAAAGAATATCAAATAAAAGGACATCTATTGCAATATGTATGGATGGGTTACATTAATAAACATTTAAATTGCATTACAAAGCAGAAAATTAGTCTGACCACATTTGTTATTAACTTACTAAGCAAAGATTGTTCCATTGTAGCCATTCATGCAGGATTCCACAATGTTTTTTGCTACACTTGAAAACACGGATTCCTGAAACATAGAGGCAGATTGTATTCACATTTTTTAAATGTAAAGAGTACCAAACTGCTGCTGCAGATTCCTAAGCCTTACTGATCTAACATTTAGGTTTAATGGTTTATAGCAGTGGTTCTCAACTGGTAGGGTACATTATGGGCAGAATTCAATTCTTCTCGAAGTGAGAATTAGCCGCAATGCTGTGCCCAGGTATATTCATCTGCTGCCCGCAAGTTACACTCGACGTTAATTTCTGTTCACCTCCTCCTGAGGTGCGAACAGAAATCCACGTTAAATAGTACTTTCTGTCCTTATTGCGGCTGCCGCGAATGCACTAACCCATAGCTCCGGGGACTTATCTTGCAATCTATGGGTTAACGCACGTTAGCCATTGTGTTCCCGCAAAGCTGTTTTAGCGGCTCCCTGCTAGAACAACCTATATATCCTATAACATGTCAGTTACCTGACAGCTATTTATCCTTGCGCTTATAAAAGTTTGCTAAGACCGATTATTTTCACTCATTATGCTGCTAATTCAGTTAGCCAGTAGCAGCTGGCTTGATTTAAAAACAAATAAAAAAAACCCTCAAAATAGATTGCGCTTATTACGTGGATTTTATGTATAAAATAGTATAATGGTTACCGATAAAAGTTCAAGTCTGTCATCTCACTAATCAGTGAGGTAAATTACAGTTTCCTGCATGTTTGAGAGATAGATACAACATATAAAGTGCTAGGTTGAGCTAGTTATTTAGTTACTTTGTTTCCGTTCAGATTGCAGGAAACAAAGTAACTAAATAACTAGCACTTTATACATTGTATCCATCTCTCAAACACGCAGGAAACTGTAATTAGCCTCACTGATTTGTGAGATGACAGACTTGAACTTTTATGGGTAACCATTTACAAATACTACTAAATTGATATTGCAGCCAAAAGTGGTATTATTTCAAGCTATTCTCATGTATATATTTTTTTATTATAATACATTTGCATATTTGCTATATGATGTGTGTTTTAGAAATATTTAAAAGACACAGACACAACATATGGATTTTTATTGAGAGAAGCCTTGTTGAATTGGCGTCAAGTGATACGGAATACAGTATACTAATTTATATAAAAAAATCCACAAACAAGCGCAATCCATTTTTTTTGTTTATTTATTTGCCGCTAAAACAACCTACCCTGTGCCTTCCCCACCTGCAGGCCGCAGTGACCTGCGAGTGGGAAAAGTAGCAGTGACTGATCTCCGCCAGGGGAGAGCTTGGGGGAAACCTAGCACCTCCGTAAGTGCTGGGCACGCTCCCAAGTGTGACAAGTTAGGTGTGTCTCACAATGACACACCCCTCCCCTGTTGGCCACGCCTACTTTTTAGTAGCACGCGCACACAAACTCCCTTCCCGCAGTCTAGCAGGAACACTACACAGACTTACCATGCCAGGAAAAGGGCTTGTAATGGAATAGCTCTGGGTGTAAAAGTCAGAGGCTACTACCCTTTTTCCTCATGTGGTAAGAGAACAAGGCTGGTTGAATTCGGCCGTAAATCGGCATGCTCATCATGTTGACAATGATGAAATGTTGATATGGCCATAATGTCAACAATGTCTTCTTGAGGTAACAAGAACCCGAGGTTACCAGTCTTACTATTTATCAAAAATATGTAAGGACATCGAGCACCCACTCAGAAAACCAATTGTTTCTGGAATAAACTCAACTAAATCAAACCTTTCGGAGTACATAGAAACTTTCCTACAGCCATGGAATTATGATTATATTTTTGGAAACTGCTTAGTATACATGTCACAACCTATACTGAATAACTGCACTAATACACTGATGTATCAGAAGTACTCTTATAGAGAATTTATTATGCTTGTATGATTCTACAAGGGCCTGTTAGACCATTGTTGCTGATAACTGTTTTATATACCCACATTATAGTTAAACATTCTGATGTTATGAAAATTGATGCCTTGACACAGCTATACTTGTTTCTAACGCTCTAATTTTATATTTATACTTATTTTATTTTTCATTTCACTACATTTCATATCTTTGTTTCCGATCTGTACAGATAAAGTTAACTGAAGTGAAAATAACTACATCTTCATTTGGATTTATTTTTATTGTTTAAGATTTTGTTACCTTTACTTTTTTTTACCTCCGTTTCCATTTTCAACAGCAACTTACATTTCCAGAAATTTATGCACACTGGGAATGATCACCTCTAAAAAACACAATATGCCAGAAACTACTAAACTAGAAATACACTGAGTGACCAAATTATTATGACCACCAGATTAGTACTTTGTTGGGCCAAAATTTTGCCCTTGAAACAGCTTAAATTCTTCTAGGCATGGATTCTAACTGTTGGCATGTTTCGTGGGGAATATTATCCCAAATGTGATGAACTTCATCTCCATAACGTTGCCTTCGCCATACTGACGATGCGATCCATGCTTTTGTCTCCATATGCTCACCCTACTATATGAATGGTGTAAATGAAAACAACTTGTTTCCAATCATTTACCCTCCAGTTCCTGAGCAAACTGGAGGCATATCAGCCTGTTTGCAGCAAACAGCAATGGCGTACGGACAGGCCTTCTGCTTCTGTTGTCCACACGATGTAGTGTGAGGCATACTGTTTACTGAGAGCCCATCTGAATGGATCTCTGATTATCCATGATTTGATGCACTGTTGCCAGTCTGTGAAACTGAACAAGTCTGCACACTCTCCATTCCTTTTGAGTATCCAATAGCAGTTTACAACCACAGGCCTTGCGCTCAGTTTTTGGTCAGCTAGTCCACTGTGCGTATACTTTAACAACTGCCAACCTCGAACAAGTAACCAATGCAGCTGTTTTGCTAATGTCAGCGATGCGAATGCAAGCGCCAACAGTCATTTCAGATTGCGTGGTTTACCCATTATTTCATGAGTGATACATTTCATTAGTCTCCGCATACCTTCACCTTTCCATTCTAACAGACATTCTACGTCAGCATTATCTGCGGAATAGTTACTGTGCATAAAATCGCATGATGGTCATAATTTGGCCATTCAGTGTATATCTATGAGTGGCGGGGAAGAAGAACTGCTCTATCTATACTGATAATGATGTCCAAGGTGCTGGAAAAATAGGGCATCATGGAGCAAGATGGGCTGGTTCATTCTATACGCTTGAGACCCAGTGAACGACAGATTCAAAATACTAGTATGCATATAATGCAGGAAATATGTAAATTAGTGTTTTCCACTGAAAACTTTACAGAAATGTATAAACTCACTGGCAGTGAATGAAGCATGATGCTGGGTATTCACTGGACAATATATTGTTCGTATAGTTGACGTACAATATATCTTTCAGTGCATTGGCTCACAATATATTTGTGAACGAAATCTTTCACAGAAATATCGCATCGACGTGTAGCTCAGCAGATGCGACATCTGAAAGATATATTGTTCATATCTGCGTTTGTGTACAGCCGACGGACCAACCCATATGCTGGCAGCAGGAACCAGCGACAATGACATCACAACTGGGCAAGCATATTTAATTGACCACCCAGTTGTGATGTCAGGCCAGACATATTGTGCAGCCGATTGGTTCGATTACCAATATTGGTCGCACGGTCCGTCGGCCAAGGGCGCACCCCCACATTCCTGTTCGTAAACTGAAATAGATCTCTCTTTTGGAATCTGGATTACCATTAAAAGTAGGATAATGCTAGAAAGCTAGTGCATAGCAACACAAATCTATAGTATAATAATGATGTGCGGCAAAATAAATGGCTGTTGATTAAGTACAATACTTACCAAGGTTGCTCTACAAATTGAATATAGTTTATAGGCAGAGAACTCTTTAACATCTAGATAGGTAGCCTACCTGAGTTGCATCCATATTTGCCACATGGTCAAACGTAAAAATTTTCGGCTCAGGTTTAGAATGCAAACGAATTGTGTTGGAAGACAGAACCGAGAGACACAGTCCCTGATCCCCATCACTGGCAACGAGACTTCCGTCTACAGGTGGACGAATTCTCACAAAGACTTTTATTGCATCACCTTCAGGACTGTGTAGAGAAATAGAAAAATGGAGGTGGACTTATCAAGCATATCACCTTACCATATACACTGTAAAATAAAAAACATATCAGGTACAGCGCGACTGAGTACAGGAGCCAGAGACAGCCAATGAACGGTTCTCACTGTTTACTTCAATGGTGAGAACCGTTCATTGGCTGAGAGGTGTAGGGCTCGTCTCTCTCAGCGGCGGGGTTTCAATGGTGTTATCCCGCCGCTAAGCTCTCATTCGCAAGTACCGTCCTTCTAGTACGTGGGTTCGCACTATTCGTTTATTTTTAAATTTTGCCAAGTCTGGGGATGCCTACTTTGGACCGAAGAGGAGCCGAACTTCGCATAGGAGACGGTGAGTATGGATATTCTTTCACAGGTACCCTATGGATATTCTACTGGAGAAGGTGACCGATGGCTACAGTGATACATAGGTTTGTATGTGTACATGTATGTTTAATAAACTTATACTTTGTACAGTGTGGGTGTCCTGTGTTTATTTTAATATTGCTTTTGCAGTGGAACTACAGGTACCAGTGGGCCTGTAATACCCCAAATGCAGGTACTTGTGGTTCTCAAAGTACCAGCATGCGGGGGAGGTTTGCTGGGACCTGCAGTACCACAGCAAAAGATATTTGAAAAGCACTACACAATCAACCCAGCACACACTGCCCAGGGGTGCCGGGAATAGCCCCGGGCTATCAGCCTAGGGTGCCCTGGATAGGTGGACCCCAAGTCCCCAGGGATCCCCGGCCTGGGCTGATTAGCCGTCAGGGTTAATGCTTCGGCTGGGGGATCCGGTGAAAGGGCTCCCCTGGCTGTGGCATTAGCCCCCCCTAGAAAAAGTCCGGTGCTGGTTCCGAATAATAGAGGGGACCCTACAAACTTTTTTCCCCCTGTATTTCTAGAACCAGACCAGAGCCCAGTGCTGGTTTCACAAAGTACGGGGGACCCCTACGTCATTTGTCCCCCGTATTTTGGCAACCAGGGCCATTTCTGACTAGCTCGGGCTGGTTGTGCTTAAGTACAGGGGACCCCTATGTTGTTTGCCCCCTGTATTTAACCACAACCAGCACTGGGTCACTAAAAGCCCGAGGCTGGTTGCTCACCTTTTTTTTTTACACAGGTCTCTAATCCCATCCGTGCTCTGTGTCAATGACAGAGATGCATGTAGCTCCTGGTCCGTGCATGCATCTGTGTCATTTAAATACACAGCAGCACAGACGGGTCTCACTGACCCAGTCTGTGCTTCTGGGTCAATGATACAGATGCATCAATCTCCCTGGTCCGTGCTACATGCATCGCTATCGTGCATGATGTGCACAAACACCGTACGATGTCACATCGTACACGATAGGTCGAAATCTCACTACAGGTTCATCTGATTTACGATGTTGATTCACGACGCCGGGGACGCACATCAGCATCATAATCATCTAGAAAACACTTTTGTACACGACTGGTCGTTACGAATGATCGACATAGGCCATATCGTGTATAAAATATATATATATATATAAAAAAAATAAAAATCGCACAGTGTACGGGCCCCATTAGTCTTTGAAGGGTGTATCTACAGATGCACCCAGTTACATTGTGGCTGATCACACCATGCAATTCCCCGCAACTGCATACGCCACCCACTGCGACCTTCATTTAACTATAGCATCAATGATTTGTGTATACAACCCCACAGTATAATCTTGCAATGAAGACGTTACAGCTATTTACCTTGATAAACATGTAGCAACATCAACTGGGTCACCTACAAAAAAAACAAAGAAAATTTATAAATATTTACAATCAAATCTATATTGTAGATAACAAGGAAACCACAATAATATATGCAGGGTATAAAGAACATTTTTAACAGAAAGGCAGCTACAGAGTTAAAGGTGACAGCACATCAGGCCTCCATCACACCATGACTGCGGCATATACTGCATCACACAATAATAAGGATAGCTACAGGAATTACATTATGTAAGGCACAAGTACTACAGAGAGCAGTATGTCTCCCCATCAACAGCCAGCTATCTCTGACAGCAGCTATTAGTCACAGGGCCACAATGCGTGGCATATACACATACCCTTAGTGCCCGGTGCCATAGTTATTGCCCTTCAGCGGCTTTTATCCCCGATATAAGGTTTCTCCTGTCAGCTCCGTCCACAACCAAAATGGCGGAAACTTCAAATTTGGCGCTTTAAGCGGAGGTAACATTCAGTAGCTGTCACACCCACTTACGAAGGCGAAGCTGCTCCGGGCCAATTGGTGCACAGAAGCTTTGAGGCTATCTCGGCCATCTTTGTGTTGGTCACTGCAATGCCAAGATGTGACCCGTCTGAGCCGCCGTCTTCTTATTGGGGGTGTTGTTTACTTTTAGGTTCACCGCGAGGCATTGTGGGCGTGTGAGCTGGGGTCACTATTCTGAAGGTAAGGTAAGTTATTATATTCCACATCCCATCACTGTGTGTTTCCATCATGTAGTACTCTCTCGTCGGGGACAGTTTGTCCTTGTGTGCCGTACAATATCACTCCACGTGTTACTTTGTTTAATGCATTGATTGCCTACCCTCCAGGAACATGACCCGTTCCATTAAGGCCCCCATACATCAGAGATTGATTGCAGCAATCTTGCAATTTGCAATCGATTGTGTATAAAAATATTTCCCTTTTTCAATCGATTGCAGAATTGCTACAATCGATTGAAAAAGTGAAAATATTTTTATACACAATTGATTGCAAATTGCACGATTGCTGCAATCAATCTCTGATGTATGGGGGCCTTTAGGTACAAAACACTCTGCTCCTGGACTTCCCAGCTAATGTATGATTGCAGTCACCTGTGTCGAACTAGGTAATTGATGAGAGAGGTGTTTCAGCACAGGTGGTTGTAATCATAAATTAAGTGGGAAGTCCAGGAGCAGAGCATTTTGTACCTAATGGAGGGTCTGATTGATTGCACATTTCCACCAGTACACCTTTGAGATCTGGACAGTGGCGCGTTGCTGGTCGTTGTCATGAGCAACTTGTTTAAATAATTTTTTTTTTTTTTTGTAATATTGTTTTAAGAGTGAGATGTATCAAACATTCGAGAGAGTAGTGAAGTCACCCGTAGCAACCAATCAGCTTCTAGCTGTCCTTATCTAATACGGGGAGTTGTATGGCCCGGAGTTAGCGCCATAAGTGGTATCAGTGCACATTATGTGTGCTGATACCGCTTCTCTCCCATGTATTAAAATGGGATTTGGTGGTAAATGACAGGGGCGCTGCTATCTGCAAGAAAGCGTGTCGATGTGCCACCCAATGTATGAACGGTCAGTGGTACTGACCGTTCCGACAGCTGCATCTGTCGTTCCCCTATCACTACAGTGGGGTCAGCACTGTCCTTGCTGTGGCGGTTGCTGGTCTGTGCTGCACACCAGATCTTGCGATAGTTGAGAGACGTCAAGCATGCCCAGTGGAACCAGCTGGGAGGGAGACTCAGCTCTAGGCTGATGCGCTGTGTGCTCTGGAGGGGTGAGTTTTCACTCCTCCACTCTGGCTCATGAGAAGTTAATACATCTCATTGGTACTGCTTCCTGCTTTGCCTCAGTAAAGAGGGGAAGCAGGAAGAGTTATAGCGGCGCGATGCCTGCCGCTATAATGCATCTCCCCAACAGTATACAGTGACAAAAGCTGTTTGGTTACTATGGGAAACTTTATCTCTTTCAAAGGCTTGATATATCTCCCCATAAACCTGAAAGGCACCATAGCATTGGAAAACAGCTGCATTCATCATGAAACAGCGTTTGTACTTTGCTTATTTGCCTCAGGTGATCACACTTGTACTATTAATACCACATAGGATTTATGCAAATATTTGTGGCTACCTTGACAAAATTATCTCCTTGTGATTTCTTTCTGTGAGGGATCTTACAACACATGAGTGAAAGAAAGTATAGGCAATACATAGGGTTTGATTTTGAGTTGAACACAGCAGAACCATGTATGTGTCTTGTGCTGTAGTTACATCTGTGACTTTATGCTAATTATTATTATCATTTATTTATATGGCGCCACAAGTGTTCTGCAGCGCCTTACAAAGTACATAAACAAATAAGTAACCAGCTACTTACAATACAGTACAAAGCAGGACATGGACACTGCTAGTAAACATAGCTATATTAGCGACTTTTACACCCACATAAGCAGCCAAGTGTTAGTTGCCCTAGTGGGGAGTGAGAGATAAATGAAAATACAGTAGAGAAAAGCACAAGAGGGTAGAGGGCCCGCTCGTAAGAGTTTAAACCACTACTAGTGCTACTACTAGTGCTAATACCACTACAAACCCTTCTCTGGTGTACAGCTGTGTGTCTGAATGAACCAGGACTAAGATGCCTACTTTCAGCATTTTTAGATGCTGAAATACCAGTTGGTGCATCTTTAGATGCATCCGTCGGTCGCACCATCCAAACTTGCACCAGTCCCATGCTAGGTGTAGATTCTCCTTTGCCTCCAATATGAGCAATTGAGCATCTGAGTTTGCAACCACTTCAGTGACACTCCCATAACACGCCAATAAGACTATACATCTCTGAGAGTCTGAATAGGCTCCTCCTACTCACACAGGAATACCCAATACATTTCTGAGACCTTGTGTCTCAATCGGTCCTGCACCTTTGTACACAAACACTGTAAGATGCATGCGTTGAGTGACATACACTTGTGTAGATGACAAACAACCTTTTGCGTGAATATTGGCATAGCATCCTTCTTAGAATCAAGACCATAGTGTAGAAGGCCTTATTCACATTCATATACTTTGCGCTCATACCAATTAGGTGAGAAGGGGGCAAATTGCTATTGCAATGGCATAGAAACACTGCCAATGGCAAGACAATTCACCACCCTCGCAAGTCTATCTTACCCCGGACTTGCACATTTTTTAAAATATGTGAGTCCGGAGGTACCGTAAGTGCGGCATACCGCATGGCCGACAGTCTCAATCCCGACACTACAATCCCGGCAGGGCATTTAACATAGGAGTCAAAATACCGACGCCTATGTTATTCCCGACGCCGGGACCCCAACAGGATGCCTGACCTATCGTCCAGCGGCGGAGGTAAGTAGCGATGTAGCCGGGGATGGGGGGTTAGGATTAGGCACTAGGGGGGAGGTTAGAGTTAGGCACCCTTCCCCCCCCGGGAGGATTAGGTTTAGGGTGCGGGGAGCAAGGGTTATGTTATGGCACTAACGGGGGAAGGTTAGGGTTAGGCAACCCTAAAGGAAGGTTGGGGGGGGGGGAGATGGGAGGGTTGGATTACATACGTCCGCTGTCGGGATTTCCTCCGCGTCGGGCTATCGCTTTCGGGATTTGAACCGGCGGCTACACAGCCGCCAGCATTTCAATCCCATTCCTACTAAAACAAAGGGATCATTAACACATTCTTTATCTTGTTGAATGCAGAAACGCCTTTGGATTAGTTCTCTCCATATTAAAGAAAAAGGATGGAATAATAGTGTATCTCTGTTTCATAATGAAATGATAGCATAAAAGCATCACATAATAACAATTGTTAACTGATTATTAAAGAGCCTACCAGATCCGGAGTTCTATAAGAATGTCCATATACCACAGTACTAGTCTCAGATGTGTTGTTTTTGCAGATACAACTTCTGATCATAGAACTGCAACAATCAGGATGAATTTGTTTCAGTAATCTTCAGAATATTTGTCAATATGAACTAGGACTGCTATCCTATGTTTTGTCTATGTTTTCTTTTATTTATTGGAAGATTAATCAAAGGAAGAAATCGCAAGGACACTATTTTGTCAAGATAGCAGTATGTATTTTCACAAAAGCTGGGCCTGATTCAGAGCCGAACGCTCTGACCAGAGCGCTCGCTCTGAATCAGTGCCCTCCTACCTGAAAATGGAGCGGCCTCCTGGCCGCTCGCATAGCTGTGGGTGACCACCCACAGCATATGCGAGCGGCCGAAAAGATGGTCGCGATGGTCAAGACCATCGCGACCATCGGGCTTGCGACGAGACCCTGCAGTAGGGTCTCGCTGCCGCAAGCCAACGAGTGATTTTGGCTCCTCCGTCTGGCAGCCACGCCCACCAAAGGGGGCATGCTGTCAATCAACATCGACAGCACGCCCCCTTTGGTGCGAGACCCGGAGCGACGGAGAGCCCGTCGCTATCCGGGTCTCGCGTATGCGCACGACTGAGCTCCCTCCGTCGTGCGCATGCGCAGTGGGGCAACATCGACCCGCTTGCGAGCGTCCTGCACTCGTGAGCGGGTCTGAATGACCCCCTCTATGCGGTATTAAGGTTCTTTTCAGTTATAGTGACCTTTCCTATGTAATTATGCTGGCTGCTACTCTTGCATTGTGCTTTTGTTTGTCTATCCTATTATTGTATTGATTACATACTGTAGTATTGTCAATAAAAAGTCTTTGTTTAACAAAAAGTAATTTACAATAAACTGATAATATATACAGTACATCCTACGTGCATTTTATAAAGTTGGTCCCATTGACTTTATATATGGTATAATGTCGGCCACAATCATTGAATTGTTGTGGACACTTTGGGGTTCTGTAATACAGTAGGTTCAGAGATTATGGAAATGGCAAGATTTCAGTGAGTTTGCTGCTAAATTTAAAGCTGCAATCAGTTATAGGGCTGGTTTTGCCTTATAACTGATTGCCACTTGAAATTTAGCTGCAAGCTCACCAAAATCCTACCGGTTACATAATCTCGGGACCTATTACATAAACTCTTATATCTCATTGCTATGCAGGATATGTAGAGCAGTGTTTTAAAACACCAGTCCTTAGGGTCCCTTAATAGTGCATGTTTTATGCTGGGTACACACTTAGCCGACCAGCCGTCCCGCCGACCAGGTGGCCGATTTGGTAAGCTATACATACCTATCAATCGGCTGCTCGATATGTCTCGCAGGATATCACAACTGGGCAGCCCAGTTGTGATGTCGTTGTTGGCGGTTCCTGCAGCCAGTGTACGGATCACCCATACACACAGGCAGATGGACCGATATATCTGCAAGCTGTGCTGCAGAGCCAACCTGATATGTCTGTGAATGACGTTGTTCACAGATATATCATCTGTTAACACATACAGATGCATTTAGCGATATATCTTTCGTATGTTGAATGACATAACGCATAGTGTGTGCCCAGCTTTACAGATTTCCGCAGTATCACAAGTGCAATAATCAGCTCAACATGTGGGTCTTTTAAATGTGTCAGCCTTTGATCTCTCATCCTAAAGTTGCCTATCCACTAGAAGACAGGCAAAAGACTGCACGATTACGACATTGTAATCGTGCAGTCATTTGTCAGTCTGTGATGTGCCTACACTGAGCGAGCAGTCGCTCAGTGTGGGCACAATCAATCATCTGCAAACATGTTGACCAGCATGTTTGCACGATGATAGATGTCTAAAGGTGCCTATCCACTAAACGATTAAAATGAGCGATTAAACGATATCGATATCATTCGATTGTTCGATAATCGTTTGAAAATTGTTTGCAGATTGTTTAAAATTGGTCTTTTAGACATCTATCATTGTGCAAACATGCTGGTCAACCTGACGATAACGTAAGGTTCAGCATGCTTGCAGAAGATTGATTGTGCCTACACTGAACGACTGCTCGTTCAGTGTAGGCACATAACAGACTGACAAATGACTGCACGATTACAATGTGGATAAGCACCTTTTAAAGTCCAATTTTTTTAAACAATCTGCAAACGATGATCAAACTTTATCGTTCAATCGCTCATTTTAATCGTCTAGTGGATAGGCACCTTAACACTCTGGGCCTGATTCAGAGCCGCGCACACGATGTGTATGCAAATCGCGTAGGCAGTGCTACCGCACAGCAATGCATTAGCCCGCCCAGTATTTCTTAGAGAGCGATCACATAGTGTATGCAGACACCCACCAGCCTGTCTTAAGACTCCCACTTGTGCACGTCATGTCCAGGAAGTGTATGCAACCATCAGGTAACATCGGATGTGATTGCAGCGCTTGAGGTTGACCATACCCTTCCGCAAGCACTTCATTGAAAAAACAAGCCAGGTGACTATGATGCTGTCTTTTAATTATGCACACCTCTAAACGCCATTGAGATGCTCAGGCACGCCTGCCTTTGCACCTCCACTCCCACGTTTTTAATGGCCAGCCCCTGTCACCACCTACAAACGGCTTCTCCTGTCACGCACTCTGCTGGGTTGTCTATGTGCAACGAGCGAATGTATTGTGAACTTTCGCTAAGGTATGCGCACACGTACTGCAATGCATACGCATGTGCACAATGCATACACAATGCATACCATCGGCAACAGCGAGAGTATACTTCTTAGCAAGCGGGTCTGAATCAGGCCCTCTGTCCCATGCTCACTACCTACCCCATTTGTGTCACCCCTGTCTGTCTACCCCTACCCCTTCGATTGTAAGCTGTCACGAGCAGGGCCCTCTTCTCCCATGTGCTTTTACATTTTCCTGCGTTTACATCGGTACCACTGACGGACGTCGGCCCCTCACGCACAATTTACACCGGGTCTGACCAGGCACAGAAAATGCAAGTCTCATCTCTCACAGTGAGTACTCCAGCTCCGTATGCAATCGCAGTGGCTACTTTATGCACGATGCACGCCCATGCAACAGACACTCCTGCATTTCTATGACCACTCCCCCATCACCACCCCCAAACACTCACAGCCTGTCAATCACTTTGCGATGCATTCCTCTGCGCGTGCAAAATCGCAATGTGACCGCAATGTACGTGCAGAGTGGTTTATACGAATGCGCAGTTGTGTACAATCGACCGATGTGCATACGTAATTGCCGCTCTAAAATTGAGAAGGACAGCCCTGATTCAGAGCGAGCTCTCTGTCAGAGCGTCCGGCTCTGAATCAGGGCCTCAGCTCTATCAGGCCCTATGTGTCTTAGAGGCAATGGGATGTAAGATATGGTTATCTGGGAGGTAAGATGCTCCTCCTTTAGGGTGTTTCTTTCCATAATAATGATTATGTATGCCTTTAAAACTGCTGCAGTTGTCTGTGAGTAAGTTGGCTCCATTCATTGTGACCTGGGATGTAAGTGCATCCTGATATGGGGCCTCTTGTTGCATGTATCATATGCCTTTCTCAAAAATGAAAGGCAGTGATTAGCCAACATGCATAGGAACGCGTGACAGCCGAATGTGCCTCTTTCCGTAAAATACTTTGTATCTATTTCCCCTTTTCCACCAAAATTCCAGAGTCTGACTCGGGATATGGAACACGGTTCCAAGCCAAGTCAGACCTGGGATTTACCCTATTTTCACTGCACCCGGGTGCAGTATCGGAGCTCGGCAATGATGTCATCACCAAGCACCAGAAACTCTGTCTCTCTCCTGGACACCAGACTGGCGACCAGGGGAGTGGAACCTTCCTGAGGGGGGAGGCTGTCTGGGGAGGGAGAGATTACAGCCTGCACGTATGAAGCAGGGATGGGGTAAAAACCAGAACAGTTCGAACCATACAGGGAGGCTGTAATCCTTCTCTCCCTGGTGACATCTGTCACAGACAGCTTCTGAATGACACACAATCACCGTGCTGGAAACTGGTCTCGGGTCGGAAGACACGGGTTACCGGCTTCCACTGAGCCTGACCAGGTTTTACCCACGTAAAACCCTGCTCAAGACCTGGTAAGAAATACCGGGTCAATCAACCCGGGATTCTTTCCTAGGACCCTTTTCCACTGAGCCGCTACCCGGGTTGACACTGCAAAAACCCGGGTATTTTGGCCAGTGGATAAGGGGTATAGTTTTCCCTTAAAACACTTGTAGTTCCCACTACGGCCCTAACTGTGTGGAGTTTGTATATTCTCCCTGTGCTTGCGTGGGTTTCCTGCGGGTGCTCCGGTTTCCTCCCACTCTCCAAAAATATACTGGTTGGTTAATTGACTCCAAACTAATTAACCCTAGTGTGTGAGTATGTGGTAGGGAACATAGATTGTAAGCTCCTCTGGGGCAGGGACTGATGTGAATGGTCAAATATGCTCTGTAAAGCGCTTCGGAATATGTGTGCGCTATATAAATAAGTGGTAATAAATAAATAGTGTGACGACTCTGGGGATGCAGTAAAATTCTGATATAGAGCCTCTTTCCATATTTCCGGGGCATAGCTTAAGTGCGAAGATGGATCGACCATGATTTTGGACAATAAGGGGTAAATTTACTAAAGAGACAGTTTTTAGAAGTGGAGATGTTGCCCATAGCAACCAATCAGATTCTAGCTATTATCTTCTAGAAGGTGCTAGTTAAATGTTAAGTAGAACCTGATTGGTTACTATGGGCAACATCTCCACTTCTAAAAACTCACTTTAGTAAATACACCCCTACGAGTTGTCACAGTAATAGCGCTTTTAAGGGATATGTAATCATTATTATGGAAAGAAGCACCCTAAAGGAGCATCTTGCATCCCACATAACTATATCTGACATCCCATTGCCTCTCAGACACAGACAATAAACAGTGGTTATACATACATTTAGGGTGGAATCCACTTGTGGGCGGGATATTTAAAAAAAACCTGCAGCCGCGGGTTTTGCTATTCAATTAGATGACTGAAAATGGGACGCAGTGATTTCTATAGAAATTGCCACGTATTTTTTCTCTCACCTCTAGAGCAATTCTGATTTTTCCTAAATCATTAATTTTAGGAACAATCAGCGGGATTTGCTCTGGGACCTCGGCGGCACCTTACCTGGGGACTAATTAAGCAAGTGGAAGTTTCCAATTAACCTAATTAGTCCTTACTTACTCTTTTTCCGAAACTGTGTCTTCTCCCTTCAGCGTCGGGAGCTGGGTCTTCTGCAGCAGGGTGAGTGTGTGTGTGTGAGTGTTTGCTAGTGTGTGTGTGTATAGCTGGCGCTGGGAGAACTACATCTCCCAGCAGCCCCGGGGCTCCCAGCAGCACCCTCCCCAGTGACAAGATGGGGGGAGACCACCAGGAGCCGCGGAGCCCCTGGATAGGTGAGTATTTTTTTTTTTTTTTTTTACGTGGCGTGGGGTTTTCAGCTCTGAAAACCCAATGACAACTTTTTTTTCATTAGATACTGCAAGTATCTGTAGCACGCATACCCAGGATAATCCATATTTGAGCGCAAGGTTTTTTACCTCGCTAAACCTAGCTTCCAATTGAATATGCCCTTTAGACTCCTGTCATCCTTTCACACACACATCTGACATACCCATTACAATCGTCCCTTCCAGACCCATCCAGGTCAATCACATACAATAGATGCCTGCACAACACAGGTGAGCACTTGGTACTATCCCATCATACCATACCAAGTTTCCACAAGATTGGATATCTCGAGTATCCAGCAGCTCCCATACCATTAAGGCAGATCTAATTGAATGCTAATCATAAACCCACAAATCAAGCTGATTTAAATGCCAGCATTACCTATTTTTACAATATGATCGTCTTTTTCATATTTCCACTTCATTTAGAAATGTAATAAGCATTTAATTAGTTACGTAGCTATAACCCCCATGGGAGCCAACTTTCTGAAATTATTGGGGTTGCTCACATTACATCCACTATTTCAGAGGTTCCCAAACTCCACCATTACAGTCCAGGTTTTAAGGATATCCATGCGTGAGCACAGGTGACTTAATTAGCACCTCAGTTTGGTTTAACCATTTGGCCTCAAGCAAGTTTTTAGCATCCTTAAAACCTGGACTGTAATGGCGGAGTTTGGGAACCTCTGCACTATATGATTCAAAAATGCTAAGCATAGGACTGCAGGAAGCAATAATACTGGGGGTGCACCTGCTGAGCTGGCTCCAACAATAACCATGCCTGTAGCTCTAGTTTAATGCAGTTAGACAATAAGTGGGTAAAGCAAAAACAAAAGCTTCTTACACTAGGAAAAGGTGTATTGTTAGTATGGTATATCAAAGCCATTATGTAGAACTTATTTGATGGGTTACCATTAGTGAAACAAATGTAGTGTCATCTCATTTTAATATACTTTGTATAGGTCTTTATGTCTCAATGCTTGGTAAACAATAGATACTATACCTTGAATTCCATTTTCAGCCATGAGTAAAAGGAATCCAGTGTCATATGTGAAGCCTGCAGAGCCCTCTTTCCTCAGAAAATTCAAGAAGGATGTTGGATACAAAGAAGGTCCAACTGTAGATACCAAGGTATAAATGCATATTGTATATATTCAGAATTGTTATTATAAACCAAACACACCAACCCCCCAATTCATCTCTGTTTGCTATTTATACTCATTGATATTGTGATCCTAGTAGCGCATTCCAGGGCCTTCTTATGTCTAGTATTTGTAGGTTGAGATACTACCACTGTGTTTTCTCACTTTAAAATTTGATTTAAAATATGAAAAACACAGGCTATAAGTTTTAACCATTAGTAGACATCTTTGTAGCATCATAGGGCAGCAGTGTTTTTTCTTTTTTTTTTTTTTAAGTACGCCTTTCACTACACACCGTGCAAGCGGCTATATGTGATCTGACTCAATATACATGAGACTTCATTAACAGCCAGTACCAGGTGAATATTTGGTCATGAGATCTATCACTAGTAACTGGTAAGTTTATAGGCTGCAGTCTCACAAATACTTTTCATACCAATAACTAAGGCCTAAAAATACTGGAAAGGAAGCCATGGCAAGATATAAGAAAGATGTGTACCCATAAATGACCACAATGAGTCTAATATTCAGGCCTAATGAGACTGGTCATGGCACATTTTCTATATGTCCATCTGTCTATATGTATGTATGTAGGTAATATAAAAATAAGAAACTGCCCCTCCCACTCCACATCAGTGTCTGCTCACTTTCACTCAGACCTAAACTGCCTCTTAGCACTAACTGAGGAGAAAATGGTCATTGTAACATGACATCACTGGCACTCTTAATTTATAATAAAATTTTTAATAAATGTATAGTTTATAATAAAATAATAGTAATAATTATTATTTGCTGCCTGTCACCAGTTGGAGTGGGTCACTTGCATTGTAAGTTCTACCAGCCTCACTGAGGTAATTACATCATTAGGGTTTGAAACAGCTCCCAGGAAAGCAGAACAGTGGGGTAAATATTGAGAGGAGTGAGAAGAGCAAAAAAAACAACAACAAATGTGAACCTTTAGGACAGAAGAACGCATTTATGCATAGTATGTATGTACTATGGTTATACGATTACTCTTGCAGGGACTAGTAGAATGATTGGGATAACATTTTTTTTACGGGTTATACTTCAATGTTTTGCTCCTTCAGCGACAGGCGCTTCCTGTGACAGCAGATGACAGTGATGGCAGTGATAAGGAGGATGAACAGCCGGTGGTCGTAGTGCTTAAAAAGGGAGACCTTTCAGAAGAAGATGTTCTAAAAATTAAACAACAAATCAAAGAAAGTACAAAAGGTTTGTAAATTATCTGTACTTCCTTTTGGTGGTCAGTCCCAGAAGCCCTGTCCACTTACGAATCAGGTGTGGCTTGATTTGTTTTACCGTCAGACATGTATTGTAGAAGATATGCAGTCTTCCCCTATTATGCACTTTAGAGACACAAAAATATGCCAGCACCCATTTTCAAGTGCCCCAAATTTGACTGGACTATTTATTTTCACCAAAAAATACTGTTTTCTATCATTCTTCACCACTTTTACAAATATACTTCTAGATAGCATTTAACACAACTTAACAACACAAAGTACGTTTATTAGGGCTAATGGTACACATCGTAATGATTTCCAGGGTCAGTGCATCTTATTTTGGGGTACAGACTGATTCCCCCAATCTATTCAGTATTTTTCGCCTGTTATGCATTCGCCTATTTGCGTTTTCGCCTGTTCTGTAATTGAATAGGGCGAATCGCAGGGATGCGCATGCCGAAAATTTACGTCCCAAACAAGAGAATGCGACGGAAAGTACAATAGGCGACTTTTCGCAGCTAATTGAGTACGGGCCATAGTTTAAAATGAACTGGCAGAGAGTAACATACCAGCTATCAAAGCAAACAGGTGAGTTCTTTAAAAGTAATATATTGGTGTTCTCAGTTGTATTTAAAGAGAAAAAAAAAGTTAAATAAAAATACCTTATGTTTTACTAGGATGTATTTTAACAATATGAGCAGTGTATGGCTGTTAATGTAGTTAGCCAACCATCCCTAGCATCATTAGGCAGAATATATAGCTGTTTAAAAATAAATGAATAAAATAATGTTGCGCACTTATCCTTGATGGTCTAAATTCCTATGATGATGCTCATTATGCAAACCCCATGTGTCAGCGCATCTGAGCACTAGAGTGTAATCTTGTGGAAAAGTTCCTCAACCGCATTGTCGGATATGTAGAGTTTCTGCTCCTAAGAAAATTTACTTAACGTAAAACGACATAACCACATAAACAGCTATGGCAGAGTCGCACATTTCTGAACTGGTCTTGGTACTTACCCATTTATAATCCTCAGAATGTCAAAAAATAAACTTACTCTTGCAGGTTGTACAGTACCTTGGCTATAAAACATGTTCTCCTCCCCTTGGCACGTCTAACATTATTTTGTCTTACATTATTGATTCAGTATGGATTTATTAGGTATCGTTACCACTCATTAATATGAAATTTTCTATAAATGCAAATAATTATATAATTTCCAATCCCTGGTTTTAATACTAACAGTGGTTACCAATGACAACCAGCAATTTTCCAATCATTTCACAGATTCCCGATGGAGGTCTAGGCTATTACTTTTACATTAATAGAAATTGATTCTTTTTTAAAATTTTAGCCTCTTGAATGTAACTTTTGCTCTATTTTGATATATTTTTCTATCCATAACCATAGTTGCCAATCCTGTCACTGTAGAGATAGAGGGCTTCATTCAGAGGCGGCCGTACGGTCTACGACCGCACAGCCGCCTCGATGTTTGTCCAGTGCACATGCGCACGAGGGAGCCGGCTCCTTCGTGCGCATGCGTGAGACCCGCTACGACCGACAGCGCCGGTCGTATCAGGTCTCTTTCCAAAGGGGGCGAGCTGTCGATGTTGATTGACGGCTTGCCCCGTTTGGAAGGTGGGCCGGGGGGGTGGCAGCCCAAACGGAGGCGTTCCCATGGGAACGCCTGCCGTTTGGGGGAGGCCCCACTGACATCACTAGTGGTGTCAGTGGAGAGCTTCCGGCTCTGACAGAGCTGGAAGCTCTCCGGGGCTTACGACAAGTGAGACCCTACCCTAGGGTCTCGTCGTAAGCCCCGATGGTCGCGATGGTCTATGACCATCGCGACCATCACCCTAGCGGTTGTTAGAGCTGTGGGTGTAAACCCACAGCCTAACGACCGAAACAGAGGCGGCTGGTCAGGATGCAAGCGGCCGCCCAGTTTCTGAGCGACCGCTTGCATCCTCCGACCGCCTCTGAATGAGGGCCAGAGTGCTTGGAATGATTCACAGTGATAAGTTTGCACCAAACATAGCTCCCAACATTCAGTCATCCAAAATGTTCCATCTTGTCTCATCAGACCTTATAATCTTCTCCCACATCCTTTATTCCAAAATGTCGTTAAGATTTCTTGGGGAAATGTAATAGTGTCTGATTCTTAGTGATTGCAATTTTGGCCTCCAGACCATCAGATTTGTGAAAAGTGAAAGACATCTCCTGATTGCCCATCTCTAAAGGAGGTGGGTTTGCAAATTTGATCTTTTTTGTGTCAGGGAAGCTCTACGGATTGAGAGGTTTTATTCCCTTGGACTACGTCTGATCAAGAACAGTAAGTATAGCACTAAACACTACAAACAATTTGGAGGATCATTATTTTTACATAATATGACGGCACAAATTATATTAATTATGAAGGAAAAAATAGCATTAAGAAATGATAAGGGGCCACCCACTATTATTTTTATAAATTATCCTGGGGCCATATATGAGGCTTTTTAGGTAGGAGAGGGACACCAGATTTTATCTTATATTATTAAGGGCACAAGATTGTATTCTTCATTGAAAAATTTACACCACATTTTATTTATTAATCTGGTGCACCAGGTTGCATTCTTTTTATATAAAGCACATTTTTTATTTCTGTGACTTTAATTCTTGTTCCAACTTTCAAACAAACTTTACTTGTTGTAACTTTAGTAGCTGTAAGTACTTGATTGCCAATTCCTTTGATTGTGATACGGTCACATTTGGTTAACTGAGTGAACCATCTTCATTGCAGCTAAATTACCTTGTTGTGCCTAAATCGATATACCAGCAATATTTTCTGTGGTTGTTTGTGATACTCAGGGCTGATGCATCTTTCTCGTTGCATTTCCTGCTTTACATAGAATTCACATTTATCTGCTTGCACTCAAATGCTTTGTGACCTATCTTGAGACAGTTGTAACACTTGAACTTTAAATTTTTACTGTGACTGTGGTTAACTTCACCGTGCTTGCTTCCAATGCCACAGCCAGGAAGTCAAATTCTGCAACATTGCTGTAGCAATCTCTTCATCTATTTGCAATCCAGCAGACTTTGTAACTGCTTAGAATCACTTCCTCTCAATATAATCACTCATACTGATATATTTACATATATTTGTGTTAAACAATACACTTCTTAAATGTATTCTTCTCACAAGACCTCCATCTTGGTACGTTGTCTGCAGTGCTGTCCACGTGTCATTTGCTGACATTTTCCCATGTATAATAGAATACACGTGTTTCTCCACACTTACACCTATGGTACCCATGGCTTTTTCAACATCATCTGGGTTAGGATCTGCAATGGCATCTACAGTGACCTTCCACAATCTTTCACGCTTTAATTGCATTCCATTACAAACTTCATGTTGTATAATTTTCTGCACCTTTTAGCTTGGTAAACCCCATAATTGGTGTAGCTACTGTATTTATGCTATTCACAGACATAACTATGCAGCTTCAATACTGTAATCAGCTTCACTGGTGCTATACTGCACTGTAAACACTGTGTTGTCAATGCTGTGCTCCTATGTAGTCTGCACTACAGATGTACATAAGATGGCATCTGTATGCTGCTTGGGCGTTTTGATGTCTGGGGCCTGTATACTTTATATTTGTGTTCCTGGGTCCATAACCTGTTGGAAATATGTGGTTACAGGTGCGGTGGTATGGCAGTGATATATACACACCAGCAGAATGCTCCCTGCGCAATGAATAGCCCTTGTTACTTAACCAGTGGAGCGGCTTATTCACATACAATGCAGTACAGCCATACTCGCTGTTACACACTAATGGAGCGGAGTTTGAGTGGAGTTGGGGTGATATACAGCTCACCAGTGTATATAGCTATGCGGTAATGGTGCAGGATGCTGGAACAGCGGTATCATGTGTAACTCACCGGGTCTCTCTGGAGCGAAGTAGGAGACGTCCGTCTCTCAGCATGTCACTCTTACACAGTGGCAAGATGACGTTGGGCATGCACACTAGTTAGGTCGGTGGCCATCTTGGTAAGGGAATGGGGCCTTCCCTTAGAAACTAACATGGAGTCTGCGCAGTAGTACACGCCATTCTCAACACCCCCCCTCGCTACAAGTTTCTCCATATTACACGAACATTCAAATAAAGCTTTCTCGTAGCATCCTGTAAGAAAGGTAGGGTTAAACACATAAAGAAACATCAATATTTCAAATAACTTGGTATTGGTCTTATTGATACAGTAGACTTTATCAGTAAGAGTCCCCTCACTGGCAGCATGAACCATGGCGACAATCTCTTGACTCACAAACTTGGAACTGCTATCACCATCACTGTTCTTGATGTCTTTCACACTTGTGACCCTTTGATATTGCAACGTTACTTTCCCTTTTTTGGACTTCCATTCAACCCAATTGGATTGGCTTTACTTGAAGTCTTTCACACTTGCCTGGCAGTTTTTCAGCAGCTTCGCTATAGCGAGCTGCCAAAAAGATGGTCGCGATCAAGACCATCGCGACCATCGGGCTTGCGACGAGACCCTTGTGGTAGGGTCTTGTCTGCCTCAAGCCCTGGAGTGCTTTTGGCTCTATCAGAGCCAAAAGCACTCACACTGACATCATTTGTGATGTCAGTGGGGCCGGCCCCAGACGGTAGGCGTTCCAATGGGAACGCCTCCGTCTGGGCAGCAATGCCCCCGGCACGCCCACCAAAGGGGGCGTGCTGTCACTCAACATCGACAGCACGCCCCCTTTGTAGCGAGTCCCATAGCGACGGCTTGCCTGTCGCTATGCGGGTCTCGCGCATGCGCACGACGGAGCCGGCTCCCTCGTGCGCATGCGCACTGGCCCAACATCGACCCGCTTGCGAGCGCTCAGTGCTCGCGAGCGGGTCTGAATCAGGCCCAAAGAGCAATGATATTTAACAAATTACTTTCTATTACATTTTGCCCCTGCATATCAATCCTTTTTTTTCTCTACTATAGCTGTCTTTTTTTTCCATCCAACCAGAAAGTGCATATTTATAAAATGTCAGCACTATAGTTGTCCATACATAGTTTTTCCCATCTCTACATGCATGGTTTTCTGTTTTAGAAGATGACCTGCTCTAGGCAAATTCACAATTGTATAATCTTGCCTCCATTTCTTTATTGTGAAATTGACAATGCTCTAGGGGATGTAGAAAGTCTATGAAAGCTTATATATTTCCCCTGATTGGTGCTTTTTGATAACAATTTAGCAATTTTGCTTTGAATGTACAGAACTTTGATTGTTATGGAAAAAATGTACTTGACCTTTCACATAAAGGTTTATTTAGTTTGAAACACTTTTTAAATGTACACAAGTGGACTTTCATTTTGTGGCTTTTGAAGGCACCTGATTGCAACAGGGTCTATTTAGGTGCATCTACTTCAAAAGGTGTGAATTGTTTTGTAATTGGTGGTGGTAGGATCTTTATTTGTAATTTAGTCTGAAATAGCTTTACTAGCATCCTCTTAGGAAGAATTATTAAGCCTCTGATCATTTGGGTTTCTCTTAAGCAATTACTATGCTGTGTTGCCGAACACCATTTCCTTCCTAATGTACTGGAAAACTTATTTCTCCAATGATACAAATAACTGTGCTTCAACAATAACGCTTTTTCATATACACTTGTTAAATACACTAGAAGAACTCAAGAAAACTGGGAATAATTTGTCCAGGGTAATTTTTATTTGCCGCCCATAGGTTTTAAAGAGGCAATTTTATTAAAGACGTAACCCGGCGCAACAAGCAATTTAAATAAAAAACTTATGAGCTACTGTGTGTACTTGCCTACTTACCTTAAGAACTCCAGATCGTACTTTTTTAGGCCAAATCACAGGTCAAGATTTCCATTGAGTAAAAATGCCTCAATTCTGGCTCTATGTAAAGTGGCAACTGTGTGTGTGTGTGTGTGTGTGTGTGTGTGTGTGTGTGTGTATAATCTGCTGAAAACTCCTGTTTTGTAACTGTTTCACAACAAACCATATGTTGTAGAAATAAATTGTTTACTTAAACATGTACACATAGGTATAATATAAGCCTGAGCAATGTAGAAATCTGTATTAAGTGACACATTAATAAAGCCAAACAGTTTCATAGTGCTGGGGATCTTAATCATCGTCATCTGCTAGTTGCATCTGTCGTTGACCACTCGCTAATAATACCCCTTTTTTTTTTTTTTCCTTTCTGCAGCTGCACGAACATACCCATACTGCACACTGTCTTTATTAGAATGCCCCTGTCCCACCTACAGTATTCAGGCACATACCCGCTTAAGTGGCAGGATCACCGAAATATGCAGACACAGTGTTCTGGGTATGCACGGATTGATTTCACTCAAGATACTGTGTGCTGTGGCAATTGGTGTGCTCCCTCACAATCAGGCCTATATTACGTTTGTATTTTACATATGGGGTTTTTTTTTTGTTTGTTTTTTTGTTTTTTACTTCACTATACTTAGGAAGCCAGAAATTGCTCTTTGGAAACTTCAGTAGATAGGTTTGATGCAAGCAGCATTCAGCCTGTTTTGGGCTTGTGGTTGCAGCCTTGAAGCTAGATAGTAGCAATTCCTTGGAACCCATTTCGGAACTGACGTGGTCTGTTATGCAATTAGAACTGTTGTACCAGGATGCCTGCTGGGCCTCATTTGCTGCTCACTAAGATGCAGAGGATCCATTATGGCTGTTAAAATGAATTCCAGCTCCACATACTTAATTCACCTTTATCATTTGTACAGATGAGGAACCAGTACCTGCTGATGGAAAGATCATGTTCAGAAAGCCAGTAAAACGATCCACTGGTGACAAGTTTTCAGGTATAAATGCAGCTTCCAGTAAGAAAAAGAAACCGGAAGAAACCACAGAGTCAACATCTGTCAAATCCAGCCAAAAACAAGTGAGAAACAGCAGCTTACTGTCTTTTGATGAAGAAGACGAAGATTAAACCATAGCCTCCAAGATGGCTGGATTTTCATTTTATTAAATCCTTGTGACTTTCTACTTCCAAGATACCTTGTTGAAACCACTAAGAACTTCTTAAATATCTGCAATACATTTTGCTAGGTTTGATGATAAATCATTTAGAAGGGTTTATTTCCTGTTACTTGAAATTATAAATGGGTTATATGGACACACCGAAATATAAATACAGGTTCTATTTAATTAAGAGATACATTTGTAATACATTTTGTTAGAGGACGTAGAACAAAACACAAAGAAAACAAAATATGATATGTTGCCGGAGCCTGGTCTTTAGTTTGTTTCCTTTCCTTAAATGAAAAAATAACTGTATACACCTGGAAATCCATCACATGTCAGAAGTTGTTACCATAAACCACCACCACCTCCCAAGGTGAGATTAATATAAAAACTATCCTGTTAGCTGGATCTCAGTACAGCAAATGTATTCGCTAAATTACGGACAACTTGTCACTTAACAAAAAAAGAACATCTTTTCTTTACATGTTTCTTAAATGGATTTTTAAAGGAATAGATTTCATTGTTTTTTCAGTTTGTCTCCACTTCTTTAAACAGGTCTGTGTAAAGTTGAGTGGAATTAATTTTGTTTTGTTTTGTATTAGCTTTTTATGTATTTGAGCTACAGTTATAAATGAATGAATTGATAATTGTACCCTTGATGTCTTGCTGTTCTCTGGCTAAGAGCAGAGCCCTTTATACAGTGCCCCCAGTAGTAGTGTCCCTTATACAGTGCCCCCAGTTGTAGTGCTCCTTACACATAAAGACACAGGCACAAACACACACACAACACTAAATCCTCGCTCATGACGTCTCTCCCTTCACGCACTGTGGGAGCCGGAAGGTGGAGGTCCTGCCTCAGGCTGCCGTTGCAGGGAAGGAGCTCCCGGGCGCCCTCTGGTAACAATCACAGCGGGTACCCAGCATATGGAGTAGGCAGTGGCAGCGTCTCTCCGGGACCTGGGTTCAGCAGCCAATAAGAATCTGCCTGACTCTTATTGGCTGCTCCCGGACGTCCACCGTGATCGACATTTTGGCCACGCATGCTACATTGTGCAAAACTTGGGCCAAAAGACACATATGCCTGTTTGACATGAATGGCTCTTCTGAAACCATAAACGATTTTAAGTGAAAACAACATATGCAATTTACTTAAATTATATAGATTTGCGTAAAAACCTAAAAAAAAAAAAATGCTTATTTATTATTGAAAAGCAGACAAAAGTTATTTTGTATACCTATATAGCTATTTGTACAGCTAGTTTGTTACTTTTTTGTTAGTCAATAGGATGCAACCATTTCAGTAGTTGCCCCAATATTCATGAGAATACAGTCTAGGTGTGACAAGTATACATATGAAACACTCTAGATGGGTCCAATTTGTATGCAATTAGAGTCCAGGTGTGACCAGTATACCTGAGAATGCAGCCTAGGTGTGACCAGTATACCTGAGAATACAGCCTAGGTATGGCCAGTATACCTGAGAATACTGCCTAGGTGTGACCAGTATACCTGAGACTATAGCCTAGATATGGCCAGTATACATGAGAATTCAGTCTAGGTGTTGTGGAATCCTACTTTAAATCTTACCATACCGCTGTTGATGCTACGTGGATGCACTTTGCGTATGGTGATACGCAAATGTGAATGCACGGTGTACGCAACGTGTGATGCATACGCAATACCTTCCTATACTGTAACACTAACAGTATGCATAATAATTGCTACCTCCATATCAAAACACAATGTGAATTACAGTGTAATGTATATTAACCTTAAGTGAAAGCAAGTGAACACACACACACACACACACAGTTTCTGTGGTCAAACGCACAAAAGTAATTATTGTATTGAAAGAATATATAACATTATTATTACAAGTAATACAGTGGTACAATACAATTCAAGAAAGAGTCAGAGTTTGCAAACCAGTATACATACATTTACATGCGCGTCCCTGGATCCAGAGAGTGCAGTTGTCACCAGATGACTGGTAGAATTTCAGCTACTGGACTCTGGATCAAGGGAGCCTTATTTTATACAGTTAGATTATGGGTGTGTATAATGGCAAGTTGTGTTTCTTTCCATTGGTCCAAGGGCGGGACGTCTACAGTTCACTGGTGGTCATTGGCTTGCTCAAACAGTGGGTGGTTCCTAGGCTTCAGGACGCTGTTACAGGATCTCTCCTCTTGGGTTCCTTCCAAAAAACTAGCTCAAATCTCCCATTGTTATATGCTATTATTAAACATATATCTGACATTGCCAATATCTGCTTGCCGCAATGTGCGACAATCTATTCGCAATCACCGGAATACTGCTAACACAATTCTGCACAATATGATCCTAAACACGATATTATTATGTGATCCCGTTCCACTTCCTGGACTATATGTATTATGTGAGCCCCGAACGCTGGGATATATATAATACATTGGACATATTATATAAATGTCTAATTCTTCCTATATACATATATACTGAAATTACTAAAGAGTAAGATAAAGTTAAGTTTGGTTTGGAGAAATGTCTCAAAGAAGATTAATGTGTAAACAAAGCAATCTCTCACGGCCACAAGGGGGAGCATTGTTACTGCAGCTAGCAATCAACTGCAAAACTAATTAAAAGGGAAATTGATTAAATTAATATACCATAATGATTAAAAGTGGTTTTCACCAAGTATATATATATTTTGTAGCAAGAAGTTCATGTGTTTGTATGTATACATGTATCAAATAGGGAATAATATATTAGTTTGTTAGGGAGGCAGTTTGAACAAGTTTTCCTGCTTATGTCCTAAAACAATGGGCTGAGCACTCATGTGCACAGGTGTGTGTAAGTAATACGTATAATTAAGATCAAATCTCAGTGCAGCAGACCTGGGGAGGTCATTAAACCAGTTCATCCATTGTCCAGGAGGTCATTAAACCAGTTCATCCATTGTCCAGTGAGGGTCAGATAAGGAGATATATTGGTGCCAAGAGACCTCAGGCATCACATGCTTGTTTGTACATCAAATACAGGGAAATGTTGGTGAATAGAAATTCTACATTTTATGACACCATGCTTTGTTTGAGCAGACCTATTCAACCTGGGCCAGCAAATATGATTTACATCTCCTTGGAGGTTACTGGCTAACCTATAATTATCTATTGCATTTGGAATCTGTGGGACTATGCCAGCCATTGCATAAGATTTGGGACATAAGGCATTATTTTTGTGTTTAATATATATATGACTTTGACAGTGTGGCCAGTATACCTGAGAATATATCCTTGATGTGACTAGTATACCTGAGAATATAGCCTGGGTATGGCCAGTATACTTGAGAATATAGCCTAGGTATGGCCTGTATACATGAGAATATAGCCTAGGTATGGCCAGTATACCTGAGAATATAGCCTAGGTATGGCCTGTATACATGAGAATATAGCCTAGGTATGGCCAGTATACATGAGAATTCAGTCTAGAGGAGTCCAGTATTCATTTGAATACTGTCCAGGTGTGACCAGTATACATGGGAAAACAGTCTAGAAGTGACCAGTATAAATGAAGCTGTATCTATGCGTGACCAGTATACCTGAGAATACAGTCTGAATGTGACCAGTATGGAAAAAGGGGGGGGGGTTAGAGGTGTTCTTGTCTACCAATCACATAGGCAGCTCCCACCGTAGGTCATGTTACCTACTAGATAATTGCAACAAAAAAAAAAGAAAAGTGGAACGCTCATTTAAATTGTGATGAGAAACGATGCTATTGTATAAGTACAAATTTACTAAAAATAATTAAACATAACACATACAATATAACATGAAAAAAATAACTGTGAGCAATGCATCACATACAAATAAAGAGACCAAAAATGTTGGGTCTGCATAAATGCTCCTGTGTTTATACGTAACGTTCTGTTGACCAGTATACCTTATAATACAACCTAGGAGTGACCTTTATAATACAGTTTTGACTGACCGGTATACAGTACCTGACATTATAAAGGGGGAGATTTATCAAACCTTCTAAATAGGACAAGTGGATGGGGTGCTCATAGCTTGTGTGAGGAATATAGCGAGGAATCGGTGGTTCGATTCCCGGCAGCGGCAGCCCGACAGCTGAACAGATCCTGGCAGCGGCAGCCCGACAGCGCTGGAGATCCCGATCGTCCTCAGGTAACTAATAACTAACCTAACCCCACTAACCCTAACCCCCCTTAGGGGTGCCTAACCCTAACCTCCCCCCTGTAAGTGCCTAACCCCCAATCCTTCCCCGCTACCTAAACCTAAGTCCCCCGGGGGGGTGCCTAACCTTCCCTCCCCCTAGCCTAACCCTAAGTCCCCCCCGGGTGAGCTAAACCTAACCCTCCCCCCCCCCCCCCCCCACGGCTGTCTGCTCGCAGCGCCCGGCATCCCTTTGATCTGGATGCCGGGCGCCTGTCTCCCGGCGTCGGGAAAATGACAGGCGTCTAGATATAGACGCCTGTCATTTAACCCACGCCGGGATAAAGCAGTCGGGAAGCCGGCTGTCAGGATCACATCAGCCGGTTTCCCCGTTGCATCCCTATAGAGATATGGCACATGCGAATTATAGCTTTCTCGTCATGGCAATACCCGAGAGATGCTTGAGGAATGGTCTGCTGGATCATATTCCCGTGCCTCTTCTTAAATGGGGAGGTGTGAAGAATCATAGATTTTATATGATTGTGAGTTTGTTCCATAATAATTTGTTGTTGAACTCTGGCCCCTCACTGATCAATAAGATGCTAATGTCATGACTCACATGATAATTATTCTTTGAAGAAGAAAGCCTTTTGGTTAGAGTCTTGCCGAGGTATGAAATTAACAGGGACAGGCCAAGTTCCCACTAGCCTGTCAATGAAGTAAGGAAATACTGAACAGATTTGTCAAGCTCAGAGCCCATCTGTGTGTCCGCCCAATAATGGTAAAATTGTCATCGGCATGTGTACTGCTCAGCCCTTTGTGTTTGCATCTATAAACCCATAGGGGGTAAAACAAATAGTAACCAGGCTGACATTCAGGTGTAATGAGAGATGGCCAGATCAAAGAAAGTCATATTTGGATGGTTTAGGAGATAAAATTGATATATCAGTAATAGCTGGAAGTTCGGAAAATTATATACATATAACTGGACTCAACATCCAGGTTGTGTGCGATTCCCAGATCACTGAGACATACAGTTTTGAAGATATGAGATATCTCAAGAATGCACTATGACAACCACATCATATCTACACTTTTATCATAGATAAAATAAGGACCAGTACGATGAACACCCCATATTATAGGTAATTCATCCGCAGGGGACGTAATTAGGCTTATTCTGCTCTAAGTTTAAAGGGATTTAGAAGCTAGCTGGGAGGTTCCTGTCCTCCAATTATCTCATCCACCAATCAGAGCGGACTGGTATGACATCTCCTGAGGTGTGACGCTCTTCTGATAAAAAGGATTGAAGTGCTGGGTTCTGGGTTCAACCTGAGGGGGTCAATGCTACATTGAGGTTTTAACCTGCAGTCCTTGCATTTCTTCCTGTCCCTTCCAGGCAAATTAGCTGAGTGTTGATTTGTAAGTATCCCATTTTTATTCAATATTGCTATACATGTATGTACCTTTTGTAACTATTCTTTTCTCTGTAACATTCTTTTTAAGCATTGTACTCCTTTTGTAAATAAAGTATTCTTTATTAGTTAATTTCATATATGCTCCGAAATCTAGTTTTTGAAGAGATTATTAGTGACGCTACACCTATTGTTAAGTACGGGAAGCAGAGGGTTGGTCTCAGGGAACTGTGTGGTCGTCTGGGACGCTGAGTCTGCTCAATTGGGGAGAGGTTATGCAATAACTGTGATAATCGCTAGAAGCAGGAGGCAAACAGATTAACTGTGTGGGAATCTTGTTGCCGAGTATGTGCAATTATTGGGTAAATAGAGGACCGGTGGCCTCTTTAAATCATTTCCGTTGGTGGTGGCAGTTTGGTAAGTAAGGTATTTGTATTACGGCGCTCAGTCAATAGCAGAGGTGCACCCCCCACGTCAGGGATACTGGGTACGGGTCCCTGACAGCATGTAATCAGGATGTAGCTATCTGGCACATTCTACAAAATGATAGGTAGAAGCTGATTGCTTTCTATTGGCACCCCCTCCACTTGTCCTTTTTAGAAGGTTTGATAAATCTCTTCTAGGTGTGACCAGTTTTCATGAGAGACTGGTTACAGTATAAGAATTATTAGTTCAACCAATGATGTGGCTGTCTACACTGTATGATAAGATAAATACTTTATTGTCATTGTAAAAACACAACAAAATTACAAACTAGGTCATTCACATACACAATGCAGCCAAGTAGGGTGAATCAGCTAGTGAGTGAATACTACCAGTGTATGAACATTTTCAGGTTTAATACAGTAATCTTACATTTTAGTGCATACAATCTTAGATTAGATCTATTGACTATGGGCCTGATTCAGCCCCAGTCGCGAGCGCTGAGCGCTCTCAACCAGGTCGATGGTGGCCCAGAGCCGGCTCCGTCGTGTGCATGCGCGAGACCCGGATAGCTCCGGGCACTCCGTCGCTCCGGGTCTCGCAACAAGGGGGGCGAGCTGTCGATGTTGAGTGACAGCTCGCCCCCTTTGGTGGGCAGGCCGGAGGGGTGGCTGCCCAAAAGGAGGTGTTCCCATGAGAACGCCTGTCGTTTGGGGGCGGCCCCACTGACATCACAAGTGATGTCAGTGGAGAGCTTCTGGCTCTGTTAGAGCCGAAAGCTCTCTGGGGCTTGCGGCCACGAGACCCTACCACAAGGGTCTCGTCGCATGCCCGATGGTCGTGATGGTCTTGACCATCGCGACCATCATCATGGCCGCTCGCTGTAGCTGTGGGTGGTCAAAAAAAAAAAAGCCCTACCCTGGTTCAGAGTGAGCGCTCTGTCAGAGCGATCGGGTCTGAATCAGGGCCTTTGTTTTATTGATGTAAGCCATATTATTCCTATACTGGACTTGTCTGTTCATTTGCTAGCATTGTGCATTCATTCACTGGTAATACTACACCTGTTTTTTTATTGCAAAATTCTAATTATTTCTTCAACCTTTAAACCAAAAATGTATTTTAAAAGTACACATAGTAATATTGATGGCACATGTCCCAACATAGTTTTAATGTACTTAAATATGAGAATTCCCTTAACTGTTTATTCACTGGACGATTCACCATACAACATATTAGTTAAAAATCACCATTCATGTTTATTCTAACAATAATCGATAATAAGGAAAAGAGCTATTCCTGTACCTCAATGTTTTGGATTTGATACACCTGAGACGCCCCTGTCGTTACTGGCACTGCTATCTACAAGATAGCCTGGGCAATGTATGAACGGTCAGTTCGCCAGACCATTCCACCCACTGCAGCTGTCGCTATCACCTGGCGATGCCCACAGCTGCGGTGGCTGCCGGCTCCAGGGCTGCATGTGGGAACTCGCGATACTTGCGAGATCCTGCGCATGCTCAGTGAAGCCAGCCGGGACGGAGACAGCACATCAGCACTAGGCTGATGTGCTGTGTACTCAGGCAGGGATCGCCGGAGGGGGGAGTTATAAACAGTATATAAACATATAAACAGTCCTCCGCTCTGGCCGATGAGATGTTCATACATCTCATCGTTAGTGCTTCCTGCTTCCCGAGTCGGTAAAGAGGCGAAGCAGGAAGCAATATAGGGGCACGTTAAGTGCCGCTATAATACATCTCCCCCAATATCTACTGCTGTTGTAACAACCAACTTTAAAAGCCTACTATCAGCTTTGATGCTATTTCCATACCAAACCGGAGACAATAAGTTAACACACTTTTGATGACACAAATGTAAAAATTCATTGCCCTCGATTTCCTCAGAAAATATAGGCGCTGTTGTGCTTTTTATTTTTTTACACCATAGCTTCAATATTAGTACTCCATGATAAATCCGCAGATATTATGGTACCTGGTAATTTAAAAATTTTTACCCTTCTCAACCTTCAAGTTGTCAATAGTTAATGACTGCTACATTGACCTATTCATTTTTCTAAAATCAATAATTAGTGTTTTAGTTTTTTTCCAGTTTAAAACCAAACAATTACTCTCATTCCATTTGACCAAGTGCGCTACCTCGTCACAGTACGCCTTCTCATTTCCATCAGAGATGAGACCCACAAGGGCTATATCGTCAGCAAACTTCACAATAGAATTAAATTCAAACAAGGGAACACAGTAATATGTAAAAAGAGAGAATAAAAGTGGACCCTCAGGAGTACCAGTGCTTATCCTAATAACAGAGGACTCCAAATTGTCCAATGTAACTTGTTGCAGTCTATTGATTAAAAAAAATCTGAAATCCAATTACACAGAGTAACAGAAAATTCAAAATTCCGTCATTTACCTTATCAGAATAGTTGGGAGGATGGTGTTAAACGCTGAATTAAAATAAACAAAAAGTACTCTAATCTAAGTATTTGGCCCTTCCAAGTTACTACGGGAGGAATGCACCACAGAAATCAAAGCGTCTTCAATTAACCTGCTATGTAGGCAAATTGATAACTATCAAAGCCAGCAGGTAAATAACATTTCATATGCGCAAATACAATACCCTAAATACATTTCATGATAAGTGCAGTCAGAGAAATCAGGCGAAAATCGTTAAGTCCCCTAACTTTCACATTTTTTTAAACATGGTAACTATAGTATTCTTAAAGCTTTCAGGGACAATGCAGTATGCTAGGGGCAAATTAAAAATATTCGTAAAAATCTGCGATAACTCAACACCACAACCTTTTAACACTGTCCCCAGAATCCCATCATGGCTGGGTGCTGTCCTAACACTAAAGGTGCCCATCCACTAGACTATTTATGTGAGCGATTGAACAATATTGTTATTGTTCAATCGTTCATAAATCGTTTGTAAAAATTTCTTAAACGACCAGCGATGCGCATGCCGGCTGGTCATTTAGACATCTACCATCGTGCAAACATGCTGGACAATCTGAAGATATCGTCAGGTTCAGCATGTTTGCAGATGATTGATGAAGCCTGCACTGAACAACATAGAAGTTACTTCACTCCTCCACCAAAGCAACATCTGTGGGACCTATAATAGAAGATATTTTATATTCAATATTCTGTGTTCCCTTCCACATACTCTGAGAGTAAAGAATCATAATCCGGGAGTCAAAAATCATACTCCAAGAAGTTACTTTATTCATTTGTCATTGTTGTACAAAATATATTTCAGAAACATATTTATAAATAGACAGAAACAGACTGATATGCTAGGTTAGTCATCATTTTCTTAATTCCAGCATCTGGGTTCTTCCGCCAATACTGTACATAGCCAACCTTTTCATTCGTTAGAGTGCAAGAGTGTAACCCATTAATTCTCTAGTAACCATTTTCCCTTGAATACTGGGTCTGATTTAGAGGCGGCCACTAACAATACCATATAAGGAGATGTGAAGGAACGCTCCCAAATTAGGAAAAAGTCTGTACCAGTCCAGCGAGTCTCTGATATAATATGTCCCGTATACCAGTTCAGCAATTCCTTGATAAATAACTCCAGATCCAAATATTGCTTAGGAACCAACCATATTCCACAGCAATACTATATACTATATATTCGTGTCGATGGACCTTAAAGAAATCATAAATATATACCTCTTACAGTGTAATACTGTGCAATTAATTCCATGTTAAAATTATGTTAAAACATACTTGTATTTCATATAGTGATAATCAGAAATAATGATAAAAATGGCTGCGACCAACTTGAGCCTTAACCAAGGCACTAAGGCGCATGTAAGCAAGAGTCCCAGGGAAAATCACCTTCAGAGGTCCCAAGAAAGTATAGCAGCTCCTGTACTCCACCAACGTGTTTCGACTCTTAAAAGTCTTTTTCAAGGTGTATTATACAGGTGAACCAATTTCTTCTTCAGGGTCTATGGGCTCCACAGGGAGATCTTAGGGTGTAGCTGTTGGGAACCAAACCGGGCACCAAGCAGTTAAAGCTTTCAGTTCCCAGGATGCCATGGTCCACTCCCACTATACCCTGAGCCAGAGGCACCTCAGTTTCGTTGGTGCCCGGCCGGAGTCGGTTCACCATTTCGCAGGGGGGGCTGTTTAGACAACCCCAAAGCTTATTTCTTTTTATGATTTTATTTATTCTATTTTTACAAATAGAGCGCGCAGCAGAAGACTGTCCGTGGGACGTCTGCGCTGCCGCTCCGTCACCCCTCCGGTGCCGCAACGCCAGTACTGATCTGGGGATCTTGGCGGGTGTTCTGGGGGTCAGTGCTAGCCAGGGCCCCCGGAGAGGACCTAGACTGCACCCGGACATCAGGGGACAGGTAAGGCGGGTCGCCGCTCGCGGTGACCCGTGCGTTATGGCAGTCGATACCTCCGGTCTCAGGGGACAGACCGGAGGTGGCTAAATATGGATGCAGGCTCCGGCCACCGCGCTCCACTGGAACACCAGGGACAATTTGGTGTGGTAACCAGCGTCCCAGGGGTTAATAATCGGCATGGGGAGACAAGCTTCCCTGTTTAAGCGGCTCCTCAGCTCAGCGCGCCTTTCCACTGCGGTCTGACTTTTCTTTATTTTCCTAATATGTTTTTGTAGTATGAAACAATGGGCCTGATTCAGATTTGTACGCTAATGTGAAAATATGCAAATGTTTCAGCCGTCAGGAGATGTATTGAGACGGACACCTGCAGCTCTGCAAATCCAAGTATGTCACAGCACCTGCGTCCACAGAAGCAGCTTTGGCTGCAGATCACTCAATTGTTGCAGTGCTTAGTGCAGAGCTTCCCAAATTCTGGGCCTGATTCAGCATGGATGGCAATTGCAACAGCGAAAGCAGGTTGGCCGATGGTGCGTACTGTGCATCCGTTTGAACTCCGTTGCATGGTCGTGTATAAATTAGCCACTGCAATGGCATTCGCAGCTTCAGTCACTGTGTGCGGCGAGACTTGCAATTTCTGAGACAGGTCAGACCTGCTGTAATTCTGCGTGAGAAGCCGATTTTACTTGATGTTACCAAAGTATATGCAACACTGCGAGATCTTACAGATGTGAGAAATCAGTAGTGGGCGTCTCTACGCTGGCTGAGCGGTTGCAAACTTTAGCATATTTTCCCAGCAGAACTGCATGCGTAATCGCAGCTGTGATTGCAATAGCGATCCGTAATGAATCAGGCCCTTTGTCCTCAAGGCACCCTTAAGGATATCCATGCTTGACCACAGGTGACTTAATTAGTAACTACATGTGCTCAACCATGGATATCTCTAAAACCTGAATTGTTGGGATGCCTTAGTAAGTCTATGGTCTTGCAAAATAGTCATGAGAATTGAGACACCAAATCCATATTCCTTGTGTACAGGATCGCAGAAGGCCACTACGGCCAAAACTGTCTGGAGTTTGTATATTCTCCCTGTGCTTGCGTGGGTTTCCTCCAGGTGTTCTGGTTTTCTCACACACTCCAAAAATATACTGGTAGGTTGATTGACTCCCAATAAAAAAATATCCCTAGTGTGAAAGTATGTGCATGTACATGTCGTAGGGAACATAGATTGTAAGCTCCACTGGGGCAGGGACTGATGTGAATGGATAAATATTCTCTGTAAAGCGATGCGGAACATGTGTGCGCTATATAAATAACTGGTAATAAATAAATAATAATGAGACAAGCCCCCAAAACGGACGCAACATGCCTGTGTTCTCCGCCCCTGCCTATTACCTCCCCCAAATGCTCCCTGGCTGTCAATCACACTGCAAATCAATAGTCGATGCATGTGACTACGATAATGGTCCATGACAGATGCGCATTGCGACTTAGGGCTCAATCCAATTAGCCGCGAAGGGTGCGAGTTGCCGTAGTAACGCCATTAAAATGATAGCAAAGGCACCGCATCTCACATCCCTCGTGGCTCGCTATGAACCCGAATTTGCACAATTTTACACGGAGCCCAATGGGGCTGCGAGCACTTTTGTGCAAGATCGGGCTTCCGTAAAGTACGGCTATTGCCAAGTTCGGGCTTCCGTAAAGTGCGGCTATTGCCGAGTTCGGGCTGCCGCACCCGCAAGTTCATTGCGGCTAATTGGATTGACCCCACAGATGCATGCGCAGATTACTGATAATTGCTTAACTCCGTAAACATCGCAATCTGTATCAGGCCCTATGTCCCTTTAAAAAGAAGAAACTAATTTTGAGTTGCAGCACTTCGTAACAAAAATATCACTGAGTACTATATTTCAGTGCAGGATTTATTATTTCTTAATATACTGTAGGAACATTATTCTAGGATGTAAATACATTTTCAACGCACTGTGTGTTTTTAAGTATTTCACAGGCTTCTAATAGTTTTTATATAGACATCATTTTTGGAGAGAAAATGGTTAATCTTCTAAAATCACATTCTCTCACCAAGAAACACAGAGCTGTAGAGGTCAACAGGGGCCTTTCTTGCTGCTCAAATTGAAGGTTCTTCAACCTCTAGCAGCAGGTTGTTGAAATGAAAACCTCCAGCCCGACACAGTGCTGCTGCTTCATAAATATCTCATAGACTGGTTCTTAGGGACTTTTTACAGTTGTGATTCTGTAATGGCACTGCTGGGCTCTGATGAAGTAAAATGTCTTTAGGGCTAATACAGATGTGCTCACCACTAAACCATATGAACAAAATGTTGCAGTCATATCAATCATTGGGCCTGATTCAAAGTTGTACGCATTGCCGATGTTTACGCAGTTGAGCGATTATCATAAACTGCGCATGCCTCTAAGTCACACAGCGCATGCGTCAATGTACATTACTGTAGTCTCTCGCAGCGGCAATTTACTCGCAGTGTGATTGACAGTTAGGGAGCGTTGGCGGGGGTACTGGGAGTGGCAGCAAAGAACGCAGGTGTGTCGCGACCGCTTTGGCTGCGGCGTCTCAGTTCCCATAGCCATTTTGAGGGACCATAGGCTTACTCAGCACTGCAACAGTCGAATGACCTGTGACAGATCCCGCGTCTTTGTACGCTGATGCTTGGATTTGCAAAGCCGCAGGTGGGTATCTCGATGCATCTTCCAGGGGCCACGTACACATGCAGCAGCGGTGGCCAAAGTGTTGATCACACCTACATGTGCAAAGTACTGTTAGCATGTCACGCAGCATTCACACCAGCACTGTTGGCTTTGGTGTTTTTAGAAGTATATGTGCAGGAACAGCAGTCATAGGGATCAATTACTTTTATTGTGATTTAAGTTGCTTAGGTGAAAACAATCCCTACAGCAGATGCTACTAATATTTATGTTATTAGGTGCTGCTATTATTTAGCTGCATCTCCTCTTTTTAGATTGGATCTTATCTAGCTTGTAAATGTTGATGGTTTTGACTACTGTTCAGATTGGAATAAAAGAGATATCTCAACTTAGGTGGACATTTCACACAGGGAAATTTTGGCAGTGTAGGACTCTGGACTGATTAAGAGATGGACGCTGTTTGTGTGCGCATTAGCCGCACGCGCATCAACAAAGTAGTAGCGCCAAGAGTGCACCTGTGTCATAAGTCAAGGGCCAGCTGGTCTGTTGAAGGGTGGTGTAACCCCCAAAGTGCTCCAAAAAAAAAAAAGTGTGGCAAGTGCTGGAAGGAGCAACCACAGTCCACTTGCTGATATTCAAATTGAAGATGTCACTGTTGAAGTATAACAGGATGAGGTTATTGGTGTAGCTGGCGCTGAGGAGGAAGTTGACGAGGAGGATTCTGATGGTGATGTGGTTTGTTTAAATCAGGCATCGGGGGAGACAGTTGTTATCCGTGGGATGAAAAAGCCCATCACGGTCATGCCTGGGCAGAAGACCAAACATTCCACCTCTTTGGTCTGGAAATATTTAAATCCAAATCCGGACAACAACTGTCTTGCCATATGTTGCGTATGTAAAGGTGTAATAAGTAGGGGTAAGGACGTTATCCACCTAGGAACATCCTCCCTTATACGTCACCTGCAGCGCGTTCATAAAGTGTTACTGTCAAGTTCAGAAACTGTGGTTAAGACTATAAGCAGTCCAGGGACACCTAAATCCCTTTGTCCTGTTGTATCCAAGCGCCTGCAAACCACACCGTCAACTCCCTCCTTGTCAATTTCCTCCTCAGTCAGGATCGGAAGTAGTCCTGTAGGCCATGTCACTGGCATGACTGACTCCTCTCCTATCCGGGATTCCTCCGGAGGATCCTGCATTGCTACACCTACTGCTGCCGCTGCTGCTGTTGCTGCTGGGAGTCATTCATCATCCCAGAGAGGAAATTGGAACACCACTACTTCTTTTACTAAGCAGCAGTCATCCTCTTGCAAAGTGGATAACTGAGGCCTTGACAGCTATGTTGGTGTTAGACGTGCGTCCGGTATCCACCATTAGTGCAGTGGGATTTAGACAATTGATGGAGGTAGCGTGTCCCTGGTACCAAATCCCATCTAGATTCCACTTCACTAGGCAGGCGATACCGAGAATGTACAGAGACATCAGAAAAAGTGTCCTCAGTGTCCTGCGGTTCTACCTAATGTCCATTTAACCACGGACATGTGGACAAGTGGAACAGGGCTGACTAAGGACTATATGACTGTGACAGCCTACTGGGTAGATGTATCGCCTTACGCAGCAACAACAGCAGCGTCACCAGTAGCAGCATCTCAGAAATGCCAGCTCGTTCCAAGGCAGGCTACGCTGTGTATCACCGGTTTCAGTAAGAGGCACACCGCCGACAACCTATTAGAGAAACTGAGGGAAATCATCGCTCAATGGCTTACCCCACTTAGACTCTCCTGGGCATTTGTGATATCTGACAACGCTACCAATATTGTGCGGGCATTACATCTGGGCAAATTCCAGCACGTCCCATGTTTTGCTCACACAATAAATTTGGTGGTGCAGAATTTCTGAAAAATGACAGGGGCGTGCAGGAGACACTTTGGGTGGCCCAAAAAATTTCTGCCCACTTTCGCCATTCAGCGACTGTGTGCCGAAGACTGGAGCACCAGCAAACACTCTTGAACCTGCCCTGCCATCACCTGAAGCAAGAGGTTGTGACGCAGTGGAACTCAACCTTCTATATGCTTCAGAGGATGGAGGAGCAGCAAAAGGCCATTCAAGCCTATACATCCACCTATGACATAGGCAAAGGAGGGGGTATGCACCTGACTCAAGCGCAGTGGAGAATGATTTCCGTGCTGTGCAAGGTTCTCCAGCCCTTTGAACTTGCCACACGTGAAGTCAGTTCAGACACTGCTAGCTTGAGTCAGGTCATTCCCCATCTCCACCAGGGACCGCCGGTGTAACCAGCCACCTCCCGCCCATCGCCCACACGCTTGCTGGTCCGCACCGGTTCCCCCACCCGCGCCAGTGGCTCCGCGGCAGCAGGACCAGTTACCAAGCACTCAATGAACCCTACCAGCTGCACACTCCGGTCGCTGACAGCCACAGATCCAGTGACCTCCCACCACCAGCAGGCTCGTGCATCTGTAGACCCACCAGCATCCTATTGTCTGTTGCGTACCCACCTCTGCAGCAACCAACCTCCTTTTCACGGCCGCACCGTTGACATCCCTCTTACCACAAATCCTACTGGTAGGTAAGTTACTCTGAGACTCTTACCACCATGCGGGATGCCACCAGGGTGCTCTGACTCACTCACCACATCCTGCCCCTATCTTCCCACCACCTGAGACTTCCTACACTGTCGACCATAGGTCCAGCAGGGGTGAGGTGCTGGTCACTGAACCGCATGGCAAGGAGCCCCTTGAAAAGGTCCACCTACCTTCCCAGTCTCATCCACACCCACCACCCCCATCTGCCCAGGACCCAGTAGCACTGTGACTACTCCAATAAAAGATTTGGCCCCCACACTTGTGTCTGGTTTCTTTCATTTCATTATTTTCATCTCATTATTAGTCCCATCTACATTTCCCAGTCCCATTTGCAACACTCTCACTACACAAAATATCCCCATACCATACCCACCCACTATACCACCGCAATCAGTGCCACTACACCAAGGTAGAGTGCACCTTACCCCTCCACATCTAGGATAACAGCAGATCACAAAATCAACTTAGCCGCCAGGTCAGCAAACATCAATATCACTGGAACGGAATGGGATTGAAAAGCCGACAGCAGCACATAAGTAACCTAACCCTCCCCTCTCCCCCTCTAACCCTAACCCTCCCTTAGGGGTGCGTAACCCCAACCTTAGTGCCTAACCCTAACCACCCCCCAGGGGTGCCTAAACCTAACCCCCCCTCCCCGCATGCTAAACCTAACCCTCCCAGGGGGGTGCCTAACTCTAACCTCCCCCGTGTGGTGCCTAACCCCCCCTTCCCCTAGCCTAACCCTCTCTGGGGGGGTGCCTAACCCTAAGTACCCCCAAGGTGCCTTAAACTAACCCCTCCGCCTGTGGCTAAGAGGACAGGTGCCCCAGACTTACCTTGTTCGGGCCAGCGTCGCATCAGCTGTGGGTAAATGAGACCACTACACATGTACTAACATGCCACACTGTAGTGCCCCCCATGTTATGCCAGAGTGTGGTGCATCTGCATTATACCACACTGTAGTGCCAACACATTATGCCACACTGTAGTGCCCACACATTATGCCACTGTAGTATCCCCACATTGTATCACACACTATGCCACCTGTAGTGCCCACATTATGCCACACTGTAGTGCCCACACAGTGGCAGGGCAGTAGTCAGAGTAGCAGTCACAGCCTCACAATGAGTCATTCCCATGAGGCTGTATGCTGCTGATCTCCACAGGTCAGAGGAGCATGCAATGAGCTCCTCTAAACAGAGCTCAGCAGATGCTCCTCTGACCCCTCTGCAGATACTACTGGGATTTATTACCCAGTACTGCAGTCTGACTGTAGTGTGCCCCGGTCCTCTACGTGTAGCTGCAGCCTTGATGACAGCCCGGCAAGCAGCTGCACTGCACCCTGCTATAGCAAATGATGCCATAGGCCCCACCCTCCTGCTTTATAGGCTGTAGCTACAAATCAGTGGGGACCACCAGGAAATTCACCAACTCCCTGGCAGCCCAGACCGAGTCTGCGCTGGAGCCATTTTTACTTTGTACGGGATCTACTTGGCCCACTGTCCAGCTAGTATTAGAGCAGGGATGACCATTGATGGGTGAAACCAAAGATGCTTCCCAGCCAATGGTGCCACCGATGACTATCCCTACCCATTCTCGAGTCTCCACACGGCACATTCCCATCCTATCAGTGACTGAGAACTTCAGCAATACGTGGTTTGCTATAGGTACTCCATCTTTCCCATCACCGAGACCAGTAGCATCTGGTCCCCTAATCTGCCTCTTCCCTGGGGGTACATGTGGCAATCCCCCCCCCAAGCAATATAATACGTTACTGCTTAAACCAAGAGTAAACAGCATTTTTGTGTTGTGTGGCTTGTCTTCAATATAGCATGTTTATTTATATTTGTGGCTTCAGTTATGGCTGCAAGCTGCGTGTGTAACATTACATATATATTTAGGAGTGCTATTTTAGTGCCATTTGTTTTACATTTGATTTGCTAACACTATACACTTGGTAAACCTGCCAATGTTTATTATTTAAAATTTTGCAAATTTTGCTTCAACAGAGATAATTTCATGTTTCTTAATTGTGTACAATTCCAGTAGATAATAGAGCTGATGGAAATTGCTGTTATTGACAGCTGTTTCTATTGATTGTAAGGTTCAGTGCTTTTCCATTATTTCTTTGCAAAGAATAAAATGACAATTAGTATTCATATATTTGCTTGGACTGCATTATTTAAGCAAACTGTATTATTAGAAACATACTGTGAAGCTTATTATAATATTCTTTGCGAAATCCTTTTTAACTATGAGGATGGAAACCATGTGCTATTTTAGGAATAATTTATTTTAGAATGTTTTGTAATGCGTGGGTAATCTTATTCACTACTTGGTTAAACGTTGGAAACATGCTAATTTGCAGTGAAAACATCTGACATTTTAACCCATGGTTTGCCAGTTGTCAGTTATACCCCTTTTACACCGGAACTAAAACCCGGGTTATTGCAGGGTTAACCCGAGTACCTCCTTGGTGTAAAAGGGGAGAGGGTTGGATCGCCAGGTCGAGTGACCCGGCAATCCAACCCAGGTAACTTGCAGGGTTTAACACAGGAGTAACCTGTGAAACCCTGCAGTTTGAACGGCGCGCTCCAGGTCACGATGACCTGGAGCGCGCCGCATGCCGGCCGATTGGTCGGGCTTCAATGGCGGGCTTGGAGATGATGTCAAAAAGCCGGGTCTGTGCAGACTCAGCTCCAGTATGAACGGCACGACTCTGTAATATCCTGCGTCGGCACCGGCTAAATTCCGGGTCTAATCTGGATTGGAAGTCAGGGCCTGATTCAGAGCCGGATGCTATTTGCGCTCGCTCGTTCAGAAAAAGGGGCCAGCTATTTAAATTAAGCGCTCGCTCTTTACGGTCTGTTGACGCCTCTATGTCTGAGCGAGCGAACGAAACATGCGCTCGCTATTTTGTAAAGATGCCCCCTGGCCGCTCGCATCATACATCATCTCCGCTATTTATTAGATTAATTGAGTACATCGAAAGGCGTCTGAACTGCTCGCAGTGCTTGTGTTTGGATTTTCCTACCGCAATCATGCGAACAGTTCAGGCTAAAAAACAACCAAGTGACGTGGTCGATGACGCTGCTTTGTTAATTATGCACACCCTTAAAACGTCCATTTTGACTGTTTGGCACGCCTGCGTTCGGATCACCACTCCCCGTTTTCAAGCACCTTCCCCTGTTACCACCCACAAACACCTCATCCTGTCACTCAAATTAGCAGGCACTCGCAATTTTGCGAACACCCGATTTCCGACCACACTGACTGGTTGGCGCATGCACATTATGACCCATACGCATGCGCAGATGTGCGAACATCGCTCGGAGTGAACGAGCGGCCGCTTACGAGCCGCTCTGAATCAGGCCCTCTGTTTCAACTCCGGGTCAGACCCGGCATTTAGGTGTAAAAGTGGTATTGTCAAATTTAGGGGAGCCTATTTTGTAATACAAATAAAGATGGTGTATACACCGGTGCTCCAATGTACACCGGAGTGCAGCTTAAGAATGTGACCTACACACGTCACTGAAAATCAAAATTAACAAATTGAACAAATTTGAAGGATAGGTCGATATTCAAAAATTCGTACGTAACCTATCCCTTAAAAAGTACTTCATAGGCCAGAAAATAGATTTAAATGTAGAGAGAGATATGTTCAGGCCCAAGTCGACCTTCAACCCCACTTTCAATAGAGGATGCTTCCTTGAAAGTTTTAACCGAATTGTGTGCACGGAAATGGATAAGATTGACTTGAAAAATAAAGCATATAATATGCCCAAGAAAGAGTACGAAGCACTTTTAGAACTAGAGAAAAAAAGAGATATAACCATAAAGGCAGCAGATAAAGGAGGACGTGTAGTTATTATGGATACATTCAAATATAACGAAGAGATTCTTCGCCAGTTAAGTGATAGATCCACTTATACTTTGTTAAAGGGTAATCCGAGTGAAAGAATAGATAAAAGTCTTCGAAACTTGGTATCTAATTCTGAAATTAATGGAACTTTAACTGAAAACGAAAGGAAATATCTGATCCGAGAACACACGGTTTTGCCAATCATATATATCCTACCTAAAATTCACAAAAGTCTGACTGACCCTCCCGGACGGCCCATCATTGCAAGTACTGATTCTGTATCATCTAATCTCTCGCATTTTATTGACCATCATCTACAATCGGAAGTAGTGAAATTGAAATCATACGTTAAAGATAGTATTGATGCCATTAAAAAAGTAAAGAGTGTTACCGTCACAGATGACCATTTTTTGGTCACAGCTGACGTATGCTCACTCTATACGATAATAGAGCACAAATTGGGAATTGACGCGATTGAACATACTTTTAATAAAAAAGAGGAAGAACAGGATAGGATGAATTTGTCGTTTTTAAGGGAGGCTATTGAGTTTCTTTTAAATAATAATTATTTTAGGTTTCAAGGACATTTTTATCTCCAAAAGAGAGGAACCGCGATGGGGAGTAAGTTTGCTCCCTCCTACGCTAATCTTTTTATGGGATGGTGGGAAGACCTTTTTATCTGGGATAATAACCCTTTTATTGAGTTTTTACCATTATGGATACGCTTTATAGATGATATTTTTTTTTATTTGGAGTGGTACAGAAGAGCTTTTGGAAGAATTTAGCAAAAATCTTAATAGGAATCATTTGAATATCGCTCTTACGTTCACGAAACATCAGCAAGAGGTACATTTCCTCGATCTAACCATTTCTAAAATGGGTGATAAACTAGTTACAAAAAATTATAAAAAACCTACTGATAGTAATTCATTCATAAATAATAGAAGCCACCATCACCCTAAATGGCTTAAAAATATACCTAGAGGACAAATTCAACATATACGTAGGAATTGTACAGATACTACCATATTTGATGCCCAAGTACGTGAACTAAAGGATAATTTTGTGGATAAAGGCTATGACGAAACAGAAATGATTAAAATCATTAGTGATTTTAGAACATCCCACAAGATCAGCTTTTAGAGTATAAAGATAAGAATAGGGAAAATTCAAACAAACCTTTAGTACCTTTTATCACCACATATAATTATCAACATAAACAATTGGAGCAAATCTTTAGAAAAAATTGGTATATTTTATAACAGGATCCCATTTTAAAAGAGATCATTCCCCCTATGCCACGTTTTATATATAGGAAGGCACCTAATTTTAAAAATTATTTGGTCAAAAGTGCCGTACAAGAAAAAAAGACAGGCAGGATAAAAACCAAAGGGTTCCATCGCTGTGGTACATGCAATGTATTGTAGGACGCACAGCAATCAACCATCCAAAATAGAGAGTTTCTTGTCTAATTCAACGAAACAGTCCTACAAAATCAATGAATTTATCACATGCAATACCACCAATTGTGTATACATGATTGAATGTGTCTGTGGACTACAATATATAGGTAGGACCACTAGAAGACTTAGAGACCGATGGATGGAACATCTTTGTAATATTAGAAGAGGTGTTGAAAATCATTCCCTTTCAGCCCATTTTAAAGATAAACACAATTGCTCAGTTAATGAAATGAAAAACATTATGGGAATACAAAAAGTGGAGGGGAACTGGCGCACCAAAGGTATTGAGAGATTTCTAGCGAAAGCAGAAATGAAAATGATATACGAAATAAAGACTCTCACTCCTTTTGGTCTGAATAACGATTTTGAAATCAAATGGTTTTTATAGAATTATTTATATACCTTTTTATAGTACTTATTCACCACTAGTGATCCCACTGGGTTTTTAAGATATTATAGGTTGGGTTTTAACACCATTTGCTATTCTTTTTATCATCGATGACTTTTATCTGATATTTTACTAATATTATTTTTATCCTGCCTTTCATATAGTTCTTATCCCTCCTTTCATTTTATTGTTTTCTTTTTAAGATATATTTTCCCAGCAGGTTATTTATTTATTTATTACCATTTCCCGAATTGGAGAATTGTTCATGTACTTACTATGTACTAGATATATGCACCTAGTCTGTTTTATGGTAAATATGCCCTTTTTAAAAATGGTTGCTCATTGCCCTGACGAGATGCTCCTCACGAGTTGAGATGCAACATTTGACCAACGTTAATTGGATATTTAAGGGTGGGGAGTTTGGTCACTTGCCCCTCTCATGAATATGCCATGCCATTCCTTAAAAGTTGTTGTCACGTGATTGCGGCCATTAACACATTATCATAGGATGCAACTACCACGTGGGTGGTAGTTGCATCACGTGGTCAGGTGCGCAACCTCCGGCTGAATACCCGTGCGCTCCAAAGTATGGAGCGCATAGGTAAAAAGATGAACTTCCTGCCAGGAGCCCGCGCATAGTTAATCAGCGTGGAGTGATGCCTGAGACACTTCCGCCGGAAGCGTCTTGCGTTCCAAGTGTTGGAACGCATGAAGCGCTACTATTATCTACTTAAAATGTTTTAACACATCCAGCGGATATCAGTTACATTCATTCCAGCAGAGGATGTGTGTTAAAAGAATGCTATGTCTTTGATGTAGAGTTTGAGCACACTTTTTCATTTTATGTAACCACACCCAGTATGATGATGGGGGGTGGGACTAGCCATGAACCCTATATATATACCCAGGATTTAGCAGCATAGATCTATCTTGATAAAGGCTTGTATAGCTGAAACGCATTGATCTGTGATCTGTGGGGCTGCCATTGCCTAGCTATCTAGGTGGAACCTGCACCAGAAAGGTGAACTGCTTGTTGGGGTAGCTAGAAATCACCCCTTATGCATGTTACTGTGCCTTTCTAAAAAGGTTGCCTATGGTACGCTGCCATTTTATTCATTCTATGTTTTTTATATTATTTTGGAAATAAATGTGATAATACTGCACTATGAGAGATCTTTATTTGTGATTTCTTTGAGATGCTGTAAAACACTGAAGGGTCTATTGTGCTAGTGTGTTTGAAGATTATCGTTAAAGAAGAAAAAGAGAATTTTGTTTACATTGTCAACACTTTTTATATTCATCTGAGACTTTTATGGACTGAAGACTTTTATGTGACTTTACCTCATGAGCAGGAGCGCTTGAAATTTGGTTTTTTTATTTTGTAATACAGGTTGAGTCTCCCATATCCAAATATTCCAAAATACGGAATATTTTTAGCATGACTGAGATAGTGACACCCTTGCTTTTTGATTGTTCACAAACTTTGTTTAAGGCACAAAACTATTTAACATATTGTATAAAGTTACCTTCAGGCTGTGTGTATAAGGTGTATATAAAACATAAAAGCTTTCTGTGTTTAGATTTGGGTCCCATTCCCAAGATATTTAATTATGATATTTAATTATGGTATGCTATTATTCCAATATATGTAATATTCCGATATCCAAATTACTCCTGGTCCCAAGCATTTTGGATATGGGAACTCAACCTGTTCCAAAAATAATGACTAAACCAGTACAAAATATCACCTACCTATTCTTAAGGGTAGCTCCAAATATGGCCTGCTTGAAGCAGTATTGATAAAACCCTGTCTAGTATATTTTTTCTGATCTTCATTGTACTTCCTATACACTGGCTGACTACCCCAAAGTCTGTTCACAGTCCTGGTTACATCACCAACCAAAGGAAGGATAATGTTAGAAGATAAAAATGAAAATCATTATGGGTTAGCAGCACCCTTTCACGTTTCTGCCAATACACCCCAGCTCCTGCCCTGACTGTAGTCTCCTCTCTTATATTTAGGTTGATTTTAGAAAATATCAAAGCACACAAATGAAGCATAAGTGGAACTGATGGCAGTAGTGAGGATATTGTGCTTACACTTATAACTTGCTCAAGTTTAGTTGAGCAATTTAATTTTGTCCCAAAACATCAAACTCAGTTTATCAATTATATTTTGAAAACTGTCATTTTTACGTTTATGAGTAATTTTCACAAACATTATTGTGGGGCGATTCAATTGTTTTATCACACCCTATCTCCCTCCTAAACTGACGGGAGAGTGGGGTGCGACATTCAATTGTTTTTGTATGCCCATAGATGTTGTGCCCAAATAGACAGGGTTTAGCCCGTGTAAAACAGCTAAACCCATCTAAAGTCCTGTTTGGGCGCCCCAACTCCCAACATGGAGTCCTGCTTTGGGCACCCAAAGTGCCAACTTATCGCACACAATAGAATTCCCCCCCTCCCCCGTTATGTGCTCAAGAGTGCGGTTTTGTAAGAAACTTAACGAAAATACATAATAAAAAGATTTATATTAAAATAAGTGTTACAGTTGAAATTTTAAATTGTGGTCATTTAATCAGTTAGCGATATTTATATGTATATTGTTTTTATAATTTCTGTAGCACTGTAAAACAGAAAAATACGTAAACGTAGGGGGTCTTACTCGCAAGATTCAATTGTAGTTGCTTATAGATCATTTAATTGTTGGCACAGTTTTGTAGGCACAATAACATCATTTATGTGAGAGAACATCTTAATTGTTTTGTCAAAGTTAATTTAACAGTCTTAAAGATTAAAGAAATGGTGGGCAGTGCAAAAGGTAGCCAGCTTCAAGAGGCTCTCAAATATGTGTAGGCTGGGCACAACTGTGGAACTTGGCTTAGAAGCATAATACAGTATTTTTTAACTATATCCTGTATGGTAGAGAAGGAGATATTAAAACTGACTAGCAGAGGTCAGAGATTGAATAAAGGTTGTAAAAGAGAGATCATATTTACATTTTACACTCATGCAGTGTCAATATGATGAAGGAATTGTTGACAATGATGGAGAGTTGAAGCATGAAAGGATAAGTCCATCCAAAACTAAAATGCAGTTAGGTGTGTGATAACATGTCATTTACTTCCTCTCCTATTTTCTTGAGGGTCCTGTGGTCCCCATATTGGACCACCAGGCTTTTTCAAACTGCCTGCAACATTGTCAACTGCTAAAGTTTAAAATAGGGTCAACCCTGAGTACAAGAAAGGATTTGTTTGGACCATTACAGACATTGGGGTCAATCCTATTAGGTACAAATTGCGAATAGCAAGTTTGTTTCTTGAAACTCGCAGACTTCGCAGCGAAGCACGCTCCTGACAATTCTCCTATCCAATTAAAAATGCCTATTCGTACTACTCGCAGCGGAGGGGTGCGAATTGACTGCCAAATGAGATTTGAGTGAAATGCATGAAAATGTAGGGAGACGATCCTGGACCCCCCAAAATGCATAATTTCATTAGCAGGACCGTATAGAAGGCTGTTTGTGGGAAGGTACTGTAGATTTTTACATGGTGTCAAATGGCCAATTTGTGCTTTTTTTTTAAATGCAAGAAAATGATAAAGAAACTTTTTTCGTTTAATCTCAAGTAAACAAAAAATGCAAAATAAAAAGTTGGAAAAAGGGTGATTATGAAGTACTTTGAGGACACCTTCAAAAATTGAAAAAAAAAATTATGAAAATAATTATTTTTCCACTAAAAATTATTGTAATTAAATTTGAGGTGCCTAAACTAACGAAAAAGTTGTTTTTTGGGGTAATTTGAGGACATTTTTTTTTTTACCCCAAAAAATTACATGGAATTTTTGGACTAATTAAGCTAATTGGAAACTTCAAAATGCCTAATTAGTCATTAGTGTTCAAAGGGTTCAGCACAGTGTCTTGACATTTTAACCTTAAAATAAAGTTTTTCCTTTCCATCTCTCACCCTCAGGGAGGAGCGAATGGAAAGTTGCAAATTCAGTCTGACTGATTCAGTGCGAGTTGCTAATTGGATTGCAAAATGAATTTGCTATGGGAATTCGAAGTGAAAATAGCAATTCATACCTATTTGGATTGACCCCATTGTGTGACCCGCAGGATTAGGGAGGTGCAGTTAATTGTTTCTTTTAATGTATCTCATGCTAACATTTTAACTCACAGTATGAAATCCTAGCCCAGTGTATTTGAGGATTTAGGGGTCAATTTACTAACCCTTGGTTGGAGATAAAGTGAACTGAGATAAGGTACCAGCCAATCAGCTCCTAACTGTTATTTTTCAAACACAGCCTGTGACATGACAGTTAGGAGCTGATTGGCTGGTACCTTATCTCAGTTCACTTTATCTCCATCCAAGGCTTAGTAGCTTGCTAGTCGATATATAAATGTATACACAGTGTTTAGCTGGTAGTGAGAGTTATAGTTTATTAATTGACCTGGTCGATGTAGCCATCGATTGATATGCACTTCCTGAACACTCCCCTCCTCCATTTTGTTCCAGCATCGTGATGGAGATCTGCAGCAGCATCAGTAGAAACCAGGCTTGATCAACCCACACATCATCGGTGTCGGTGAGTATTAAATCAATGCCTCTCTGTACTGCTGCTGACACACTGCTGACCACCAATGTTATATGCTGCTTAACACCAATGGCCCAGCTGACCACCAGTGACCCTGCTGACCACCATTGTTTTTATATGTTGCTGACCACCAATGTAATTATATGCTGCTGTCCACCAATGACTCTGCTGACCACTAGGTTACCCCGTGATGTTAATTTCTATAATACACCCATTTTTCTTTTCAATTTTGCAGTTCACTTGTGGATTTCTGAGGCCTATAGTTTTGAGTCATGTCTACAAATCCAATAAGGCATTGTCTCAGGTATATTATTTCCATGCATACACCCCTAATCAACCTTGTGTAAAACACTGCTGACCACCAATGTTACCTAGACATTTGCATACGTATATGTTACACCCCTATTGAACCTTGTGTAATGTTGACTAATAGGTTTAATTGACACAAAGATCACTGCTTTTATTTATAATGCCTTTTTTTTTACTGTGAACTTTAAAAAAAAAAAAAAAAGACAATGACTTTTGTGTGAATTAATCTTTTATTGTTTTTTTTGGCACTCTTTAATATTTTTGTTTACCTAAACATTAAATGCACTTTAAATTATATGGATATTAAAAATTTATAACAAATCTACACTTTATTAAAAGAATTAATGAAAAACATTAACATCTCCAACAGCATTAAAAAGAGTAAAATATATACAACATTAAAAAATTTAGAAATATTTACAAACTATTGCAATTTCAATAAAAAATTATAGTTCAATTCCTTTAAAAAAAGAAAGATCTGTTTAAAGGCCCCCATTGATTGGGGGCCACACCAAGTGTTCAAAAATCTGGCCACCCCCTTACTAGCGGTAGCCAGACAGCAATTAGTAGTCATTGTTTAATTGTTTTCAAATGTTTTTTTCAATGAGTTTCTGTATACAAAGTTTTTTTTACATTTTATTTTAGGCTAGATATGGCTATAGACGAAGACTGTGAATTCTGGACTGGCTTTATCGAGCTATACAGAGAGAAGTGGTGTCTTTGGAGAGTGAAGCAAAAGACTACTCCAACAAGAAAAAAAGAATAGTGCCCTACAGGAATTGGCTGATTACAGCAAAACTCATCATCGATTGGGTACGCAAAAAAATCCAGAATTAGTGGACAGTGGCCCTCATTCAGAGCCGTACGCTCTGAGCAGAGCGCACGCTCTGAATGAGGGCCGGGCTCCATTTTCATGGAGCGTCCTCCTGGACGCTCGTATAGCTGTGGGTCACCACCCACAGGCTATACGAGCGTGCATTGTGATGGCCGCGATCGTCGAGACTATCGCGACCATCGAAATTGCGAGCCGGAGCCTGCGGTTGAGGTTTTCAACCGCAAGCTCCGGAGTGATTTTGGCTCTATCAGAGCCAAAATCACTCCCACTGACATCACTAGTGATGTCAGTGGGCCGGCTTCTGACGGGAGGCGTTCCCGTGGGAACGCCCCCGTCAGGGAGGCACGCCCCCGGCACGCCCACCAAAGGGGGCGTGCTGTCAATCAACATTGACAGCACGCCCCCTTTGATCGGACACAACGAGCGAAGGACTTTCCTTCGCTCGTCGCGTCTGGCGCATGCGCACGACGGAGCTCCCTCCGTCGTGCGCATGCTCAGTCCATAACATCGACCCACTTGCGAGCGGACAGCCGCTCGCGAGTGGGTCTGAATCAGGCCCAGTATTCCTTAAATTGCACAAGAAATGTCAAGCTTCAAAATCATCGGGAGTGGAGGCAGATGACATCTACCATCAAACTTTGTGGTACTATGAGCTGTTACGGTTCACCCTGGACCAGGACCCTCACCTTGGAGAAGATCCACAAGATTTTGGTGAAAGGTCCAGCGTTGATTTGGTAAGTAGAAACACAGTGCAAGCATACCATGTGAAATGTTCTATAATCCATAATAAAGTTAACATTTTTCTTCCATTAAAATAGGTCAGGTATTCCTCCCTGACCTGTTTTACACGTGCAGTGCCCATTCCTAAAACCCCTGATGCTGCCACCGATGAACACCGATCCATGTCCTCTGGCTGTTCTGGGTCATCTTGCACCGCTGTGCCTGTTCTTTGTTGGATGGTTTTCCGCTTTAGAAAATTATGCAGGACATAGCATGCCAAGATGACCAAGTCGATCTTGTCCACATGTAGGTTAATGGCTGTGTGGAAGATCCTGAAGCGATTGCTAAGAATGCCAAATGCGTTCTCCACAATACGGCGTGCCCTTGAAATCTTGTAGTTAAAGATACGTTTCTCCTTGGTCTGTCCACTTTGTGTATATGGCTTCATAATGTGCTCGTGTAATGCAAAGGCCTCGTCAGCTATGAAAACAAAATTAAGCCCTTGCTTTGTTTCCTCAACAGACGGTAAAATTAGGTTTTTGGAGATGAGTCTCTCGTAGAAAGCCGTCTGTCTAAAGGACCCACTATCCGAACCAGTTTTGCCAACATCACAAATAGAAATTTGTAGTTCGCATTGACCAGTGGAGTGCCATACGGCAAATGGTTCCGGAGCAACAGCTCCCATTGGAGAGGCTGACATACTGTATCTGGTAATTTGTGGCAAAAGTGGCCAATTAATGCCACGCACATTTATTTGTGAGCCACAGCAACACCCAATTGCCCCTACTGGTAGAATGAGGGTCCCCACCCCATCAAACCCTCCTCCCCCACCCACCTATCCATCTACATCTTCCAGTGGCATCTATAATGCATTAATGGAAGCAGAGGAGGACCATCCTCAGTTTTATAATTTTTAAGAATTGTGATATATTTTATGTACCCCAATTATCAACAAGTTTTATCATTCTGAATAACTTTGGTGCTCTATGATATATGGTGCTCGTGCCGCTGATTTGACTAGGCCAATAAACATATCCAGTAAGGGCAGATTGCCGCACCATATATCATAGCCACCAAAGTTATAGAGAATGCTAAAACTTGCTTGATAAATTTATGCTAATATTTATATTGTTTACATATAAATATATGCATATACTGTTTGTTTTAAAATGTGCAAATGTAATTTTACTATATGTAGGCCCATATTTTATTGTTTAATTAGGCCTAAAATAATTTATATATTGTTATACAATGTAAGATTTCATTATACGAATATGTATGCACATACAGTTTTGCATTACATGTGCAAATGTTAACATTTTAACATATATGTTGCTTGGCATTTGATACATTTTTAAAACAAGAAAAAATGCAGCCATGTTCCAGAGTGCACAGTTTGTACTTTTATAATAAAAAAACATTTTCTTGCACAAGAAATGTGTTGTTTTTTCTTACCTTAAAGTACTTGTTTGCAAGTCGTCTAGTGCACAGGTTCTCAAACTCGGTCCTCGGGACCCCAAACTTTGCATGTTTTCCAGGTCTCCTCACAGAATCACAAGTGAAATAGTTAGCTCCACCTGTGGATCTTTTAAAACGTGTCAGTAAAGCTGCATACACACACAACGATTTTGTAAATGAACGATTTTAGTAAACGATTTTCGTTTATTTTTTCAAGGAAAGAATGACGAAAATAGTTTACTAAAATCGTTCATTTACTAAATGTAATGAACAATGTTTTTGAACTACAAACGATTTTTGCATATTCCCTTACTGAAAATCGTTGAGTTGGTCAGTCTGACTGAACTACAAACGTGAACGCACATGAACGATAATCGTTCATCGTTTTAACTTAGAAAGTGAACGATTTTTTCAACGATTGAACGATAAACGATATCATTAACGATAATCGTTCAAAAATCGTTGTGTGTGTATGCACTTTGAGTAATGACTACACCTGTGCACCTGCCAGGTGACCTGGAAAATGTGACCTGTGTGGGGTCCTGAGGACCGAGTTTGAGAACCACTGGTCTATTGTGTACCTAGTTTAAGAGTTAAGATGTAAGTAACTAGTTATAGCAACAGAAATTTGATCATGATATGTTCTTTAGTACAGGGATGATTAGAATTTGTTTGACTAAACATTTAACTGAAGTTGTACAATACAGTAATATATCACAAAACCCTCTTTAAGATATAAAAAATACATATATACATTATTTGTTCTAAAAAATACCTCTGGTCTTCTCTCACTGCTAATTCTGCATTGTTATTAGTTTGCCTATTTTGCAGCTTTATAATAAAGGATAATCAAAAAGGTGTAATACTAAAGTGAGGAACTACTGTGTATCTGTGATTATACAGGACTATATAGCATACTTGCCGACTTTTGAAAAAGCATTTCAGGGAGATTGTGAAAGCAACACGTATGGGTTCTGTGTTACAGTGGACGTGTACTGCTACATCTGAGACACGTGCCATAAAATTGACTTATAACCAAATGTAAATGAGCCCCAAAGCAGTTAGTAAGATCTATGTGTTGATGAAAAAACACTGATACTTTTCAGAAAATGCATGTAGCCATAGGGATCACTGTGCCTTATACCCAATGCAGGGAAATGATACTAATGATCCCATTTGTATGTATATATCTGTTGTTTTTGGTTTTTAATATAACAGCTTCATAATGGGGGTAAGATGAAATCAGGGAGATTGCTAGACCCTTCAGGGAGTCAGGGAGATTACTGCTATTTCAGGGAGACTCCCTGACAATCAGGGAGAGTCGGCAAGTGTGCTGTATAAATATTATAATCAATAGTAGCCGATGATATGTGTTGTGTAATGTTTACACCCTTTTATTTTCACTATGATTCTTTAGAATTTTGGGGTATAGCTTTCACAATCCTCCCTTGTCTCCCACTATTTAAAAAATTGGTCTGTAGACAGCCCTTTATTCAGGTATGCAAATAACCACGGTAATTTATTGTGAAACTATACAGTGTTGAAAGGATGTACAATTCACTGAATACTTTAATCATGCGCTTATATTTACTGAAAATCATTCAGCGGTTTTACATAACAGCTTGGTTCTTGCTACATTGTATGCCTCTCCCACCACTTTGTTGTGTTTTTATTTTACACCATCTCTTTTTGGGCATTTAGGTTCAAATTAGCAGTAGGCAATCTAATTCTATATCGCCTATTTTTCTGTGCCATTCATTCAAGCTTCTCCTGCTGTTTGTCTGGTCCTGCTCTTTTGTTCCTGTTGATAGCTTGCTCTTGCTTCCCCCTCTTCACATTTCCTTCCATGCTGAGCTTATTTTTACGCTCCACAGTTTAGCAGCTTCATAATTGGAACAGTCTCCAAATAATACCATATGATCGATAGGAAAACAGCAGGGTGGAGAGCCACGGCTTTCTACATTGTATCATTGTCATATGATGGCGAGCAGCAGCCGGTCCTCCCTGTTAATGGGCAGCACAGTACAAACATACAGCGGGATACATTTTCTTTTTAATCGATGCTGTATGTACATAAAATCATTGGGATATTCATTCCCTGGAGTTTTTAAATGCTGGTTTTATAGCTGGAATTGTAGTGGCTTTTTGACATTAACTGTCTCTATTGTGTTATATTAGGCAGCCAGAATGAATATGGTCAGGAAAGTATATACAACTCTACATGAGAGATAATATTACAAATGATCTGTAATTTTGGGCACGGACCACCAACCTGCGGTCCACGTGACCTACAGGGATTTGCAGAAAATAATTGAACATCATGAGGCTCATTCTGAGTTTGGATCAAAAAAGAGCAAGTAGCTTTACACCTTGGCAAGACCGTGCTGCAGTGCAGGTGGGGCAGATTTAAAATGTGCAGAGAGATTTATGCTGGGCATATACTATAGAATAATCTGACCGACCCACCGAATATCGACGGATCGCTCAGATAATTATACAGTGTATTACTGCTACCAACCATTAATGATCAGTCTGTCGAAATTGTCCAGCATATCCGAAAGATTTGATAATTAGTCATCTGCATCTGGCAATGTATGCACTTCACAGGGGATGAACAAGGAAATGTCTACCCCCCAGGGGAGGAACGCAGATATTGTGTGGACATACACTGTGATATAGCTCACAGTGTATGGCCACAATACAGTATCTGATGGTTTCGGCTTGTCAGATAAAATGTCTTTCAGTTTAAAAGATATTTTAGCTGACAGTGTATGCTTAGCTTTAGTTTTTAGGGGCATGTCCAAACTGAAATATATAGTGCTTTTCTAAGAATAATGCTGTCCAGTGTTTGTGGGGCTACATGCAAATGCATCCAGTATTTACTCTTCAAGCAATAAATAAATGTATCTGCAGCCCTTGCATTGCAACATGGTTTGTCAAGGTGCAAAGTTACTTGCGTTTTTTGCTTTGCTCCCAACTCAGAATTATCCCCAATGTGTAATCATTCAAGTTTTTTATGTCTATGCAATTAATCAAAGTCAATGCAAAATAAACGAGTTTTACCCACAGATTTAAAAACACGGATACTAATTGGTAGAGATGTGCGGGTTCGGTTTTACTCGGTTCTTTTTCGCCAAAATTATCGCAAGTTTGTATTAGTTCGGATTTATTTTATTGGCTATCCAAAACACGTGATAGCCGATAGCCAATAAGATGCCGTTTTTGAGATCCTAACATATCTGAGTAAACCGAACCTGCACATCTCTACTAATTGGTACTGATAAAGTATTTTTTATGGTACAATACTAGCCCTTTATAAAAACCCTTTATAATGCTCATCACCAGGTATATTCTGCTTGCAAAGTACATTTGAATTAGGGGTGAGCGGGTTCGTTTTTACTCGGTTCTTATCGCCACTTTACCGCAAATTTGGCTCGATTTTATTCGCTATCCAAAACACATGTTCGGCGACAGCCAATAAAAAGATCCGGGTAAAACCGAGTAAAACCGAACCCGCTCACCCCTAATTTGAATATATTAATTTATTCATGTTCTATCTTTGTAACAGCATCCATGCTGTAATCTCAGATTTGGTTTGTGTTGTAGCTGGCAATATATAGAGGGTGTGTTGTATTTCATGGTAAAAGACAAATACAATATGATGTCTGATAACAGACAAATGTTTTAATTGATGTTGACTGAATGCTGTATACAGTAACAAAATCTGTAAGTAGCTTTAATAAAACTTAAGGGTATAATTACTATTGGGCAGGTTGCCAAAGTGATCCATTTATTTCTGTTGCCACTTTAATAATATCATTCAAAGCGGCTTTGATACGCCAACAGATAGTAAAACATTATTGTGCCACAGTCAGCAGCTCCTGTACCGTTTCCAGCTACTTTCAGGTCTCAACCTCTGTGATTATGAGCTTGAATCAGAGTTGTGCGCTAATGCAAACGCATTTACGAAATTAGCCGCTTAGCAATTGCTAAAATATGCTAATGCATCAGCAGGTGGAATTTGCATTGAGACGCCCTCGTAGCTGCCCGCAACTGCGTACACAAACACAGCATTGGACGTAGATCCTCAAAATATCGACTCCTCAAGTGAGTCTATGATCACTAAGAATTACTGAGACACCGGAGCTTTGTTCTCTGCATGCGCGATTGCAGTCGCTGGCTAGTACACGCCCAGGAAACGGCCCTGACATGCCGCATTTTGGCCTGAACTCCCCGTAACCACCCACAAAACAGTCTCTTCCTGCCAGTCAACTATGAGTGAATCCTCACAGCTAGCTCGATCACAATCATTCAACACATGTGCGCAATTTGGCTGTGATGTATGCGCTAACCACCGATAATCGCTCAACTGCGTGAAAATTGGCATAGTGTTCAACTGTGAATCATGCCTAATATCCATTTACATTATCTGTTTGATTCATTTTGGCCAATAATCCTACCGTCATCCTGACAAATTGATGGTGCAAAGTGCTGCTTCCATGGTCTGTTTGGTGTAGGCCATGGTGGGTTGGGACAGGTTCTGTTTACTTGATGCGGCTAATTATGATTTTAATCTTTGCATGTTCTTACCCAAGGCCGGCTCTAGGGGTGTTCGACCACTGTGGTCGAACAGGGGCGCCACCCATAGAGGACGCAACACTCCCCAACATCCCGATTTCAGTGGGACAGTACTGTCCCGCTGTTCCACTCGTGGGCCGAAGTGGCCCGCGGGTGGTCAAATCGGGAGGTTGGGGACCAGACCCAGGAATCTGAATGGATGCTGCGCGCATGCGCGCGGTATCCATTCAGTAATGGGAGAGGGGCTGGGGGAAGCCCAGCTAGTGAGGCTCCCCCCAGCCTGATGTTATTTGGAGGCATGCCATGCGGGCACACATCCAAAAAACATCATGTAGGGGCCATGGCCTATGGTAATTAGACCACACCCCCATTTTCGGTTGCCGGGCGCGATGTTGGAGCACACTGTAATGAGCCGGCACAGGGTGCTCCGACTCCTAGAGCCGGCCCTGTTCTTATCTTTGCTTTTTTTTTATCTTCAATGTATGACATACTGTAGCTGTTCGGCTATGTATCACAATACAGTTTGTACCATATATAGATTACACATTCAGTAATATTAAAAAAAAAAAATGCATCAGATTATGTAAACACAATGGTAGCTTCAGTCACCCACAATGGTAGCTTCAGTCACCTGCTGGGCGTGTGAATGGGTCAACAACATTGGTGTATCTATTCTATAATGGGTGCAGTGTGTGGTGCACATGGGCCCCTGGGTCCAGGGGGGCCCACACTCTGCACACTCTGCACCCATGTACAGTAGGGGTGTCTCAGGAATCATGGCATGGGTGCCATGTTACCAGAGACCTGCGCATGTGCAGTAGACTCTGGTGCAAAGCCAGAGTCTATTGTGCTTGCCAGAGACAAAGGGGATCACATGGAGTCTACACATGGGCCCTCCTTTAAACCGCCCCTGTTCAAGAAATTATAGAAAGATAGTGAATACTCACTTAAAAATATAATCTTACAAAGACATATTAGCTTTAAGTCATTGTAAGATTTGAAGGGTGCTCCAATCAGTGGTTTGAATAAGGTAAAATATCATGTAAAATAGTTGTATTAGATGTCAAACCATTTAAAATATTTATGATTTACCCGCATCCTCTCAACAAGCAAGAGGGTATGGCATTCGTAGCTGGTAGGTGAATCTTCATTTTACCGTTGACTTGATTTGAATTGATAGCACAAAGTGGAGGCCTGCAACAGCCAACATGCTGATTTGGACCCAAGAGTTGTCATCATCAGATAACTTACAAATACTCCTTCCATCCACAGCAGAAAGATTATCCATTATAAATTTGGACATATGGGGGTTCACCATTAAATATTTAGTGTAGGTTAGCATCCCTTTTAATATAAAACTGTTTGTGAAATAAATAAACACATTAAGGACCTCATTCAGAGTCGGTTGAAGCGGCCGCACGGTCGTACGGGAAAAGGGTCCGGATATGCAAATGATTCCCTCGCAAGTTGCGTCCCTAAGTTCGGATCAGTAGCTGGCCGACCAAGGGGAGGAAGCGGCCGGAATTCCAAAAAATACGCCCCCTTCTCGTACGCATTGCACGTCATCTCCGGGCATATAAGGATTAATCGGGAACCATCGGAACTTGTCGTAGAGCTTAAGGTTGACCATACCCTCTCTTAAGCTCTACGATCATGTCAGTGTAAAAACCTCCCATGTCCCATGTGCCATGATGATACTTTGTTAATTATGCACTCCCATAATCCGTATGCACTCCCATAAAACACTGTTTGCATAATTAGGCACGCCTGCGTTCGGACCTCCACTCCCCCGTTTTCAAGCACCTTCCCCTGTTACCACCCACAAACGCCTCAATCTGTCACTCAAACTACCGACCTGGCTGTGTTCAAGGAGAGAGAAATTTCTGATCGTAGCGGCTAGTTTGCGCACGCGCATTGCGAACTTTACGCATGCGCAGTATAGCGAACATCGGTGGTGTACGACCCTGCGGCCGCTTCCACCGACTCTGAATGAGGTCCTAAGGACTGAAGAATCTCCCAAATGAAAGTAAGAAAATTAGTTAACAAATGCATGTCAATTGCATTTGCTACTCTGCCAAAGTAATAAAAATAATATGTATGGACTGAAGCAGGGGCGTCTTAAGAGAGGCGGGTGCCCTATGCGGGGCCCCCTCCTCTATCCCCGGGGCCGGAAGCCGACTGACGCGACTAGCCAGCCACCGGAGCCTTAGTAGACTCCGGGCACTAGAGTGTGCCCGGTGTCTACTGTGCATGCGCAGAACACCGGAAAAATGGCCGTGGCAGCTCCTACCTATCAATTCTTAGAATGTACTTGATAAATGCTACCTAAAAGCTGATTGGTTGCTAAGGGCAAACTTCTCCAGTGGTCCACTTCTCCACTCTTTTCACTTCTTGATACATCAACCCCAAAGTCTACTGGGAAGAATAAGATTGGTCTAAAATATTTACTTTCACAGAAACCAGCTATTGTCCAAAGCTGATTTTTGTAACCTTTAGTCACAAGAAGCATATGATGTAAATTGTTTCAAGGCTACTATTAAGATATGTTGAGATGTTAACCTATTATTTATAATATGCCAACTTTGTCATGTCCAGAGAGGGAACCTGTGAAAAGTTAATTGGACAGCATGGAGCGAATCAAATTACATCATGTCAGGCATAGCAATTGGACAGCAGCAATTAAGATTGTACCGAAAAGTCTAGAGTGACACTAAACGGTTGTGGAAATCCTCAACTCTACCAACTTTCCAATGTAGACACTATTCCTACTAGATTATACTGTTATGCTGAAATACTGTTGTCTTATAAGTCATAACTGAAGTTGACAAATTCTTAATTAATACTTTATAAGTGGAGCTGCATTACTATACCCTGTGTTTCGTCAGTATTTAAGGCATTTTAACATAAATACTTAAGGTCTGCAAGATTGACATAAATTGGATTCTTAATAAAAAATTATCCTTGTGACCACTTCAAAAATTAGCTTGTTCGCTCAATCTCATAGGCTCATGGAAACTTGATTAGATCTTATAAGGAAATAAGTAGTATATAAAAAAATTACAAAAACTAGAGTACACTTATACTTTACATTTTTACTACATCATCATAACAGCCAATTATCACAAACCTTTCATTCAGAAACTAGTGATCTAAACCCTAAGCATGCATCAGGACTGATATTATAAATACTAAATTAAACAAACTTGAATAACAAATAAGATACATGTAACTCTCACCAGTTACCTAATTAACAGAAGAGAAATTAAAAATTGGCAAAATGTAATTTGCATAACAGCAGTATAGAAGCGGGAGTGAAAATAACTATAAGAATCATCCATTTATTACATACAGGCTTGTGTCAGTTTCCTAGGATACATTACTTGAATTACCTAATGATGAAAATGTGCATCTACATATAAAACCACAAATACTGTATTAAAAATCTCAATACAGTGAACTGGAAAAGCCTTTTATAGATTCATTGTTTAAAAATATATATTTTTTGAGCTTAAAAATGCATATAGACTATAGTGCCAATTAAATTATGGTTGCATTTTAAGTTAATAATAATTTCGGCTCCAAAAATATATCCAGAATTTTTTTTTTAAATCTGTGTGTGTGTATAGTGTATACCAGTGGATTCAAACTGCAATGCATTCACAGAGGTGCTGCTGATGTGTGATCTGGTCAAAAATCAAATGATTTAGGCTTTGTAGGCTTGGCCATGCACTGCCATTTAAACAAGCTGTAGACTGTGCTGAGGGTGTGTCCATGTGGGGATTTAGTTTAAATCCTGGCACTCAGAATGCCGGCGCCGGAACCCCGACACCCTGCCGGTGCCAGCATCCTGACGGTAAGTAGTGGGGTTAGGGGGAGGGTTAGGTGTTAGGGTTAGGCACTATGGGAGGAAGTTGGGTTTAGGCTGCGGGAGTGGGGAGATTAGGTTTAGGCTGCGGGGGGAGGGTTATTTTTAGGCAGAGGGAATTGAGAGTTAGGTTTAGGATACTTACCAACAAGTGTCGGTATCCTAACCTTGTTGGGATGCCGGCATCGGGATTCTGACTGCCGGGAACCCGAGCGCCGGCATCCTATACCCCCCAGCACTTGCCTTCCTCAGTGCAACTTCCTACAGTCCTGAAAGAATGCAGACCTTGATGTAAGTAAGGTCCTCTCCTCCGTTAAGAAACCAGTTAAGTCTAAGTGACCGAATCAGGAATGAACTACAGAAGTGTACTCATACATCTAGCACCAATACGCCATGCAGCGTGACATGCCTGGTGAGAGTGAGCTGCCAGGTCTCTTTTTTTACCAATAGTCCATCTAAGTCGCAATGCAATACGACTAAACCTAGGTACACACTATGCGATCCATTGAACTAAGGTTCCAACGCTGTTTCTAGGGCGTGCATAATTAGCAAAGTAGCGTCATTGTACACGTCACCTGCATGTATTTCAGCCCGCACTGATCGCAGTGCTTGCGTCGGGGGAAAGCCAACCCCGAGCTGCTCCGACGGCTTACGATGGCCCCGATTAATCATACATTTCCTGGAGATGAAGTGTGTTGCGAGAGACAAGGGGGCGTCTTCAGACAAAGGCGAGCGCACTTTGCCGTATCTCACTAACACACAGTGGGCATCCTTACGCGACGCAATGCGAGCGCTTAATTTAAATATCCAGCCCCTTTTGGCCAGCGAGCGATCGCATCTTGTGAGCGGGTCTGGATGAGCTCCTATCTGTGCGCTATATAAATAACAGGAAATTAATAAATAAAAATAACAGTGTGCTTTAGTGATAATAAAAACAACACAATAATCAATATATAATTGCATGAGCAAATGCAGTCATTACTTCAACTAAAAACTAATACAGTTCATAGATAATATCTTATAATAATAAACAGTAACTTGAGAATGTAGCAGATTTTATTCTTATTATTTATAAGGCCAGTTGCAGTGTGATACTATAGGCATTGTTTTGCAAATCTAAATTTAGGAATTGTGTGTGGGTGTGCTGCTCACACCCCTAGTGCTACTTTATAAGTAAACAGCGGTTTTCCGAATCCCTCTGCACTTCAAGTGTTTGAAAAAGCTAATTCCACAATGCTATTAAACACTGCTTTCCAAATATGCTCAATTTAAGAATTGTGTGTGGGTGAGCTGCTTACTTCCGTAGTGCTGCTGTAAAAGCACACAGCTGGGTGTTCCAAATCCCTCTGCATTGCCTTACTTGTTCCAGAGTTATCTTAGTTTATCCTGTCTGTGGGCCTGATTCAGTAAGGATTGCAACTGCGATTGCAATAGCGATTACGCATGCAGTCTCACTGAGATAGTATGCTAATCCATTGCGATCGCTATGGATTAGCATACGGTGTTCAAACGCACTGACACGACTGCGTTTTGCTGACCTCCCCCCCCATCACCACCCTAAAACAGAACTTCCTGTCAATCACTCTGCGATGGGTCTGCGTTACACTGCGATCGCAGTCCTGATCGCAGTGGCTGGTTCGAGCATGCGCTCTGCGATGCATACGCAGTAGGCAACAATCGGCCGATTGCTTGCGTATTAGCAGATGCGATCCTTGCTGAATTAGGCCATGTGTCTTTTTCTTCTACTATCACCCTGCTAACTATCTAGGGCTATTCTTCCCATCTATTTTGATTGCATCTAATGCTACTGTATCCTGTTCCCTAGGAAATGCAGAGCTTTACCCACCTGCAATTTAATGCTGCAATTCTCCTGAATACATAGGACTGATGCTGAGCTGTACATATATCATTTAGGATTTTTTAGAAGTGGAGATGTTGCCCATAGCAACCTATCAGATTCTAGCTATTACCTTTTAGATGGTGCTAGATAACTTAAGTAAAATCTGATTGGATGCTCTGGGCAACCAATCACTTCTAACTACACTTCTAAAAACCCGCACTTTAATAAATATACCCCTTAGGGTAGTATAAAATACATAAAATGGTTCTGCACATGCCCAGAAAACCGGTTATACAGTATGTATATGCGGCTATGCAGATGTCCGTGAATCTGGTACAATCGCTTTCAATTGATGGAAGTAAGTGGTGCTTCATTACAAATGAAATGCAGTAAGGGCATGTTCTCGTAATTGCAACCAGATGTATGTACACCTACAAAAGCTTTATCCTTTGTTTATGATGGGCGCAGGTGCAAATACAAATACTGATGTCAGTCGCCAGCGCTAGCAAACAGCTGATTCATTGAGTATTCACCGCGGAAGCTGGTAGCTGCTTTCCTTATTGATCGTACATATAAGATAGGATTTTGTGATCAGATTTTTTAACAGTTTTTATTTTATTTCAAGGTAACCAAATAGTGAATGACATTTTCACAATTAGAACACGTTAACATCTTTTCAGGTCCTCATGACCTAGTGATGTGAAGGAGTACGTGGTTGTAAATATGCCAGCCCAATACCTGGCAATTATGCGACATATGCACAGCTGGACACATCTTGTGTCTCGGGATATGGGAGCAAACACGCTCTTTTTAGTGTCAATTACATCCAATATGTGTCCAAATCAGCATCAACCCTTACAATTCACGAAGCACTATGCAATAAACAAAAAATAGCCCATGTAGAACCTGCTTGCTCTGAGTATTCCCTTAGTGTATTAATAATTACAATGCTAGGGATATACTCTAGATTCTAAGCTCTCACAATCAGGGCCCTGTCTACCCTCTGTCTCATTGATTCACCTTTGTCATGACCTTGTATGTACTTTCTTTGTATAATTGGTTGTACTGACTTTCCGGCACTGCAGTCTTGTGGCACCTACCAATTTAACATGGATGATGACAATACAAAAGAACTATCAGGTATGTGAGTTGTTATTGAGTGATGCAGTGCCAATTAGGCCTGTATTAAAAGCCCTCTAAGTGATCAGTAATAATGTAAATAATATGGACTAAGTAACCTTTGCACTAACACAGATTACAGAAATACTAATTTACTTACATTATAATTAGATGTAAAATTTGCACTGAACCACGGCAACCAAACAGCAATTAAATTTTAACGTTCTAGTGCAAGTTAAAACAAGTGTCTGCTAATGCATTGATAATATTTGAGTGCTGAAAGTGCTTACTATTAGTGACAAAACTTGTAAACATATTAGGACCTGTGTCAGTTCTTGTCAACTGACAATCATGAGGGCATGACTTTACGGTTACAAATCCAGCCAGCTACAGTAAATAGTAACTTTAATTTTTATTTTCAAACACGCACCTGCTCCATCAAAATCACTTGTGGATTGTGTTTTACTGACCTCAGATTGCTGTTTCCTCATGAACATTGTTACTATGATTTCTGTTGTGGAGAATATAATCATATGACTACATAGGGCTCAAAATGGTGTATATAGCTCATGTATGGAATTTTAGACTAAATTGTTTCACTATTGAATATAAGATAATGATTTGCAATGATAAAGGAAAACCATTTAGTGGCTACTATAGTAAGACAATAATGCTTGGCCATTGTTATCTTTAAATTCATATATGTCATTTCAAAGTGTACCAACAGCAAAATAATATTTGTGGGCTTGCCGTACACTAACATGTGGTGCTGGTGTAGTTTGTACGCCAGCTTAATAGTCACAGTATGGCTCTGTATAAGGCTGATTGATATAAGAGGGGCACTGCATCAATACCTGGGGTACGGTTATGTTCAGATGTCAAACAGGGCTAATTATCCTCTATGATGATCAATATATGGGATTCTGGAATAGATGGTGACTGTACTATAGACACATAACAAGCGTCTGTGTGTATATGCCCCTGGTGAGTGCTGTTTTTACACCAGAGCTCTGTTAAGAGACTGCAGATGATAGAGGTAGATGCCCTAATCTCCCAACTGCTTGACTGCTTGTGAGGAAGGAGACCATCCAAAGGAAACATGTAACTAGCAGGAGGGCTCACATGGTCTTAGAATGGTCATTTAAAATTCTGTAGCAAGAAAAATAAAACTCCACACAATGTTTGCGGGGAAATCTACAATCTATCTGCAGGTGTGTGACGAAGGGATTGTAATTTATCCCTGAAATGTTATTTATTCCTGTTTTTATTTTTGTTATTTGTATTTTACTTTAGCTTAATAATACCTAATCACGTTTTCAAATGATATCGCATTATCATCCTAATCCACCTCTTTGTCTCCCTGTTGCCCATATTTAGAGTCTATTTTTATGTTAAGGTGAACATAATCATATGGACTGTGTTATTGTGATGATAATGCTTTGTGAAGTGTATGGATTGGTACAGTGACCTATATTTTGGGTTACTCAGATGTCTGCACACTCTAAACAGATTCTAAGCTTTTATCGAACAGTCCCAGTTTACAGTGTTGAGAAGTATACAATGATTCATAGGCACATACTTAGACATATAGATAATACACATAATGCAGCACTGCTGTCAACAGTTCATTTTTCTAATATCTTATCAGTGCTTTTGTCATATAATGTCCCTCAGACAGTGCAATATGCAATTAGTCCTGCAGGAGGCAGTATGGGACTGTTGAAAATCTATCCATAGGTTCTGAAAATGATTAGCTATAAACAGTTTTTTGCAGCAGGGGAAATATAACTGTCTGTATTTGTTTTTAAATGGATTAAATCTTATTTTTCTTTATGAAAGATGCTAACATCTGGCATTCAAAGAAAATAATCACTCCGGACTATCGGTTTGGGCACCGACTTGCATTAAATTTATCTTGCCTGCAAAATACCTTTCCTCTTCTGTTCCTCCCTGCCTCCTCCCATCCTCACTCTATCTTTTCTGACCTTTTATCTCAGCAGGGGGCCTGACTAGAAAGAAGATTCTGGTAACTCAGTGTGTTTTTCATTAGGTTCAGAGAGTTGCATGCCTCATTTTTTCCCCCTACTTCTACATATCTATACCAGCACCTGCTGCTTAGGTTTTATTTAATTTGAAATGCACAAAGCTCTGGGAAAAAAAAATATCTATAGTTTTCTTTAACTGTTTCTGGTCCTAATCCGCAAGAATAATGAGTTTCCAAAAAGTTTCATGTCTTAGTTTCAGCATAGTTGTTACTTTTTTTTTTTTTACTGTGAGTCCCTAACCACAAATGTTACTGTGATATTTTTTTATTTCAAGCCTACATACCCAATTCATGGGCTCCATCTGGTGTGTCAGTAGAAAGCTATATTAAGATGGTGAGCAAATGTAATGAGTTCATATATGACCAAAAAGACTTGGGTTTTGATGTGATTTTAAATCTAGAAACATGGAACATTTGGTGGAATTATATTGTTTGACTAATTCGTGAAGCTTCCTCGGTTTTTAAACAGATGTTGTTTTAATTCACTGCTCCCGGTTTTTGAGATGTTCCTGGTCTTCTGTGTACTGATAAGTATCATTATACTGTAATGTTATCAGCTCAGCCATCAGAACACTGAAAATCAAATTCTGCAGTCACAATCTGTACTGTGGCAAGATGTTACAGAATAATCAGTGGGTTTCCTTAGCAAACACAAACATTTTACAACAGCAAATTTACTCTACAGAAAATTGTGACTTTTTTTTAGCCATCGTTTATATTTATCTTTTAAGTTGTAAAAAAAATGCATCTTTGTATTAGGAGTATCAATTTTGTTGTCATTATGTATTCATATAAGTTCCACTTATATTTCCATATGACCACACTGTTATAAAACGTAAAACATTTTTCACTAATTTATTATGTTGTGAATATATATGTAAATATATTATATATCTTTAATACCATTAGGTACTATGGCTCTAGCCCACATCTTCCTGCCTCTGGAATCTACTGTGACTGAAGCTGCATCAACTTCATCACATTCTCTTCAGAAAGAACTATACTAAAATCACATTACTGAATAATCACATGCAAGCACTTGTTATGACAAATTATGGTTTTCTATACTAATGTAGCTTTAACCAATATGCCATTCAGATTTATTTGTGGCACAGAGCTTCCAAGTCTTCTGGTTAGTGCAGCAAGAATACTTTTTATTTCTGCACACTTCTCTTGTCTGTATCTTGTCATTTTATAAAGAAGCGGTGATACCATAAGAATAAATTACATATACAGTACATATATATATATATATATATATATATATAAAACATACAGAAAAAACAGGTGAAGGGTTAACGTTAAAATAATCAATAGAAGAGTTGTCACTAATTTGCAATAAACCCAGATGTTTATTAATGCAAGAAGTCACGGTTCAGATCCAGTCTGGGCCTTTATCAATTTTTACTATATGATGTAATACAGAATAGACAGGCGGCACTTGGGTCAAAAATGCTACTATAACTGGACTGGTAAATCCAATGTTTCAGTATGTTATTTCCATCTGTCATCAGTATAAAGGTAAAATACTGAAATGTTGGATGTACCTGCAGTGGCATATTATCATTTATGGCCCTAAGTCTAACCGGTTTGTTGTGTGTTACTTAAATTTGTTTTGGCGTACTGGGCACGATTGTGGTGAGTACCAGAAGGATTTGTCTTCTTTCTCTAGCATATATGTAGATTTGCCTTCTTTCACTCTGTTTTGATATTTATGTCTACCCTCTGTCCTACAGATCTGAGCGTTGTAGATATGATAAATAGTGCGAGTCATGCACAAGTAATATAGAACACAATTAATATATGCTTTTCTCTTGTAATGTTTGTGATAATGAATATTGTATGTGACAGAAAAACATAGCTGGAGTACTATAACGTAGAACATATTAGGCAGTAACAATGTATATTTAAAAACCTCTTTAGTAAACTTTGTTTTGTTTTTTACAAAGCCTATAAAACATCTAAATGTAAGCTACCAATTTGGGCCTGTACACAAAGAAATTATATATGTATCTATTTATGCAGTAAGAAAATGTATACCGCAGTATGATTGTAAGAAATTCCATGTTTTATTTAGGCTCACAAGTGTAGTGATAGAGACATTGATTATTGTTCAAGTTGTCTGAATTATGAAAAAATTATTATTCTGGTAATGTTTTTCGTGGATTAAATCTGTGATTCACAGTTACATTGGAATGATGGGATTCTGAGATGTATTGTGATGTACAGAGAACACCACATTTAAAATCAGTTATTAAATGAAATTGCCATCCTTCCAGTTGCTCTCCCATCCTCTGTATCGGTTCACGCTCGTATAACAAGTCAAATGGAAGCAGCAGATTTTGGGGTGGCTGCAAAATATATGAAATTACTTTAAAAATATGTTTCCTGCAAAAATCAAAATCAAGCTTGCTGATAGCAATTATAATGTAGAATGAGACCAGTTGTATTTTATAGAGTAGATTCTATTTGTTTAAAGGATGAGTCAGTGGTGGTACTTGTGAGTGGTGGGCCCAGGTGTAACAATTTGCTTTGGGCCCTCTTCCTCCGCCCTACTCCAAGTTCAAAGTGCAGTGGGTGACAGGGAGAGGTAGAGGGTGACAGGGAGATGCAAGAGGTAGACAAAGAGAGGCAAGAAGGTGACAAGGAGAGGGTGACAGGGAGAAGCAGTGGGTGACAGGGAGAGGTGACAGGCATTGGGTGACAGGGAGAGGGAAGAGGCAGTGGGTGACAGAGTGGGGGAGAGGGTGACAGGGATAGTTGACAGACAATGGGTGAAAGGGAGAGGGGATAGGCAGTGGGTGATAACAGGCAGTAGTGACATGGAAAAGCAGTGGATGAGGGGGAGAGGTGGCAGGCAGTGGGTGACAGGGGGCGAGATGCACTAACAGAGTGCCGGATACCGCAGTTGTACAGATCGCATATGCACTAACATATGCGATCTGTACAGCAAAGGACAGCTCTTCCGATAAGAGCTGTCCTTTGCGATCCCTGCCGCCTTGTGGACTTCCGTGTTTATGACCCGGGAGTCCATCTGCACATGCGCAGAGTAACGCGGCTGCCGCGGGGCATGCTGGGAGGGATCTGATTGGATCCCTCATAAGCAGCGCAATGCTGGCGTTACCCTCCGCATCGGAGCCCGGCGGCCAGGACAATGATGCATACGGAAAATGCGGTAAACAGGGGTTTTACCACATTTTCCGTTTAGTGCATCCCACCCAGGGAGAGGGAGGGGCAGTGGGTGACAGGCAGTGGATGACAGACAGTGGGTGACAGGGAGAGGCAGTAGTTCCCACACATTATGCTGCACTGTAGTGCCCACATAATGCCACCTGTAGTGCCAACACATTATGCTACTGTCGTTCACACACATTATGCTACCTGTAGTGCCCACACATTATACTACACTGTAGTCCACACAAATTATGCCACCTGTAGTGCCCACACAGTAGCATCCTCAGGCAGCCGGCAGAGCAGCAGTCACAGCCTCACAATCAGTCACACCCATGAGGCTGCGCTGCTGCTAAACTCCAGGTCAGAGGAGCATGTGATGGGCTCCTCCAATCAGAGCTCAGCACATGCTCCTCTGACTCCACGGCAGAGACTACTGGGGTATATCACCCAGTAGTGCACTGCAGTGCTGAGCCTGACTGCACTGTGCCCTAGTCCTCTCTGCGTGTAGTTGCCGGTTGGCTCAGTCACAGTCTTGATGACTGCCTGGAAAGTAGCTACACTGCATCCTGCCATGCAACTACAAATGGCGCTGGGCAGTGTGGACCCCTATATTGCGGTGGGCCCCTGTGCAGTGCACCGCCTACACTGCCGTAGTTCCGCCGCTGGGATGAGTAGTATTAATATCCTAATCAGGCATCAGATTAGGTAGACATACCCCTGCAACATGTCAGTTTCATTAATGGTATAATGGTGGTATATTATTCAACAACTGCATACAAATTTAAGGGAAATTGTTAATAGACAGATGGTTGTTTTACTTTTCTCTAGCTTTGGTTTCCTTGACTCCAGTGCCAGAAACCATTGCGTATTTGTGGCAGCGGATGATGACATCACACCCCTGCACTTTACCGGACGGTGATGGCGGCAAAGCAGCGTAGCTTTAGAGTTTTCATTGGTCACACTGGTTTATTTAGATAAGCGTTTTTTCACTTATGTTTTCATTGTATATCCTGTTGAAAAGACTGCTTAGATCTTGAAATGTCGATTGATTTGATGGAATAAATTACACTTAATTTTTGAGAAGTCCATGGAGTGACGCTTTAACCTTGCTCATAGAGGTATTCTAGTGTGCATCATTCTCTAGGAAGGCACCCCGGCTTCTTTTTAATACTGCGAGTGCCCATCCACATGTAAGAGTGTATATATATATATATATATATATATATATATATATATATTATATATATATATATACACTCACACACACCGATCAGCCATTTCATTAAAACCACCTGCTAATATTGTGAAGGTCCCCCTTGCCAACACAGCTCTGCCATGGCAGGGAATGGACTCAACAAGACATCTGTATCTGGCACCGATTTTACAGCAAGGAAAATTGTGGGTCCGCACAAAAGCAACTACAATCAGAAATAATCTGTAATGAACCATCAAATAATAATATATATACAGGCACATCAGTATTCCCAGTTATCATGCTGTTGGTGGTGCACCAGAGTCAGTAAACAAGTTACCAAAATGTTCAGAGAGAAAAGAAAGGAAAGACTCTTTGGTGGTGCACTCTTGAAAAACATTTTTTAGATATTAAAACAACATATCTTTATTTAATCTCATTAAAATATTGTGTGCGTTGCACATATGAAACAAGGTAAACACACATACAACATTCAATCTGTAAAGGAATGGTATTAGAAATTATATGATACCAGTAACAGAACATTGCCCAGAACATCACACTAACTCAGTCTGCTTGCTATCTATAGTGCATCCTGGTGCCCTCTCTTTCCCAGAACGCATCCAGCCATCCACATAATATAAAAGAAAATTGATTCATCAGACCAAGTCGTCTTCTTCAATTGCTCCATGGTCCAGTTATGATGCTCATATGCCCATTGCAGGCACTTTCAGCAGTGGACAGTAACATAAAAACCCATTGTGGCATAATAAAACTAATGGAAACAAAGTGGTGTTAATAATAGCAATAAAGCAATGTTTGCATTAGAAAATGACAGCTCCTGATTGGGTTCTCTGGGCCTCATCATCTTTACATTTGCACCAGGTTTCATCAATCTCCAACATGCCTGCTCCGTCAAATTTTGGATAGGTGGCTGTTAACATGTGATGTGATATCTTGAATTACCTGCTATCTTATTCTATTAACAAGTTTAAATTAAAAGCACATTTAATAATAATGTCTACAATGTAAAAATAAGTTTTATAAGATTTATTTACCTATCTTGGGCACACAGATTACAATATTTGCCTTCCAAATTACATCAATTTGGGTCCAGTTCTTAATTGGTTTCAGTGTCTTCAGCATCATCATGGCTTCTTCCCTTTCTGTCACTTTAAGAAGACTAAACATAAAGATATGACAGAGTCCTCTTTTAATGGGTAAGGTGGATACAAGTTTCTTCTGTTCAGATTAAATGTACATAGAATAAAAGCTATTGTAAAGGTGCTGTCAGTCTCCAGCAATCCACAAAAAATAATGACATTGGCTCTTTTTGTAAAGGATTCTTGTTCTATGTCACCAGATTTATTTTAAATAGTATTACCCAACTGGCATGTGCAAACTATTAGTAAAATATATATTGATGCCATAAAACAGTTACTAATTCTGTTTTAATTGATTAAACATGGTAACTAGGATTCTGTCCAAGGGTCAGTTAAATCCTAAGAATTTGCCCTATAAACTAGAGGGGATACAGTCAGGATGACGACACTTACATCCCGACATGGGACTAAAGATAGGCATGGAAATCCTGATGCCTATCATTAGACCAACTACGGAATCCAGACACCCAGCATACCGAACAAAAGTATGTTGGGTGTCTTAGCATCTAGCCATGGGTTAGGCATCCCCCAGGAGGGTTAGGGTAGGGATGGGGGGTTAGGCTTAGGCACCACTAGGAGGGGTTAGGTTTAGGCACCCCCCTGGGAGGGTTTGGTTAAGAGTGTGGGGTGGGGGGGTTACGTTTAGGCACTAATGGGTGGGAGTTTAGGGTTAGGCACTAGGGGGGGAGGCTAGGGTTAGGCACCCCTAAGGGAGGGTTAGGGTTGGGGGGGGGGAGAGGGGAGGGTTAGGGTACTTATCTTCAGCTGTCAGGATTTCAACCCGCCAGGCTGCCACCAGCATTACATACCGATTCCAAACAAGAGAGCCATTTCTGATTATGATTTTGCTGCATAGGACACAGTATTTTCCCAGTGCCAAAGTTTAATTATTTTTAATTACTATATTTAAGTTAAATGTTTAAATTTAATAAATAAATTGACTTTGTTTTGACATCCAACAGAATCATTTATACTGTAACTGAACTTTTAATCAGGGCCGGATTAAGAGCGGTATAAAATTAGCCCCGAACATCGTTCGGGCGCTAATTGACCCCCGCGACCAGTGAAAAACGAGGATTTTTCGACAATTATCCCCAATTTTCGCCAGTGTTTTTTTTCACCCTATCCTATTATTTTGGTCGGAATAATAGGATAGTTCTCCTGAAAACACAGGTGCCGCGATAAACTTGCGGACCTATGTGTTTTCGCATTTTGAGGTTAAAAAATGTCAGTTATCGTGGAATCTTTTTTGGGGAAACACATCAGGTCCTGAAAAAAAAACCCTGATAAGTGCCGGCGTCAGGCCGACTTTGGGGCTACTTGGATAGCCTCGGGCGAGGTAATTAGCCGCAGTAATTTACAACGGCTAATTGGATACCCTTTAAGCCTTCAGGGGCCTGGGGCACATAAGGGGCGGAGCTCCTACTCCACCTGCCCTCACCCTTGTCATCATCAACCCATGGCCAGGCCTTCTCTGTACCCCCACACCTCCACGAGGCAGCAGTGCAGCTCCTACCTGCAGCAGGGACAGAATCCGGAGCCTCGGGCATCACTGATTGACTTATTCCTGCCCCACCTGTGGCCCTATGTCTAGGGACCGACTTTGCTCATCTCCAGCCTTCGCTGCCAGCAGCAGCGTGGCAATTGTTGCCACTCTGCTGTTCAGAGAGCTGCTACTGATGGGCTGGTGGCGCAGACTGGAGATCAGCAGAATCGTCCTTGTACAGCAGCACCAGAGTTTGGGCAGAGCAACTCCCGCTGTGGGGTGGAGCCATTACAGTGTCTAGTCTGCCCCCACTCATCATCCGGCCCACCCCCACTACGGGATTGCACTGTGCACACGGTGCAACAGTGTGCTCTGACTGAGGAGGGCCCAGGGGCACTTGTGCCCCCCATTATCTGGCTCTGCTTGTAATTATCCAGGTATTGGTCGGTTCTGACGTGTTAGTTTGTATATCTAAACTTTGCAACATTTTGAAATGTAATTGCTAATTAGAGACACTATTTGGCTGCATTCTAACATTATATACTTATAATAGTTTGTCCCTTGACATAATGGTGGTGATTCAATTTGCTGCAAGGTTCCCTCATTGTGGAATATCCAGCCAGGAAAATCTTTCTTGTTTTCGCTCACATCATGAAGTGTGTGAGTTATTTCTCTGTGGGCAGTATGTGAGTTTAACAGTAGTTCCTAAATATATTACACAGTGTACTTTAACAGTGATTCCAAATCCAGGATATGTGCAGATGGGTGTTAATCCCCTACGAAACTGCACTCTGTCCAACTGTCCTTAACAGATTGCAGCTAAAATTAGACTTTAAATAATGTATCCCTTTGAGGATTGCAGTGACCAATCACACGGCCATTTGGGGCAATGCATGGTGAATGCCAACTAAAAGGCAGCTTGCATTATTTCAATTTTTTTTGTCTTAGCATTTATGTTAAATTGCCCCTAACTGGCTATGTGAATAGTTATTTTGATTTTCAGAATTATCTAAATACCTTCATTGAGGGAAAAACAGCTTGGACAGAAGGGCAACATGGGCTGGAAACCTGTAGGCCAGGGGTGTATCTATAATGGGTGCAGGGTGTGTGGGGAACATGGACCCCTGGGTCCAGGGGGGCCCCGCACCGCACACCCTGCACCCATAATATTACTTACCTCTCTGGAGTCCCACGTCGGAGCGGGGGTCCGGCGCTGTAAAACGACTGGAAAATGTCAGCGGAGGCCATTTTCCCATCATATGCGCAGTACAAGGAAAATAGCTGCCGCAGCCATTTTCCCGGTGACCTGTGCAGACACTATAGACTTTGGGCACACTCTAGTGCCCAGAGTCTATAACTCCGGCGCTGGCCGCGCACAGCTCAGTGCGCTGCCGGCCGCCGGGTGGAGAGGAGGGGGCCCGGGTCGGACACTGCACACGGGCCCCCTCCTCTCTAGAAACGCCCCTGCTGTAGGCATGTCAGTGCCCAGATTACGGGTGCCCATAGTATGGAGCAGCTCTTTTAGGTAGAGATGTGCATTTCAGTTTTCTTGAAAAGAACACACCCAAACTTAGGGAATCAAGTTCCATTTCAGAATCACTTTGGGGTCCCGAGTAGGATCAAGTCTCGGCTCGGGTCTGCTGTAAATTCATAGCTCGGATTTAAAAACTGAACTCGGGTTTTGTATTGCATTTAAACAGGTCCAAATTACATGATTTTAGCTGTTTTTATAGAATTTTTTTATCAATTTTGAAGGAATCCAAAACTGCACCCAAACTGAATTTGAACCAAAACAAAACATGTTGAATTAGAACCTAAACCAAAACACAGAAGTCCACGCACACAGGGCCGGCCCACCCGTTACGCCGACTACGCATGCGCGTAGGGCACCATCGGGCAGAGGGCGCCGTGAAACCGCCGGGCCGCAGTTATGTTCCCGGCACAGCCACTGAAGTGGTGTAGAGAGATGATGAACCCTGGATTCATCTCTCTACTGTCTGTAGCAAAATGTGCACCGGACCACCCATTAGCCAGACTGTCGATCCGTAAATACCGCTAATTAATGTCCACCCGGTCAGGATTAGATTTACTGCCTGCCGTGACCGGGAGGACTTCTATGGCTCTGCCTCCTCTGGCTACGCAACGTGGCGTGGTGACATCACGCCAGCGCTGCCCACCCGCTCTCCAGCTGCTGTACCAGTGATGACGAGGAGCTGCATGCTGACGCTCCTCCTAGGATGCCCACATATACAGTAGAAATCAAGGTGAGCACTAACCTGTCAGGCTGCCTGTCACTGCCTTAGATCCTGGAGGACATTGCAGCCTTACGGGAGGGGGGGGGGGAAGGAGAAGGGTGTGTGTGTGTGTGTGTGTGTGCACTATATAAAGTGTTTTGGTTTCATCACTCAGTTTAATGTTTTTGCAAAGGATAGTAATTACAAGATATATATATACATTTTAAACTCCCAAATGTGTAGTGTGTGTGTGTATATATATATATATATATATATATATATATACACACACACACACACACATACACACACACACACACAGGTTGAGTCTCCCATGTCCAATTATTCCGACATACGGAATATTCCGAAATACAGAATTTTTTTGGGCATGACTGAGATAATGAAACCTTTAATTTTTGATGGTTCAATGTACACAAATTTTGTCTAAGGCACAATTATTAAAAATATTGTATAAAATTACCTTCAGGCTGTGTGTATAAGGTGTATAAGAAACATAACTGAATTTTATGTATGTACACAAACTTTGTTTGAACCACAAAATTATTGAAAATATTGTATAAAATTACCTGCAGGCTGTGTGTATAAGGTGTATATAACACATAAATGCATGCTGTGTGTATATTTGGGTCCCATTCCCAAGATATTTCATTATGATATGCAAATATTCCAAAATAAGGAATATTCCGTTATCCAAAATACCCCTGGTCCCAAGCATTTTGAATATCGGAGACTCAACCTGCATATATATATATATATATATATATATATATATATATATATATATTACCTTAATTGACGGCAGTGCTAGATGGTCAGGTACTGTATTAGATGTGTTATGCATTTTATATATTAAATATTAAAAAAATATGTAAACATTTTATAATTAGAATTTTTTTTCTATGTTTCCTTGAATTATAGTTCCCTGTTTCTTATTCCTATCAAAATGCTGGGAAGCAGGATATCATACTAGAATATGACCATAATAGAGAATAAGATTTGGTGGAGTAGAGGCTGCCATGTGTAATGTTGTTAAAAAGATTTACATTGAAATGAAATAGGCAGCTGTAACCTTATTCTTTCTTGTTTTTTAGTTTATTCTAGCTTTGATGTATCAAGTTCTCTCTTCTTCTAAAATAAATGGCAACATTGTTTTTAAATTTAAATAGTGAATCTTATAAAATGATATTTTGTATGTGTTTTATATTTGTAATTCTGTATTTATTGATTTATTTTTTTCTTGAGTTAACTGATTGTATGAAATGTGAAAAATATTGGTCAGAATGATATATTATTTATCTGTGTGCTATACGTGATGATAGTCTGTGATATGTTTATGATTCAGGTATGCAACAAGCAGAGGTTAATCAGGAAATAGAAATGGTTAAATGGTTAATTAAGCCGGTGATAAAAACGATCCGGACCACTGGTTCAGGACACGCCTACTGACGAAGTCCCATTGTGATGAAACTAGTTTGGGCACTGGAGTGACGCTTGGTATTGGTCCCGCCAGCGCGAAGGAGAAAGAGCTGGTTACCCGCATCTACCATTAGTGGTCAGACGGATTAGAGGATATCCGCTGTGCGGTATTCACCTGGACTCTTAGTGATATGCTTGCTCATTTATACAAAATGTGAGTGTTCCTATTTAGAATGCAATAAATTCTTTGTGATTTATTTCACAATGGTGCGCTCCCTTTTCTTTGTGCCATATATATATATATATATATATATATATATATATATATATATATATATAAATAAATAACTCCCAATAGCTTTTTTGTCTACTAAATATGTTAATGCTGGTCTTTAGCCGTCCTACTTCCGGGATCCACAAGCCTCTGTTGCCTAGCAACCACACGGCTTGCGTCTCACACAGATCGGGCAGCAAAAAACACCCCCTCAACACGTCAGCACGGGCGGACAGAGAATCCAGTCAAAACCATATATATGGGACATAGCAATCCCAACACGTTACATATAAAATACTAAATTCTATTACATAAATAAATCAAATGAGAAAAACAAGAAAAAAGAATATAAAAAATATAAAAAAAACCCGGCAGTAACATATCCCACTACATATCAACAACTGGTTACATCAGACTGTTCCAATTAATCTTTTCATTAAGGCCCCTGGGCCACACAGTATCAAGCCGAAAGATCCAACGGGCTTCTAAAATAAGAAGTTTTTTTATTCTGTCACCCCCTCTACATGACTCAGGAACGTGATCAATAATTTGGTATTTAAGAGCAGACAACGGATGATGACTATTCTTAAAATGTTTTGCCACAGGCTGGTCAATCTCTCTACCTGTCGTGGCTAGATTGATGGCTGACCTATGTAACGCCATCCTGTCACGGAATTTCCGTGACGTCTGGCCCACATAATATAGGCCACATGGGCACCAAATAATGTACACGACAAAAGCTGACATGCTAGTTAACACATAACGAATATCAAAATTCTTATCAAGATGAGGATGCTTGAATCTACTAGATGAAACCAAATACCTGCAAGTAGTGTAGTTATAACAAGAATAACACCAAGGTGGTTTCACATAAACATTAGGGGGGGTGGGTACTCCTCTACCTCTGTTGCCTAGCAACCACACGGCTTGCGTCTCACACAGATCGGGCAGCAAAAAACACCCCCTCAACACGTCAGCACGGGCGGACAGAGAATCCCGTCAAAGCCATATATATGGGACATAGCAATCCCAACATATGTTACATATAAAATACTAAATTCTATTACATAAATAAATCAAATGAGAAAAACAAGAAAAAAGAATATCAAAAATATAAAAAAAACGGCAGTAACATATCCCACTACATATCAACAACTGGTTACATCAGACTGTTCCAATTAATCATTTCATTAAGGCCCCTGGGCCACACAGTATCAAGCCGAAAGATCCAATGGGCTTCTAAAATAAGAAGTTTTTTTATTCTGTCACCCCCTCTACATGACTCAGGAACGTGATCAATAATTTGGTATGTAAGAGCAGACAACGGATGATGACTAGTCTTAAAATGTTTTGCCACAGGTTGGTCAATCTCCTGTCGTGGCTAGATTGATGGCTGACCTATGTAACGCCATCCTGTCACGGAATTTCCGTGACGTCTGGCCCACATAATATAGGCCACATGGGCACCAAATAATGTACACGACAAAAGCTGACATGCTAGTTAACACATAACGAATATCAAAATTCTTATCAAGATGAGGATGCTTGAATCTACTAGATGAAACCAAATACCAAATACGTCACAGCTTGGGGTCTGGATTACTCGACCACATTGGCGATGGCCTTCTCCTATGTCCCGGCCCTCCTCGATGTTTCATCGATTAATCATGGCTTGTCAGTTAAACAATCAGTTTTGTATTGAAAACCAGCTTGTAATGTGTTTGGAAAACAGTTTTTTTGGTTAGCACAAAATTGTACGCAGGTGGAAATCATAGCAGCTAATTTCAGGTTTACACAATCAATTCGCGTACATTTGTTGGTCTTTTTTTTTGGGTTGATATTTGGTTTTTGTGCTATTCTAACAATAATGTCATCATGTTTGTGTGTATTATTCCAATTTGAATTTGTGGGCCAAATTTGCATCCTTATGTAAATTTTAAAGTGTTCCTTAAAGTGCCCTTTTTTTTTTATTCTACTTTTAATTTTTTGGTTGCTCGTTTTTGCCTTGTGGGCCAGGATTAAATGTAAACCATTTCTAAAATAATGTCAGAATACAATGTCGAACATTTTTTGACAATTTATTGGAAAAAAAAACAATTTCTGGCACATTTTTGGCCCAAACATTTTTGGCAGTGTTATTCCTACAAAAATTATAATTTGTGCAAGCATAAAAGGTATGGAAACTTAAATCAAAAAATTAAAAACAATTCACAAGAAAGGAGAGGGACGTTTTGGCCAGAAAGGAATTTTGGCTGGGGGAGGGAGGGCGCCAGACCGGGTCCGGGATGTCATCGGGCTGGCCCGTCCAGAGGCAGATGTTGTGGCCTCTGGACTAGGCACAGGGCTAGGCACATTTGGAGGATTGGCTGATGTTGTGCCAGAGGTGGAGGATCCTGATGTTCCAGCAGAAAGGGAGGTCGGCTCCACCATGTGCTGGCGAACGAGCTGCTCCAGGGCATTGGCGATGCGGATGTTGGCCCTGGTATTTTCCGCCAGGGCCTGACCAATGGTCATGTTGGCCGCAGCATTTTGCTCCAGGGCCTCAGCCACCCGTACCAGACTGGCGTCCATCCTCTGCAGAATCTCCGTATGGAAATCCGATTTAAAATTGAGTTCTGTGAGGAGGGACACTGCCTGCGAGGGGGATTGCCCAGGACTGGCTTCTGCAGGGTCCTCAGCCGGATGTACTGGTTCCTCCCCTGCAGAGCCAGCAGAAATTCTGCGGCCAAGGCTCCCCTCTGGAGCAGACTCATCCGCCTGTGTCTCTGTTTGAAAAATTAGAAAAGACTCACATTAGAATCTACATATTGGCACAATAACATTTCAGAGTTGGTTACATCACAATATTTACCTGGGACAACATGAGGAGCCACAAAGTCTGGCATGTCCGTATCCATGTTGGACATGCCAAACACCTCCACAGCCTGCACACACCCCTGTGCCAGCTCTTCTAAATCATTCAACTCCAATGACACAGGGGTGGGACCCCCACCTGTCCCCCTTGCATGCCTAGCCCTGTCCGCCATTTTTTGTTTCAGGCGATATTTGAAGTCTTGCCATCTGTGGGTGAAAAAATAACCATTATTCCTGCATTTTTTGTTTTTTTTGTTTTAGGGGGGTCAAGTTTTTACTTACCGCCGTTTGACATCCCGGGCTAGACGGACATAATCACCCACCCTATTGACAGCACTGGCTATCTCCTTCCACATTTTCCACTTCTGGCTTACGCCCATATTCCTGTCTGCCTGTGGCAGGATGTCCACACACTTCTGTACCAAAACCTCCATCTCCTTTCTTGTGAATTGTGGCTGCCTTTTTTTTTCCCCTGCTTTGCCCGGAATACTGGGCCCAGCAGCCTCTTCCATGTCATCCTCCTCACCTATTTGTTTAAACGTTGAGAAATTTAAGCTTGACAACTTTCACTAAATTATGTTTTCAAAATAATCCTTGTTTGGAAATGCATGAAATACTTACCGGCAGACTCTTGGCCTTTGTTTCCCTGGTCTGTAGCCATTTCTTATCTCCCAACAAGAAATACACCAGAATTTTTTTTTTGGGTCGTGACGTATTTATACATGTGCCCTTATTTTTCGTCCGCATCATTCATTGTGCGTTCCTATGATCCCTCCTTAATTTGTGCGGGAAAATAAACAGTATTTATGGCTTGGGGCGTCTCGAGTCGAGGTGGCGGTTGTTGGTTGTTGGAGGTTACGTTGGTCGGAGTGGATTGTTGGTGGGATTTGGCGTTGTTTGGAGTGGGTTTTGGTTTGTCTTGTTGGAGTTTTATTTTCCGTTCGCTTTTTTTGCTGTGGTTGTTTTCTTTGTCGTGGTTTTTTTTGGTAAGTTTTTGCCCGTCTTACTTTTGTTAACTTTGTGTCTCCTTCTTTTTGCGAAGTTTGGCTCGTTAATTTCTTTACAAATCTCCTTTGTTAGGTTTCTTCTGCCCCAACGACCTTTTTATCCGGTGACTTATATATCCTCTATTGGTAAGTTTATATTTTCCCTTGTTTATTAAATGGTCATGTTTTTTCTAACGCAACTTTGTTTGACCTTACACTTGTAAACTTTGGTTTTGTGAATCCGAAATGTTTGAACTAATTTGTTCATTTTTATCTGCGTATTTGTTGCCTTGTATTTGCGAATTAATTAGCGTATTTTTATCTCCGTATTTGTTGCCTTGTATTTGCGAATTAATTAGCGTATTTTTATCTGCGTATTTGTTGCCTTGTATTTGTGAATTAATTATCGCATTTTTATCTGCTTATTTTGTACCATGAAATTGGTTGAGATTTCCCTTTAGCAATTTTTCTAAACATTTGGGCCCAAATTGAGGTAGTCTGCGCACTGTCGTTTTGCTCTTTGCCCAAATGTGTGTTTCTCCCCTTTTCTGTTTTGTCTTGCACCCAATTTAGATTACTAAATGCCCACCCTAAATTGTTGCATTGTTTATTTGTTATTATTGTTAGGTTGGTAAAATCATGACAATACCTCGGCATGTAAGCATCATTGGATTGTATCGTCAAGCTAAGTAATTTTTCAATTATTTTTGGGCAAAAAAACCTTACATTCAATTTTTGCAATTTCAGGTTGATCTTGGTCGGATTGTTCTGGCCATGCTCCCGGAATCCGACCAACCTCAATCTCATCCCAGGCATAGGCATCGTAGGCGTGCAAGGCCCCAGATATATCGAACACGTGTCACCCTTTTTGGAATGCCCGATGATGAGGTGTTAAGATGCTACCGTCTTCCGCCCCAAATCATCATAGACACTCTCTCATTAATAGAGAGTGATCTTGAGCGACAAATTGACAGTCCAACAGCAATACCACCACTTACGCAATTTATGGTGGTGTTACATTTCTGTGCCTCAGGATCGTTTCAAACAACGGTGGGAATAGTGGCGGGAATCTCACAATCCTCCTTTTCCCGGATCCTGAGGGCAGTGATGGAGGCACTTTTCAAGCACCTCCATCATTTTATTCAAATGCCTTTGGATATGGGTGCCCTTAGTGTGGCCAAGGCCAATTTTTACCAAATAGCTGGCTTCCCACACATCATAGGGGTTGTGGATGGTACTCACATACCACTTCAGCCTCCAGCACGGCTGGAGGCCATATTTCGCAACCGGAAACACTATCACTCCCTGAATGTAATGGTGGTATGTGATGCCTCCCTCCAGATCCTGTCCCTGAATGCAAAATTACCCAGAAGTGCACATGACTCATTCGTCATCCGGCAATCAGGGATATGGCACAAATTAAACAACCTACAAGCTGGTGATGCGTGGCTTCTGGGTAAGTGGAGACCTTTAGTACATAACAATGTTAAGCTTGATACACAGTGATCCTGATGTTGTCACTTCTTTTTCACAGGAGACAGTGGCTACCCTTGCACGCCCTGGCTGCTCACTCCTTATTTGGCTCCCACACCAGGGCTACAAAGTAATTTTAATGCCGCACTTACAGCCACCAGGCAAGTGGTGGAGCGCTGTATCGGCCTTTTAAAAGGCCGATTCAGATGCCTCCACCGCTCTGGTGGTGAGCTCATGTATTTGCCGGATATGGTTTCGAAAATTGTGGTCCTGTGTGGGATATTTCACAACATCGCCATAAGGAGTGGTGTCCCAATGCAGCCAGAGGATGCCTTGCCTGAGGATGGCCCCCCCGAGGTTGGTCGGAGGTCAGTATGTGGGGGGGCCATACGCGATGATGTGGTGGCCAGATATTTTAGGTCATTATTGGCAACACAAAAGTGTTTAGACACAATGTTGTAAGGATTTTTGGAGAACATCTAATTAATTTGTTTTTTGCTTCCCATCTTCTGTTTGATTTCATAATCTTTGGGACTCAAACGATGACTACTTCCTGCTACCCAAAAAAAACCTTCATGGGGACACATTGGATATATATTCTGGAACCCATATTGCAACGCAACATTTGTGGAATCATGTTGGCATGCTCCTTCGTCAACCAGTTCTTGATTTTTCATTTCTTTTTTCATATGGTGTTTGATAGGTTGTATTTTTGGTTTTCACTGTGTGTATTGTTTGTGAGTCAACACTTTGTTTTTTTAGTTATGTTGTGAATAAATGTTTTGAGAGTGTAATTTTGGTAATTTTATTGCCCATTACAAGCAAGTGTAACCAGGTTCACCCATGTTAAAATTTATTAAGGGTTAATCCTGTAATGACGCAATTTGTTCTAAATTTAAATATGCTTTCTGGGTCAAAACCAACACCAAAAGGAATTCTGTACAATCAGTAGGCTTTGTAATCTCGGCCTAAGCAGGTTGCCCCCCAAATTGGAACATGTAAAATGTAGTAATATATAAATTGTCACACACAAAAAAAGGCCAAGCAGATTGTTACTGTTAGGTGTTTCATGTGCCTGTTTCCCTAAAAAATACAACACACAATCTTAGTGACATTAATTGCAAATACTTGCTGGAAGAGTCTACTTATGTAAGTGTAAACAATCTAAGATTTGGAGACAAGGAATGAGACAGAACGTTAAGTGTAAAATTTTAATGAATACAACTATTTTTTAAAAACAAAAGAAAATTAGGGACGCAGGATGACAGACATATGGTCAAGGACCACCAGCAGCCCGATGACGTAGCCCCGCATCCTTTCTACGCATCCGGCTAAGTCCGCCAAACGCCTCTGTTCCTCTGTGGGTTAGAAAAGTGTGGGGCTTAATACATAATTAATGAAACCCCATGAAAAAACAAGTCAAACAAAGCTATCCAAAAATGACAATATTGTGACCAAAAACACATTTAACCCAAAAAATCCAAGGACCCAAAAATGGACACCCAAAAAATTGCACCAAAAAACATCAGATTCTGACAGGTGGGATATGTGTATGGGGAAATCAGCAGTAAAAGGTAAAGACAAACAGAAATCTACACCAAATTCTGACAAACCAAAAAAAGTAAAAGGCACAGACACAGGATTACATACAAATTTTTTTTTAAAAAAAGATAAAAAAAATGCAAACATACCGTTCAAAATCACGCCCGGGACAGAAGCAACTCCCTCGTCCTCCTCGGAGGTGCCAACATTCCCCAACGAGGTGGGAGGGGTGATTTGGGATTCAGGGGAGGGGGTAGTTACAAGAGGGGTGGTTGGAGGGGAGGGGGAATTGGGATGGAGGGGAAGGAGCCCCGACACATTTTCCACAGGGTCTGTGCAGGCTGGGGAGGAGGGGGAAATAATGGAATTTTGGGGTGTGGAGGTTTGGCTTGGGGTTGCGGAGAGGGGCCGAGAGCGCCGTCTTTGACGGCGATGACGCCGTAGTCTTCGCTCTGCCCCTAAAAGATGGGAAACAAATTGTGGTTATTTTCGACCCTGACCTAGTTAAACGCTAATTTTTGACAACACAAATATGTAAACATGCCCATGCAGATATGAGTACAAAGAATAAATAGGCCATACATGAAAACATGCACATGCAGATATGAGTACAAAGAATAAATAGGATATACATGAAAACATGCACATGCAGATATGAGTACAAAGAATAAATAGGACATACATGAAAACATGCACATGCAGATATGAGTACAAAGAATAAATAGGACATACATGAAAACATGCCCATGCAGATATGAGTACAAAGAATAAATAGGACATACATGAAAACATGCACATGCAGATATGAGTACAAAGAATAAATAGGACATACATGAAAACATGCACATGCAGATAGGGCCACAAAGATAAACATTAAAACCACAGTCACAAAAACTTACTTTCCGCGATCTGCATGCGAAAGCATGCCAGCAAGCGGGGCGTCCGCCGTTGCAGGTCGGACCACCTGCGCTCCAGCTGGCCGATCTGGCGGCGTGAGCCGAAGGAACGCAGGCGGCCACGTACCTCCGCATATGCGGATCGCTTTTCCCTATTGGTGATGGGGGGAGGCTGGCTGGTGATCCGCCTGTCCATGACCTCGGTTAACACCATCAGCTCGCGCCTGGTGAATGCCGAGGCTCTCATGATGGCAATGGTGTATTTTATAAAAAACAATTTTAATAAAGACCCGAAAATAAATTTGATTGGCTAATGTATTTGGGTAATTAACAGGACCAATTCTATTAGTTAGTGTATGAGTCATGTGTTCGACAGGGCCACAAATCTTTTGCGAGTTATGATAGGTTTGATGCAGTGACATGCGTAAGCAAATTTAATTAAAGAAATGAACCCAGTAAAATATGCGTGGTTAAAAACAAAGAAAACAAATGTTTAATTGGTTCAAACATGTATTTTGACAAATAAAAGCGAATGTTTAAGCCGTACGTATTCTGCGGGTAAACACAAACACGGACAAGAGTAAAGTTTATTGCATTGCCAAAAAAAAAAAAAAAAAAACCCCAGCAATTAAGATAATTGATATATTGATTGGCATGATACGATTGAGGGAGGTAGGCAGAATAAAGGAGCAGGTAATCGGAATCTGACAGGCCCACTTCCGGTTTGTACTTATGCGTGCGTTCCCTGCAAGCCACATTGGGGATGTACGCTCGCTATTTGGCACGCTCGTTAGTTACAGGAGGGGTTGGTAGAGTTTGGGGAGGATGTTTAGATGCGTTCGAAATTACGAGCGAGTGCTTGGATTAACATATGTCTGTACGTACGCCGAACGTACGAACGGCCACTTGCGTCCGGGTCTGAATGAGGGCCATAATTGACAGATTTGTAGGACAAGGGTTTCCTGATTGTTTGGTTAGTTTACCTATTAATTTTGTACCTCTGCAATTTGAAATACTGTGTTATAGTGATAGTAGAAAATTACCCCTGTCAATACAGAGAATTATTGAACAAGGAAGTCCCAGTGTTTATTCTGAACGTATCAGTCAGTGGCAAAAGAAAACGAACAATATACATAGAAAGCTCAGAAAATAACAGATTTTAGACTAATTATTACAGTAATAATACTGTAATAATCACACAGATAATGGGTGCACAAGTTAGTAAAAGCACTAGGGAATTGAGTCCCCTAGAAATAATTTGTCAGAGAGAGGGCGAGAAAGCTCTCAAAGGTATTTCTGTTATTTTCAAAAGAGCAGGATTTCCACCTGAAGGTACACTAGACCCTGACCAATGGAAATGGTTCAGAAATAATAATATAGACTGGTTGACAAAAAAGAGTTATTTGGACACTGTCACAATATGGCAAACAGTTACACAAGAAATAGAGGATGAACATAGGAAAAGGTCTGATTTAAATGATGTTATAGATAACCCATCACCATATGTACCAGTTAGACTGGCAGCTCCATCAACTGCAATACAAAATGATGTACCCACATTAACATCCCAGAGCCTGTATCCCAGAATTGACTTAAATACCATTCAAGGGTGTGGTATATAATCAGAAGATAAAGTAAATTTAGATATAACTAGAGGAAGAGAATGTACGTTTTGTCATTTTTGTGTCCCAGAGGGTTCAGAGAAATGTCCCGCCTGTGATAACTGGGTATCACCTGATGCCCCACCATGTAATCAGGGTAGTAATGTAACTAATACTTCCCTTACAAATAAACAAAAAATGTCATATGTACTAAAAAGACTGGCACCCCATAACATGAGTCCTTGTAGGGGTACAATAGCGGGTCTAGAGGGACATCACATTTTACCTATAAGAGTACAAACATCTCCAAATCCCAGGTTTAATGCAGAGCAAGTAGATCCTGCAAATGGTCCTGAATACATTGAACAAGAGGTATATAACCCATGGTTTCAATCTGATATGTTAAGAATTGTTAATGATTTGCCTGATATCAGACGACATCCACATACGTTTTATCAGAAAATGGAACAGGTTAAAACTATTTACAGACCATGTTGGGTAGATCTGGAACAAATTGTAAAAGCATTAGCAGGACATGGAGAATATGATAAAATTATTGCAATCATTGTTCAGGGAGTTCAACAGGGCAGACCAGAAATAGTGGCACTTCCCGCAGTAGAAGCAAGATATAGCCAACATAGGGCCTGATTCAGACCCATTCGCGAGCGGCTGTCCGCTCGCAAGTGGGTCGATGTTATGGACTGAGCATGCGCACGACGGAGGGAGCTCCGTCGTGCGCATGCGCCAGACGCGACGAGCGAAGGAAAGTCCTTCGCTCGTTGTGTCCGATCAAAGGGGGTGTGCTGTCAATGTTGACCATCGCGACCATCACAATGCACACTCGTATAGCCTGTGGGTGGTGACCCACAGCTATACGAGCATCCAGGAGGACGCTCCATGAAAATGGAGCCCGGCCCTCATTCAGAGCGTGCGCTCTGCTCAGAGCGTGCGCTCTGCTCAGAGCGTACGGCTCTGAATGAGGGCCATAGTGGAAACTTGTTACTAAATAGAATACAATGGAGATGTGCAGAGATTCAACAAACTGCCCCAGCTGCACCAGATTTAGTTAAAAAACAGACACAGTACGGGCATATTATGATAAACTAATTACCAGACAGGAAGAAAAAGGTTATCCTGTTACAGAAGCAGCAGGAGCTAGGCTGTGTAAAATGAAGTTTTTGAATGGACTTAGAAATGACTTGAGAACTCAGTTATTTCAGATCAGACCAGAAGCCATGGTAATGGATATTGAAGGAATTTTACAAGTATTGGGAGGGATTGAGGACGTTGAACAGGACAAAAAAGACCGTAAAGCTACAAAAGCACAGGTAGTGATGGTGAATCTGGTTCAGAGTCAGCCACCGCGGCAGAGAACAACTGCAAAGCAACCAACTAAAGGTTATACACAGTGGAAGCAGTATGACTCCCAAGGTAATGGTATGACAGGCAAGTGTTTCTTTTGTAAACTTCCAGGACACCAAAAAAAGGATTGCAGAAAGCATCAGAAATATTTGTTATCACAGCGACAGATGTCTGAACATCCGTACACTGCAGGAATGCAGCACCCACAAGCATGAAGATATACAGCTCCCATGTCATCAGTGCCTGTCTTTGCTTCACTTCAGGATAACACCACACCCACAGGTACTGTTACTGTTACTTTACCCACAGGACAAGAACTCGACTGTGTGATTGATACAGGAGCTCAAAAATCAGTTTTTATGCATGATCAGATCCCCCCCTCAACTTCTTACTACAGAGATAATACAAGGCACAGGTCTGGGAGGTCAAGCAATGCCTCTCAAAGAAAGTAAACAACTCTGTCTGCTTATCAATGATGAACCTACTCCAGTTCCAGTGGCATTCCTCACCTCTCCCACCTGTCCGGTGAACCTGTTGGGAGCAGATATACTCGCATTTATGCAAGCCTCAATACAATACACACCAAAAGGAGTCAAGTACACCAGCAATATTCCAAATGAGGTGAGCAATAGTATTGAGGCAGCCATACAAGTTTATCTATTTCAGGAACATCCAGCAATTGACTCGCTGCCACAATGGATTTTAACTGTACCTGACAGACTGTGGTCAAAAGGAAAGACTGATGTGGGACTTCTACAAGTGCAGCCAGTACAACTATCCCTCAAACCAGGTACCATACCAGTGTCTGTTAAACAGTACCCACTCACACCAGCACAAGAAAATGCTATTTCACAACAGCTGCAAACATACTTGGACATAGGGGTCATAATACAATGCAGGTCCCCTTTCAACACCCCTCTCTTCCCTGTAAAGAAGCGGGGTACAGGAAAACAAGGAGAAGTACAATACAGACTGGTTCATGATTTGAGGGAAATAAACAAGAGACTTGTAGTCAACACCCCAATAGTACCAAACCCACATACTCTCCTAAATCAGATACCACCCTCAGCAAGATGGTTCACCGTAGCAGACCTTGCAAATGCTTTTTTCTCGATCCCTATTACAAAAGATTCCCAGCGTCTACTAGCATTTACACATAAAGGAAAACAGTATTGCTGGACATGCTTGCCACAAGGGGGTGCCACTTCACCAAGTGATTTTTCTGAAGCTATGTCCACAATACTACAAGCATGGAGACCTTTATTTCCAGATGAAACTCAACTCATCCAGTATGTTGATGATTTACTGCTAGCTACCACATCTGAAAGCAAGTGCCAAGAAGAGACTGTATCCTTGTTAAAGTTCCTGGAGGAACAAAACTGTAGAGTTTCCAAAGAAAAACTACAACTAGCAAAACAGAAAGTGATCTTTCTAGGACATTGCATCTCACACGGCACAAGGCATCTAACAGAGGAAAGGAAGAAGCTGATATTACAAGCCAAGGTACCAAAGACTATAAAACAAGTCCGTTCTTTTTTGGGTCTCCTAGGATATTGCCGGGAATGGGTCCCCCTAGCCTCGGTATTCATGCAGACCCTGTATAACAGCACCAAAAAGGAGAGCCCATATCCCACTCCCCAGCAGATGGAAGAAGCAGTGACGCAACTCAAAGTAGCTGTCACCACTTCCCCGGCCCTAGGCTTACCTGATTACAGCAAACCCTTCACCCTCTACTGCCACGAAGAAAAAGGCCATGCACTAGGAGTGCTCACCCAAAAACATGGACTGAAGCAACGACCAGTGGCCTACTACTCCAGCAAGCTAGACAACATTATCCAAGGGGCGCCTACTTGCATCAGAGCGGTAGCAGCAGTCTTAAAAGACAAAAGCACAGACATCGTACTTGATCATCCGTTAACTATTCAAGTACCCCATGCAGTAACAGAAATACTTCAACAAGCCAGAACTAAACACCTTTCAGCAGTGAGGCTAACCAAATATGAAGTAGATGGCTCTAGATATTATGACAATGGGACACCTTACACAGGATATGCTGTAACCACACAAGATGACATCATAGAAGCAGGACCACTACCCTCACATCTATCAGCAAAAGCAGCAGAAATAGTAGCTCTCACAAAGGCTCTAGAATATGCAGAGAAAGCTACAGCCAACATCTATACAGATTCAAGATATGCTTGGGGGGTTACACAGGATTACGGAAACATATGGAAAAGCAGAGACTTTAAAACAGTGACAGGCAAACAAATACAGCATGCAGAACTTATAAAACAACTTTTTCAAGCACTTGAATTACCCCATAAAGTAGCTATTATTAAAGTTCAAGCACATACCAGAAATCAGACCAGCATAACCAAAGGGAATTGCACAGCAGACAGAGCAGCAAAACAAGCAGCTAAACAGCCTTACAAAGGCATAACAGCATATGTCACACAAACTGAAGGTATAACAACAATGCCAGATTTTCAAGACCTACAAAAACTCCAAGAACAAGCAGGACCAGAAGAAAAATCATCATGGGAAAGGAAAGGAGCCTGCAAGGAGGAATTCACAGGACTATGGAAAGCAGGTAACCTATTATGCCTACCAAGGGCATTGTACCCACCCATGTGTCAAGTTACTCATGGTCTCATGCATATAGGAAAAGACCAAATGGGAAACCTGGTAAAGGAAAGGTGGATAGCTCCAGGATTCTTCCCAGCAGCTGCACGGTTTGTACAAGCCTGCTGGATCTGTGGGATCTCCAACCCAGGACAAAAGGTAAAGACTACCATGGGAGCCATTCCAAAAAGTTATTTTCCTTTCCAGAGACTGCAAATTGACTATATTCAGATGCCCAAAGTTGGGATTTATGAATATGCATTGGTCTGTTTAGACACCTTTACAAAATGGATTGAGGCCTGGCCAGTAGCCAAAGCCACTGCAAGGAACACAGCAAAAAAACTCCTCTCAGAAATCGTCTGTAGGTATGGAGTACCAGAGGTAATTGAATCAGATAGAGGCACACACTTCACAGGAGAAGTAATGACTCATATCATGGAAGATTTGGGGATTCAACAGGCCTTTCACACGCCCTACAGGCAACAGGTCAGTGCCCTAGTAGAGAAATTCAATGGAACTCTTAAACTTAAGATATTAAAAGCAGCACAAGAGACAGGGAAAAATTGGTTAGAATGTTTACCAATAGCTCTGTTTAGTATAAGAACCACCCCATCTAAAGCCCCAGGGCTGTCTCCATATGAAATTTTGTTTGGGACTATCCCTAAGATAGGATGTTATTATCCACAAGAAATGCAACATAAACATGCCGACATAACTGCATATGTAAAAGCCTTAACTGAAAAATTCACCTCTCTGCATTTTCTAGCTTTCGCCTCTCTCCCAGATTCTAAGGCAGATCTCAGTCCACATCAGCTGCAACCAGGTGACTGGGTCTATCTGAAAAGACACGTCAGGAAATCTCTGGAACCCAGATATGATGGGCCATACCAAGTGTTACTGACTACTCCAACATCGGTGAAAGTTAAAGGGAGAGAGACTTGTATTCACGCGTCACATTGTAAACTATCTAAAGTTAAGTTTGATTTTTAAAAATATGATCATGTGGAAGGAATTAATGGGTCCTAATCCAGATAGAGGTGTGTGGGGATGCATTATGTGTATAAGCCTCTTTATAGTGCTCACCTATACATATTTCTTTGGAATAATGATAATAGAGGCTGAGGAACAAAAGAATTTTACTCAAACTAATCATACCTTGACAAGAGGAAAAAGGGACGTTGCAGTGTGGCCCAACTCAGTTATACAGTCTCACATGATGGTAGCTCGAGCATTGAATTTGACTGATTGTTGGATATGCACACATGCCCCAATCAGTGCTAGGTCCATGCATTGGGTAGCAGTACCACTGACGTTATCAGAGCTAAGGAACTTAATTATAGTCTGGGCAGCACATATAATAAAACGATGGCAGAGACTCCTGTCTCACTTATGACAGCATATACCATCGGATATCCACAATTCTGCATAGAAGCACCTCCAGTCACAACGAAACAAATCTTTCCAGATGCGTTCGTATTAACTCCTACTCAGGTACAGATTAATCAAGCCAATGCAATTATACGGGAGTGGTTCAAAGCAAACGATTCATGTATAAATAATCGAGACATACTAGGCCCATACTCCCAGAACATAAGTGAATATCGCAGAATAACCCGACACAGCAGAGATTCAAGTGTGCTTCAAGTGGCATACGGAGTGGTTCTGGGATATACATATATCCTAGAACAAGGGTTGTATTTTCTGTTTGGGAGACGTGCTTATAAGTGGATACCTTATGGGGCTCCAGGCATGTGCACTATAGGACGAGTTATTCCTGCAGTGCGAGTTCAGAAGGAATATACTGTAGAACAGGTGCAAGCTGCCGAACATACTCACCAACTAGCCCGCCGTAGTATAAAGAAAAGTAATACACATGCACATGACTTAATATTCATTCCATGGTATAAGAAAATGGGCTTAGCACTAGCAGGAGGTACAGTACAGAATGCACATAACATAGAAGCCCTAGCAAAACTGCTAGACAATGTAACCCAAATATATGATGAGACATTTAGATTGGTACTAGATGATGTAAAAATGATAAAGAGGGAAGCCCAGGCACATAGAATGGTATTGGATTACTTGACAGCAAAAGAAGGAGGAATGTACATGGTAGTAGCAGAATCCTGTTGTAATTACCTCAATAGAACTGACTCTATAGAAGAAGCTATAGAGGAACATTTAGATAAAATACAGGAATTAAAGGAAGAATTCAGAAAAAAACACAATGACCCTGAATATGACATTTCCACAGATGGATGGTTTTCCTGGCTCAATCCAGCTAACTGGTTTAGTGGGATAAAAGGATGTATTGTGGGAATTTTGATGTTCCTTCTGAAAATAGTGAGCCTAGGATTATTGATATATGTATGTCTTAAAGTGTTTTTCTGTTGTTTTTCAGTTTGTAAGAAACGTGTGACTAACGCATTGGACTCCTCCAAATACAAAGAACTGCAGAAGAGCTGGGCAAAGAAAAGTCGTGAACAGCTTACGAGAATGGATATGTGTGATTCGTGCCTTTAAGCCCCCCGCTCGGACAGTATGATTAGCATCATCTCAGTGGGGCCATAGCCATTAGCACCATTCTTCCTAAACTGTTTGCTTAACTGTATGATAGGTAGACAAATTGTACTGCCAGAAGCTCAACTGCTAGATCAGATTAATTATAAAAAGGAGGGAATTGAGAGAGATAAATATCCCCCCCTATGTAATCAAGCATATATAGTTATAAATAATACTGATCTCTGATTATTGCTTTAATATCTTATGAACTAATAACCTTTGCTGGGAATGTGTGTGTTTCTGCATGTTCCTCTTAGTTTAGGATCAGCTGATTTAATCTGTGGGTTATTTCCCCTGCTGTCTAGTCTAGAAATTTATAGATGCTTAAATGTAACAAAAGTCTTGGTGTCAGAAGTGTAACTTACAAAATATGCTTAATGTGTGAAACCGCCTCAATAGAGGAAGTGCACCAGACTCTGGAAATACCCTCGTATCTAAAGATTAGCATGTCTTACTTCTCCGAACCACATCCTGTTTTTGTAACAAATGAGATGCTGTGTGTTTTAAAGAAATTGCTATATTAACAGAAGTGGAATAAACAAGCGTGAGTCTCAATCTCTTAAACACAACCTGCTGTTTGATTATTGGGGCAACCAATAATGTGTTTCCCCCTTACCAGTCAACTGGTAAGGGGGAAACACAGAACTGACAATCGAAGGGACTTGGTAGTGGAGTATCTCCGACACTCATGTTAATGGTTCATCCTCTCTATCCAGGGTGTGCAGAACACAACTCACAGTGTTACAGACACTGACCTGTATCACACATGCTATCTGCTCCCTGCTGTCAATGCTGTACGGAAAAAATGTGGCTGTCTCAATCAGTGGGGCTGATTCTTGGTTGGATGCTGCTGCGTCATTGGGTGCATCTTTTGACAGTGTAGCATCTGCGACTTTATAATCATACCACTACAAGACCATCCATGTGCAAGGACTGAGAATCCCACTTTGAGCATCTTTAGACTCTGAAATATGGATTGGTGCATCTTTAGATGCAACCATTGGTCGCAGCATCAAAACTTGCACCAGCCCCATGCTAGATGCAATCTCCTTTGGAATACCTGTATGTCTTCCAATATTATAACATTATTGGCAGAGTTCTTTGGGGTTGCATATTGGTGCTCCTAAAGGGTGCAGTGCTGCCTAAGTGAGTCCTGATTGTACCCAAAAACAACCTAAGGTGTGGAACCCTCAAAGCGCAATTGAGAACCCTCAGAAGAAAAAAATGGAATAGAGTGAATTAACAAATATAGAAAAGCAACTTCCTTTTTATCTCACCTTCATTGTATTATGAACTATGCAATCCTCAACATTTTAACATGTCAGCATTATTAAAGTTAAAGAAAGACTCTGTTACATTTCCAACTGTTTCAGAACATCGGGTCAGAGAACACTTCCAGTTGTGACATCACTATGAAAATTGCAATGCCTTTTACTTTCTAGCTTTTCTTTGTTACTTCACATATGGACTTGTGATAATTCACCCTACAAGATTTATCGTATGTTTCCTTTACATAAGTTTTAATGATTTGTAAAATCAGAGATCTCTTCCGGTCCCAACTATATGTGGGTCACAAAGCGCACCCGAAGGTCATCTACAGAATAAAAGAGGAGGCACCAGTCCAGATTTCCCTGAGGAAGAGTTATGCTATAACTCAAAATGCGTTGGTAGCGTTTCTGGACTTTTCTGCCTCAAAATATCAGACGTTAGTGAGCCGCTTCCTGAACCTCTCCTGGGACTGAAACATTATAAGTACACGAGAATCCGGAACTTCCAGCCTTAATATTATACACTGTTCTATCCCAGAGTGGTTCCTGTACGGTTCCATCACTCATTAGTTTTTTTGACTGTTTTCTCATGATGTCAAATTTTAATGTTATTTTAATAAATATTCACTTGTTTGGAAATATTGTACCATATGGTTTTGGATGGTATGGTACTGTATATTATACATCCTCACCAGCCTAAGGGAGGATTTCCACTTTGCTATATAACTTAATGTAAGCACAATACGTAAGGGATTAATTTTCCTAAAGAAACATTACACTATTTTGTCTCTTTGGTCCTCTCAGAGGACATTTGTATTAAGGTATTATACCATTTTGTTCCTTCTGTTCATTACATGCTGAGAAACAAAGACATCATATCCCCCAAGAGGGATCTGTGACACATTGCAGTAAAGGACATCAGAGCCATTATATCCAAGGGGATTTCAACATACTGTACAATGTGCCTTGAAGTCTTACTAAATGTAAACATAATACCTTAGGGGGATAGCCCCCCAACTCACCTATATCCTCACATACCATGTACATTATTGGACTTTAAACTACCCAATCTTGTCCTACTTGTCACGGTTCTGGTATTCTGTAGATCTGGCACGGGGCCCAGGGTATTACCTGAGGAGTGCAGGAAAGGCTTCAAGATACCACGACTCATAGGAAATACAGGTAATGGCAGGCTAGAGACACTAGGAATCACGGACCGGAGCAATGCAAGGATACTAGATTTGGAACAGGAACCCTAGCCACTGGGCAGCCTCTCACTTAATGGTCCAAGGACCAATCAGACCAGAGAACTACTCCAGTGACAAGAAGAACCTGAACTCAAAACAGTATAATACTGACAGTCTGGACCTGGGAACCAAGCCAGGAATCGGAGTCTTATATAACCAGAACTAATGAAACTATATCCCTGGTACAGCTCTGACACAAGACCTGGTCCATAATCCAGAAGAGAAACTCAGGATAGAGACACTTCAGGCACACCCAGTACTGAACACCTCGATGCTAAAAGACTGTGACCCGATCATGCCTTCCAGACCTGGAACCCTATCACTAACTGTCAGCCCAAGACAGGAGCACACAGTACAGGATAACCAAAATAGTCAACCTAGATTATGCAGTAATCCACTATAGCCACAGAGTGTAGTGATACTTGCAACATAGTGCAGATGATGCCCATACAACGCAGAGTGGAATCCACACAGGTGATAAGATGTGTGGCAATAGCAGATGGTATGAACCGCAGGTACACTGGCAGAACTGGAGCTGGAAACAATCTGTGTGCAGTGTGGGAGCCGCAGCACTGATAGATGGTACACAGCACTAGATAGAATGTAGACATGATGATCAGTCTGTATGCAGCGTGGAAGCTGGGGTGATGAGATGATGCACAGCGGTAGCTGGAATGCAGACAACAGCAAACTGTCCGTGTGCGGCGTGGAAGCTGCTACGCTGGGATGGTATACAGCGGCAATGGTAAACAGTCCAGGTGGTTATCTGTATGCAGCGTGGTAGCCGCAGCGCTGAGAGGCAAACAGCCATGGTACAAGTGGGCAATGGTTGAGTTTCGGCAAGGAGTATCCACAGGAGAAAGCTCTGGAAACACAGGAGACAGAAGCAATCGGGAAGCCGACTGCCTATATACCGGCAGCCGGCTTCCCGACTGTCTTATCCCGGCAAGGGTGAAATGCCGGGCGTCTAGATGTAGACGCCCGCATTTCCCCAACGCCGGGAGACCGGCGCCCGGCATCACGATCGTAGTGATGCCGGGTGCCGCGAGCGGACAGCCGCTGGGGGGGGAGGGTTAGGTTTAGGGCTCCCGGGGGGGACTTAGGGTTAGGCACCCCCCCGGGAGGGTTAGGGTTAGGCTAGGGGGAGGGAGGGTTAGGGTTAAGCACCTCCGGGGGGGGACTTAGGGTTAGGCACCCCCCCGGGGGACTTAGGTTTAGGTAGCGGGGAAGGGGGTCGTTAGGGTTAGGCACTTAGAGGGGGATTAGGGTTAGGCACTTGGGGGGGAAGTTAGGGTTAGGCACCCCTAAGGAGGGTTAGGGGGGTTAGGTTAGTGGATACTTACCTATCCATGATCAGGATTTCCAGCACTGTCGGGCTTCCGCTGCGTCGCACTCTGCTCCTGTCAGGCTGCCGCTGACGGGAATCGAACGGCCGGTGGTATTTCATACCAATTCCCAGGAGACACTGAGCCTGGAACGATCCCCAGGAAGGAACACAGTTTTTCAGGCCATGAGTCTTTCCTAGGCCTGGAAATTATATAGGGAGTGGTAACAGGTGATTGGTCAGGCTGACCAGGTGAGCAGCCAGGTGAGCGGTAATCACTGTGATAGTCTGTTGGAGGTTTTAGACACAGCAATGAATGAATGTTTAACCCTGTATGGGCGGCTAAGACCACGATTTGTGACAATACTGTATTACACTGTCAGTTCTCTTTTTCTTTTTGACATGTATTGAATTATTTAGGATTGCCTAGTTCCATACTACAATGAAAGTGAGAGACAAAAGAAGTTACTTTTCTCACTAGTAAGTGCTTTGCAAAAGACTCAATATACTAGAAAATATTAACTACACTATTCTACACTATCCTGCAATAAAGGATAAAAAAAAAATCTATGTTTTTGTAATTCTAGTTGTATTTGGTTTTATGTTTTTTTTTTTCTGAGTCTGGCATATCATTTTCACACTACTAAGTGTGGTGTAAAAGACTCCATATACTCGTAAATATAAACTACACCATTACACTGCAATAAGGGATAAAAATACATATATTTTGTATTTCAACTTGGTCTTGGTTCTTCATCATTTATATTAAATCCTATTTTGCATTTAAGCTCATAGTTCTAATTTATGATTGAATGTCATTGTCACCACCTGAGAGAAAATGTTCGTTAACTGATAAATTGTGTACTGACTTTCCTTTTATTAAGAAATTTAAAGAGAACAATTGAACTGTATTATGCTCAATGTGCAGTGCTGTTTTCAGTTGGCCATAATGGGAGGTCTAACATGACGATCCATATTAAATAAAAAAACACACACTAGCATCAAAGGCTTCGGGGGCCCAGGGCACTTAACAAAGGGGGCCCATCCCCACTCCTCTTGCCGTCTCTCTTGTCAGCACTACTCCCACTCATCGTCCAGCCCTCCCCCACTCCTTTGGCCCTTAAAAAATACACAGGACTACAAAGTACAGCAGTGTGCCTCGGCTGGGTATGGATTAAAGTATCTGCAGTAAAAATGTTGACTGTGTCTAGGTAGACATAAACTGGTAGACAGGCAATAGGTCAAAAGGGTAAAAAGGTCGACTTGGTCAAAAGCTAGACACATAAAAGGTTGGCACAATAATGGTTAACACTTTTTTTTGTTTTCTAACTCTAATCTTGGCCCTAACCCTTCCCTTGGTGCCTAACCCTAACCCTCTCTCCTAGTGCCTAACCCTAACAATTGGGATAAGTGCCTAACCCTAAACATCCCCCTGGTGAATGCCTAACCCTAACTGTTGGGGTAAGTACCTAACCCTTAAAAAAATGTAAACATATGTTGACCATTTTTGTATCGACTTGTGACCCTTTTCGACCTTTTGTACCTGTCGACCTTTATCCATAGCAACCTTTCATGTGTTGACCTTCTGTACCAGTCGACCTATTGCCTGTCTACCAGTTGGTGTCTACAGTACCTAGACAATATCAACCTTTTTACTGTAGATCTATTGATTGGAACCCGCTCCGGCCATGGGGTGAGGCTCTGAGAGAGGGGGGCCTAGGAAAACCTGTGCCCCTAATATGTCACATGAGAAAACTTATTTATTAATTTTTATTAATACAGTTCATGCTGCCTCACACTTTCACAACACATTATACTGTGCTCACTATAATACTGTGCAGTATGGAGATAACTGTGAAGCTTTTTGTATTGTACAGCGGTCATTAGGTTGCTACCTGTATTGTATAGGGGTCACTGGAATGCTTCTTGTATTGAATATCTGTCACTAAAATGGTAGACAGAGGCATAATTGGGGGTGGCTACAGAAATACAGGTGGGTCGGGACCATTTCTGGGCAAGCCCTAGTGAGTCTCTGCAAATTTGTATGCAGCTCGACAACATAGAGTTGCTCAGAAGTTACATGTGCAACCGATGTTACTGATTTTTCAACTTTTGTACACAAGTGGTGGATGTGAATCGCCAGAGATAGGTATCTCTTTGCAAAAGACATCAGCTGAGTCAGCAAATATCGCAAGCCCGTTGCATCCGAAAACGCATTTGTGAACGCAATTGTATCCATCTCTGAATCAGACCCTCTGTCATTTCAAATACTGTGCTAGGTAAATGGCTTGTTACGAACATCTCTCTGAGGATTTGGAATATAAAATATGAATGTGTCTAGCAGCTATACAGCAGTTAAGGAGCACCAACATGACAAAGGAATAACCTTCATATCAGTAATAATTTGTTGACTCTGTGAAAGTAGCAATAAGTACAGAATGGAGACTCAGTCAATGAATACATTAAACATTTTTTATTATATTTTAGTGTATACAATTTTTGTTATTATGCAGAATAGTTAACAAAAAATATTTGCGAGATATCCCTGAAAACAGTAATTTTCAGGACTACCCACAAATATTAAGCACCTTCTGAATGTATGTACTGGGGACTTCAACAGATACTGGAGATATCTTTTGCATTCCTTCTATTTCGATTGCAAAGCAGCCACCATAGGTTTCTAAGGTGGTTGCTAAACTGTGAAATGAATGCAGGGGCTTCGGAACAATTTTATGTTGGGGTGCAACATAAAATCATTATGACGCCCCTGCCTCCATGCAATGAGACCCCCCCTCCCCTCCTCCTTCCTCCCTTCAACTTATGGGCAGGGACTGGAGCGGAGGCCTCGGTCAGTCAGGGGCTGTTCTCTATAGCAATAGGCTGCACAGCCTCTGCACTGCACGGATGAGGAGATGTAATGTGCAGATTACACCTCCTTCTCTATGAAGTGCAGGAGCCATGCAGCCTATTGCTATAAAGCACAGCCCATGACTGTCTGCTACCGCCGCGTCTTTCAAATGTTTTTTTTTGGGGGGGGCACCCCCTTGCTCCCCCCATTCCGATGCCCATGCTTGTGTGTAGGGGCAAAGCATTCCTGAGCCATTGTTACATTTTTTATTATGTTTTAATGTATACAATGATTTTACTACATAGAATTTTTAACTAAAAATATTTATGAGATATCCCTGATAACAGTAATTTTTGGGGTTACCCGCAATTATTAAGCATCTTCTAAATGTTTGAACTGGGGACTGCAACAGATACTGGAGATAACTTTTGCGTTCCTCCTACCCTCGATCGCAAAAGCAACCATCATAGGTTTCTATAGTAGTTGGTAAACTGTGAAATTTACCAAGCTCCAGAATGTAAAACATTTCTGAGCTTGGCCCCAACAGCTAATGCCATTGTTAAATGACATTAGCCATTATAGCCTATGATACCATATGATACCCTGACAGCCGGTGGGCAGCTGGGAATAGTGGACACATATTTCCTGTTTTCCATCTTTCCCTATCCGGAACCCCTCTGTTTATGCCTGCACTATTGCTCCTTATCTTAGAGCTATAAAGGTATGGTTCCATACATTATACCTATTGAGGACGTATCAATGAGGAATTGAATGCCATACTTATGTGTTGATCGTACTTATGCTGTCTTACTTACTTGAAAAGTATTCCTTTTTGTATTTTTAAATATATCTTTTTAAACTGTTAATAAAACATTCTTGCCTTAAGAAAAAGCATTGCACCATATTTAATTTTATTCAATATTTTGGGGATTGACTGCCTAATATACAACAAAAGAAGTTTTTAACAGGAAGATGTTCCCCATTACAGATCAATATGTCACCCGTTTTATGAACTGGAAGGAGAAATCTGGATCATTGGTTACTTATACCATATGAAAGATAAAGATAGAACAGAATTTTCAACCTTAACTGACATTCCAGGAAGGTATCATTGTGACTATTTATGTGGGCACCTATAGCGCCTTTGAGGCGTCTGTGATATTTACCAAGCTCCAGAAATTCCTGAGCTTGGCCCCAGCAGCTAATGACATTGTTAAATGGCATTAGCCATAGTAGCGGAATCGGTATAAGATGCCGGTCCTCGGGATCCCGGCTGTTAGAATCCTGACGCTGGCATCTCAAAAGGGTTAACATACTGACACTTGTTGGTTGGTATGCTAACCCTTCCCCTCTCCCTACCCTAGCCCCCCCTCTTTGGTGCCTAACCCTAACGTCTCCCCATACTGCCTGAACCTAACCTCCCCCTTCCCTGTGCATAACCCTAACTCTCATCCCTTAGTGCCTAACCCTAACCCTCTCCCTAGTGCCTAACCCCGCACCCTAAACCTAGGATCAGCGGGTCGACTAAGTGCGTACCCAGCATTACACATTGCATGGATTGGCTCTATTGGATTCTAATGTGATTGATTGGTGGTTGATGTCATAATGGCATAACAGCCGCAGACTTAGACAACCTCTGGACTCACAAAGAATCATCATTCAGCACTCAGGAGAGGAAAAACCTCCTGTGGGGGAAACCTCTGGGGAACCATGGCTTCAGGATTGTCATTCCCTCTGGGCATTAAGAGGTGTACTAATAGGTAAAGGGAGGGGCTCAATACTCACCAATACTTACCAAAGATCACCAGCTTTTGTGTAGACCATGGGGAAAAAGAGGAAAAAATATTGTTAGTGTATAAACAAGCAGAATAACAAACTAAACATTGATGTTGTTGTGATGAGCAAAAAATGTCTGTATATATAATGCACATATAAGGGGGAATAAGTCATCATTCTTATAGTAACAAGTGCATACCTCCTGAAAAGAAACTTGCCCAGTAAATAAAAGCTATACGGTAAATGGCTACATTTAGGTGTTAAATGCAATAAAATAGTAAAATGTGTTAATGTAACTGTGTGTGTTAAGGTTACGGAACAGGATTCTAAAGGGCTATTTAACACTTAATTTTTGCATAGGCAAAGGTAGAGAAACAGTCACTTGTTACAGCTCTATTTCACATTTTTTTAGCCTATACTATTTTGTCCCATTTTGTCATTTGGTTATTTATTGAGAAAAAAGTCGTCACTTTCAATTCCTCCAGAACAGTGGTTTAGCCAATTCTGACATGAGGGGGATCGAAAAAAGAAAAATAGGCTCCGCAGGTTCAAGTGTTTCCCACGTGTCTATTATAATGTACATCAGAGCCCCCACATGCCCCTGCTCTGTATGGTCTGGTTCATGCCCCCTAAACTGTATGTCCTGTTCTCCCCCCAACAGTGGCGTAAGTTCATCCCAGGCGCCCAGAGGCAAGTTGTAATTTGGTGCCCCCCCACCAAAAAAAATTGGAAAATAAATATGGTGCATATCTATCTATTTATCTATCTATACTGGGAAGAGGTGCCATGTATTGGGCAGCCATGACGGCACACTCCGAGTACATATTTACAGCCCTAAGAGGGGTGAATATATTGTGGGCAATTGAGGAGGTGCCCCTTCAGTTCTGGTGCCCAGTGGCAGGCACCTCCATTGTCTCCCATAGTTCTGCCCCTGCCCCCTAATATGTATATCCTGTATTGTTGTATCCCACTCACCTGTTTGATTTGTATTATGTACCATATTCCCCCAAAAATAATTATATGTTCTGTATTGTGCCCTACTCCTACCCTCATCTGTATGTCCTATAATGTACACCACCCCATTTCTATATTTCTGTATTGTGACCCCACAACCTCATCTGTATGTCCTATACTGAGCTTCCCCCATTTGCATAGTTTGTATTGTCCACTCTCCCCCAGACCAGTCTCTGTTTTGTATTGTGCTCTCAACAACCCCCCACATACACACACAGACAAATACGTCAACTTACCTCATGCATGCTGTCCTCCAGTCCTGCCCACCTCTGCACCACGTCTCCCTCCAGTCGTCTGCAGGCCTGGCTATGTCATTGCTATAGAAGCAGCTGACATCCTACAGGTGGGAACTGACTCTCTGCAGATCTCTTTACTAGAACCCATAAGATAATGATCTAAACAATTATAAGTTCTTCATTAGCCATAATAAAATGGATTAAGAGGACAGTCCCTTCCATTGAAGAACAATGATATTAGAACATATCTATTTTGATAGGCATAATTCTATACTAAGTGGGAGCCGTACCTTCTCACTCTCCCATTACAATTGCAGACTGGTATAAACAAAGTATTTGAAAATACGACCTGGTATCTTCTCCAACATGTTGTATGACATAGTGCTATATCCCTTGATATTTCCATTTGATACTTTCAATATCCAGACATATTGGCAATACTAATGTCGCTTTTTATTTTTGTTCTTCATTTTCATTTTTACCCCGGTTATTAATTTTCTTTTTCCCCTCAGACTGACCTCCCTCTTCCTTTGTTCCTATTTTCAATCTATTTGGTAAGCTCAGCTAATAATATTGTATTGTATTATGTAGGGAACAAGTAAAAAAAAAAATAACATCAAAATTCATCTTATTTTGATAGTATATATGAGGTTATATATGTTTTGAATATATTCATATTTATGTTGTCACTAATAACCTTGTGAATTCTTCAGAGGTTTCAATAAAATGTTTAAAAAAAAGAAGAAGACATACTATTTGTGTTACTGTACTTTTAATTTTAGCAATTTGCCATGTATCTGTTTTATTTGCTCTTTCACCCAAATCCAAGATCCTGCCTCATAAAGGCCCAAGTTTTCTGCTCCAATTTTTATCTTCCCTAGTGTTAGGACCTCTGGCTGGATTATTGGAAGATAGAGTATTGGTTATGCTGGCTGCTCCAAATTTGTCAGACATTTAGGACCTCATTCAGAGTCGGTCAAAGCGGCCGCACGGTCGTATGGGAAAAGGGGCCGGATATTCAAATGATTCCCTCGCAAGTTGCGTCCCTAAGTTCGGATCGGTAGCTGGCCAACCAAGGGGAGGAAGCGGTGGGAATTAAAAAAAATACGCCCCTTCTCGTACGCATTGCACATCATCTCCGGGCACATAAGGATTAATCGAGACCATCGGGAACCATCGGAACTGGTCGTAGAGTTTAAGGTTGACCATACCTCTCTTAAGCTCTACGATCATGTCAGTGTAAAAACCTCCCATGTCACATGTGCCATGACGCTACTTTGTTAATTATGCACTCCCATAAACCGTATGCACTCCCATAAAACGCTGTTCGCATAATTAGGCACGTCTGCGTTCGGATCTCCACTCCCCCGTTTTCAAGAACCTTCCCCTGTTACCACCCACAAACGCCTCATTCAGTCACTCAAACTACCGACCTGGCTGTGTTCAAGGAGAGAGAAATTTCTGATCGTAGCGGCTAGTTTGCGCACGCGCATTGCGAACTTTACGCATGCGCAGTATAGCGAACATCGGTGGCGTACGACCGTGCAGCCGCACCGACCGACTCTGAATGAGGACCTTAGTGCGGGGCAGTACAGTAAAACATCGAGCTTCCAGCGTGTGATGCATATATCTGACTTCATCAGCAACAGTTTCTGTCAGCAAGTGGGACACATACTGACTCACAGATCTGTTACACTGCCAGCCAGAGCTATCTGCATATGACAGTACAAGAGTTTCTATACAGTCTAACCGTGGCAGCTCAGCAATATGAGTACTGCCATTGACTACACAGGAATTTCACACTGTCAGTACAGCCACTTGCATATGGGAAGACAACAGTCCCTGCACAGTCAAACAGCCTAACAACAGTCCCAAGACCCTGACTACTCAGAGACCTGCTACAGTGTCAGCTCAGTTATCTGCACATTACAATACAGCAGCCTCTACACAGTTAAGCATTTCCATTCCATCATCATGTCACAGAAAACGACATCTTCATACAAAACAAGGTCCCAAGTCGCTAGTTCCTCCAAATCTTTATCTGTCAGCAATGCAGCCATAATGGCATGCGCAAAAGCGGAAGCTGCAAAAGTGCGGGCCACCTTTGCCGAACAAGAGATTGAACAATTGAAAATAGAAAAATCACGTCTGGAAGCAGAAAGATCACATCTGCATGCAGAAAGAGATATGGAGAAATCACGCCAAGAAGCAATAAGTGAGAAGCTCACTGCAGAGAAGGAGGCAGCAGCTGCTATTGCTGTAGCACAATTCTTAGAGTCTGTAGAACTTCTTAATATAATATCAATGTGCTTGACGCAGAGCTTGGATTGCAGAATTCATTGCAATTCACATCAGAATATGTCAATCAAGCATCCAAAATGGACAGCAAACCTCAATTAGTACAAAGCATGTATTCAGATTTCATCAGTGAAACAAGCCAAACACACAATGCAGCGCCCCCACTAGTCAACAGTGAACTGCAAACTTGCAAACAAGAGAATTCTAGACACAGGGAACCCATGAGAGACAACTCTTCCCCCTTTATTCATACAGATAGACCAAAATCCACTCCGGCTCTTAGATCTGCCCTCTTCATTATGGCTCCCACTTTAATAAATAGTAATACGGAAGTTCACGTTACATCCTGTGGTGATTTTGGTCTATCTGTATGAATAAAGGGGACAAGTTAGGAATATGTAGATTAGACGATCCATGTCTAGCTTTAGGTATGATGTTTTTTCTGCATGTAGGGGTATAAATGTTTGGGTGGGATGGATCCTCCCTACACCTTGACAAAGATACTTTGTATCGAAACGCGTTGGTGGGGAGGACCTCTTGTTATATCCTGAACTTGCTATGGTGGCTGGCGTGTATTCCTGACCTGACATCCGGACTGCATTACATCTTTGCACAGTCCCGTGTATGAATATTTTTGGAGGGATAAGAGAACCGGGGGTGATTGGTCTAAGAGCCCGAAAGATACCTTTTATGTGTATTCCAAGATTTTTGTTCAATGTAAGTGAGGTACATCCATATATAAGGTGGAGGTGAAGGGTTCATTATTCCACTTGGTGGAGGACTGCTAGGAAAAGAAACCTTTATGAACACAACACAATATTGATTTCTAGAGAAGTTGGAATAGAGGAGAGTCTAAGGAGAGGAGAACTATTTCATCATATTTGAGAACTCCAATAAGAAAATTCTATCTGTATTTGGACTCATTAAGAAAATAAGTATTTATGATATCGATAGAGAAAGATTGGAAATATTGCATTTGATGTCTTTTTCCCATATTTTTATTGATGTCTAGCACCTTGTTTCCCACTATATCCAAATTTTGTGCACCATTGTAAACTTTGAGGACTGGGTGGGTTCTCTGTGATACTGTTGGGAGAGGCTGCTTGTGTGTGCACTGTTGGTCTCCATTTGTTACTACTTTATTCAACCCCTATTCTACCTAACCCCCACAAAATGTCAGTCGCAGTTCACAAGACTAACGTGCATTATACAGATTCTTCCCACAGGTCTACCTATTCTACTCATCAAGAGAACAAAGATAAAGATCCTGCCAAGCAGTGTCCCCTGCATAAAAACTGCATCATCTCCTGAAATGCAGAGCCTTCAAAGAAAAGTCCCTGGAGAACCGCATAGCATTCCTAAGTGAAAACGGCATCTGCTACAAGTGCTGCTCTTCTACAACCGACCTTGCCAAGGATTGTAAGGTTAGTGTTAACTGCATAAAATATCACAGCACAGAACACAACAGCTCTACACCCTGGACCTTCCCCATTGACTTTACAACACAGTTATGGTGACATAGAGCATGGCGGGGGGCTCAGTGTGGAGCAAAGAGACACTACTGCAGTCATACCAGAGATAACTTCACAATGCACTGAAGTCTGCAAAGACACTATTAGTTGCAGATCTTGCTCCAAAATCTGTTTAGTCAGAGTCTACCCTAACGGCCAACCAGAGAAAGCCATCAAACTTTATGCAATCCTAGATGATCAAAGTAACAAGTCTCTAGCCAGATCAACCTTCTTTGAGACCTTTAACATCAAAGGACCTAGCACTCCATACTCCTTAAGGACTTGTGCAGGGAGTTTCGAGACAATGGGGAGAAGAGCAATCGGCTATCAAGTCGAGTCCTTAGACGGAAAAACATGCCTTCCCTTACCCACTATCACTGAATGCAATGAGATCCCTGATAATAGGTCTGAAATCCCTACACCAGACGCAGCTATCCATCATGCACGTTTGAAATGTATAGCACATCTGATACCAGAACTGGACCCACTAGCCCAGATAATATTATTACTCATTGGGAGAGATATCTTACTAGTCCACAAAGTCAGAATTCAGATTAACGGTCCACACAATGCTCCTTATACTCAAAAATTAGACCTAGGATAGGTCATAATAGGAGAAGTATGTCTTGGAAATGTGCATAAACCAGCTACTGTCAACAGCATTTTTACCTGTACTTTAGAAAACGGACGCCCTTCTCTATTTCAACCATGTCACAATCACTTCCTCATAAAGGAACTACCTCACTGCACTGTCATAGACTCTCCTAGTGACAACCACATCTGTGAAAGCTGCCAAGAACATTTGGGGTGCACAGTCTTCCAAAGAACAAAAAGGGATGACCAAGTCGCAATGTCCATAGAGGACAATCTATTCCTAGTCAAAGATGATGCCAACAGCTGGGTTGCACCTCTACCCTTTAAAACACAGACGGCACCTACCTAACAAAAGAGAACAAGTATTTAAATGCTTCTCTTCACTAAAACGCAACTTCCACAGGAAGCCAGAAATTAAAGATCACTTCTCTTTCATGGACAAAATATTTGAGAACGGTCATGCTGAGATAGCTCCCATTCTTAAAGACACAGATGAATGCTGGTACTTACCAATGTTTGGAGTATACCACTCAAAGAAACCAGGTCAGATCAGAGTCGTGTTTAATTCCAGTGCCAAGTTCAAAGGCATCTCCTTAAATTATGTTCTCCTGACAGGACCAGACCTTAACAACAAACTCCTCAAAGTACTCATACGTTTCCGTAAGGACTCTATTGCCTTCACAGCTGACATTCAACAAATGTTTCATTGCTTCCTCGTGAGGGAAAGTGACAGGAATTTCCTAAGATTCCTTTGGTTCAGAGACAACGACCCCTCTAAAGATATTGCAGAGTACCGCATGAGGGTACACATCTTTGGTAACAGCCCTTCCCCTGCAGTTGCCATCTACAGACTCAGACATTCAGCTCAAGAGGGTGAGCTAGAGTATGGTTCTGATGTTAGACAACTTGAGGAAAAAGATTTCTATGTAGATGACTGTTTAAAATCTATGCCAATGGATGAGACAGCAATCAGCCTCCTCAAGAGAGCTCAGGAAATGCTTGCCTGCTCTAATCTCAGGCTTCACAAAATAGCTTCCAACAGCAAAAGAGTGATGGAAGCCTTCCCTTCTCAAGATCATACCAGTGACTTAAGGGATTTAGATTTGGGAACTGATTCTCCACCAGCTCAATGTAGCCTTGGACTCTTATGGGACTTAAAATCTGATTCCTTTACCTTCCAAGTGAACAGTGAGGAAAGACCCTATACCCGCAGAGGTGTCTTGTCTGTTATAAACAGCTTGTATGACCCCTTAGGATTTGCTGCTCCTGTCACTATCCAAGGTAAAGCCTTGCTCAGAGACCTAATCTGCAAGTCATCCAACTGGGACGCGCCACTGTCTCCTCAGAAAGAGATTTGTGGTAGGAGTGGAAAAGTTCTCTGTCCACCTTAACCAACCTTTATATTACACGTTCATATGCTCCTGTGCCTTCTACAGAGACTATGTGTATTTTCTGATGCTTCAATCCAAGCAATTGCCACTGTTGCATATATTAAAACCAGAGACTATGTGTATTTTCTGATGCTTCAATCCAAGCAATTGCCACTGTTGCATATATTAAAACTGTGGATATTAGAGGCAAGTGTCATATTGGGTTTGTCATGGGCAAAGTGAAGTTAGCAACACTTCCGGAGCATACCATACCCAGGCTAGAACTTTGTGCTGCAGTGCTAGCTGTGACAACGATCCATACCATGATCTCAAATTGTGAACTTAAGCCACACAGATTCCAAAGATTCTCCAATTGGAAATCACTTCTTAGAGCAATTACCTGCCTAACTCATACAGCTCGTTCATTTAAACGTGCCAAAGAGTGACTGAATGTATAGGTTGGCATCACTGCCAAAATATTTATGCAACCAAAGAGCTACAATTTCACTCAAACAACAACACTAAAGGTGTAGAGAGATACCTCAGTGAGCAAAGTTGTAAATGGACTTTCAACCCGCCTCATTCTTCTCATATGGGAGGTACATGGGAAAGGATGATTGGCATAATACGCAGAATCCTTGATTCCATATTCCTACAAGTAGGTACTGCAAGACATACTCACGGGGGTTTAACAACTTTCATGGCTGAAGTCTCAGCTATCGTCAATGCTAGACCTTTGACTTCAGTTTCTAATTACCCAGAAGATCCGCTTCTACTTACTTCTGCTGCTACTCTTCTTACTCAGAAGACCAAGACTATATAAGCTCCTTCTGGAGAGTTCACCAACAAAGACTTATTCAAGCGACAATGGAGGCAAGTTCAAAGCCTAGCAAACACCTTTTGGGACAGGTGGAAGAGACAATATATCTCTACCCTGCAGCCAAGGACCAAGTGACCTCATATTACAAGGATCGTTGTATCCAATATGTATAATGCATAGACCACTAGGTGTATTGTAGCTTGTTCCTATTCAAATGATTGAACTGGAGATGGCTTAAGAGAATCAATAGTTAAAACCTCCTTTAAATAAGAGGGCTTAGTCCACAGAGTTTGGTGGTTACCATATATGTCACAGCTGGTGGAAAAGTCCCATAGATTGGTAGTTGGAATAATCCAAAAGTACACGGTGTCTGTAGTGAAGTCGCAACAAATAGGAGTTCTGTAGATCAGCGTCCAAGATGATATCCAAATTGTAAATCGTTGTTAGTACAATCCTGGTCCAAGCATTACTCGGTGGTTAGCAATAAGTCTTGGCTTATAGGGTAAAAAGGTCCTTTGACAAAGCTGCACAGGACAGCAGCGAAACATGTTAGTGGGCTTTTTTCCCTATACTATTTATTGATATTGGGACGACTAAAGCATATAAGGAGAAATTGTTTCAAATATACAGACTTCAAAGAACAATCTGAGACAATCTTGACACAATTCCGAGAGAAAAAGTACAAAGAGGAACACCTAAAGGAGAGTCTAACAAGATTGGAACAACTAAAATAACGAGACCTGCTAATATACAAAAAGAAAGTGAACATAGAAGAAATACCCCCACTGTTTATAACAGGACATTCAGCACAATGCCAACAACTGGAAAACATTGGCATACATTACAAGAAGATGAAGAACTTCTATCCCGCCAAAGAACTAAGTAAGAAGAAATCAACAGAACTTGATTAAGAAATGACCTACCAAGCTTCTGCAACTGTGGAACTTGTGCAGCATGCACAAAAACTACACGATGTAGACAAAAGTGATTGGACCCTGACAGCAAATAGATCAACAAAATTTATTAAAGACAGTACTTTGCAGGTCCACCACGTGCAGTGATTACTGCAGACCAGCTTCTTGGCAAACTGTCCACAAGTTTCTGGACAACAGCAGGTGGTGTGTTTTGCCATTCCGCCTTAAGTATAGTGACCAACTGTTACACTGAAGAAGGTCGAGTCAGCCTAGAATGCACTTGTCACTACAAAATAATCCCAGAGGTTCTCAATGGGGTTAAGATCTGGACTCTGATCTGGACAGTCCATCCGGGTTACAGAATTTTCTGTATACAAGTCCAGCGTTGCCCTGGAAACATGACAGGTGGCATTGTCGTCCTGACAAAAAAAATTGTTGTTTCTGTAGAACTGCAAGTGCATGAGCCTCCCTATGAAGTGTTCTTGTCAAAACTGCCACATTAGTGGCCATTTGGATCTAGTGTGCAAGGTGTGCATTGTTTTCATTTCACTTGCGCGGAGGTGTCCAATCACTTTTGTCTAACAATATGAAACTGAAATGAGAAGCCAATTCTAATTCAAATGGAAGCACATGCAAAATTGGAGAGAAGGTCACGTGCCACATGAGAGGAGTTATCTATATGCTGCAATGTCCATGTGGATTACAATACATTGGAAGAACAATAAGAAAACAACATACAATTAAATAAATATCTGTGTAACATCAAGAAACAATATGAACACCATGTCCCAGAACTTTCAAAGAGATGGATGGAAGTGACCCATCAAGGCTTAAGTTCACTGGCCTGAAAAAAGTGAACACACTATTCCCTATTATATAAGAGAAGAAACCAAGATGATCTATGATATAAGTACTCCAAAAGGCATGAATTTTGAATTGAGCTCCTTTCTATAGGAAAAAAAATGCATCACACACTGCCACCTCAGCCCCACAACAGACAGATCAGTACGCAATACTTGCGCGCTCATAGGTGTTGAATTTACATTTCATACAAATGCTTTTTCAAAAGTAGGCAAGTATGCAAGTAATGTAAAGTAAGTTCATAATCACTTCTCTACAAGCAACTGCTGTCTGCATAACCAGTACATTCATCACTGGACTCTGTTTGCTCACTATAATAATATAATAACACTTTTTACTTGCTAATATTTGTGCTAGCTATCTGGTTTCACAAATATCTATATAGCAGATTGTATCTGTGCCAATTTCAGCTTATCTCTTAGAAATATTGTCTTTCTATTTTAGTTCTTTGCCTAGCCTCATGTCATCTATCTTCTAATACAGTTTACTTTAATATTAAAATTCTTCCCCGTTAAATCTCCTTCCTCCGCTCAATAATAAACTTTTCTTATTGTGCAGACACCTTTTCCTACACTGTACGTTTACTTGCTTCTCTGCAAATCTCCTGCAATTTCTCTCACATTCATACTTTATTCGTGCATCTAGTTTTCCTCCCCCTATTCAACTCAGCCCCACCATGACCATGTTTTCTTCCGCTTCCCCCTCCACTCAGTGTCTACCTAATCCTCTGCTTTGCCCCCTTCTTCCACCTTTATCATTTCCCCCTTGTCCCCCTCCACCTCCTCCTTACTTTATCTCCTTTCCTCTGTCTGCCTTCCTCCCTCTACTCTCCCATTACTCCACTTTTATTCTCTTCTACCCCACCTGGGTCCTACTACCCCACTGCTAATTCCTCCTCCAAACCTCCTCTCCATGGCACACTACCTCACCTCCATCCACATTTCATTAAAATCCCTCCCTGCCCACTGCCTACAGCTTCCCTTTCCAGCACTGATGCCCGCACAATCTCTCCACTGCATTTATCTCGGTCACCCAAATTAATCTCACCTTCTCATTATAGCAACCCTGATAATCTCATTCACATCTCTCCCACAAACACTGTCCCTCTATCCTGTGCCCTCTGGAATGCCAGATCAGTCTCTAATAAACTGGTTTCCACCCATGACCTTTTCATCTCCAACTCCCTTCATCTCCTAGCCATTACTGAAACCTGGATTTCACCCTCTGACACCACTTCTTCTGCTGCTCTTTCCTCTGGGGGCCTCACCTTCTCTCACACCGCTCAGACCAGGGGTCATCATAGTGTGGGTGTGGGGGTCCTTCTATCTCCAGGTTACTCCTACCAATTTCTACCCTCTGAACCATCTCTTACATTCTCTACATTTGATGCTCATGCTATATGCCTCTTCCAACTAGTACAGCTGCGATTAGCTGTCATTTACTGTCCCCCTGGCCCTCCCTCCAAGTTCCTTGACAACTTAGCTTCCTTGCCCTCTCACTTTCTCTCCTCTGACCTTCCCTTATATATCCTAGGTGCCTTCAATATTCAAATTGATATCCCCACAGAATCCTCTGCCTCCAAACTCCTTAGCCTCACATCTTAATTTGGTCTCTCCCAAATGACCTCCTCACCTTCCCATGTGAGTGGGCATTCGCTTGATCTAGTCTTCACTCACCGTTGTGATATTTCTGATTATTCCAACTCCCCATTCCTCCTCTCTGACCATCACCTTCTCTCTTTTAACCTATCCCTCTCTCCTTCTCCTCTACCTTCTAAAGCCACCATCACTAAGTGTAACATTGAGGCTAATGACACAGTTTCCTTTTCCTCCCTGCTTATCCTCTCTCTCCTGCCCTGAACAAGTTGCTTCCCTGTACAATGTCTCCCTTACTTCTGCTCTAGACTCTGTTGCTCTGGTGATTGCTACTCACCCTTGCAGATCCACACCTCAATACTGGCACTCTAAATGCACCAGATACCTGCAAAAGTGTTCACGAGCTGCTGAGGGACAGTGGAGAAGATCACGCTCTAAGGCAGATTCTCTTCATTTCAAATTTATGCTCTCATCCTACAGTGCTGCCCTTTCCCTCTCTGAACAGTTATATTTCAAGAACCTCAACCCCTCCCAGTCCTCAAATCCCAGCATCACTTCACCAACTCCCTCTTCTGTCCACCCCCTCCTTGCCTCCCCTCCTCACTCTCTGCCCTTGACTTTGCTACCTACTTTACATCTAAAAGTGATTCCATACATCAGGACATCATATCCCACCAGTCCCCCAACTCTACACCTCCTTTCCCGGATCACCCCTTCCCATCCATTTTACCAACTGACATCCTTCTCCCCTGTATCTAGAGAGGAAGGCATGGCCCCCTTTGACTCTATCCCTTCACATCTCCTCCGCTACCCTCTCCTTGTGCCTGTTCCCATCTTGCCCACCTCCTCAATCTCTCACACATCTGGCACTGTCCCTTCTGCATTCAAACATGCCCTTGTCTCCCCCATTCTTAAAACAACTACCCTTGATCCTAACACTCTCTTCAACTACCATCCCATCTCTCTCCTCCCTTTTGCCTCCAAACTTCTTGAGCATATTGTTTACAATTGCCTTACCACCTTTTTCTCCTCCCATTACCTCCTTGACCCTTTTAAGTCTGGTTTCCGTTCGCTCCACTCCACTGAAACTGCCCTCACAAAAGTCAGTAATGACATCCATGCTGCCAAATCCAAGGGCCACTACTCTCTGCTCATTCTCCTTGACCTCTCTACTGCCTTCAACACCATGGACTACCCTCTCCTGCAGCAAATCCTTCACTTCCTTGGTCTACTTGACACTGTCCTCTCCTGGCTGTCCTCCTACCTCTCTGACCAATCCATCTCTGTCTCCTCTTGTGACTCCTCTTCCCCCCCCACAGCCTCTTACAGTAGGTGTTCCCCAAGGTTCTGTTCTTGGACCTCTACTATTCTCCCTCTATACACCCGCTCTAGGTGAACTTATCAGATCTTTTGACTTCCATTATCATCTCTATGCTGATGATACTCAGATCTACCTTTCCTCACCTGACCTCTCCTCACTCGTATCTCTAGCTGTCTCTCTGCTATCTCTTCCTGGATGTCCCAGCAACTTCTTAAACTTAAAATGTCTAAGACTGTGCTGATAATTTTCCCACCCTCCAACATAACCTCACTTCCCACTATTTATTTATTAATTGATGGCACAACTATCTCCTCTAGCCTCAAAGTGTGCTGTCTTGGAGTTATCCTGTCCTGGACTCCTACCTCTCCTTCATACCACATATCCAGAACCGCTTCCAGTCCTGTCATTTCCATCTCAAAAATATTTCCAAGATTAGACAACTGTAACCTCCTCCTATCTCGCCTCCCCAAATCCCATCTCTCTCCTCTCTAGTCTGTCCTCAATGCTGCTGCTCAGCTCATCTTCCTCTCCAAACGCTCTACATCTGCCTCCCCCCTCCTACCAGCCCTCCACTGTTTCCCCTTACCATTTAGAACCCAATTCAAGGTTCTCACACTCGCTTACAAAGCCTGCACCCATTCCTCTGCCATTTACATCTCTGACCTTATCCCCTTCACTCTCCTGTCCGCCCACTTCATTCAACAAATGCATGCCGCCTCTCATGCCAACTGGTTACTTCCTCCCACTCCCGTCTCCAAGATTTTGCCCGTGCTGCTCCGCACCTTTGGAACTCCCTACCTCTCCCCATCAGACTCTCCACCTCTCTACAATCCTTAAAATGGGCTCTCAAGACCCACTACTTCATCAAAGCTTTCCAGCTCTCATCCTAACTTGCTGCTACATGCACACTCATCTGTGTCACACCTGTTTGTCTGCACCTCCCCTTTAGAATGTAAGCTCTAACAAGCAGGGCCCTCTACCCTCTTGTGCTTCCCCTTACTTTCATCTACTTCTTACTCCCCACTAGGGCACCCAACACTTGGTTGCTTTCGCTCGCAAGCGGGTCGATGGTGGCCCAGTGCGCATGCAAGCCCCGAAGCGAGAGAGACCTTCACTCGCTCCAGAGCTCGCAGCAAAACAGGGTGGCTGTCGATGTTGATCGACAGCTCACTCGTGATGTCAGTAGTGGACTTCTGGCTCTATTAGACCTGGAAGTCCACTTTGCATTGCGAGTGATAAGACCCTACCACAAGGGTCTCCTTGCAATGCTGATGGTCACGATAATCGCGACCATCGCCAGGCCACATGCACAAGCTGTGGGTAATCACCCACAGCTGTGCGAGTGGCCTGGTGGCCGGAATGAAAAAACAGGGATGCCCTGATTCAGAACGAGCGCACGCAAATACCATGCACCTCTGAATCAGGCCCAGAGTCCTCACAGACATTCAATTAATTTAGAGCCAGATTCAGAGATGTACACTATAGCAATCGTAGATGCAATTTCGCATGGAATGCAGATGCAAAAATATGCTAATGACTCACCGTCCAGTGCTAAGAGATGCCCACTGACATCATCTTACATTGCTGCTTACGCACAAAACCGGAAACAACAAATACATCATAAGCAGATCTGATGGCCATCAGCCACAGACATGGAGCGGGTTCTCCTGCTGTGAGCATGAACACAGTGGCTAATTCATGGGTGCCCAGTGTTCAAACAGTCATAGATGACTGCTTTTCTCTAACCATCCCCTGTTATCACCCCCAAACGCTGACTACCTGTCAGTGTAATAGCAAATCAATTGCGGTGCGTGCGCAGTGCGGCTTACACACATGCGCAATGGCTAACAATTGCTCGATCTGTGTAAATATCTGCATTATGTACATCTCTGAATCAGGCCCTTAGTTTATACCATCTACATGCTGGCAATTACCAATGGTATTAATATACAATCAATATTCTCAGGAAATGTATATAGAGATATTTCACTGATCCTCCCAAAACACGTCGCAATTAGGAGGTCATGCCCGGTCCCTCGTCATAGGCATGAATGGGGATACACTTTAAAGAGCATGTAAACAGCCACAAACTGACCAATCAGCATATCCCCATTCATTCCTTTGGAGAGTGTCCCCGAGCGGGTTTCCACTTCCCAAACGTTAATAAATGTACCATTCAGGAGTCAATCCAATTAGGTGTGCGATCCTCACATGTGCGAGGGGTGAATTCCGTGCCTTTGCTGGCGTTTCTATGCCTTTCCAAAGGCTATTTGCCCCCTAAGCACCTAATTGGATTGACCCCCTTATTTTGTACCTGAGGTAGTAGATGGACATCTTGTATCTGCACTCTTCATACACCTTGCTTTGTTTTTTATCACATTTTTTCCTTGTAGGTTAGATCTGTTTTTTTTTAAGACTTTTTCAACCATGGTTAAACTATGATGATTTTCTTTGTGTATAATAATAATTTCAGCTTCTTTTTCATTCACCACTGAATTTAATTTGAAAGCTGTTATCTTCTGGTTCACCTGATAGAGATTCATCTGACATTTTCAATAACTAATGACATGTAACAAAGAGTTCTGATGACTGAATGTTCACAAACACTGGTAAAACTCAAATTGGTATAGACTGGGTCTGGACATGAAATTCTACTGGTATTCTTTTAGCTCTGAAGTAGCCAGGCAAAATCTACCCATGTAATTGCAAAACAATCCATGTTTTCTTTTATTGTTTCAGATCTTTATAGAGGTCAGCTGTAGAGTCTTGTCCAAACATTACAGTCTCACTGGCTGCAAATGCAGTTTTTCCAAATGAATTGTTCTTGTACTAACACTTTCTGTAATGATATTCTCTAAACACTGTACTTCCATTTGCAAACAGCATAAATATCAGGAAGATACATAGATGACATATTCAGGGTGTGAGATGTACAGTTTATGTGAAGTATACTGAGATTAAAATACTTTATATATTCTTTAAAAAAGGTCATAGGAATCTGGATAGGAATACTATCTTAATATTTAATAGCTTTCAGTCCTAGGACATCAAGAAAAGTATTCCTTCCTATCAATTTTTATGGGTAACAAACAATATTAGTGAGAAAGATGAATGTGGAACACAAATAACATGTATTTAGCAGGAAAACCAAATGTCCATTTAAAAACCTTTACTGAAGCACAGAAGCACTGTTAAAATTGCAATTTGAAAATGTACAGAATAAAAACTGATGATAAATATGTTCAGGGGCTAGTTGGCAACTTTTGGCCTGAATAGCAAGTGGTTCAGACTCTTCTGAAAGTGATTAAAATGAAAATGCAGGTGTGTTAGTACTAGGGATGTTAAGAGCCCATTTGATAGGGTTCATCTGGATGTGGTAGATGGGCACACATTTTAAGCCAAACGTGATAAGAACCTCACTTATACTCCATGTTAATTGTAGAACTTATCAAAATTATTTTGCCTATCAATATTCATAATGCTTAGAGTGTGCACCTGCATTTTTCATTTTCCTGCATGGTACTACAAGTCTCAGCATGGCAGCACCTCTCATTATGTTTAAAATTAAGGTGTGCAGTCCAAGCCCCTCCCCTTTTTCTTCTGACAGTGAGCATGCCTTGTCTAATGTGGGTGTGGTTTTACATGACCAACAAACTAAAAATAAGCTACAGTCAGGTGCATAAATATTGGGACATTGACAGAATTTTAATATTTTGGCCTCTATTCACCACCACAATGGCTTTGAAATGAAACAAACAAGATGTGCTTTAACTGCAGACTTTCAGATTTAATTTGAGGGTAATTACATCCAAATCAGGTGAACGGTATAGGAATTACAACGGTTTCTATAAGTGCCTCCCACTTTTTAAGGGGCCAAAAGTAATGGGACTATCAACTCAAAATCTATTTCATGGACTGGTGTGGGCTATTCCCTCGTTATTTCATTATCAATCAAGCAGGTAAAAGGTCTGGAGTTGATTCTAGGTGTGACATTTGCATTTGGAATCAGTTGCTGTCGACTCTCAATATGAGATAGAAAGAGCTGTCACTATCACTGAAGCAAGCCATCATTAGGCTAAAAAATCAAAACAAACCCATCAGAGAAATAGCAAAAACATTAGGTGTGGCCAAATCAACTCTTTGGAACATTCTTAAAAAGAAAGAACGCACCGGAGAGCTCAGCAATACCAAAAGACCCGGAAGACCACGGAAAACAACTGTGGTGGATGACAGAAGAATTGTTTCCCTGGTGAAGAAAAGCCCTTCACAACAGGGCCAAATCAAGAACACTCTCCTGGAGATAGGTGTATATGTGTCAAAGTCAACAATCAAGAGAAGACTTCACAAGAGTGAATATAGAGGGTACACCACAAGATGTAAACCATTGGTGAGCCTCAAAAACAGAAAAACCAGATTAGAGTTTGCCAAACAACATCTAAAAAAGCCATTACAGTTCTGGAACAACATCCTATGGACAGATGAGACAAAGATCAACTTGTACCAGAGTGATGGGAAGAGAAGAGTATGGAGAAGGAAAGGAACTGCTCATGATCCAAAACATACCACCCCATCAGTGAAGCATGGTGGTGGTAGTGTCATGGTGTGGGCATGTATGGAACTGGTTCCCTTGTTTTTATTGATGATGTGACTGCTGACAAAAGCAGCAGAATGAATTCTGAAGTGTTTCGGGCAATATTATATGCTCATATTCAGTCAAATGCTTCAGAACTCATTGGACGGCGCTTCACAGTGCAGATGGACAATGACCCGAAGCATACTGCAAAAGCAACCAAAGAGTTTTTTAAGGCTAAAAAGTGCAATGTTATGCAATGGCCAAGTCAATCCCCTGACCTGAATCCGATTAAGCATGCATTTCACTTGATGAAGACAAAACTGAAGGGAAAATTCCCCAAGAACAAGCAGGAACTGAAGACATTTGCAGTAGAGGCCTAGCAGAGCATCACCAGAGATGAAACCCAGCGTATGGTGATGTCTATGCGTTCCAGACTTCAGGCTGTAATTGCCTGCAAAGGATTTGCAACAAAGTATTAAAAAGTGAAAGTTAGATTTAGGATTGTTTAGTTTGTCCAATTACTTTTGGCCCCTTAAAAAGTGGGCGGCACATATAGAAACTGTTGTAATTCCTACACCGTTCACCTGATTTGGGTGAATCATTGTGATGGTGAATAGAGGCCAAAATATGAAAATTCTATCAATGTCCCAATATTTATACACCTGACTGTATGTCAAAGGGCTATTAACAAAAATAACAAAGTTCCATCACTTTTAGTGGCCACCATACAAAATAAAAAGTTTCTTAGTTAACAAAACTCTTCTCATTCAACATAAGCACTGCTTCTTTTGAAATCTGCAATTCAGGACTGTCCTGGTGAAACCAGTACAGTTGTGAGGTATGTATGGATTTTTGTTTACAACAGTTTGGGTATGATATCCCGATGGTAAAAATCCAGGCAGTCAAATTACAAGCACCAAAATCCTGAATGGGTCTGAATGCCGGCAATCTTAATCCAAACACAGACTAAATACCGACACTCAGCATACCGGCAGTCAAAATACCGACAGGGACATAAGATATAAGTGGACAAAATCCCAAAAATCACACAGCACAGACAGGTCACTATACCAACATAAGCAAAATACCGACAGGTCACTACAGTATAGCAACGTTGACAAAATAGCAACAGATCACTATACTGACATGAACAAAATCCTCACACATTCAAAATCCTGACACATCAAAGTCCCGGCAAGGACAAAATCCCAATATTCTGAATCCCGACACATCAAAATCCTGACAATGTATTTACACTCCATATGGGTGGCAATTGAGCAACAAAATGATGTGTTGGTATTTTGAACATGTTGAGATTTTCATGTGTCTGTATTTTGTCCTTGCCAGGAATTTCATATGTGAGGATCCTGTCCTTGCTGGGATTTTCATTTTTTGGATTTTGATTGTTGGAATTTGATTTTCCATTGTCAGTATTTTAACTGCTCCGGGAATTTAAACGTGTCGGGATTTTCATGTGTCAGTATTATGTCTATGTGGGTATCGTGGCTGTCATTATTCTGTCCATGACAGAATTAGGGGATTTTGCTGTCGGATTATGTCTGCCAGTATTAGTCAGGCAGGATTTTGACTACATGCAAAATATACTTGTGAATATTACACGTACAGTAACTCCCTCTTTGTTTTGGGTAAACTAACATTTGCTTTGTCACCAAAATACACAGCTGCAGAATATGTTTGTACGCCATAAATAAAGCATAATTGTATATGGAAAATCAGAGCATTTAGGAAAGTATTATTGCACAACTGTAAATAGTTTACTCACAACTCACAAAGAGAATTAGAATAAATACAATGCTTTGCAATACAATTCAGTACACATTTAATGTTGTTTTTTGTCCTCACATTGTATTTGTAAAGCAACATGTAAACCATACAACAAAAATGATTTCAGTGGAGGATGAAAAATACTTAGAAAATAACTTTATATGATATGACATATGTACGGGCAGGTTTCTAGTTGCAGGTTTCCAAACAACTTAATCAAAGATATGTTTCCCATTTCATTTTTAATGAAAGTGCTCAAAAAGAAATTATCTGTAGAGATCTCTGGAGGAAAGAACTCAGTGTGACCTTATGTGTTTGGAGCGGGGGTGCTGGGGGAGAGGGGGTGTTTCTGCTGTTATTTTGTGTTTATGTCCTACCCACATATGTGATAATGTGTAATAGGAGTAATAAAGCACAACAAAAATGTGAGTAGCATAAATGTGTATATTCAGTAAAACAAGCTATCTTTGATGATCAGTATAAATAATTACACTGGGGAACAAAAAAATATATATTTTTTCTTGCCAAGGATATAAGATCGGTTTGAGAGTACTCGCAGGTCCTATTTTCACATTAGATCTTCGCTATAGCTGAATTGGCTCCAGTTTTCAAATTAATGAAAAATTATAAAATTCAATTATTTTCTCCATTTGAAGTACCTTACTAGACTAGGCCTGCTTTACTTAACAGAATCAACTTAGTTTTGCTTTTTTAACAACTAACCTCTTTCAACAATAACAAGAATTTGTTTTATTTGTGATAATGTAGCTGGTAGTCACGTTTGAAACTACAGATCAGCGGGTCCGGTTCCCTGAGAACCGGACCCACCCGAACTTCGGGGATCCGAGGCAGATACGAGTCGGCTTGGGTTTTCCCGGCTAACTCGGATCTGAAAACGAGGCAAAACTTCATCATCCCGCTGTCGGATTCTCACAGGTTTTGGATTCTATAAAGGTTCTGTTATTCACCGCCATTTTTCATTCCGGCTGTGGAGAGTGAAGAGAGAGGGAGCTGGGAGCTGTGCTGTTGTTATATTGTTAATACTTAATACTTGTTACTGGCTGGCTGTTGTCTATAGAGGGACTGGCTGGCTGTTGTCGTGTCCATAGGGGCTGGCTGCCTGTCGTTGTCCTGTCCATAGGGGCTGGTTGTTGTACTTGTCCTGTCCATAGGGGCTGGCTGGCTGGCTGTAGTGCTGTGTTGTCCAGGGGGTACTCTGTCCTTCAAGGGTGCTCTAGTCTTCACCCGCCCCCAGTGTAAAAAAAAAAATAGTGTTAGCTTAGCCACACTTGTTATCAGTGCAGGGGTGCTGTGCTGCTGTCTGTTAAGGGGCTGCTGCCTCTTTTCAGGTGTTCACCCCAGTGTTAAAAAAAACACATATTTTTTTGTGTGTCGTGTTAGCCACACCTGTCATCAGCGTAGGTGCGCAGGGGTGCTGTGCTCCTGTCTGTCGAGGGGCTGCTGCCCAAAAAATATATATTTTTAATTTTTGTGTGTGCATGTCAGCCACACCTGGCTGTCACTGTCATCGGTGTAGCTGTGCAGGGGTGCTGTGCTCCTGTCTGCGAGGGGCTGCTATCCAAAAAAAAAATATATATTTTTTTTTTGTGTGTGTCAGCCACACCTGGCTGTCACTGTCATCGGCGTAGCTGCGCAGGGGTCCTGTCTGTTGAGGGGCTGCATGAGTATTGCAATGAAAACTTTTTTTTTAAAGTTATTGGGTTACAAAAAGTTTTTTATTTTTTCATCTTAAACATAGCAGAAATGTTATCCTAACAGCTTATAAAGTTATATGCTCTAAAAAACTAAAGCCTATATTTATTTACAAACCTATAGAGTGGACATCCTAAATTCTAAAACTGTTCTATTCAAAAACATAAACAAAAGCAAAGATTATAAGTCTAGTGTGTTATAGTGTGTTATTATGATGTTAGAATGTAGAAGGCCAAAAATTGGGTGGACCACACATGGCTGATTGATCAACCATGGCGACTGGATTAGTGTCATAAAGAAAAGGAGGCTGCAAACTGGGTGTCATGTTATGAGTTGGCCATATGGGGTATGTTGCTGTTAAGGGATCAGGCTGGTTATCACTTATCAGTGGACACATTATTATTATAGTTGTTGTTATTTTGGGTTGCCATCTCCTGAAGGGTTTTACCAACAGACAGAGACTACCTATCAGCTTAGGCATAGACACATCCTGAGGAACAGAGCTCTGTTCTCTAGAGGGAAGCCAAATAGGTGGGAGCCCCTGTTCCAACATGTGAAGCTCTTCTCTCTCCACATCATCTATTATAGATGAAAAAAATGTCATCGGGGACATCTAGCTCCTCTTTCTGTACCCTTCTTACCCTTTTTGGACAGGAAGTCCAGGATGGATGGTTTGGAAGAAGAAGGCCTAGCAACAGATGGGGATGGTCATTATCAAGAGCTGGTCCCCCTAGTGGGTGTAGTCTGGGAGGTATTGGTTGGCATGCAGGCAGCGGAATAACAAAGGCCTCCATGTTGTCTGTGCTCACTATGCCGTATATCAGTTTGCGATTCAGGTAGGAATAAAGTCAGCTACAGAGCACAGAATCACTAGATGTCTTAGTGCATTCAGGCCAGATACGATCCATGAATTCCCAGACAGATTCCAGACAGATGAATCCTTTGCTTGTGATAATCTTTGGTAATTCCTGACAAAGGTGGGTGCTATAGCCAGACACTTTGAAGGTTGTAACTTTGAACTGCTTTATAGAAAACCTTTCCACACTGCAGAACATGATGTAGAAATCCCTTGAAGTTAAGCACCTATAGCATCTTTATTCATGTTCTCTGAGGCCTCTGACTGTGAAGAAAGATTCTCCAAACTGTAGTCTTCCATTGTGACTTTTTAATGGTGCTTTCAATGTTGTCCACTGGTTGAGATCCATCTGATCTGAGGGTTGGGTTTTTTCCATGCAAATGAGACAATTCACATACAGAAGGTGACTCTTATGTTTAGCCGTGGATTCAGTCTCTCTTTTGGCAGAATTTGCACAATCTTGGTCTTGGGGGCACCATGATGAATCAGACAGATCCTCCAGGGTAAACATCGGATCTGGTGTTGTATCTATTTCTATTAAACCTTTGTGTGTGAGTTTAGTCATCTGCCGCTTGTAGTGGAGCTCTTTTTCTGCTTCTAAATGATCTCCAGATACAACATAAAACTTAAACCTTAAACTGAAACGTTGCATTTAATGCTCTGTTCCACTTGTTCACATATCTAAGTGGACAGTGGGAACAATGTCAATTTGAAGGCCACTAACTAACTCTGTTTTTATAATGTCCCTTTACAGGTTGGGAAATTCCTTTACAGAACAGAAGGTTTGCAAAGGATTATTTAAGGCAATTGGCTATCTATTTTTGGAAAGCACACTTCCTGGTCCTCTTCTGGGATTAAAACAATCCACACCCAGCAAGCAGGCATGTTTCTCAAGAAAGAATTCCCAAGAAAGACACAACATAAGACTTAAACCTTAAATCTGAAATGTTGCTTTTAATGCTCTGTTCCGCTTGTTCACATATCTGATATGGTTAAGTGGACAGTGGGAATAATGGCAGTTTGAAGGCCACTAACTAAATCTGTTTTTTTAATGTCCCTGTACAGGTTGGAAAATGCCTTTATAGAAGGTTTGCAAATGATTATTTAAGTCAATTGTTTTTTGGAAGCACTCTTCATGGTCCCCTTCTGGGATGAAAATCCACTCCTAGCCGCAGAAGCAGGCACAGGATTCTCATGAAAGACACAACATAAGGCCTTAAATCAGGGGTAGCCAACCTCGGTCCTCAAGAGCTCATGTTTTCCAGACAACCTAGCTGGTGCACAGGTGTATTCATTACTCACCAAAACATTTAGAAAGATCCACAGGTGGAGTTAATTATTATAGTTTTGATTCTGTGAGGAGACCTGGAAAACATGCACTGTTGGTAGATCTCAAGGACCAGGGTTGGCTACCCCTGCCTTAAATCATAGATCTAACACGTGTCCACATATCTGTGCTGGTTAAGTGGCACTTTGAGGCCACTAACTATGTTTTTTTTATGTCCCTGTACAGGTTGGGAAATGCCTTTATAGAAGGTTTGCGAAGGATTATTTAAGTCAATTGTTTATTTTTTTATTGGAAAGCACTCTTCCTGGTCCCCTTCTGGGATGAGAAAATTAACTCCTAGCAGCAGCAGCCATGCTTAAGGATTTTTCTATGGCAAGGACTGATGTGAATGTATCACATTTTTTTGTAAATGCCTCCTCCCCTCCCCTTCTCCCTCATAAATTTTCTTCGGAATCAAAAACAAAATTAAATTTACTACCAATCAACCCTTCCTATACCTTCCCTGCCTTCAACTACACACATACTCCAACTCCCTCAGGCTCTCTTGAATAATAAAAGTGTTTCCTGATGTGCCATGTTTGAACTTGAACTGTCATGTGTTTGTGCCACCCACTGCTGCAGCTTAGCTTAGTCAGCCAGCTATCTTGGTGCAAATTTTGGGCCTAAACTAGATGAAAAAAAATCAATATTGTGACCTGTGAGGTTGTCAAAAGTGACTGGAAACGAGTGGAAATAAATGTTATTGAGGTTAATAATACTGTAGGAACAAAAAAAGGCCAATTTTATGTGATTTTAGCTGTTTTTATGATTTTTTAAGAAAAAATCCAGATTCAAAACCAAAACCGAAAAACAAAACACGGAGGTGAGGTTTTGGCAAAATCAATCCAGATCCAAAACCAGGGGAGATCCAGATCCAAAACCAAAAATCAAAACACGAGGGTCAGTGTACATCTCTATTTGAGACACATAACACATTCAAATCTCCTCACTAATGCTGGGAGGAGGCATTGCAGTGCACTGCTGAGTCTGTTGGGACATTCTCAGACCACAGCCACGCATCCTCCCAGCATACAGAGAGAAGCAATGGAGAGGACCGAGTGATGCAGTTAGCACATCTCCTGTTCCTTTGTTCAGCCTTCTCCCTGTCCCACCACAACCAATTTCCCGCCGCTTTGGCTTGTTTTGTTCAGTACGTCCTCGGCTTTTGTTGGGAGTTAGCAGTGAATGTGTGAAACAAAACATTTTTGCCGCAAAAATAAGTCTTCTCAGAGACGGTGTACTAACAACCCTGATGTTTTTTATTATATTTGTGGCACATATAGTGTTGCAAAAGAAAGAAAAAATATAACTGTATTTGTAAAACAAGCATATCAGGCTTATTTTGGATGTCACATAAGCCAGCAAGACAAGATTTTTGTGCCTCACAAAGTTTGTAAAATCTGTGTGGAATCACTCCGCAATTGGACTAAAGGCGATCGAAAAGGACTTAATTTCGGCATACCTATGATGTGGTGTGAGCCAAAAGATCACTTGAGTGACTGCTATTTTTGTGCTGTACATGTGAAGGGTATGAAATCAATTTAAGAAACGCAAATGGGAATACCCAAGCATAAATTCTGCAAAACAGCCGATACCACGTAGCGAAGATTTACCTGTACCATCATTCAGTTCATTGTGCGAAGTTAAATGTGATCATGTGGAAATGTTAATTTCATCCAGTGCAAGTGACAACACAGATGAAAGTGAGTTTGAAGAAAGTTCCTCTACTCCAAGCAAATTTTTACAAAAGGATCTAAACGATTTAATTTGTGACTTGAATTTATTGAAAAGAGGAGCTGTGCTTTTAGCATCCAGACTACAAGAAAAGAATTGTCTTGAGCCGGATGTTATTATAACATCGTATCGAAATAGAGAGCAAGCCATACTGACGTTCTTTAGCCAAGAAGCAACAATATTCCAGAACTTCTCCAGATGATGGGCTTACCAGAATATCGAGCAGAAGACTGGCAGCTCTTTTTGGATAGTTCTAAAAGGAGCTTAAAATGCGTATTACTGCACAAAGGGAATAAATTTGCATTAATTCCTATTGGTCATTCAACAAAACTTAAAGAACAGTATGAAAATATCAAGTTAGTCTTAGAAAAAATTGCTTATTCTCATCATCAGTGGTCTGTTTGTGTCTATTTAAATATGGTAAACTTTTTTCTTAGGCAGCTAAGTGGATATACTAAGTATCCTTGTCACATACTGTACTGTATGCTTATGGGATGGTCGTGCAAAAGCACTGGCAGCAAACCGTATGGCCTCCAAGAGAAGTTCTAACTGTAGGAGAAGCCAACATGATTCATGAGCCCTTAATTGGTAGGAAAAAAATCATACTGCCGCCTCTCCATATCAAACTGGGTTTAATTACACAAGTCAGGCGATTGTTTCACGTATATTTTTCGAACATTTCCATCTCTTAGTATTGAAAAATTAAAGCAGGAATTTTGGACGGCCCAGAGATATGGAAATTGGTGAAGGATCCAAATTTTACCACATCTATGACTGAAAACGAATCTGAAGCATGGCTGAGTTATGTGCCTGTCATTCAAAATTTTTTAGGCAATCACAAGGCAGACAACTATCATGAATTAGTCCACAACATGCTAAAATGTTTCAAGAAAGTAGGTGCCAACATGAGTATTAAAGTACATTTTTTGCCATTTAGATCACTTCCCGTCCAATCTAGATTTAAGTGAAGAACAGGGTGAACGGTTCCACCTGGATATTCAGGTAATGGAAGAAAGATATCAAGGAAGGTGGGATAGTCACATGATGGCCGATTACTGTTGGAGTCTGCAGAGGGACTACTCGCAACAAGAATGTTAGTATTGTGGCTGTCATTATTCTGTACATGACAGAACAAAATCCTCACACATTCAAAATCCTGACACATCAAAGTCCCGGCAAGGACAAAATCCCAATATTCTGAATCCCGACACATCAAAATCCTGACAATGTATTTACACTCCATATGGGTGGCAATTGAGCAACAAAATGATGTGTTGGTATTTTGAACATGTTGAGATTTTCATGTGTCTGTATTTTGTCCTTGCCAGAAATTTCATATGTGAGGACCCTGTCCTTGCTGGATTTTTCATTTTTCGGATTTTGATTGTTGGGATTTGATTTTCCATTGTCGGTATTTTAACTGCTCCGGGAATTTAAACGTGTCGGGATTTTCATGTGTCGGTATTATGTCTATGTGGGTATCGTGGCTGTCATTATTCTGTACATGACAGAATTAGGGGATTTTGATGTCGGATTATGTCTGCCGGTATTAGTCAGGCAGGATTTTCACTACATACCATGTATACTTGTGAATATATATTACACACAACTCCCTCTTTGTTTTGGGTAAACTAACCAGGGCCGTAACTAGGGTAGTGCGACCAGTGCCATGGCACAGGGCACCGCAGGGCAGGGGGGCGCTGTTTGGGCCTCTCAATTTTCCTTTTTATTATCATCCTCACTTGTAGCTTCCTTTTCTTTTATCCCCAGCATCTCCTGGCCTTCCCTATCTCTTTATCTCTTTCCTGGCCCTTCCCCATGAGGCCATGGCGCCTTTTGAGGTCCCCATTTAAAAATTGTGGGGGGGTGGAGGGAGGGCACCAATGCTCTCTCTGGAACAGGGCACCAAAAAGTCTAGTTACGGCTCTGAAACTAACATTTGCTTTGTCACCAATATACACAACTGTAGAATATGTTTGTACACGATAAATAAAGCATAATTGTAACACAAAAGCAGATGGAAAATCAGAGCATATAGGAAAGCATTATTGCACAACTGTAAATAGTTTACTCACAACTCACAAGGATCAGACTAAATACAATGCTTTGAAATACACTACAGTAAATACAGTATGTTTAATGCTGGTTGTTTTGTGCTCACTTTGTATTTGTAGAGCAACATGTAAACCATACCGCAAAAATAATTTCAGTGGAAGATGAAAAATACTTATAACTTTATATGATATGACATATGTTCGGGCAGGTTGCTAGTTGCAGGTTTCCAAACAACTTTATCAAAGATATTTTTCCCGTTTAATTAGTAATGAAAGTGCTCAAAAAAGAAATTATCTGTAGAGATCTCTGGAGGAAAGAACTCAGGGGGTCATTCAGACCCGGTCGTTAGCGCCGATGCGCTTGGACCGGGACGATGGCCCCCCACAGAGCATGCGCACGACGGCGCCATCGTGCGCATGCGTGAGACCCGCTACGACTGACAGCGCCGGTCATAGCGGGTCTCGATCCAAAGGGGGCGAGCTGTCGATGTTGATTGACAGCTCGCCCCGTTTGGAAGGCGGGCCGGGGGGTGGCAGCCCAAACAGAGGCGTTCCCGTGGGAACGCCTACCGTTTGGGGGTGGCCCCACTGACATCAGTGGAGAACTTCCGGCTCAGACAGAGCCGAAAGCTCTCCGGGGCTTACGACAAGGGAGACCCTACCCTAGGGTCTCGTCGTAAGCCCCGTTGGTCACGATCGTCTTGACCATCGCGACCATAGCCTTAGGCGGTCGTAAGGCTGTGGGTGTTAACCCACAGCCTTACCACCACAAAGGAGGACGTCTTGAAAATTCAAGACGTCCTCCCCTCATTCAGACCGACCGCACGCTCTGTGCGTAAGGCTCTGAATGAGGTCCACAGTGTGATCTTATGTGTTTGGAGCGGGGGTGCTGGGGGAGAGGGAGTGTTTCTGCTGTTATTTTGTGTTTATGTCCTACCCACACATGTGATAATGTGTAATAGGAGTAATAAAGCGCAACAAAAATGTGAGTAGCATAAATGTCTATATTCAGTAAAACAAGCATAATTATTTGATCAGCATAATTATTTATAAATTGTGATCAATGAATAAAAGCAGTACAGGTTAATTTCTATAAATGAAAATACAAGCTTGTTCTAAACATATGTACATATCAATACAAGGAATGTAGTCAAGAGACAGGCGGCCGCAAGGCCGCCGGTCTCTATGCTGATGCTGAAATCCCGACAAGGGAGTTAAGATAGGCATTGAAATACTAGCACCTATCTTAATCCTGACGCTGTAATACAGGAGGACGCGTGCCCGAACGAGGTGAGTCCTAGGCACCAGTCCTTTTAGCCGTGGGGAGGAGGGTTAGGTTTAGGGCAGTTAGCGGGGTTAACATTAGGTTTTGGGGGTGGGTTAGGGTTAGGCATCCCTAGGGGGGAGGGTTAGGGTCAGGTGCCACTGGAGGGGGTTAGGTTTAGGCACTAAGGGGGAGTGTTAGGTTTTGGCACGAAGGAGGGGGACTTAGGTTCAGGAACTAATGGGGAGGGTTAGGGTGCGGGGTGGGAAGGGTTAGGGATAGGCTACAAGCAAGAAGGGAGGGTTAGGGTTAGGAGGGGACAGGGGAGGGTGAGTATACTTACCCCACCCCTGTCGGGATACCAACCATCGGGATGCTGCTGTCGGCAGAGCCGTAACTAGACTTTTTGGTGCCCTGTGTCAGAAAAAGCATTGGCGCCCCCTAATTTTTCAAAGGGACATAATACACCCAAAAAAGGGGAATGGCCTCATGGGGAAGGGCCAGGGAAGAGATAGGGGAGGCCAGGAGATGATGGGGATGAAATAAGAGGAAGCTACAAGTGAGAATGATAACAAACAGAAATTTGACAGGCCCAAACAGCGCCCCCTGCCCTGTGGTGCACTGTGCGATGGCACCGGCCGCACTACCCTAGCTACGGCTCTGGCTGTCGGTATTGGGACAGGAGGCATCCCTATAGCCGGCATTACATTCCGATTCCCAATACAAGTATACATTAGTAGCATTGCAATAAACTTTGGCCAAGTTGTGGGTAGTAACTTTTACAGTCCTATCTTTGTGTCCTTTAAAACACCTCTTTGCTGCAAAATTCCTGTTCCAATATAGTTCTTTGCTCTTGGCAATTTTAGTTTCTTCTTAGAACATTCTAAAAATGTCTAATCAAAAAGTTCGATAGGTAGGATGATATAGTTGCTGCAATATTGGGCGCTTGTAGAGAATAATGGTGTTTGAAGATTTTTGAAGCTAAGCTACTGGTTGACCTTTTGAGGATGAAATAAAAAAAATGCAGTCAATTCAGCATTCAGCTTTTAGCACTGATATTGTGCTGGTATTAATGTGAATGGCCTGTCTAGGCATCCAACTTGTTTCAGCTGCACAATCTGCCCTCCTTCCTACAGGGCTCCTATAGCTACTTGAGCCCATTAGGACCATAGTCTATCAGTGAATGATCTGGCCAGACACACCAAGCATAGGCGGCCAGCGACCACGTCCACCCCACTGTTGGATCTCTAGTGAGGTACTAGTCCAATCAGGGCCATGCCCCCCCCCTCTGCCCCAGTTCTCCCCTGAATATACTGTTGTACAGGTTGAGTCTCCCATATCCAAATATTCCAAAATACGGAATAATTTTGGCATGACATAGATAATAAAACCTTTGATTTTTGATGGTTCAATGTACACAAACTTTGTCTAAGGCACAAATTATTAAACATATTGTATAAAATGACCTTCATGCTTTGTGCATATGGTGTATATGAAACATAAATGAATTTCATGTATGCACACAACCTTTGAGCCACAAAATTATTGAAAATATTGTATAAAATTACATGCAGGCTGTGTATATAACGCATAGATTAATTCTGTGTGTATATTGATATCTTTTTATGATATGCAAATATTCCAAAATATGGAATATTCTATTATCCAAAATACTCCTGTTCCCAAGCATTTTGGATATGGGAGACTCAACCTGTAGTACATTTCGTAATGTTTGCAAATATTCTAGAGGAGGTGATAGAGGTAAACAGCTGCTATCAGGGGCATTTTAAGAGATCAGGGGGCCCATGTGCAGCCTCCATTTGGGCTCCCTCCTCTCTGTCAGCAGAGTAGATTCTGGCTTAATGCCAGAATCTACTGCGCATGCATGGGTCTCCGGGAAAATGGCGCCTGCGCCTTTTTCTGCGCAAGCGCAAGTCACTGGGAACTTTCCCTGTAATTTTTTACTGCTTTTATGCAGAGCAGCACACTGGAGTTTGCGGAAAGGTAAGTAAAACTAAATTTGGGTGCAGGGTGTGAGGTGTGGGCCCCCATGGACCAAGGGGCCTGTGTGCACTGCACACCTTGCACCCATTATAAATACGTCCCTGGCTGATATGCATACATGGCTGGCCCAATCCTAATTTTTTGGTAAGAGAGTATAGATTTTTGCGCCCCCTAGTGGAATAAACAATATTATACACAGATAAAGTTAAAGCACTATGGGGCCTATTTATCAAGCAGGTTTTGCCCAAAATGTAATTATGCCACAAATCAATGCCACAATGCACAACATGTCACACATCAGTGCTGCCAATGCATAATATGCCACACATCAGTGCCACAATACATAATTATGCCAGGCATCAGTGCCACAATACATAATTATGCCACACATCAGTGCCACAATACATAATTATGCCACACATCAGTGACACAATACATAATATACCACACATCAGAAATCAGATCTCCATGAGAAGTGTGGCATCCAAACCCAACCCCCAGTCTCTCACTCAAAACCCTCCTCCAATCCAAAGAACTCTCATCCGAAGCTTAGCATGGTGCTCCAAAAGGGGCCAGGGTGCATTTTTCCATCTGAAAAACTGCTAAACTAACCTATCAATAACTAACACATCACACATCCTGTATGTAAATCTATTAAACAATGTTGTATACTCAGAGCACCCAATATGCCCATTCACCTCTACCCCCATTTACCCCCACAAAAAACCATGATCCATCCTGTCAGCACCCATTAACCCATTTAGCAACCTTTACCTTCCTCCCACACATCATTCATTCCCCTCAATAATCCATGAATCAGTAAACCCCCTATTAAACCATTCTCTCAAGAACCTATCAATCCTCCCCTGAGTATCCATTATCCTACAGTATTCCTGTCCATTCCATTATCATTTCACCCTCCCAGCAGCCAATAACACTTTCATCCACTCTATAAGCTCCCATAAAGATCTACCCACATAGCACCCATCAACCTATTTATTCACCCATTAATATCTCCACTCAGCACCTAATAACTTTCCCCACCCAGCACTGATTAACCCATTCATTACTCATTTCACCCTCTCAACACTCATTAATGCATTCACTCACCTTGTCAGCACTCATTATTCCCCCACACACATATATACACAGACTAGAGATGTGAGCTGACCCCTGTGTTTTGGTTTTGGATCTGGATCTCCCCTGGTTTTGGACCTGGATTGGTTTTGCCAAAACCTCACCTCCGTGTTTTGTTTTCGTGTTTTGGTGTTGGATCTGGATTTTTTCTTAAAGAAAAAAAAACAGCTAAAATCACATAAAATTAGCCTTTTTTTGTTCCTACAGTATTAATAACCCCAATAACATTTATTTCCACTCATTTGCAGTCAATTTTGATCACCTCACAGCTCACGATATTGATTTTTCATCTAGTTATAGGGCCAAAAGGTTGCATCCAGCTTGCTGGCTCAAAACTGATTGATATAATTATTAAAAGAGTTGAGGACTGTGCAAAGATGATGGTTGGGATACCCTTGAGGATTGAAGAATGATAGTTGATAGTTGGCGCAGCCCCTGGCTGTAAAATTGATAATAAATTAATTCAAAAACAATTAATTGGTGCAGCCCATGGCTGTAAAATTGATAATAAATTAATAAAAAAAACAATTCATTGGGTGAAGCCCCTGGCTGAATAATTAATAAAAATAAATTCATTGGTGCAGCCTCTGGCTGTAAAATTGATAATAAATTAATTAAAAAACAATTCATTGGGTGTAGCCCCTGGCTGAATAATTCATAAAAAGAAATTCATTGGTGCAGCCCCTGGCTGTTAAATTGATAAGAATTTAATTAAAAACAATCCATTGGGTGCAGCCCCTGGCTGTAAAATTGATAATAAATTAATTAAAAAACAATTCATTAGGTGCAGCCTCTGGCTGAATAATTAATAAAAGAAATTCATTGGTACAGCCCCTGGCTGTAAAATTGATAATAAATTCATTTAAAAATAAATCATTGGTTCCTAAACCAACCATAACATTAATTTAAAATGTCAGGCAGCAATGCCCCAACCAGCACATAATGGAACGGAAAAAGGTGCAAGATGGAATAGTCCTTGAGCCTTCCCACCCAACCTTATGTTGTATACAAAACAGGACAGTTTAACAAACCAATCATTTCAGAGACAAGGACTGCCAATTGTGGCTGAAATGATTGGTTTGTTTGGACCCCCATAAAACAAGCTGCCAATGTGCATTGGACATGGAAATGAAAATGATCCCATACACAAACTGGCTTTACATTATAAGTTGTCATTGTCCTCGTCATCCCCATCACTGTGTACATCCTCTCCTTCACACAATATTAACTTGTCCCCACTGGAATCCACCATAGGCGCCTCTGTAATTTTTGGATGTACTTGTTGGTAGAGGTCTTCCTCGTGGAATTTGTAATTCATTTTAATGAACATCATCTTTTCCACATTTTGAAGAAGTAACCTCCTACACTGATCACTGACAAGGTTGCCAGCTGCACAGAAAAGTCTTTCGGAGTACACACTGGAGGGTGGGCAACTTAAGTAATGCAAAGCCAGTTTGTGTATGGGACTCCAAATTGCCTCTTTTTCCTGCCAGTACTGAAAGGGACTGTCTGACATGCCTATTAGGATGTTATCTCTGAAATAGTCCTCCACCATTCTGTGAATGGAGACCGCATCACACATAGTCACGGGAGAAGACATGTCACTAGTAGGCAGTTCTCTCAGGCCCGACCAGATGTAATTTTTTGGTGAACGATCTGCATGACCAGCAGGCATTCCGTAAGGAAAATTTAGTTTTTTCCTGGCAGCTGCAGAAACTGAAGGAGGAGATGATGGCGTTTCATGTGCAGCTGCAGCTGACAATTTTTTTACCAGCAGCTCTTTGCATAGTTTTAGATTTCGTTCTGTTGGAAAAAAACTCACAAGGTAGGACTTAAACCTAGGATCCAGAATGGTCGCCAAAATATATTTTTCAGATTTCAATAGATTGACGACTCTTGGATACTGGCGAAGTGAATCAAGGGCTTGATCCACCAATCCGACATACTTTGCGCAATTGCTCCATTTCACCTCCTCCTTCAGTTCTCCAGCTGTTTTTGCAAAAGTCTAATGAGGGGAATGACCTGACTCAAGCTGGCAGTGTCTAACACTTCATGTGTAGCAAGTTCAACCTTGCACAACACGTAAATTATTCTCCAATGTGCTTGAGTAAGGTGCATTCCCCCTCCACGGCCTATGTCCTAGGCCGTTGTATAGCCATGGATGGCCTTTGCTGTTCCTCCATCCACTGAAGCATATAGAGGGTAGAATTCCACCGAGTTACTACCTCTTGCTTCAGCTGCTGGTCATGCAATCTTCAACAAGCGGTTGCCGAATGTCTAAAATGGCCGGATATTTTGCGGGCCACTGAGAGCATCTGCTGCACGACCGTGTCAGTTTTTAAAAAACGTTGCACCACCAAATTAATTGTGTGAGCAAAACATGGGACGTGTTTGTAATTCGTCCACATGTAATGCTCTCACAATATTGGTGGCATTGTCCAAAAATCACAAATCCCGAGGAGAGTCCAAATGGGGTAAGCCATTTAGCAATGATTTCCCTGAGTTTTTGTAAGAGGTTCTCAGTAGTATGCCTCTTAGTGAAACCAGTTATACAAAGAGTAGCCTGCCTCTGTATCAGCTGTCTTTTGGTAGTTGTTGCTGCTGCTGTTGCTGTTGTAGGCAATACACCTACCCAGTGGGCTGTCGCAGTCATGTAATCCTTAGTTTGCCCTGTCCCACTTGTCCACATATCAGTGGTCAAGTGGACAGTGGGTACAACTGCATTTCTGAGGACATTAATAAGGCTTTTTTAATGCCCTTGTACAGACTTAGAATTGCTATTCTAGCGAAGTGGAATCTAGAAGGGATCTGGTAGCGAGGACGCAGGACCTTAATTAACTGTTGAAAACCCACTGCAGTAATGGCGGATACTGGACGCACATCTAATACCAGCATAGCTGTTAAGGCGTCAGTAATCTGCTGTGCAAATGGGTGAACGCTGTCATACTTGTTTGCCCTTGCAAACAATTGTTTAACAGTTAATTGTTTTTCGGAGGATACACTACAAGTAATCTTCCTCCTGGTCCCCTTCTGGAATGAAGATCCACTCAGAGCAACAGCAGCAGCAACAGGCATAGTCATCAAGGATCCTTCTGAGGAATCACGGATAGGAGAGGAGTCAATCATGCTTCGAATACCAACATTGTATGCAGCAGGACTACTCCCGATGACGAATGAGGATGTTGATGATGCAGGTGTTGGTGTTGGAGATCAAAGGCGCTTGGATCTCACAGAGAGGGAGCAGGTAGGTGACACTGGACTTGTTACGTTTTGAGTTTTGGAACTTGGCAACATACACTTTGATATTTGATGAATGTGCTCCAAGTGACTTAACAAGGAGGAGGTTCTTAGGTGGTTTAGGTCCCAATCTCTACTCACTCTTGCTTGGCAATGGTCACATATGGTTTGACAACTGTTGTCCGGATAAGGGTGAAAATAATTCCACACGTGAGAAGTAGATTTTTTTGTCTTTTGTTCCGACATGACAATAATGGGCTTTGGCTTTTTCAAACCATGGGCAACAGCTGTTGCCTTACACAAAGGACATCCTCAACATCAACATCCTTATCATCAACATCCTCATCATCCTTAGCACCTTCAACTACCAAAATATCCTCCTCCATGTGCAATTCCAGAGAAGCATCCTTGATGACTACATCTGCAAGATGTTGACTGCCGTTCCCCACATTTACAGAGGGCACACAAATGTTGGAACTTGGAGGATCCTTCAGTACACTAGTTTTTAGGTCTGGCTCACACATGGCAACCGCGGACACACTTGCACTCTCCTCAGGGATTTGTGATTTCGATTTCTCAGGGCACACAGTTGGTTTTTCCAAAGGGCTATCAGAATCAGAACCAGCAGTCTTCCTAAAGAAAGGCCAAGGCCTTATCCTTTCCTTGCCACTTCGTGTAATGAATGGCATATTGCCAATTTTTTGTTTATCTAAAGGCAAATTTCCTTTCAATTTTTTTCTTAACTTCGGTAATAGTAGCTTTACCATATCGATGGCGTGACTTAAGCCCTGGGGCATGGGCCTTCATAGAGGATGAGGAAGTTGACAGCCTTGCACTGCTGGCGAAAGCTACAACATGTGGTTCTTGGCCTTGCTCTCCTGTCATGTGACAGCCCTCCATATTTTATGCGGTCTTGAAGCAGTTGCGTTGCTGACTTGCTAGATCTTGTGCAGCTAAGCCTAACACGCACAGACAGTTATTAGACAAAAAAAGACAATTTTTTTATATTTTTTCAGCTCCAAAACTTGGGCCCAGAGCACAGATTGATGACAACTGGAGTCGGAAAGAACTAGGTTGTGTTGCCGACTTTCTAGATCTTGAGCTGTTAAGCCTAGCACGCACAGACAATTATTTATTAGACAAAAAAAGACAATTTAAAACAAAAAAATTTCAGCTCCAAAACTTGGGCCCAGAGCACAGATTGATGACGACTGGAGTCGGGCAGCACTAGGTTGCGTTGCAGACTTGCTAGAGCTTGTGCGACTAAGCCTAACACGCACAGACGCACAGAAAGTTGTTAGACAAAAAAGACAAGTTTTTTAAAAAAATTTCATCTCCAGAACTTGGGGCCCAGAGAACAGATTGATGACGATTGGAGTCGGGCAGCATTATGTTGCGTTGCCGACTTGCTAGATCTTGTGCGGTTAAGCCTAACATGCACACACACAGAGAAAATAAATTGACAATATATATATATATATATATTTTTTTTTTCTTTGTCTGGGGGGGTCCAGAACTTGGGCCCAGATGGACGCAGCAGACAGCACAGCACCAGCCCAAGTGGATCAGCACCAACCCAGATGGACACAGAAGACAGCACAGCACCAGCCCAGAATGGATCAGCACCAGCCCAGGACACAGCAGACAGCACAGCACCAGACAGCACAGCACCAGTCCAGATGGATCAGCACCAGCCCAGATGGATGCAGCAGACAGTACAGCACTAGCCCAGATGGATCAGCAACAGCCCAGATGGACACAACAGACAGCACAGCACCAGCCCAGAATGGATCAGCACCAGCCCAGGACACAGCAGACAGCACAGCACCAGTCCAGATGGATCAGCAACAGCCCAGATGGACACAGCAGACAGCACAGCACCAGCCCAGAATGGAGTAGCACCAGCTCAGGACACAGCAGACAGCACAGCACCTCTCCCCAGCCCTACACTTACCCACCCTCCCTGTTCAGTCTCCACAGCCGGAGTGAAATGGCACCCACCATGTCCCTTATATATATATATATTTTTTTCAGCTCCAGAACTTGGGCTCAGAGCACAGATTGATGACGACTGGAGTCGGGCAGCATTAGGCTGCGTTGCCAACTTTCTAGATCTTGTGCGGCTAAACCAAACACGTACAGACAATTATTAGACAAAACAAAAGACATTTTTTTCAGCTCCAGAACTTTCGGCCCAGAGCACAGATTGATGATGACTGGAGTCGGGTAGCACTGGGTTGCAACTTGCTGTATATTGTGCGGCTAAGCCTAACACGCACGCACACACACAGAAAATAAATTGACAATATATATATATTTTTTTTTCTTTGGCTCCAGAACTTTGTCCCAGATGGACACAGCAGACAGCACAGCACCTGCCCAAATTGATCAGCACCAGCCCAGATGGACACAGAAGACAGCACAGCACCAGCCCAGAATGGATCAGCACCAGCCCAGGACACAGCAGACAACACAGCACCAGCCCAGATGCATCAGCAACAGCCCAGATGGACACAGCAGACAGCACAGCACCAGCCCAGAATGGAGTAGCAGCAGCCCAGGACACAGCAGACAGTACAGTACCTCTTGCCAGCCCTACACTACCCACCCTCCCTGTTCAGTCTTCACAGCTGGAGTGAAATGGCGCCCGCCATGTCCCTTATATATATATATTTTTCAGCTCCAGAACTTGGGCCCAGAGCACAGATTGATGACGACTGGAGTCGACTGGAGTCGGGCAGCACTAAGTTGCGTTGCCAACTTTCAAGATCTTGTCGGCTAAGCCTAACACGCACAGACAATTATTAGACAAAGAAAAAAACTTTTTATTCAGCTCCAGAACTTTGGGCCCAGAGCACAAATTGATGATGACTGGAGTCGGGCACCCGCCATGTCCCTTATATATAGAGATGAAAGCTTGCGAGCCGCGAGATTTTGTCTCTATTATTATTATTATTATTATTATCCTTTATTTATATGGCGCCACAAGTGTTCCGCAGCGCCTTACATAGTACATAGAACTAATAAGTGAACAAGAAACAAGTAACTTACAGTACATTACAGTGCAGGACAGGGACACAACTTATATACATTGCTGAAATAGTGATTAAAGCACTCACAATAAGCTGCCGGGAGTTGGCGGTCCCGTGTTAGGTGCCCTAATGGGGAGTAGAGAGTAGAAGAAAATGTAAAGAGAAGCACATGAGGGAAGAGGTCCCTGCTCATGAGAGCTTACATTCTAAGGGGAGGGGCAGACAGACAGGCGTGACACAGAAGGGGAAGATAGGAAGGAAAGAGCATGAGGTGGGTTAGGAGGAGTGCTGGAAGGCCTTGATGAAGTAGTGGGTCTTGAGAGCCCGTTTGAAGATTTGTAGAGAGGTGGAGAGTCTGATAGGGAGAGGGAGAGCATTCCAAAGGTAGGGAGCAGCACGGGCAAAATCTCGGATGCGGGAGTGGGAGGAAGTAATCAGTTGGCAAGAGAGGCGGCATGCATTAGTTGAGCGAAGTGGGCGGGTGGGAGTGTGAAGGGAGAGAAGGTCAGAAATGTATGCGGGAGAGGATTTGGTGAGGGCTTTGTAGGTGAATGTAAGAACCTTGAATTGGCATCTGAAGGGGAAGGGGAGCCAGTGTAGGGCTTGAAGGAGAGGGGAAGCAGATATAGAACGTCTGGAGAGGAAGATGAGTCGAGCAGCAGCATTGAGAACAGATTGTAGTGGAGAGAGGTGAGAGACTGGGAGGCCAGCTAGGAGAAGGTTACAGTAGTCCAATCTGGATATGACCAGTGAGTGGATGAGGGTTTTAGTGGCATCCTGGGTGAGGAAGGGTCTAATCCTGGAGATATTTTTTAGGTGAAAACGGCAGGACTGCGAGATGTGCTGAATGTGCGGTTTAAAGGAGAGGGAGGAGTCTAGGATAACTCCAAGACAGCGCACTTTGGGGCTAGAGGAGATAGTTGTGCCATCAATAGATAACGAAATTGTGGAAAGTGATGTAGTGGAAGAGGGTGGGAAGATGATCAGCTCAGTCTTAGACATGTTAAGTTTAAGAAAGCGCTGGGACATCCACGAAGAGACAGCAGAGAGACAGTTGGAGATACGGGTAAGGAGCTCAGGGGTGAGCTCAGGGGTGGAAAGGTAAATTTGAGTATCATCTGCATAGAGATGATATTGGAGGTCAAAGGAGTTAATGAGTTCACCTAAAGAGGATGTATATAGGGAGAAAAGGAGAGGTCCAAGAACAGAACCTTGGGGAACTCCTACCTTTAGTGGAAGTGGAGGGGAAGAGGAGTCATGAGAGGACACAGCGAAGGAATGATCAGAGAGGTAGGAGGAAAGCCAGGAGAGGGCAGTTTCACGTAAACCGAGAGAGTAAAGGATTTGCAGGAGGAGAGGGTGGTCTACAGTGTCAAATGCAGCAGAGAGGTCAAGGAGAATGAGCAGAGAGTAGTGACCCTTGGATTTGGCAGCAAGGAGGTCGTTGCTGACTTTCGTGAGGGCAGTTTCCGTGGAGTGGAGAGATCGGAAGCCAGATTGAAATGAGTCAAGGAGGGAGTGGGAGGAAAGAAAGGTGGTAAGGCGGTTGTAGACAATACGCTCAAGGAGTTTGGAAGCAAAAGGGAGAAGAGAGATGGGTCGATAGTTTGAAAGTATGTTAGGATCAAGGGTAGGTTTTTTAAGAATGGGGGAGACAAGAGCATGTTTGAATGCAGAAGGGACAGTGCCAGATGATAGGGAAAGATTAAGGAGGTGAGCCAGATGGGAACAGGCAGAAGGAGACAAGTGGGAGAGGAGACGGGAAGGGATAGGGTCAAGAGGGGAGGTGGAAGGAGGGGAGGACCGGATGAGGGCCAAGACTTCCTCTCCAGAAGCAGGGGAGAAGGATGTCAGAGTTGGTGAGACAGAAGGGGAGGGGTGGTAAGGGCAAGGAGGGAGAGGAGTGCTAAGGGTCTGATGGGATATGATGTCCTCACGTATGGAGTCAATTTTAGATGTAAAGTAGGTGGCAAAGTCGAGGGCAGAGAGCGAGGAGGGAAGGCGAGGAGGGGAAGGGCAGAGTAGGGAGTTGAAAGTGGCAAAGAGACGCCGGGGGTTTGAGGACTGGGAGGAGATGAGGTTCTTGAAATATGTTTGTTTGGAGAGAGACAGGGAAGCACTGTAGGAGGAGAGAATAAATTTGAAATGGAGGAAGTCAGCCTTAGAGCGTGACTTTCTCCACTGACGCTCCGCAATTCTTGAACACTTTTGTAGGTATCTGGTGCATTTGGAATGCCAGGGTTGTGGTGTGGATCTGCGAGGGTGAGTGGTTATTGCTGGAGCAACAGAATCAAGAGCAGAAGCAAGGGAGGAATTGTACAGGGAAGTAGCTTGTTCAGGACAGGAGAGAGAAATGATAGGGGAGAGAAGAGAGTCCAGCAGGGAGGAAAAAGCAACAGTGTCAATAGCCTCAATATTACGCTTAGTAATGGTAGCCTTAGGAGTTAGAGGAGGGCAAGGAGAGAGGGATAGGTTAAAAGAGAGAAGGTGATGGTCAGAGAGGGGGAATGGGCAATTGGAGTAATCAGAAATATCACAACGGTGCGTAAAGACCAGGTCAAGTGAGTGCCCACTCACATGGGCACTCTATAATTTTGCCTCGATGTCAAAGATCCAATTAAGGCTGGAACATCCGAGTCTGCTTGGATCTGACTCGGATGCCCTTAGTTCGGGTGAGTTCGGATCTCTTAGATCCAAACCCGCTCATCTCTAACACAGACACACATACATTTATACACATACAGTACACACTCGTACATTCATACATACTACCCATATACACACACACACATTCACACACATCATAATTGCTGACATTTGTCTTCTCTTCCCCAGGTGTTGGGGTGCCAAGCTGGACAGGTCACATCATTAAGCCCTGCCCCCTCATGGCAATTTGCCACAAACGGTGCATATTTAAATAAGGGGGCAGGACCAAATGACACAACCCTATGAGAATTTCGTCATTAGGTCACGCCTCCTGCTCGCGGACCCACCGGTCCGCAAAAAAATTCTCCTTATTCTAGGAAGTGAGCAGAATGCGGGAGAGTGCCTACCCTTCCGGGGGTGCGGGGGGTTACCCGAAAATTTGGGAGCCTCCCGCCACTTCCGGGTGTTAAACAAGTTAATAGATGAGACAGGTGTTTCACCACAGGTGGCTGCAATCATCAATTAAGTGAGAAGTCCAGGAGCAGAGCATTTTGTACCAGGTGGAAGGGATCATCTTGTAGGGTCTGCAGTACCCATATATACACATACATATACACACATTCATACAAGTACAGTACACATACATTCATACAGTACCCATATACACACACACATTCATACACATACAGTACCCATATATACACATACATACATTCATTCACCTACAATACACATACATTCTACATATACACATACATTCATTCTCCTTACCAAGTAGAAGTAAGTCAGCAGCAGCTCCTTGTCTGGAGAGGAGGAGCTTCATATTTAATTGACGGGAAGAGATAGTTCCCCTTCCGTTTCTGTATGATGACATCATCTGCCAGTGTCCAACGTCATTCCCTACCATCCAAGTGGGCATAGAGGTGGAATATAATCATGTGGTGAGTGAAGCGAGCCTCCGAGCCCGCAGCATAGAGAGCGAAGTGAGCCAGCTAGGGGCCAACTTTCTTATTTTCATGGAAAGTGTGGGCAGAAACCTTCCACTCACGTCACTTCCAGGTACGGCTAGTGAAGGGTATTATACTCTTCCTTTCATTGACAGGCTGGGACTCTGAAACTAGAAGGAGAGGACCCGAGGAGAGGGAAGGGGTGGTCACCGCACTGCCTGCATGTTGTATGTCATTGACTGCAGATACCTGACAGCCAGGAAGGTTCTTCTAATAAGCCTTCAAACCTCCCCCACTGTACTGCACTGCTCAGCACTGCTGTCTCTGCAGTCAGTGACATGGAACATGCAGGCAGTGTGCTGGCTGCCCCTTCCCTCTCCTCCTGCAGTGCTTGGATTACCAGCTTATTACACAACGCCGGTGTCCTCACTGTGGTGCCTTACATGGCTGCATACCCAGTGTAATGGTAGGGCAGGCCCTGTATGCATAGTGGCTTACTGGGCAATTGGAAGCTTTTCTTGTCACTTGGATGCAACTTAGATAAATGTGACTATTATAAACATTTTAAAATAGTTCTCTTTACTTGCCCAATTATTCCATTATCATAAAATCATACACTATAATTTGGAAACTATATACTTTACTACTACTACACACTCATGTATTTGAACAGGATGTAGTTATAATACCGATGGCTGGGATGCCATCTATATAAAACCCGGTGTCAGAATCCTGAACCAAGACTAAACATAGGCGGCTAAATCCCGACGACAGCCAGGGGCATATCTATAATTGGTGCTGGGTGTGCAGGGAACGCGGGTTCCTGAGTCCAGGGGGGCCCCGCACCACACACCCTGCACCCATAATATTACTTACCTCTCCGGAGTCCCACGTCGGCGCTGGCGTCCGGCGCTGTAGAATGTTTGGAAAATGGCCGCGGCGGCCATTTTCCCATCATTTGCGCATGCGCAGGGTACAGAGAAAATGGCCGTCGTGGCCATTTTCCCGGTGATCTGTGCATACACTATAGACTCTGGGCACACTCTAGTGCCCAGAGTCTATAACTCCGGCGCTGGCGGCGCACAGCTCAGTGCGCTGCCGGCCGCTGGGTGGAGAGGAGGGGGCCCGTGTCGGAGACTGCACATGGGCCCCCTCCTCTCTAGAAATGCCCCTGATGCCAGCCTATATACTGATGCCGGAATCCCGACAGGTTTAGGCACCACTGGGGCGGGGTTAGGGTTAGGCACTAAGGGGGGACAGTTAGGTTTAGGCACCAAAGGGGGAGGGGTAGGTTTAGGCACCAAGAAGGGAGGGTAAGGGGGAGAAGGGGGAGAGTTAGTATACTTACCCGACCCCTGTCGGTATACCGAGCATCGGGATGCCGCTGCTTGCAGTTTGACAGAAGGCATCCCGACTGCCGGTATTCATATCCAACCAATTTGTATAATTGAAAGAAAACATTGCAACTCATTTTAAGGCTTGCTATTAACTGTGATGTGATTATGGTGTAATATATTGTGTGTTTTTAAATGTCATGTTTAATCACAATAATGTCATTATTATTACCATAGTAATATTTAGGATATTATTCAGAAGGAAGGGAAATGGTACTGGGTTGATTATTGGCAATTTAATGCTGTATATGCTATAATAATTTTGAAGAAGGGAAACTTAAAAACCTCCATCCTCTATGTACTAACACATTGCCAATGGTGCTTCATTGTTGTAGGCAATTATGATTAATTAAGATCATTGCAATATCTTCTTAGTTCTAGCTCTATGTCTCTACCTCTGTGCCAGTCCAGTTACTCCAGCTAAAGATAAAGGCAGGACAATCCCTGCTGTAGCCTGGCATGATATCTCACTCCTCTTGACCTTCAAGCTATTACCTGCAGGCTCCATGCAGCAAGCTGACAAATATCACTGAATTATTTTTATTCTAATTTCTTTTTATAGTGCCATCAATTTAAGCACTGCTATACAGAGAATATATGTCATTCATATTAGTCCCTGTTCCATTTAAGCTAACAGTCTAAATATAAGCACACACTATGGGTAATTTTTATCAGAATCCAGTAGATCTACAGTAAGTTTTTGGAGTGTGGGAGGAAATCTGAGCACCTGGAGTTAAACCATGGAAATACAGTCAGAATATTCAAACTCAAAAACCTGGTTGGTAATTGATCTCATGATCTCAGGGCCTGATTCAGAGCCGGACGCTATTTGCGCTCGCTCGTTCAGAAAAAGGGGCCGGCTATTTAAATTGAGCGCTCGCTCTTTGCGGTCTGTTGACGCCTCTATGTCTGAGCGAGCGAACGAAACATGCGCTCGCTATTTTGTAAAGACGCCCCCTGGCCGTTCGCATCCTATGTCATTTCCGCTATTTATTTGATTAATCGAGTACATCGAAAGGCGTCTGAACTGCTCGCAGTGCTTGTGGTAGGATTTTCCTACCGCAAACATGCGAACAGTTCAGGCTAAGAAACAACCAAGTGATGTGGTCGATGACGCTGCTTTGTTAATTATGCACACCCTTAAAACGCCCGTTTTGACCGTTTGGCACGCCTGCGTTCGGATCACCACTCCCCGTTTTCAAGCACCTTCCCCTGTTACCACCCACAAACGCCTCATCCTGTCACTCAAATTAGCAGGCACTCGCTATTTTGCGAGCGCTCGACTTCCGACCGCAATGACTGGTTGGTGCATGCGCATTACGACCCATACACATGCGCAGATGTGCGAACATCGCTTGGAGTGAACGAGCGGCTGCTTACGAGCGGCTCTGAATCAGGCCCTCAGTGCTGTGAGGCAGTATTGGTAGCCAATACACCACTATGCTGACCATGAATGTACACAAAATGGTGATCAACTGCCTCACATATCTTCAGTAAGCAAGCATCAAACATCATGGGCGGCAATTTCTAAGTGTGGGAGCGCTAATAAATTATATTTACACATGCAAATTGCAGTAAAACTACATCAGAACACACACACACATACACCTCAATATAACAAACAACATGAAAATAACACTTGCGCCAAAAAGCAGCTCTTGTGAGACCCCACACTTCCAACAACTCAGAAAATCAAACAATATCATTAAAGGGTCTCTCAGCGCTAAATCAACAGGTAAGTATTGAAGAATGTTTCTAATACGGTGCTTGAATAATGGTGATTCCACTTGGATGCTTCAATTTCTTATGACCACCTCCAAAACAAAATAAGAACAATCTTTCATAGTGAAATACGTCTCTTCAAAGTGAATGTTGATATGATAGTACAGGTTCTCCTACCAGATTTGATGGTCTACATTTTAGGGAAGATAAATAAGCATCAGGAGGAGGGTTCAACACCCACAACATCGGCTTTAATGGTATATCCTCCTCAGATCCAATATGACCATAAAAATAAATGGAGAAATCTCCAATAGTGTGAAACAGTATTTATTAAAATTTAAAACACATAAATCAATAAATGGATGCAGTGGACTCTCACCGAATACAGTGGTCTACTAGATGGAATTTATCAGACAATGGGAGGGGATGCATTATAGCAGCACCTAACGTGCCACTATATCGCTTCCTGCTTCACCTCTTTACCGAGGCGAAGCAGGAAGCACTAACTTCCCCCTCTGGCGATCCCTGTCTGAGGACATAGCGCATCAGCACTAGTTGTGTCTCAGTCCCGGTCGGCTCCACTGAGCATGCACGAGATCTCGCAAGTATCGCGAGATCCCGCGTGCAGCCCTGGGACCGGCAGCCGCCGCAGCAGGGACAGCGCTGTCCCTGCTGTGAGGATAGGGCATCGCCAGGCTGTAGCTGTCGATAGCGACAGCTACAGTGGGCGGAACGGTCAGGCGATCTGACCATTCATATCTGCCAATCGGCGCTGCTATCTTGTAGATAGCAGCACCGATAATGACAGGGGCGCGTGGCATAGCATTTACCACGCAGCCCCCCGATCATACATCGGGGAGATGCGGTATCAGCGCACATAATGTGCGCTGATACTGCTTCAGCGCTTAATACATCTCCCCCAATAAAAGCAATTGATTTACACCTCATTCCATGTCACTCATGTTACATTGCATGTTAATTTTTAGAAGTTTAAATACACCACACACAAAAATGAAGCTCAAATTCAACAATTTAATAATATGACAATAATATATGGGGTAGGTAGTCATAATCAATAATTAGAAGCAGAAAAAAATGTACACTCTTAGTCTCTTAGTAGTTACATTTTATTGTTTATATGTGTGACTCATGTTACAACTGAATGGAATTAGGAACTGAGGGGACTTGTATATATTTATTTAAACTTTTTCTCCTAATTAAATTTACAATATGATTGTTATACTAAACACTTATAAGACCCTAAACTTATGATTGACATACAAACAAAATGAATATTAATCTATAAGTAAAATCAATTTTGACATGTGACTTATGTTACATACGAAATGTGACTCACATTACAATTCTGACCCCAGTCAAAGGGCTCTGATACAAATTAATGAAACCTGTAGAATTCAAGTAAATTAATCAATGTAGGCATGTTTATCTTCCTGATTAACTGTGAAGATGTATAATTATAAAATATTTCATATGGTGATGATGGCCATTCCAGTTGTTGCCACCTTGCTCCATTGTGCTCATTAAGTATTCACCATGATGTCCTTGATCTCACCTGGGTAACTCTTTCCATCATATTCAACATCGAATCAGTCACCACTTTAACTACATCATCTGAAGTCTCTGGGACAGTAACAATAAGTTCATCAGTAAGTACAATAGAAGATATAATTTTCTCAAAGGGAGAATACAGAACATACAAAAAATAAAATATAAAAAAGTCCTTCTGTCTATCGCATAAAGAATCAAACATATGTGCAGGCACAGCTTACCGGACCTGTAGGGAACCCAAGATGTTTAGCAGAAAGAGCAGACATTCGTAGCGGTATTGTTATAAAGTGTCCACTCCCGATAGACAGAAGGACTTTTTTAGATTTTATTTTTTATGTTTGGACTATTTTTAGAAAATTTAGTTTTAAAGAGATTTTTTTTGTTATACATATAATTTGGGCCTTCTAATATATTGGTTTACTAACTGGAGATTTCGGATCTAATATTGAAAGGAGTCAGAGTAACATCTGCATCCTTTTATTGGATAAGGTCGGTGTATTGGGTTGGATCCAGGTTTTGAACTTGAAAAGGTTTTTTTTTTATATATTAACTGTATTCTCCCTTTGAAGAAATTCTATCTTCTATTGTAAAGTTCCAGTGTGGATGATAAAAAGGTGTACGAGCATTTAGAAGGTTTGAACATTGAAATTTCAGCGCTGCTGAACTGACACGCTATATGTACTTAAAGAATTTATTAAGCAGCTAGTTGATCTGTTTTGTTGTTGGAAGCAGCTGTGGCAATTAAAGAGCCCTCTAGAGAGAACCAATTTATAGATACAGTATTATTGACCAGGTGAGTGCTGCTGACTGCATATAGGAGAGAGAGCCCCGGGAAGGAAGGGGGAGTGGGGGGAAAGTTTGTTTACAACATTACCTGATCTAATATTAATATTAAAATTATTCATACTGTGCCAAGTATAAGGTACTAATGTAGCAGGTGACCACCAAATATACAATGATGTCTTCTTGTTTGCCATCATCTTATTTAAATGAAGACATAGGATCATCCTGTGTCTTCATTTAAATAAGATGATAGCAAACAAGAAGACATTATTGTATACTTGGTGGTCACCTGCTACATTTGTACCTTATACTTGGCACAGTATGGATATTTCTAATTTATTGGGAAGGTGAGGGCTGCATCTGGGGAGGGGGGACACCAATGCTCTTTCTTGCACAGGTCACCAGAATGTCTAGTTAAAGCTCTGGTGACAGCATCTCTAAAAATCAGCTGTGTCCGCGATCCCTAACACTAATTCTAATACCAGACATAGATCTAATACTTCCTAAACATAATCCAAAAACCCATTCACCCATGTGTATGTACACCACGCCTTCCGGGGAATTCTATTGCATCCGTATACTAGAGTATAAGAGAACATCCCGGACTACACTTGCGGTGGCCATTTTGTTGTGAATGGGTTTTTGGATTATGTTTAGGAAGTATTAGATCTATGTCTGGTATTAGGATTATTTTTCATACATGCAGTAGGGGGTATTTAAACCTGTCCTGACAGTCTACTGATATGCCTTGATAAAGATACATATCAAACAATTCGAAACGTATGGGCCAGCAGAGTCCGATCTGAAGGGACTTGTGGAACCTCACCAGGGATATCGGAAGTACACCTGGGACGCCTGGAGGATCTTGCTTTATTGCTTGTTTGTCTACTAATCATAACTGGTAGACATATACATTTGGTGAGAGACCACCCCTTCTCCTTTAATAACTTTTTATTTGATATGTCCTTTTTTGAATAAATGCAATATTACGCTATGAAAGTTCTCTTTCTCTGTATTTTCTTCTATATGAACTGATTGGATGTATGAAATGGAGGAATAAGAGAAGGGACCCCATCTGGATATAATCCACTTATATACATGCCTATCTGTCTACCTATATTGTAGACCACCACATTTGGTAGGGGAGCCATTTGCACATGTACAAATTCATTATGATTAATGAAAACTGTATTATGCTATGATATATCCCTTTTTTTGTTTGAGTGATGCCATCGATTGATACACACGAATTGGGTTATTTGGAGGAAACCATTTACATTAGTGCCGAGGGACTATTTTGGTGATATCTTTTTGATTGTTTTTTTTTGTGTGGTTGAAGGGTGACACCATAACATCAAAGGGTCCGTCAGGCAGCTCCAGTAGTAGCACACTTGGCCGTTACACATCACTGTATATTTAATGTTGCAACACTTTTTTATAGCAACATAGCAGGGTGTGAGGAACAATGTGGGTAAAAGAGTTTCCACAGTGGATAGAGAACTGAACAATAGTGACTTCTTTTTTGATCATTAATCAATTGCAGTGAGTGTCCTCTGTGGCTGTAAAAAGCCTAATTATGGATATATATACATATATATATATATGTATATATATATACATATATATATATGTATTATATATATTAGAAACAACCCCCCCTCAAAAAAAGGAAAATCCTGTGTTTGCCCCTGCCCTTGTTCAATGATTTTTTTTCCCCCCTTTGGAGTCGGCGCGCGTGACTTCATAACATCACTCCATGACGCTGGAAGGAAGAGGTCAGAGGAGCCACGATGTGTGAGGAGCAGCGCTAGCCAAACCTGGAGCAGAAGAAGCCAGAAAGATGGAGCATTCTTCAAGGCAATAAGGTAAGTCATGACTCATGAGACTTAGCAGTAGTGGGGTCCCCAGGGGCCCTGCCTTTTTTGTCAGTCCTGGGCCCCACAATTTCTGATGGCAGTCCTGATGGTGACCTCTGGTCTGAGGTTTAAACAGTTCCTGTAGTATAGGCAGTGCCAGATTAAGGTCTACATGGGCCTGAAGCTAAAATTCATGAAGGGCCTACTGTGTGCAGGGAAGTATGACCAGCACTGGCACCTACCTTGAACCACTTTATAGTGGAGCAAGTAAAAGACATTTATGGAGTTTTCTTTGTAAAATGTAGAGAACATGCCTGGCAAGCTCCTTAAATGTCCCGCATGTGCAGTAGTGTTCGCCGGCGATACGGTATATGTTCCAGCTGTTTAATGAAGGACCGTAAGTGAGGTCACTTTCTGTCTCAATGCAATGTCATATACAGAGAATAGCACAGCTTAAGGGGTTATATTGAATGGCTTGAGAAAGGTTGGAAATACTGACCGAAATGTCGCTGCCACTGCACTTACTTTTGCTGCCATAATGTAAGCATGGAATAAGTAATACCCATAACTGCATCTAATGGTGAGTGCCTGCATTTTTCATTATATATATATATATATATATATATATACACACAGAGTAGAGGTGCGGCACTCTTAGGCTAAATAAAGATTTTCTGAGACTGGATGCAGTATCAACGTTTCAGTCTTTATAACTCTCATACCTCCTAACTGTCCCGCATTCAGCCGGACAGTCCAGTTTTTTTGGGACTGTCCCACTGTCCCACCCGTGGGCCGCAGTGTCCCATGGTGGGGGGGAAGTTGGGGGGAGTACATACTGTTGGTGAGCAGAGAGAGAATAGAGGCATCTATTCACAGTGCAGGGAGGAATCCCGTGGGCAGCCCAGCATCTTGGAGATGCTGGGCACGCCCATTAGTGATGTAAAAGGGGCATGCCGCTAGGCCACGCCCATTTACGGACAGGTCCCGACCTCGGAGACTCAAATGTTGGGACGTATGAGCTCATTAAGATTGAAATGTTGATACTGCATTCAATCTCTGAAAAATTATTTTTAACTAAAGGCCGGAAGTTCCCAAATGCAGTCCTCAAGTCTCCCCAACAATTCAGGTTTTAGAGATATCCATGGTTATGCACAGGTAATTAAATCAAACTGAGGTACTAATTAAATCACCTGTGCACAACCATGGATATCTCTAAAACCTGAATTGTTGGGGAACCTTAAGCATACTTGCCAACTCTCCCTCATTGTCAGGGAGACTCCCTGAAATAGCAGCAATCTCCCTGTCTCCCTGAAGAGTCTACCAATCTCCCTCATTTCACCTTACCCCCATTATGACACTGTTATATAAAAGAAAAAACAGAGATATATACATTCAAATGGGATCATTAGCATAATTTCCCTGCACTGGTTATAAGGCACAATGATCCCTATGGTTACATGTATTTTCTGTGAAGTAACAGTGTGTTTTCATCAACAAATAGATCTTTAAACTGCTTTGGGGCTCATTTACATGTGGCTGTAAATATATTTTATGACACACCTCTCAGATGTAGCAGTACATGTCCACTTTGCCACCACGCTCATAGGTGCTGCTTTCACAATCTCCCTGAAATGCTTTTTCAAAAGTAGGCATGTATGACCTTAAGGCATACACACTTACACGCATACACACTTGCTGATTCCGGGAGTAATGGCGGGAGCCATGCTGCATTTGGCAGCATGGCCCACACTAACGATATCGTGCATCATCAGCGACATAGCGGGTACACACTGCCCAATGTGAATGATATGTCAGCCAGATCTAGCGACATATCATCTAGTGTCATCTAGTACCCGGCATTATAGTGCCGCACCTCTGCTCCGTAGATTTTTCGGACTGTGAGGGCACCAGCTGCAGGTTCTTTAACTGTTGGTAGTGCCAGACAATGGGAAAAAAAATTGTATATATACACATACATACATACCATACATACATAGGTGTGCATTAAACCGACCTGTGGGTTGCTTTCAGCTGTCAGCTCAATCAAGGGAGGTGGGTGGGGATGAATGGACGAGGCTCCAGATGACAGGGGACATACTGTAACTGTGGACGAGACCCTAGGGCCCTAACACATGCTCCCACCAAGACGTCCGTTTAACCCCATATATGCTGTATCCACCCACCATAATGGTTATTTAAACCCACTCAATCCACTACCACGCATCTCAAGGAGCCTATCATATCATCCTTTGAAGTTTCTACACCAGAATGTCCACCACATTTGTTATACACACAAGTTACAAACATACACCACTACCAAGATGGCTGCTTAACCTCTTGTATGCCAATCCCACTCACCACCATCATTACTTTCTACAAGAACCAATAAGCTACAATGTACACCAAGATGGACAGAAGACTGAACCAATCATAGCACCACTCCAACTGACCAATTAGAAAATAGGTTGGGAACCACAAGACCTTTTTGATGATATCCAAGCAGCACATCTGCTTGACTTATACCCCTAGAGGAAGGCCATCCACGGCTGAAACGCATTGGGAGGGAAAAATCGCCAAACCACATGCACACCTGTGCATTCTGAACATCCAAATTGTGGGGACACGTGACCGGCATTTGCGTCATGTGACCAAGACCCAGAAGACACCAGACAATGTGTGTAATGAGCCTAGCAGAGCACAAGCAAGAGGTGTGAGCCCCGTGGTAGAGTCCTGCACTAGAGACAGCCATGGCGAGCACCACTCGAAAAGTGGACACTCCCACCGGATCGAAGCCCTGACGATGATCCCAAGAAAGGGAACCAACGTCAGCATCTCCACCTGAGACCCACTGAAACTCTGCACCAGACGGCACCTACACACCTGATTGGCGACACTGCCATCCACCATCGCATGTTTTGCAGCCAAAGCAGCTCCACAGGACCAGATAGAACGCACAGCAGATAAGTGGGACCCCGCTTACTGCACACTATTAAGGTACTGTTTAAACTTTACCTTCCGGGTAGCGATCACCATTCGTCCACTTGGAGACTATACTTACCACGGCACATACACAGAAACTTTAAGGCACACAGATGCCCAGCAGCTCTGTGAAGATTCAGTGACTTTCTCCTATACTACCGGAACTGTTTAAACCTTAGACCAGAGGTCACCATTGTTCAGTTCTCTATCCACTGTGGAAACTCTTTTACCCTATTGTTCCTCACACCCTGTTATGTTGCTATAAAACTGGGTTGCATTGTATACACTTTTTCAGTGAACACACACACACACACACACATATATATATATATATATATATATATATATATATAAAAAGACATCTCAGTCTGCCGGCACTCATGTAAATCATACAACTTGCTCCGGTGCACAAGTAACAGCAAATCCAAGACAGTGAATAACTGGCACTCAGAGTCGATAGTCACAAAAACCCACGTATATATTGTCAAACGTTTTCGGGGTCACAGCCCCGTCCTCAGGACAAAATACATACAAAAATAAAACAAACACTACTTACCCCACCAATAAGTACCCCACATCTATCCACCTTCCATCGCTCTCCACCACAGGCGCAAGCACCTCCCATCGGATTCAGTCTCTGCCAAGCTTCCGGAACGCCCTCCAGCCATCGCCATGGGAACCACCCGCATGCATTCCACAGGCTGTCTTCGTGCGTTCCAGCACTGTTCCTGCTCCGTCTGACATCCGTGGGGCCACTGCTACAGTCACCAGTATGTAGAAGAGCTGCGGAGTTGTAATGATTACATAAATAGTACAAAAATACATATATATATAACATATACAAAACTGTTGAAACAGACTGATAATTACCACCATGATCTGATAAGAAAAAGAAAAAAAGAAAGAAAAAAAGAAAAAAGCATTCCTATAATCCTACATAGCATACACATGAATATACCAGTTAATAGATAGTGATAGCACAGAGGCCCTGATTCAGAGCCGGACGCTCTGACAGTGCGCTCGCTCTGCATCATGGCCGTCCCTCCTCCATTTTGGAGCGGCCTCCGGGCTGCTCGCATAGCTGTGGGTGACCACCCACAGCTATGGCAAGCGGCCAAAATGACGGTCGCGATGGTCAAGACCATCGCGACCATCGGGCTTGCAACGAGACCCTGCGGTAGGGTCTCGCTGCCGCAAACGCTGGGTGCTTTTGTCTCTATCAGAGCCAAAAGCAGTCCCACTGACATCACTAGTGATGTCAGTGGGGCCGGCCCCAGACGGTATGCGTTCCCATGGGAACGCCTCCGTCTGGGCAGCCACACCCCCGGCACACCCACCAAAGGGGGCGTGCTGTCAATCACCATCGACAGCACCCCCCCCTTTGGTGCGAGACCCATAACAACGGCTTGGCCGTTGTTATTCGGGTCTCGCGCATGCGCACAACGGAGCCGCCTCCGTCGTGCGCATACGCACTTGGCCAACATAGACCCGCTTGCGAGCGCTTGCACTGTATCAAAAATGTGCATGTTGTACACCCACTACACTTATAACAGCCAGGTGGTTTAAGATATACATTAGGAAGGGTTGTCTTACCAAAATTAGAGATATCTGACCGAACTAGTCTATCCCTGAAGTTACGGCCCCTCTTGAAGGCTGCCAATGGTCTTTTATTGTGACGCATAGGTAAATCCTTATCTGTACTTATAATCAGCCACAATGCCTTAGTGGCTCTCCTGATGATTGGACTGGCCAACGTAAAATCACCTGTCCAAGGGATGACATTTACCTCATCTCTTTTACTAGGGTTTAATAAGAGAGATCTCTGCATCTTAAGGACCTCTTCTTTCTGTCCCATCAGTAAATTCATATCATAACCTCTAGCGACATATTTATCAATCAACATGTCCAGCTCAGGTTCAATCGTAGCCGGGGCACTAGTGATACGTGCCACCCGCATCATTTGTAAACGCGGCAGTCCTTTCTTTAGAAATGGTGGATGGTGACTATTAGCCATTAGCAAGGTGTTCCTATCCGTAAGCTTGCGGAACACACCTGTCTGTATTTTACCATCTCTTACCATCACATTAACATCCAAAAAGTAGGCATTGCTAGTGCTATATGTATAAGTAAACTTTATGGGTGAATTCACTGCATTAATCTCCTGCATCAAAGATTTAAAACTTTCCACACCTCCAATCCAAATCAAGAACACATCATCTATATAACAAGTGTATAGATAAATATGCCTACCAATGTCTGAATCACTGAAAAACATGTGGCATATGAGGGTGCCACAGAAGAGCCCATGGCACACCCTCGTAGCTGTAAAAAGAAAGACCCATCATATAGGAAATAGTTACGACGCAATGTAAGTTCCAGCAGAGTCAAAAATAACTTATGATCAAACACTGAAGTAGGCAAATTATCATTCAACAATTTTTTCATGGCATACATACCCCCCTCATGGGGGATGGAGGTGTACAAACTACATACGTCAAGACAACATAGCAATGCACCATCAGGTAATACATACAAGCTTTTTCAAAAACATTGTTGTGTCTTTCAGAAATTTCACTTTTTGATATAATAGTGGTTGCAAAACACAATCAAGAAGCTGGGATACTGGCTGTAATAAAGAGCCATGGGCCGATATAATCGGCCTCCCTGGTGGTCTAATGGGATCCATGTGTAATTTGGGTAACTGCATAACGGTGGGTTTCGTTCTGATCGAAATGAAATAGTACACACATGTGACCAATATGAGTGAGTACAAATGAACACACTTTATTTACAAGTAACAAACAAACAATAAACAAACAACATACAAAGTATACAGTATACTCAACTTTTGTCTATGTATTCAGATGACACCGGTAAATCATCATCCTCAGCATAAGATGTACTTCATCTTATCTTCTCTCTGGGGAGCCCTCGTTTTCCAATGCCCAGATAATTCAATATACATTGCAGGCACCTCTTCTCAGACTTTGAGATCCGTGCATGAGCTAAAGGGTCCTTTGTGTACCTCTGGTTTATATACCTTAGTATGGGGTGTTGGCTTGCCGGATATTAAGCCCATATTAATTACATACAGTGCTAGGTATCATGCACTCATTGGTCCAGCATAGCATTGATCAAACTTATCTCTCTTGCACATGCTCCATAAGCACTAAGATATTACCAGACAAAGACATACATTAATGACGTATCCTAGTATCTGGAGATGAACTCTTTCAAAGCTCCTTTGTGTGTAGAGAATGGACATCACTGCTAATTACACATAATGCTTAGCATCTCTACACATCTTATGATGGAATGTAGCTGCTACTGATAAGAACATAGAAGCTATGAATGGCTCATTATACTTCTAGTTGCAATAGAAATGACAGGTAGAGCTAGGCCTCAATTTATATCTTCTTTGACCCCAAAAGGTCATTTGACCATTGTATGGATAAACAGCAACTGTATTAAGACTAGGGGTGTGCACCAGCCACTTTTCGTGTTTTGTGTTTTGGTTTTGGATCTGGATCTTTCTTCGTGTTTTGGATCTGGATTGGTTTTGCCAAAACCACCCTTCCGTGTTTTGGGTTCTGGGTTTTGTGTTTTGGATCTGTATGTTTTTAAAAAAAAGCATAAAAACAGCTAAAATCACAGAATTTGTGGGTTTTTCTGCTCCTATGCTATTATTAACCTCAATAACCTTAATTTCCACTCATTTCCAGTCTATTCTGAACACCTCACACCTCACAATAGTGTTTTTATGTCCAAAAGGTTGCACCGAGGTAGCTGGATGACTATGCTAAGCGACACGAGTGGGCGGCACAAACACGTGGTCCATCTAGGAGTGACACTGCAGTGGCAGACAGGATGGCAGTTTGAAAAACTAGGCCCTAAACAGTACATAATGCAAAGAAAAAAAAGAGGTGCAAGATGAAATTGTCCTTGCAGTAGGGTCTTGCTGCCGCAAGCCCTGGAGTGCTTTTGAAGAATGTTTTATTTTTTGTGGAGCGCACTTTGAGGGTTACACCACCCTTTAACAGACAGACGCACGCTTGTTGCTGCTGCTTTGAGGATGCACGTGCAGCTACAGTGCACACAATTCACAAACACAGAAAAAAAAGAATTTTTGATTTTTTGTGAAGCACACTTTGAGGGTTACACCACCCTTTAACAGACAGACGCACTCTTGTCGCTGCTGCTTTGAGGATGAAGGTGGAATCTAGGCGGGATTTGGAACCGGGGACACACTACCTCCATCAATTGTCTAAATCCCACTGCACTAATGGCGGATACCGGACGCACGTCTAACACCAACATAGCAGTCAAGGCCTCAGTTATACGTTTTGCTTCAGGATGACTGCTGTCGTACTTCATCCTCCTCGCTAAGGACTGTTGGAGGGTCAATTGTTTAGTAAAAGTAGTGATGTTCCTACTTCATCTCTGGGATGATGAACAACTCCCAGCAGCAGCAATAGCACTAGGAGGAAGTGGTTCTTGATCTTTCCCTATTTTATTTTTATCGGAGAAAGTTTGGTCCTCCATTTATGTTATACTGATATATACGTGCGCTAAGGCGCACACAAACACAGAAAATATTTTTTTATTTTTGTTGGAGACTAGTGCACTTTGTGGGTTACAACACCCTTTAAGAAATGAGCCAGTCGGCCCTTTACTTATGGGACACAGGCGCACGCTTGGCGCTGCTCCTTTGTTGATGCACGTGCAGCCACAGTGCACACAGGGCCTGATTCAGAGCCGCTCGTAAGCAGCCGCTCGTTTGCTCTGAGCGATGTTCGCACAACTGCGCATGCGTATGGGTTGTAATAAGCATGCGCGAACCAGTCATTGCGGTCGGAAATTGTGTGCTTGCAAAATAGCGAATGCCTGCTAATTTCAGTGACAGAATGAGGCGTTTGTGGGTGGTAACAGGGGAAGGTGCTTGAAAACGGGGAGTGGAGATCCGAACGCAGGCGTGCCAAAAGGTCAAAATGGGCGTTTTAAGGGTGTGCATAATTAACAAAGCAGCGTCATCGACCACGTCACTTGGTTGTTTCTTAGCCTGAACTGCCCGCATGATTGCGGTAGGAAAATCCAACCACAAGCACTGCAAGTAGTTCAGATGCCTTTCGATGTACTAGATTAATCTAATAAATAGCAGAGATGACGTAGGATGTGAGCGGCCAGGGGGCGTCTTTACAAAGTAGCGAGCGCATATTTCGTTCGCTCGCTCAGACATAGAGGCATCAACAGACCGCAAAGAGTGAGCGCTAAATTTAAATAGCCGGCCCCTTTTTCTAAATGAGCGAGCGCAAATAGCGTCCGGCTCTGAATCAGGCCCACAATTCACAAACACAGAAAATATTTTTTTATTTTGTTTGGAGTGCCCTTTGGGGGTTACAGCACCCTTTAACGGACAAGCCAGCCGGCCCTTTACTTATGGGACACAGGCGTACGCTTGGCGCTGCTCCTTTGTTGATGCACGTGCAGCCACAGTGCACACAATTCACAAACACAGAAAATATTTTTTTATTTTGTTTGGAGTGCACTTTGGGGGTTACAGAACCCTTTAACGGTCAAGCTAGCCGGCCCTTTACCTATGACACAGGCGCACGCTTGGCGCTACTTTGTTAATGCACGTGCGGCTACTGCGCACACAATTCACAAACACAGAAAATATTTTTTTAATTTGGTTTGGAGTGCAATTTTGGGGTTACGGCACCCTTTAACGGACAAGCCAGCTGGCCCTTTACTTATGGGACACAGGCGCACGCTTGGCGCTGCTCCTTTGTTGATGCACGTGCAGCCACAGTGCACACAATTCACTAACACAGAAATTTTTTTTTTTATTTGGTTTGGAGTGCACTTTGGGGGTTACGGCACCCTTTAACGGTCAAGCCAGCAAGCCCTTTACTTATGACACAGGCGCACGCTTGGCACTACTTTGTTGATGCACGTGCGGCTACTGCGCACACAATTCACAAACACAGAAAATATTTTTTTTTTTTGCACTTGGGGGGAGCACCCCTGATGGACAGAGCACCCTCTGGACAACACTACAGCACCCCTTTAGGACTGGGACACTGCACAGGACTTTGGAGTGGACACAGCCTCTATGGACAACTGACTGCACAACAGCAGCACAGCGCAGCACAGCACAGCACAACACTACACTGCTCTACACTACACTACACAGCCCAGCCAGCCCTAACTCCCACCCTCCCTCTTCACTGTCCACAGCCGAGTGAGAAAATGGCGCCGACGCAGGTACCTTATATAGAATCCAAAACCCGCGAGACCCGGAAGGCGGGATGATGACGTTTTGCCTCAATTTCAGATCCGAGTCAGGCGGGAAAAGTCGAGCTCACCCCTAATTAAGACAATCTCATTTCAAACCTCAAAGAGGCCTAGCAAGGGTATATGTTTGTGTTATAACTTATATGCCTATGTAGAAATTAACTATTTAACCAACTGATTACAGTAACGTATAGATCACTGGAATTACAGGATGCTGAACACGCAGAGCCTTGAACACTTTAGAGTCAATAATGTTATTTTCCTTCGCCAGTGTCAACATAGTCATCAACTCTTTCTGGTACTCAAATGTAGGGTCATTGGTAAGCTTAGAGTACACATCTCGATCCGACAACTGGTTATAAATCTCAATCTTATAATTGTTTATTCCTTGGATCACAATGGCCCCACCTTTATCGGCGGGCCTAATGATGATATCATTGTAATTTTCCAAATTCTGTAGTGCTGAATCCTGAAATTCCAATTTAGTGAGGTTTGGCTGTATTTTACAAGGAGTAGACGCATACCTATTGGCAGAGTCATTAACAATCTACTAAATGTCTTCAAAGAAGAATTTGTAGACACAGGGTCAAAATTAGATCGAGATACTTTACACATGAAGGTTTCTTGAACCGATGGATTTCTCAAAGGATTTTCATCTTTAAATAATTCTTTCAATCTCAACTTTCTGGAAAATTTGTGTAAATTAAGTTTCCAGTTAAATTTATTGTGACTATTGGTTGGTACAAAACTCAAACCTTTGTTCAATACCCTGAATTCTACTGGAGTCAGGGTACGATCAGAGTGATTGAAGATTAAGGTTTCTTCCTTTGAGCCATCTTTCTTGTTCCTCTTCCCTTGCCCACCTCGACGGGTGGGAGATCGTCTCTGATATTCAGAGAGGGCCCATGGATGCCACCTCTAAAGGGACCACCGGCCTAGATGTAGTGTCATCTGTTTCAGAAACTCTAAAGTCACTGTCACTACTTGACTTATATTGGTCATTATAACCTCCCTTAAATCTTTGAAGCAGGAGATTAATGCATTGAATTCACCCATAAAGTTTACTTATACATATAGCACTAGCAATGCCAACTTTTTGGATGTTAATGTGATGGTAAGAGATGGTAAAATACAGAAAGGTGTGTTCTGCAAGCTTACGGATAGGAACACCTTGCTAATGGCTAATAGTCACCATCCACCATTTCTAAAGAAAGGACTGCCGCGTTTACAAATGATGCGGGTGGCACGCATCACTAGTGACCCGGCTAAGATTAACCTGAGCTGGACATGTTGATTGATAAATATGTCGCTAGAGGTTATGATATGAATTTACTGATGGGACAGAAAGAAGAGGTCCTTAAGATGCAGAGATCTCTCTTATTAAACCCTAGTAAAAGAGATGAGGTAAATGTCATCTCTTGGACAGGTGATTTTACGTTGGCCAGTCCAATTATCAGGAGAGCCACTAAGGCATTGTGGCTGATTATAAGTACAGATAAGGATTTACCTATGCGTCACAATAAAAGACCATTGGCAGCCTTCAAGAGGGGCAGTAACTTCAGGGATAGACTAGTTCGGTCAGATATCTCTAATTTTGGTAAGACACCCCTTCCTAATGTATATCTTAAACCACCTGGCTGTTATAAGTGTAGTGAGTGTACAACATGCAAATTTTTGATACAGTGCAAGACATTTAAGCACCCACATAATAATACCATATATGACATAAGATTTGTACTTACTTGACTATCCACTTTTGTTGTCTACATTATTGTATGCCCGTGTGGGTTATATTACGTGGGTCAAACCACAAGGAAATTCAGGGAGAGGATGAGAACACATCGCCCTGCCATACGTATTCTATTAAATGGTAGAGATATTGACCAGCCAGTGGCACAACACTTTAGGGAAGCAGGCCACTCACTGGATTCTTTAAGATATTATATCATCGACCATGTTCCAGCCTCTGTGAGGGGTGGTGATCGAGGAAGATCTTTGTTATATAAGGAATCTCGTTGGATTATAAAATTAGGTACTACAAAACCAGGGGGGCTGAATGATAAAATTAAATGGAACAGCCTCCTCTAGTCATTAGGCTATGATTGGAGTGTACTCTGTGCTATCACTATCTATTAACTGGTATATTCATGTGTTTGTTATGTAGGATTATAGGAATGCTTTTTTCTTTTTTTCTTTCTTTTTCTTATTAGATCATGGTGGTAATTATTAGTCTGTTTCAACTGTTTTGTATATGTCATATATATGTATTATTGTACTATTTATGTAATCATTATAACTCCGTTTTTCCGCAGCTCTTCTACATACTGGTGACTGTAGCAGTGCCCCCACGGTTGTCAGACGGAGCAGGAACAGTGCTGGAACGCATGAAGCCAGTCTGTGGAACGCATGAGGGTGGTTCCCATGGCGATGGCTGGAGGGTGTTCCGGAAGTTCGGCAGAGACTGAATCCGGTGGGAGGTGCTTGCGCCCGTGGTGGAGAGCGATGGAAGGCATATAGATGTGGGGTATTTATTGGTGGGGTAAGTAGTGTTTGTTTTATTGTTGTATGTATTTTTTCATGAGGACGGGGCTGTGACCCCGAAAATGTTTGACAATATATATGTCATTTTTTGTGACTATTACCATTTTCACAGTTTCTCCGCATCATACGGATCTGCAGTGACCCAATAGATGCCAGACAACAGATAGACAACATGCTACTTAAATTTTTGTCCAGAGGATATAGTCCTAAACAACTCAAAACAGCGAAAGCTAAAGCTCTAAAAGTTTCCAGAATGGCAGCTCTCAATAACATAAAATAACTCCAAAAACATTCCAAAATATTATGAGTACAGGATTTTTCCAACAAATCATGGGACCTGATACACACTGCTAAATCAGTATGGCCTATTCTTACGACGGATCCCTCTCTGAAGATGCTTCAAGGTACCAAGGTTACCCCTGCATTTAAAAGGGGTCGCAATATTAAAGATCAGATTGTGCACAATGATATTTCTCAACATAAACCACAAACTCCTGTCCATTTTCTCACCAAAAAGCCTGGCAATGATAAATGCACAGGCTGCATTACTTGCAGTCACTTAGAAACAGGCAATACCTTTGTCCATCCTCACTCCGGCCGCAAATTATACATCAGGTATGCCTTAACGTGTACCAGTCGTTTCGTGGTGTATTATATACGTTGCCCATGTGGTCTTCTTTACATCGGCAAGACCACTAGGCAACTCAAGAAATGCATGGCTTTCCATCGTTCGAGTATCAGAGCTGCCATAGAGGGCAAAGAAGTTGATCAGCCCGTAGCCAAACATTTTAGGGACTTCAAGCATGGATTATCTACGCTACGGTATAAAATGATAGATTGGATTCCCCCCAACATCAGAGGTGGTGACAGAGGACAGATCCTCCTGCAACATGAATCACGTTGGATTCATAATCTCCAAACGCTCCATCCTGGTGGCCTTAATGAAATTAATTCATACACTTGCTTTTATAACCATTTATATTTTTTTCCCCTGTGTTTTCCTCTTTGAGTACATATCATTTGGCTGTTAATGATATTAGATCACGTACAGCTCTTAGAGTTTATTAATAGTTCAGTGGTTCTCTGTATGCAGGATATGTCTTTCATGTGTTTTTATGTTACCTAGATGATGGGGTACACACTGGTGCACACACCCCCTTGTGATGACGATGGCACCGGCGCTTTGGCGCTACCAGTGACGTCATCGGACTCCAGACAGGACGATACAGCATGGTGCAGGCACATAGGGTGAACACTATTTATGGTATGTTACAATGTTGGTTTTTTATGTCTTGATAAAAGTGTATGTCACTGAAACGTTGACAACTAGCAACAATCTTGCTGTGATTTCATTGAAGCTGTGAAGTCTCTTTGAGTGCTTCCCGTAAGTCCTGGGATATATATATATATATATATATATATACACGTTGTATAACATTACCCAATAAAGATACTATTCAGCCACTCCAGTTCTCATCAGATTTTTGATTACACTCACCCATGCCACAGATACAGGTTGAGCGCAGTAGACTTGCTATACTATTTATGTATGTATGTTTATTTCAGGGCCGTAGCTAGGGTAGTGCAGCCGGTGCCATCGCACAGGGCACCACAGGTCAGGGGGGCGCTGTTTGGGCATGTCAATTTTTTGTTTATTATCATTCTTGCTTGTAGCTTCCTCTTATTTTATCCCCAGCATCTCCTGGCCTCTCCTGTCTCTTCCCTGGCCCTTCCCCATGAAGCCATGGCCCTTTTTTGGGTGCATTATGTTCCTTTGAAAAATGAGGGGGGCGCCAATGCTCTTTCTGGCACAGGGCACCAAAAAGTCTAGTTACGGCTCTGGTTTATTTAATATATGTATGTATGTGTTTAATGTAGGGGTGAGCGGGTTCGGATTTCTGAAATCCGAACCCCCCCGAGCCCCCCCGATCCGAGTCCAATCCGAGTCAGGCTCGACTTTTCACGCCTGACTCGGATCTGAAATCGAGGCAAAACGTCATCATCCCGCCTTCCGAGTCTCGCAGGTTTTGGATCCTATATAAGGTACCCGTGTCGGCGCCATTTTCTCACTCGGCTGTGGACAGTGAAGAGGGAGGGTGGGAGTTAGGGCTGGCTGGGCTGTGTAGTGTAGTGTAGTGTAGTGTAGTGCTGCTGTTGTCCACTACTTCAAAGTCCATAGGGGCTGGCTGTGTTGTGCTGTGCTGCTGTTGTTAATAGGGGCTGTGTCCACTACTTCAAAGTCCATAGGGGCTGGCTGGACTGTGTTGTGCAGTCAGTTCTCCATAGGGGCTGTGTCCACTCCAAAGTCCTGTGCAGTGTCCCAGTCCTAAAGGGGTGCTGTAGTGTTGTCCAGGGGGTGCTCTGTCCATCAGGGGTGCTCCCCCCAAGTGCTAAAAAAATAATATATTTTCTGTGTTTGTGAATTGTGTGCGCAGTAGCCACACGTGCATCAACAAAGTAGTGCCAAGCGTGCGCCTGTGTCATAAGTAAAGGGCCGGCTGGCTTGACCATTAAAGGGTGCTGTAACCCCCAAAGTACACTCCAGTCCAAACCAAAAAAAAAATTATTTTCTGTGTTTGTGAATTGTGTGCGCAGTAGCCGCACGTGCATCAACAAAGTAGTGCCAAGCGTGCGCCTGTGTCATAAGTAAAGGGCCGGCTGGCTTGACCGTTAAAGGGTGCTGTAACCCCCAAAGTACACTCCAGTCCAAACCAAAAAAAAAATTATTTTCTGTGTTTGTGAATTGTGTGCGCAGTAGCCGCACGTGCATCAACAAAGTAGTGCCAAGCGTGCGCCTGTGTCATAAGTAAAGGGCCAGCTGGCTTGACCGTTAAAGGGTGCTGTAACCCCCAAAGTACACTCCAAACCAAAAAAAAAATATTTTCTGTGTTTGTGACTTGTGTGCACTGTGGCTGCACGTGCATCAACAAAGGAGCAGCGCCAAGCGTGCGCCTGTGTCCTATAAGTAAAGAGCCGGCTGGCTCATTTCTTAAAGGGTGGTGTAACCCTCAAAGTGCACTACTCTCCAGCAAAAATAAAAAAATATTTTCTGTGTTTGTGTGCGCTTTAGCCGCACGTATATATCAATATAACATAAATGGAGGACCAAACTTTCTCCGATAAAAATAAAATAGGGAAAGATCAAGAACCACTTCCTCCTAGTGCTATTGCTGCTGCTGGGAGTTGTTCATCATCACTACTTTTACTAAACAATTGACCCTCCAACAGTCCCTAGCGATGAGGATGAAGTACGACAGCAGTCATCCTGAAGCAAAACGTATAACTGAGGCCTTGACTGCTATGTTGGTGTTAGACGTGCGTCCGGTATCCGCCATTAGTGCAGTGGGATTTAGACAATTGATGGAGGTAGTGTGTGCCCGGTTCCAAATCCCGTCTAGATTCCACCTGCATCCTCAAAGCAGCAGCGACAAGCGTGCATCTGTCTGTTAAAGGGTGGTGACACCCTCAAAGTGTGCTACACAAACAATTAAAATATTGTTCTTTTTTTTTCTGTCTTTGTGAATTGTGTGGGCTGGAGCCGCACTTGCATCCTCAAAGCAGCAGCGACAAGCGTGCGTCTGTCTGTTAAAGGATTACATCGGTGACAGCATCCAAGTAGGCATGTCAGACAGTCTGTACCTGTACTGGCAGGAAAAAGAAGCAATTTGGAGGTCCCTGTACAAACTGGCTCTATTTTACCTGAGTTGCCACCCCTCCAGTGTGTACTCCGAAAGAGTGTTTAGTGCAGCCGGGAACCTTGTCAGTGAAAGGCGTAGGAGGTTGCTTCCACAAAATGTGGAGAAGATGATGTTCATAAAATGAATTATCAATTCTTCCAGGGAGACCAGCCTCCAGAACGTACAGAGGGACCTGTGGTTCCAGCAGGGACAAATTAATACTCTGTGAGGATGAGGATGTACACACTGAAGAGGGTGAGGAATCGGTGGATGAGGAGGATGAGGATGACATCTTGCCTCCGTAGAGCCAGTTTGTGCAGGGACAGATTAATTGCCAGCTTGTTTTGTGGGGGCCCAAACGAACCAATCATTTCAGCCACAGTTGTGTGGCAGACCCTGGCGCTGAAATGATTGGTTTGTTAAAGTGTGCATGTCCTGTTTATACAACATAAGGGTGGGTGGGAGGGTCCTAGGACAATTCCATTTTGCAGCTCTTTTTTTTCTTTGCATTATGTACAGTTTGGGGCCTAGTTTTTCAAACTGCCATCCTGTCTGCCACTGCAGTTTCACGCCTAGATGGGTCACGTGTTTGTGCCGCCCACTCGTGTCGCTTAGCATAGTCATCCAGCTACCTCGGTGCAACCTTTTGGACATAAAAACACTATTGTGAGGTGTGAGGTGTTCAGAATAGACTGGAAATGAGTGGAAATTAAGGTTATTGAGGTTAATAATAGCATAGGAGCAGAAAAACCTACAAATTCTGTGATTTTAGCTGTTTTTATGCTTTTTTAAAAAAAAATACAGATCCAAAACACAAAACCCAGAACCCAAAACACGGAAGGGTGGTTTTGGCAAAACCAATCCAGATCCAAAACACGAAGAAAGATCCAGATCCAAAACCAAAACACAAAACACGAAAAGTGGCCGGTGCACACCCCTAGTTTAATGTATATATTACACAAATCAGCTGTCTCCATGATCCCCTTCACTGATACTTTCATAGAAGTAAAACTTAGCACTGCATAGTCTGACTCATCAGTGCTACTGCACTTGCATGAACTGGACTTCACACAGGCACACTAAGCCCCTGCGCCTGGTGGAGGGAGCCGGACAGGGGTGGAGGTATCTGAAAAGATTTTTCTTCACAACCTAGGACTCCATCTGCAATTGGTGAATGCTCCCGCAGTCCAGATTAATTTAGGTCCCCATACTACTGTATGGGGACAGTGGCCAGATCGGGGCTGAATGGTAACCTGGAGATATCAGTGATATCTCCTACTATACCTTTATAATGCATGGCTCCAATTCGTATGTGTTAATTTTCACTTACTTTTATAGAAATTAAGTGATGATGAATAGCCCCCGAGCTGTCTTAATAAGAGAGCTAAATATACTTACTGAAATACTGAGCGTATAGGTATGAACTGTACAGGGAATGTTTTAGTCATGTTAGTATAGTTTAACATCTCCATTATATTTTATTATATGCTGTTGGATTTCGATACTGCGAGAATATCTTATTAAAAAAAAGGTGATTATGCAAACTGCTGTCTATAACAATATAGTCATGCAACATTTCTTAAGCCTATGTATATATGTAAATATGATGATAGATTCTTTCATAACACAATTCTTCAGAGTAGGCTGCTTATTAATGAACAAAGGCAATGACAAGAATCAATGTTAGGGCAGAAAGATTGGCAATAAAATATAGCATCATTTAAATCTTTAAAAAAAACAATAAAATCTATGAGGCATAGGGAAGACTAATGTGCAATCTTGAAAAATACTGGATGGCCATGCATAGACTGAAGAGTGAATATTTTCCTTCTTTCAAAAGCATTTTGTTTCTGGGACTAGGGAAATTGTGGATGATATTTGTTGTTACTCCCAGCCCAATAAGTAATGTTACATATAAATTAGTTATTTTCCCCCAAAAATACTTTCATCTAAGTTATGTATTATTTTTAGTCAGGGGCCTCTTAAGAGCAGAGAAGGCCCGTGTGCATTCCCCATCCGGGGGCCCCTCCTCTCTCCCCGGTGACCGGCCAGCCGCATCAGAGTGTGCCCAGAGTCTATTGCGCATGCGCAGATTGCCGGGGAAATGGCACAGCCGCCATTTTCCTGGTGATTTCCTCACTGCGCATTCGCAAAATGCCCTGGCGCCCATTTTCCGGTGTTTTGAGCAGCACTGAGACACCCGATGCGGGACCTTGGAAAGGTAAGTTTTAGATAATATGGGTGCAGGGTGTGCGGTGCGGGCACCCCCTGGACCCTGGGGCCTGTGTATCCTGCATCCATTATAGATGTTTTTAGTACAGGAAATCAAAGTTAGCATGACATGCTTAATAATTTTTTGAAGGAATAAGAGAGAATACAGTCTATTGTCTTTGATAACTTAAATGTCAGTCACAGGTCTTACCTCATGACACACAACAGTCCATATTTCTGGGAAAATGGCAATATCATAAATCATCCTGGGCTTGATAGAAATGGGCATAGCCTAGATTGTATTTCTTATTTGTCTCAATGTTCTTTCATTAATGTTGTTCTTTCATGAACCATCCACTTTTATATAATATTATTATTATTGTCATGGTTTTCCACTACTAGATAGTCTTTGATGTCTTTGGTCTGAAAAAGTTAAGGCCATGTAGATATTTTACATGTCAGTCAATAGGTCTTAGTAACACAATAGCTAAGGTCAATACTTGTAAGCAATACCATATATTAGCATATGTTCAAATGCAGAATTTATAATACATTGTTTAATCTTAGATAAGATATTCACATGGCTTATAAAATAAATTATACAATTACGTAGTACTAAAATAAAGGTGTATATCAAAAAAAGAAAACAAAACAAAAAACTCATTAGCTTACTCTGGGTTATAATTTGCTTGTATATACAGTATGTTGATGTAATGAGGTGGATGAGGTGGATGTTATGACAATAGGTGGCCTGATTCCACATCAAATCTCCTACTTAACTTGAGATTTTACTTGTTTTAATTGTGACTTGCAATGAATTTTCAGACCTAGATAAGGTGCTTACCTGTATTTAGGTTTAATATTTATATGATTTATTATCTATGTCTTTGATCATATTGACTTGTATAATAAAATAATTACATATCCAGTGCCAGATTAAGGTCCACATGGGCCTGGAGCTGGAATTTACGAAGGGCCTACTGTGTGCCTCCACAGGGGGTGTGATCAACGCTGTGGAAGTGTTACTAGTGTATTGGGGGGGGGGCAATGTTGAGGGGTATGGTCTGCACAGGGGGTGTGGCCTGTGCCGAGGAGGGTGACTAGCACCTCACTTTAAAAAACAACAATCTCCCTCCCCTCTTCACTTAATGTGATAGTATATAAAGGGAAAAAAAACCTTGTTAATGTGACCATATTATGACAAAAAAGAAAAATGTTTCTTGTTGATGTAAATGTGTAACCCCTCTACTATATAACATACAGGTAACTTAGTGATGTAATGAATGGGAAATCTCTCAATATAAAAATAGAGAGACCTTACCTTAGGGGCATATCTTTTAAATTATGTGGTCTGTCCCCGCAAATGACGAATCCTAATTGCTGCAAATCGCAGCAATAAGAATTCTTGTTCCGCTTGGATGAATCCATTTTAATCGCTGGGACAGGGGCTCTGAGAAGAGCCTGTCAAGGCGATTAGGAATAATTAAAGTTAACATATCCGCGATCACTTTGCTTCTATCTATGGACCGCCTTACTGCTACTGAAAGGCTGTAGCTGCAAGGGTGCCGTAGTAGGAAGCAAATCGTGGATGTGACGCCCTTCGGGATGTCCAGCAGCCCAAGAAAAATGAATTACAAAATCCCTCTCCAGCAGGGCAGCCGCATAGCAGGTGAAGAAGTTGTTATGCCGCGTATCCAGTACGCGATTAAACAGAGCAATTTAACGATAACGACATCATTATCATTCAATCACTTGTTAATTGTCCGCAAATCAGGCAGTTTAAAGTAAAAACTGACCAGCAATGCGCACGCCCGCTGGTCGTTTTTGACATCTATCATCACCCAAACATGCTGGTCAACCTGACGACTTTGTCAGGTTGACCATGACCATGCTCGGGGATGATTGATGTGCCTACACTGAACGACTGAACGTTCAGTGTAGGCACATCACAGACTGTGAAACGACTGCACGATTACAATGTCGTAATCATGCTCCCGTTTCACAGTCGCCTAGTGGATGTGCGGAATTAGCCATCCATCCCCATAGAAAACTATGGGGATGGACGCTTTGTGAGCAGGAGGATGGAAAACTGGATATATCTCTGATGTCTCTTGCTTTCCTCTTTTGTCAAAAGCCACAAAGCATTTTTGGCAATCCTGCAGCAACCAGAAAAAGTATGCAAGATCCCTCTATGGCAGGACTGGAAGTCCACAGGATGCCCAATCGGCTGCATTATATACACACATTATATATATATATATATATACCAGAGGGTGTGGCACACCGGGCATATCCAAGAAATTTCTTGGATATGCCCTGAGTGCCGCACCCTCTGGTATGCCTATTTGTTGATATTTGTGGTGGCACCGGGCGAAGATATATATTTTTTATGAGTGCCGGGCCATATTTGATCATATATATATATATATATATATATATATATAGACATACATACATACATATATTTACACATATACAGTATAAACACATTTATATTTTATATACATACTACAAAAATACTGTGTATATATAGATATAGTATATATTTATACATATATTTACACATATACAGTATACACACATATTTATATATATATATTAGGGGTGAGCCGGTTCGGATTTCTGAAATCCGAACCCCCCCGAGCCTCCCCGATCTGAGGCCGATCCGAGTCAGGCTCGACTTTTCCCGCCTGACTCGGATCTGAAATCGAGGCAAAATGTCATCATCCTGCCTTCCGGGTCTCGCGGGTTTTGGATCCTATATAAGGTACCCGCGTCGGCGCCATTTTCTCACTCGGCTGTGGACAGTGAAGAGGGAGGGTGGGAGTTAGGGCTGGCTGGGCTGTGTAGTGTAGTGTAGTGTAGTGTAGTGCAGAGTAGTGTTGTGCTGTGCTGTGCTGTGCTGTGCTGTGCTGCGCTGTGCTGCGCTGTGCTGCTGTTGTCCATAGGGGCTGTGTCCACTACTTCAAAGTCCATAGGGGCTGGCTGTGTTGTGCTGTGCTGCTGTTGTTAATAGGGGCTGTGTCCACTACTTCAAAGTCCATAGGGGCTGGCTGGACTGTGTTGTGCAGTCAGTTGTCCATAGGGGCTGTGTCCACTCCAAAGTCCTGTGCAGTGTCCCAGTCCTAAAGGGGTGCTGTAGTGTTGTCCAGGGGGTGCTCTGTCCATCAAGCGTGCTCCCTCCAAGTGCAAAAAAAATAAATATTTTTCTGTGTTTGTGAATTGTGTGCACTGTGGTTGCATGTGCATCAACAAAGGAGCAGCGCCAAGCGTGCGCCTGTGTCCCATAAGTAAAAGGCCAGCTGGCTTGTCCGTTAAAGGGTGCTGTAACCCCCAAAGGGCACTCCAAACAAAATAAAAAAAAAATATTTTTTTGTGTTTGTGAATTGTGTGCGCAGTAGCCGCACGTGCATCAACAAAGTAGTGCCAAGCGTGCGCCTGTGTCCCATAAATAAAGGGCCGGCTGGATTGACCGCTAAAGGGTGCTGTAACCCCCAAAGGGCACTCCAAACAAAATAATTTTTTTTTTTCTGTGTTTGTGAATTGTGTGCACTGTGGCTGCACGTGCATCAACGAAGGAGCAGCGCCAAGCGTGCGCCTGTGTCCCATAAGTAAAAGGCCGGCTGGCTTGTCCGTTAAAGGGTGCTGTAACCCCCAAAAGGCACTCCAAACAAAATAAAAATATATATATTTTTGTGTTTGTGAATTGTGTGCGCAGTAGCCGCACGTGCATCAACAAAGTAGTGCCAAGCGTGCGCCTGTGTCCCATAAATAAAGGGCCAGCTCGATTGACCGCTAAAGGGTGCTGTAACCCCCAAAGGGCACTCCAAACAAAATAAAAAATTTTTTTCTGTGTTTGTGAATTGTGTGGGCTGTAGCTGCACGTGCATCAACAAAGGAGCAGCGCCAAGCGTGCGCCTGTGTCCCATAAGTATTTCTTAAAGGGTGGTGTAACCCACAAAGTGCACTAGTCTCCAACAAAAATAAAAAATTATTTTCTGTGTTTGTGTGCGCCTTAGCCACACGTATATATCAATATAACATAAATGGAGGACCAAACTTTCTCCGATAAAAATAAAATAGGGAAAGATCAAGAACCACTTCCTTCTAGTGCTGAAGCTTCTGCCACTAGTCATGACATAGACGATAACATGCCATCAACGTCGTCTGCCAAGGCCGATGCCCAATGTCATAGTAGAGGCCACATACAATCCCAAATGACAAAGTTCAGGAAAATGACCTTGAAAAAAACATTTAAATCATCTGAAGAGAAACGTAAACTTGCCAATATGCCATTCACAACACGGAGTGGCAAGGAACGGCTAAGGTCTTTCCCTATGTTCATGACTAGTGGTTCAGCTTCACATGACGATGGAAGCCCTCCTCCCACTAAAAAAATCAAACGAGTTAAGCTGGCAAAAGCACAGCAAAGAACTGTGCGTTCTAAGAAGATATCACAAATCCCCAAGGAGAGTCCAAGTGTGGTGGCGGTTGCGATGCCTGACCTTCCCAGAACTGGATAGGAAGAGGTGGCTCTTTCCACCATTTGCATGCCCCTGCAAGTGCTGAAAGGAGCACCCACAGTCCACTTACTGATATGCAAATTGAAGATGTCACTGTTGAAGTACAACAGGATGAGGATACTGGTGTAGCTGGCACTGAGGAGGAAGTTGGCGAGGAGGATTCTGATGGTGATGTGGTTTGTTTAAATCAGGCTCCGGGGGAGACAGTTGTTGTCCGTGGGATGAAAAAGCCCATCACGGTCATGCCTGGGCAGAAGACCAAACATTCCACCTCTTTGGTCTGGCAATATTTCTATCCAATTCCGGACAACAACTGTCTTGCCATATGTACCATATGTAAAGGTGAAATAAGTAGGGGTAGGGATGTTAACCACCTAGGAACATCCTCCCTTATACGGCACCTGCAGCGCGTTCATAAAAAGTTACTGTCAAGTTCAGAAACTTTGGCTAAGACCATAAGCAGTCCAGGGACACCTAAATCCCTTTTTCCTGTTTTATCCAAGGAATCGGTGGATGAGGAGGATGAGGACGACATCTTGCCTCCGTAGTGCCAGTTTGTGCAGGGACACATTAATTGCCAGCTTGTTTTGTGGGGGCCCAAACGAACCAATAATTTCAGCCACAGTCATGTGGCAGACCCTGGCGCTGAAATGATTGGTTTGTTAAAGTGTGCATGTCCTATTTATACAACATAAGGGTGGGTGGTAGGGCCCAAGGACAATTCCATCTTGCACCTCTTTTTTTTCTTTGCAGTATGTACTGTTTGGGGCCTAGTTTTTCAAACTGCCATCCTGTCTGCCACTGCAGTGTCACTCCTAGATGGGCCACGTGTTTGTGCCGCCCACTCGTGTCGCTTAGCATAGTCATCCAGCTACCTCGGTGCAATCTTTTGGCCATAAAAACAATATTGTGAGGTGTGAGGTGTTCAGAATAGACTGGAAATTAGTGGAAATGAAGGTTATTGAGGTTAATAATTGCATAGGAGCAGAAAAACCCACAAATTCTGTGATTTAAGCTGTTTTTATGCTTTTTAAAAAAAAAATACAGATCCAAAACACAAAACCCAGAACCCAAAACACGGAAGGGTGGTTTTGGCAAAACCAATCCAGATCCAAAACACGAAGAAAGATCCAGATCCAAAACCAAAACACAAAACACGAAAAGTGGCCGGTGCACACCCCTAATATATATATACATACACAATATACATATGTATGTATATACTGTATATGTATGTAAATATATGTGTTTATACCGTATATGTGTAAATATATGTGTATATATAATTATATATATATATATGCACACATTTACATACATATATTGTGTATGTGTATATATATATATATATATATATATATATACACACACACACACACCAATATACCAATATACTATATATATATATATATATATAGTGTATATATATATATATATATATATATTGTATATATATATATATATATATATATATATATAGTTATATACACATATCTATTAGGGATGAACGGGTTCGGTTCCCTGAGAACCGAACCCACCCGAACTTCGGGGATCCGGGGCAATCCGAGCCCAAGCTCGGATCTCCCTGTCTGCCCCGGATCCCTCTCCCGAGGCAAAACCTCGAGATCTGCTGTCAGATCTCGAGGTTTTGCCTCGAGCGGCCATTTTAAAAAAAACGCCTTTGCCTTTAATGGGCAAAGTGCTGATTGGCTGACAGAGCCGTCTGTCACGGCTCTCAGCCAATCAGCATTATGGTGCTCATTTGCATGTAGCACGGACTCGTGAGATCCGTGCTACATGCATCTGTGTGACTGACAGTGACACAGAGCACAGATGGGTCAGTGAGACCCCCCCCAAATGAACGGCTCCCTCCATTGTAGTCAATGGTGGGAGCCGCAAGGTTATTAAAGTGTTACCCTGCGGCTCCCACCATTGACTACAATGGAGGGAGACGTTCATTGGCTGAGAGACGGGAGATGACCTCTCTCAGCCAATGAACGCTTAGCAGCGGGGTTTCCATGGTGATACCCCGCCGCTAAGCTCTCATTCGGGAAGTACCGTTCTATAGAACGGTACTAAGTTCGTGGATCGCGTTTTAGTTTTTTTTTTTTGCCAAGTCAGGGGATGCCTACTTTGGAACGAAGAGGACAGAACCTCGCATAGGAGATGGTGAGTATGTTTTTTTTCACAGGTCCCCTAGGGATACTTTACCGGACAAGTGGACCGATGCGACAGGTTACATAGGTGAGTATGTGTACATGTGTGTGTGTGTGTGTATGTATGTTTAATAAACTTATACTGTCGCGGTGTGTGTGTCCTGTGTTTTTTTAAACATTTTTTTTACAGGTGAACTACAGGTACTAGTGGGCCCTTAATGCCCTGCATGCTGGTACTTGTGGTTCTCCAAGTACCAGCATGCGGGGCAGGCTAGCTGGGACTTGCAGTTCTACTTGTAAAGACAATGTTTGATATTCTTTATTTACACCACACCACACAATCAACCCGCCACCCACCGCCACCAGGGGTGGCGGGGATAGCCCCGGGCTATCAGCCTGGGCCTGGTTCTGACTAGCCCGGTGCTGGTTGTGCTTAAGTACAGGGGACCCCTACGTCGTTTGTCCCCTGTATTTATGCACACCCAGCACTGGGTTACTAATGCCCGGGGCTGGTTGCTCTTTTTTGGGGGGGTGCACGCCATATTTTTCTTTTTTTACACAGGTTTTTTTTTTTTTTTTTACCACAGCAGCATAGACGGGTCTCACGGACCTGTCATTGCTCTGTGCCAATCACACAGATGCATGTAGCATGGATCTCCCAGGTTTGTGCTACATGCAAATGGGCATCATAACGCTGATTGGCTGATTGTTCAGAATAGAGTGGAAATGAGTGGAAATTAATGTTATTTGGGTTATTAATAGCGTAGGAACAAAAAAAGGCCCATTTTATGTGATTTTAGCGTTTTTTTTTATTTTTTAAGAAAAAATCCAGATCCAAAACACAAAACCCAGAACCCAAAACACGGAAGGGTGGTTTTGGCAAAACCAATCCAGATCCAAAACACGAAGAAAGATCCAGATCCAAAACCAAAACACAAAACACGAAAAGTGGCCAGTGCACACCCCTAATATCTATATATATATTTATATATATATATATATATATATATATATAAAATTTGTCAGTGACTGCATTAAAATCTTCTTGCCAGTACCTGTTGATCTGCAGCACTGTAGCAACCAGCAACACATCCGCTCTGTAACCCCGACTAGCAGCAGCCAACAGGAGGACTAATCCAGTCTAACTCCTCAGGAGTACAGTCCACCACGGTCGGGCAGCCCTCACGGTGCTCACATGTAGGCTATGGCCGGGCATCTTCTTTCTGGGCGCAGGCACGTGATAGGGTGACACTTCTGTGACGTTGCACATGGCGACGTCACGCGGCACCGAGGCTGTGTATTGCCGAGCAGGGAGGGCTACAAAAGTCCTCCTCTGAGCCGCAATTTGCTATTTCTGCCAATATTTGATCCGCCTCATGGAAGGAATGGGGGAGGGGGGTTGGGGGGAACGGCATCTCAGACGGCCACTAGCTGTAGCAGGAAAATACATTTCTTGCATTGCAGTTTTGAAATTTGGTTTGGAATATAGCAAATTTAATTAAGTGAATGCAAAATTATAGAAATATGCTGGGCAAGAACTTGCATGAGGAAAGACGCCTTTAAAATGTCTCTATTATGCTAAAATACAATAGTCATATTTTTCTGCACTTGAAAAAACATCTGCAACTTTTAATACGTCATTCTGTATGTCTGTATTACTTAAATAAATAGCTATAAGGAGCACGCTTTAATTCAATAACTTATTGGCCTTGCTTTTTACAAAATCTACGTATAGCAGTTGGGTTTCAAGACCTGTTTTGCGGATGCACTGCCCCTCCTCAAGGGAGGTTTTTCGGAATCGGTATGAAACACCACCTTAAGCCCGGCGGATGAAATAACGACGTCGGAAGGCCGGCAGCTGAAGATCCTGATTAAGGTAAGTAATACCCCTAACCCTCCTCTTTCCCCCACTAACCCTAATCCTCCCTTAGGGATGCCTCCCCTAGTGCCTAACCGTAACCTCCCCTAAACCTAACCCCCCCTGCCCCACACCCTAAACTTAACCCTCCCGAGGGGGTGCCTAAACCTAACCTTCCCCCAGTGGTGCCTGACCCTAACCCCCCTTCCCCTAGCCTAAGTCTAACCCTCCCAGGGGGGTGCCCAACCCTAAATCCCCCCCGGGAGTCCCTAATCCTAACCTTCTCCCCCCACGGCTAAGTGCTCCCAATGCCCGGCTTACCTTCAATCGGTATGCCATCCGTCAGGATTTCAGCTGATGATAGGCGTCTATGATTAGTCCCATGCCGGGATTTCACAGTCGGGAAGCCGGCGGTCGGCACTTCGACCGCCGGCTTTCTGACTACATCCCCACTTTTTCCCCACTTTTTCTTTTTGTATTAAGCACAATACTACCTGCCACCTCCTCTGTCCATAGTCAGTTCCTTATATTTGCATATAGAGGTACAATTCATACAAATATACTGTTGTTTCTTTTATACTGTATGTGAAAATATGTGAATGCAGCTAAAAGGGAAAATAGATTGTCATGGCTATGATAAACCCCTCCATATAATTGCTCATAGAATTGGCTTAATAAAACTTTTTATTAAAACACTCATAAACATAACACTGTTGAGCACCTCTTGTGTTGCAGGTGGCTAGCTTACTAGTAACTTTTCTTTGTCTTAAAATCACTGTCATTCTTATATGCTCTAGTATAGACTCCCTTTTAATACTATAATACTTGACCATCGCGACCATCGGACTTGAAGAGGGAAACCCTGCGGTCGGGTTTCCCAGCTGCAAGCCCAGAAGTGATTTTGGCTCTATCAGAGCCAAAATTACTCCCTCTGACATCACTAGTGATGTCAGTAGGGCCGGCTTCAGACGGTTGGCGTTCCCATGGGAACGCCTCCATCTGGCAGGAACGCCCCCGGCACGCCCACCAAAGGGGGCGTGCTGTCAATCAACATCGACAGCACGCCCCCTTTGGTGCGAGACCCCGAGCGATAGAAAGCCCGTCACTCGCCGGGTCTCGCGCATGCGCACGACGGAGCTCCCTCTGTCGTGCGCATGTGCAGTGGGGAACATCAACCCACTTGCGAGCGACCCCCATAATGCAAAGAAAAGGGGTGCAAGATGGAACTGTCCTTGGGCCCTTCCACCCACCCTTATGTTGTATATAGTAAACAGGACATGCACAGTTTGACAAACCAATCACTTCAGCGAAAGGGACTGTCAATTGTGGCTGAAGCGATTTGTTTGTTTGGGCCCCCACAAAACAAGCTATCAATGGGCAGCTGAAATAGCTGGCTATGATCTCTCCATGCACAAACTGGCTTTACAGGAGGCAAGATGTAGTCGCAATCATTATCCGATTCCTCACTCTCATCAGTGTGTATATCATTTTCACACAATATTAATTTGTCCCCGCTGTAATCCACCATTACAGCCTCAGGTGTTTCTGTAATTTTTGGAGGCAATTGGCGGTAAAGGTCTTCCTCGTGAAATTTGTAGTTCATTTTGATGAACATCATCTTTTCCACATTTTGAGGAAGTAGCCTCCAACGCTGATTACTGGCAAGGTTCCCGGCTGTACTGAAAACTCTTTACACACTGGAGGGTGGGCAGCTCAAGTAAAGCAAAGCCAGTTTGTACAAGGGCCTCCAAATTGCCTTTTTTCCTGCCAGTAATGACTGTCTGACATGCCTATTTGGACGCTATCAATAAAATAGTCCTCAACCATTCTTTGAATGGTCACCATATCAGATGGAGTCGCGGTAGAGGTCTAATTAATTGTAGGCAATTCTTTTGACCCAACCAGATGTCAAAACTCAGTTGTGTTGACTCATCTGCATCACCAGTGGGTCTTTTTTTGGTAAAGTTTAGTTTTTTCCTGGCAGTCGCACTTGCTGGAGGAACTGAAGGAGGAGCCATCGCTGCATCCGCTTGAACTGACAATTTCCTTACCAACAACTATTTGCATCTCTTTAGATCTGTGTCCACTGGGAAGAAAGACACAATGTATGACTTAAACCTAGGATCCAGCACGGTTGCCAAAATCTATTGATCTGTTTGTAAGATCCTGACAACCCTTATATCCTGGCGAAGCAAATAAAGGACTTGATTTACAAGTCCGACATGCTTAGCGGAATCGCTTCATTTCAGCTCCTCCTTCAGTTTATCAAGCTCCTTTTCCAACAGTCTAATTAGGGAAATTACCTGATTCAAGCTAGCAGTGTCTGAACTCACTTCACAGGTGACTACTTCGAAGGGTTTCAGCACTTTGCACAACATGGAATTTTCCACTGAGCTTAAATACGGTACATTCCTCATCCTCTTCTTATGTCATAGTTCATTATGTAGCTTTGATTAGCTTTTTGCTGTTCCTCCATCCGCTGAAGCATATAAAGCATATATGAAGCTCCACCTTGTAACTACCTCTTGCTTCAGCTGGTGACAGGGCAAATTCAACATTTCTTGCAGGTGCTGCAATCTTCTACATGCACCTGCAGAATGGCGAAAATGTCCAGAAATTTTGCGGGCCACAGAGAGCATCTCCTGCACGGACCTGTCATTTAAAAAAAAAAAAAATTTGCACCACCAAGTTGATTGTGTGAGCAAAACATGGGATATGTTAGAATTCACCCTGCTGTAATGCTCTCACAATATTGGTGGCATTGTCAGAAATCACAAATCCCGAAGAGAGTCCAAGCGGGGTAAGCCATTTTACAATGACTCCCCTGAGTTTTTCTAAGCAGCAGTATGCCTACCTTTGAATGAGCTGCTGTTTCTTAGATGCTGCGGTTGGTGCCTATAAAGGCAATACACCCAGCCAGTGGGCTGCTACAGTCATGTAATCTTGCATTTGTCCTCTTCCACTTGCCCACATATCTGTGGTTAAGTGGACAGTGGGTACAACGGCAGTTTGTAGGACACTAATTAAGTTTTTATAGCGTCCCTGTACAGGCTGGGAATTGCTTTTCTAGTGAAGTGGAACCTAGATGGGATTTGGTAGTGGGGACACAGGAACTCAATTAACTGTCTAAAACCCACTGCACTAATGGCGGATATCGGACACACATCTAATACCAGCATAGATGTTATGGTGTCAGTGATACTCTGTGCAACTGGGTGACTGCTGTCATACTTGCTCCCCCTTGCAAAGCATTGTTTAACAGCCAATTTTTTTAACTACTACTAGTAGTATTTATGGTCCCCTTCTGTGATGAAGATCCACTCCCAGCAGCAGCAGGTGTAACACTCAATGATTCTTCTGAGGAATACAGAATAGGGGAGGACTGAGCTAGCCTTATCAAATTGGATGCAGGACTAGTTCTGATCATGATTGAGGATATTGTTGATTAAGGTGCTGGTGGTGAAAATTCCAAGTGCTTGGATCTAGCAGAGAGAAGGGAGCTAGCTGAAGCTGGACTGCTAGTTGTTACTTTTTTAGCCAAAGTTTCAGAATTTTGCTAACACATTGGATGGATGTGCTGTAGATGATGTAACAGTGAAGAGGTTCCAAGATGGTTAAGGTCCCTACCTCTACTTACTGGCATGACAATGTGTACAGATGGCTTGACAATTGTTGTCCGGATTTGGGTAGAATTTATTCCATGGGCAACAACTGTTTGCCCTGCAGCCTGATTTACACAAACAACATCCTCATCAACATCCTCATCATCAACATCCTTATTAGCGTCAGCTATGCAAATATCTTCTTCATCCTGGTGCACTTACACAGAAGCATCCTTGATTTCTATGTCAGCATGTTGATATGTGCTGCTCATCCCCACATTTGCAGAGGATGCACAAGTGGTGAAAGGAGGCTCTTCTTCGAGTACAGTTTTGGAAAGGTCAGGCTCACACATGGCACCCACTGACACACTTAGACTCGCCTCAGGGATTTGTGACATTCCTGAGCGCACAGTTGGTTCCTGTGCCTTAACGATTGTAATTTTTTTTAAATGTCTACAGAGAGAAGGGTTAATATCATCATAAGAGGCAGATCCGCCAGTCATAAATAAAGGCAAAGGCCTTAGCCTTTCCTTGCCACTTCGTGTGGTGAAAGGCATATTGCTAATTTTATGTCTTTCTGCAGATAACTCTCCCTTTGATGTTTTTTTTCTTTACCAATGAAAAAGATTGGTTCTTTGATTTTAGATGCCATGAATTAAGCCCAGTATGCCCTTGGGTATTGGCTTTAGTAGATGACGTAGACAGACTAGTATCGTCATGACTGGTGGCACTGGCAGCAGCTCCAGCACTAGTATGTGGTTCCTGCTCTCCTCTCAACAGATTGTTCTCTATAACGACAAACATGAATGAAGTGGGGTACAGCACACATGTCAATTTGTACCAATTTTAAATATTACACTTCAGTATCAATGACCTACAGTGTCACACTATTTTTTATTAATTAAACATTGCCCTACCACTTACATTGTCACAATATTTATTATGAATACACTGCGCTACCACTTACTATGTCACAATACATATTGAATATTACACTGCATTTCCACTTTCCATGTCACAATATTTTTTATGAATTATACACTGCATTTCCACTTACAGTGTCACAATATTTTTTATGAATACACTGCGCTACCACTTACAGTGTCGCAATACGCATTGAATATTACACTGCATTTTCACTTAAAGTGTCACAATATTTTTTAAGAATACACTACACTACCACTTAAAGTGTCACAATATTTATAGAATATTACACTGCGTTTCCACTTATAGTGTCACAATATTTTTTATGACTACACTGCGCTACCACTTACAGTGTCACAATATTTTTATGAATACTCTGCGCTACCACTTACAGTGTCACAATACGTGTTGAATATTACACTGCGTTTCCACTTACAGTGTCAGAATATTTTGAATGAATATATTACACTGTGATATTACTGACCAACAGTGTCACAATACTGGTATGAATAATATTACACTGTGACATTACTGACCGACAGTGTCACTCAATACTTTATAAATTATACACTGCAGTATGATGAACCTACAGCGTCACTCACAATATGGCAAGTAGTGTCACAGTGTTTTGGATACACTGGGGGGGGGGTATGGCATACAGAGTCAAAGTGTGGGGCACTTTTTTTAACTTATTATTTTTTTTTTAATTTCTAGTTACTTTTTTTTGTTACAGCCCAAGGACAGACAGCACATTAGATGAAAAGCACAACCCTGGACAGCACACCACTTGATGGACAGCACAGCACACCTCTGGATTAGCAAAGCAATGATAAATAACACAGCTCCCTGGACAGAGCACAGCACACCCTGCCTGTATTGGACAACACAGCCCAGCACAGCGCACCCCTGTATTGGGAACACAGCCCAGCACAGCGCACCCCTGTATTGGACAACACAGCCCAGCACAGCAAACCTCCCCATTGGATGAAGCACAGCCCTGACAGCCCGGGACTCAGCAAGCAAATGGCGCCGATCACCGCGGGGAGGGACTTATTTACAATCCAAAACCCACGAGAATCCAACAGTGGGATGATGACGTTTTGCCTCGTTTTGGGATCTGAGTTAGGCGGGAAAACCCGAGTCAGACTCGGAACCCGGCTCGGATCGCAAAGTTCAGGTGGGTCCGGTTCTCAGAGAACCGGACCCGCTCATGTCTTCTCACAACATCACATAATATCCTTGCACAGCATCACATACTGCACCCCACACAGCACATAATGTCCCACTCACAACAGATAATGTCCCCCTCACACCACTTACTTACACCTTCACTGCCCTCCTTGCAACACACTCACCCCTCCAGCAAACTTGCCTTGCCTTGAGTCTTGTCTCCTGGTTGGTGACAGGGGGCCTGATTCATTACAGACTGCAATTGCAGCAGCATATGCAGATCGGCCGATAGTGTGTACTGCGCATGCGTATGCACTGCAGTGTGCGTGGGCAGGTCAGGATTGCGAAAGCATTGCGATCACGCACGCAGACAGAAAGCCATCACAAACTGAGTGACAGGACGTCAGCATTTGGGGGTGGAGATGAGGGAGTGGTCAGAGAAATGCAGGTGTACCTTTCTAATTAAACTCCATTACATGGGTGTGCATAAATTAGCCACTGCAACGTCATACGCAGCTTAAATACTCACTGGGTGCGAAGAGAGTTGCAATATCTGAGACAGGTCAGACCTGCTGTAATTCTGAGTGAGGGTCGATGTTAGCGATGTCTACATAGGACTGCGAGGTCTTTTGGATGTGAGAAAGCGGTAGTGGGCGTCTCTATGCTGGCTGAGTAGTTGCAAACATTAACATATTTTTTGCAGTAGAACTGCATGCGTAATCGCAGCTGCAATCGCAATAGTGATCCGTAATGAATCAGGCCATTGTCCTCCTAGTAGCTGTTTCAAGTCGGTTCTGATCTTGTTGGCTGGTGGCCAGCTGGCTCCTCTGCAGTAGTGCGCAGATTGTGGAGAGGATCACAGGAAGGCAGAACTGAACTACATATTGGAAAAAATAAAAGTTTGGTAAGCTGGGGTTGCCTGCCCTGTTGCCTCTGAATCTGCCTATGCTCTAGATTGATTTCCCTCAATAACATTGTTGTTTCTGTCAGAACTGTTACTTATATGATCTGCTTTATACTAGGTAATATAATATTTTTTATACAGTGTTATATGTGCCTTTGGTCCTATTGAAGAAAGAGCGCTATATAAATAAAATTATTATTATTAATTTTTGTAAATATTATTGTGCTCATTTTGATATGGTTTTCTTTCTTTAGTTGATATCTCTGTACAGATGAATAAAAAGACAATAAGATATATTGCAGGGTTTTACATGCTAACGTGCGTAGAGCTACAGTGCAGGTCCCTGAGGATGTGCTTACTCCAGCCAATAGGCCAGTCACCCCACTGTGTTACAGGCTCAGCATTGCTCCAGCTAGGGCTGCCATCAGAAATTGCGGAGCTCGGGACTGACAAAATAGGCTGCAAGAGGGAGATAGAAAGATCTCTTTACTGCTCATAAGCCTCCATAGGCTTAATGCAGTTTACACCATCTGTAGATGGTGTAAAGTAACGGGGCCAAACTCCAAAAAACTTTGCTTTTTGGAGTTTTGTACATAGGGCTCAGATCGTAGACCCCATTGAAAATAATGGGGACTGCAATCTGCAGTGCTAATTAGCACTTGCATTGTGCTATTAGTACATAGGAACAGTACATAAAGTGATGCAGACACTGCAGTTTCTAATTTTATGTAAAAAACAGCTTGATGCACAGGCCCCTTACTCATAGTGCTGTTTTTAATAGCATTTTTGTATGTATGCATTCTTCTAGATATGCCGTGCTATTATATCACTTTATGCTTCTCTAATTGGCTGCACAGAAGCATCAAAATATGTTAGTTTTTTTTGGCAATGGTAAATATTAGTTGAACTTGTTAGTCAGGTTTTATGTGGTGTTACACTATGTGATCTGTGCAAACTATTATACTTTATATCTTACACAAAACCATATATTATGATGGTACCCAAAAAGTATAGTGTAGTAATATAAAAACATTTGGAAGTCCACAATCTAGGGGCTATATTTACTAAAGTGAGAGTTTTTAGAAGAGGAGATGTTACCCATAGCAACCAATCAGATTCTAGCTATTATCTTCTAGAAGGTACCAGTTAAATGTTAAGTAGAATCTGATTGGTTGCTATGGACAACATCTCCATTTCTAAAAACTCTCATTTTAGTAAATAAACATCATGGGTTCTAAAGGAGGAAATGTACATATGTTCCTGCCAGAGAATAGTTGGAGGCAAGAGAGACCATAGTCCCCATTTGTGAATACCCTTACAAGAAATATGCTGTGAATGGCATACCATGATTATCATCCAGTCCTCAGGTGTGTCTTTGTGTCATACAGATGACTATTCTTGTGTTCTTACCTTTTCATAAAAGTCTTCCCCAACAGGATATGTAGAGGAAAAAAAGGGTGGAAACAGGGGCTGCTTTTGCCCCCCAGGAAACTTTTAGCCTGGGGGGCAAATGCATGCAGGTGGCCCTGGCAGAGGAGTAGCGTGTAGCCAGGGTGCCCAAAGAACGTGCGTGCTACAGCGCCCCCCCTCAAGTGTTCCAGGGACGAGGCGGGTCCATATGGGATTAACGTAAAGTAAAAATAAAGATTAGGGGCAGCCCCCTGTCATAGTGCCCATATGCAGTGCCCCCCCTGTGCCCCAGGAGAGGACCCCATTATGCAGGCCTCCAGTAGTGCACCCAGTAGTGATCACCTCTATGCAGTGCCCCTTATACAGTGCCCCCAGTAGTGGTCTCCCCTGTGCCACCAGTAGTAAGCCCCTTATATAGTGCCCCCAGTAATGGTCCCCCCTGTGCAGTGCCTCTTGTGCCCCCGTAGTAAGCCCCTTATATAGTGTCCCCAATAGTGGTACCCCCTATGCAGTGCCCCTTATATAGTGCCCCCCTCAGTAGCAGTCCACCCCCCATGCAGTGCCCCCAATAGTGGCCCCAGTTGTAGTCTCCAACCTATGCAGTACCCCCAGTATTGCCCTTTATATAGAGCCCCCAGCAGTGGTCCCTAGATGCAGTGCCCCCAGTGGTAGTCCCCCATATGTAGTGCCCCTAGTAGTAGTCCCCTCCCCCCTATGCAGTGCCCCTAGTAGTAGTCCCCCCCTTGTAGTGTCCCCAGTAGTATTAGTAGTCCCCACTTGTAGTGCCCCCAGTAGAAGTAGTTCCCCCCTTGACGCCATGAAGCCTCTCCCATTACCCACTGCGGGCGACGGAAGATGGCGCGGCTCCCGCAGTGGGCGCAGCAGCAGCTAATGAGAGTCTGTCAGACTCTCATTGGCTGCTTATTAAAACAAACACACAGCTGCCGGAGCCGGCGGCTGTGTGTTAGTCAGTGTAGCGCTGTCAGCGCTACAAACATGGTGCAGCCTGTGTCACAGAGACACAGACTGCCCGCAGCCCGCAGGGTGCTATTGCCCGGGGGGCACATGGCACCCTGCCCCCCGGCCCAGCCCGCCACTGGGTGGAAATACCTAGTGGACATACATTTATTTATACTCCAAAAAACACTTTATATAGTCAGCTCTCTCCCCTCTAGTTCCCGAGCGCCTACTAAAAATAAATTATGAACACATCAAGTATCAAAGCATCCCAGGAACTTTTCCTCTTGTATGGGTCCTCCTCCAAATGCTGGTATTTAACAAGCATCAACTGGTTAAGAGAATGGGAAGTTCCAACCAAGTGATTGATACATTTCAAATGGTATTTTTTTTCAAAAAGCGAGTATGGTATCATAAACAAGTGTCAGCTTTTATACTCTCTTTTGATGCTATGGCAACATTTCCTTCTCACAAGACTTTCTCTTATTTTCCATCCGGCAAATGGATGCATTCCATTAAAAAATATGAAGTAAGTGGAACTGAAGTAGTTGGAAGTTTTTGCCATGCATTCCAATAAGCTTTGGGAAATATATTTGTGTCACAGGTCAACACCTCCTTTTATGTTCCTGCCCATTTTTACATCAACTTGGAAATTAAATGAAAGTATTATTGATGAACCAAAAAAAAAAAGAAATCAGCATATTAAAAGAAAATAAACATTGGTGGGAAATTGGTACAATGGAGATGTATCAAGCCAACCAATTAATACCTACACTAAGCATCTAGTAATCCAGAAACGGCAATATTTTTTTATCATAGCAAGGGATGAGTTCAAATCACAATGGGAAATAATTTTAAAACATAGGGAGAGATGTATCAAAGCTTGGAGAGAGATAAATTAGAGAGAGATAAAGTACCAACCAATCAGCTTCTAACTGCAATTTTTTAAACACATCATGTAAACTGACAGAATCTGATTGGTTAATAATTTATCTATCTCCACTTTATCTTTCTCCAAGGTTTGATACATCTCCCCATTTTTCCCTTTCATTAATTTAATTCATTGTAATTTAGAGGAAATTAGACCTTAAAAATTAAATGAAGAGTTAAATTCCTTACAGATTATAGTAAAACCCATTAAAGAGTTAGAATATTTCAAATATTAAGAAGAAATTATGTAAAAAATTCTGAAAAACACAAGGATTCAAAGAGCCAAAAAGCACAGGAATTATTCCAGAGATATAAATCAACATAAGGAAGGAATTATGAGATCCAATAATAACTTTCGTAATAGGAAAGATCAAGAGCTATCACCTAAGTCTTTAAGAAAGTCATAAAGAGATCGGAATGAGACCTATTTGACAAACTATCATACAATAATTGGAGTAAGACACATTTTCCATATGAAAAGAAGCAAAATCATTATTTCCATAAGAAGTCCTTTGAAGCCATTTTTGAGGAATCTAATAAAATAAATAATTGGAGACAAAAAAATTGAAGAAGAGATCTATTTCCTTCTAGAAAGTATAGGAATAGAAACCTTAAAAATAACTACAATAATCCATATAGGAATACAATGCCCATAATAAATAAGTTTGACATCTTAAATCAGTGGTTTTCAATCCTCAAGATTTCTAAACAGGTCATGTTTTGAGGCTTTCTATCTGTGGAAGCAGATGTGGTCATTACTGAACCAGCAAAATAGATGAACTCACCTGTAAATGATTAGAGAAATCCACAAAACATGACCTGTTGGACTGAATTGGACTGGAGGACTTAAAGCTTTGAGAAGAGAACCCCTGTCTTAGATAAAGATTATGCCCCTTACACTTTTTTAAAATGGGTTCCAATGACACCCATAAGAGAGTAAACTCACAGAAAAGTCCTTTAGAGAGGAAAAAGAAAAGGTAAAAATAAAAAAAATTAGCTATTGTAAAAGAAAGATACTGCTACACCCTTTAGATAGAAATCTAATAAAAATAAAAAAGGAAACATTTTAAATTTCAGTTCTAGGGACCTAACTGACATGGAGATCAAAGTGTTACAAAAAGGTCTCAAATTCACACTGACAAAGGAAGCACATCCATTTGAGCTTTTTATTGATATTAAAAGTTTATAGGAAACAAATTCTCGCTAAAGGCAATAGGGATCAGAAAAAGGAGCAGAATACTAATGAAAGATCTCATTTTAAAAATAAGTAAAAATTTTATCTGACTTACATCAACAGAAGCTACATAGTATGCTTGATCAGACACTTGTTGATGAGGTTGAAGAATTTAATACTAAAAATCAATGAAGAAAGTAAAATATTCACCAGATAGATGCTGGAGAATATGTGCCTATGAGGGCACATTTTATCATATATCATATATGGTTGTTCTGTCCAAAGACAATACCTTTTTGGAAAGAAGTCATAGGTCTTATCTATATCTACATTCACAAGCCTAAATATCTTCTTCTCCCGCTAGACTTCCCTATGTTGAATAGGCATAAAATTAAATTAATGTGCCACATAGTCACTGCTACAACTTGTCAGTTGGCAGCAGACTGGAAGCAATCTGCCTCCTTGATCTATGCTGTCTAGTTTATACAGAATATGGTATATTTACAGAATGGGATACATGACTAGCATTAATTATTAATCACTCTTCTAAATCATTTGACAAAATTTGGAGCCCTTAGTTAACCTCTTGGAACGCCCCTTCTCCTTTTGCCTTATAATAGCCACCTATGTCTAGTAATTCTATTTTTTATAGTTTTTATATTTCTCTCTTTAGGTCCCATCCCAGAGGTTTTCTTTCTCTCCCCCCTTTTTATCTTTTGCTCCTCTTTTCTTTTTTCCTGTCTATCTCTCTCCTATATGACCTTGCCCTTGGTCAAATATATCAGTTTTCTTTCTTATTATAAGAGTTATAATATCAAAAACTGATCGCTAAATTGTCTGTTTCTTTTGCATTGACTTGATATTTGTTTTGTTTATGATTCTAATTATTGAGTTTTTCACTCATCATAGTCTCTGTTTACTGTGATCTTTTCAATATAATTTACTTAAAAAAAGAAGCAAAATATCACCAAGAAAAAAAATCATGCTATTCAAAATCTCAAAAAATATACCAGCTTAGTAATTAGACTGATAGATAAAGGGGGAGGGAGGGATGGGGTTGGATAAGGAAGACTCTGTAAAAGATATACAGTGGCAATTAAATTAGGGTAACACTGTAAACTGAGGATAGACCCTACCACAAAGATCTCAAATGCCCTTTGGGGTTTTGTTAAGAAAGCACAAAATAAGGATGTAATAATGAAAGAAACTGATTTTATTAATATAAAAAATGATTTGAGCCCAACCATACAGAAGGATGTCCTCCACCCTCTGAGTAGGCCAGTCATAGCTGTTTGTAATACCGAGACTTCCAATTTATCAACCCTTGTTCATGATATCTTACAGTCCTTAGTGGTTATAATCATATCTTATCTATATCTATTCTAGATACATCTATATCTATATCTTGAAGATATAGGAGATATTTTTGGAAAATTATTAAAAGCAGCTAAATGGGACAATAATTGCTTTCTAGTAAGTATGGATATAAGTATCCTCTATACTATTATAAATAAAAAAATAGGTTTAGATTAGCAGTTTCAGAATTTCTTAGTAAGACAGACATGCACTCACTTTTAAAATATTTTATTTTAGAAAGTATATTTTTCACTCTTAAATATAATTATTTTTACTTCAATGGCTCCTTCCTCCAATAAATTGGGAAATTGGGACAGTCATGCATGCCAGGTTTCTCACCAATTACACCAATTGATTTATTGCATATTGGGAAGATAAATCTATTTACACAAATAAACCTATAGGAGAATACCTGGTATGCTGGTACAGGTAAATGGATGACCTGTGTTTTTTATATGGAGAGAAGAAGAGAGTCCTTTAACATTGTTTCTTGATGTTTTAAAACAAAATTATTTTAATATCAAACCGACTTGCACATGGAGTATTTTGGAAATTGCTTTTTTAGACTTCAATGTACTGTTATATTAATTAAATTAAATTGAAACGAAAAACCACAAAAAGACTGATGGCTGAATTCAATTAGCCCTGAAAGAAACTTAGTTTTGTGTGAAAACAGTTAACGCACATATCGAGTTTATAATACAGACTTTGCTTTCTGATAACTTAATGCCTTCCTGCCATTTAACGCACTGTTTAAGGGTTTATCGGCTGTTGTCCAGTCTCCAGTTTGGTTCTGCCTGCAGTTTGTAGAAAACGTGGTCAGTGAAGTGTTTGGATCAATTTGGACCATGGTGTAGCGGATTCACCTTATAACTGTTTTTATCAATTTAAAAAAAAAATCCAGATCCAAAACCAAAACTACATGAGGGTAGTTTTGGCAAAACCAAAACACGACAATGAGTGAGAACCAAACCAAAACATGGGGGGGGCTACTTACATATATATTGTTTATCTATCCAAAAAATACTCTACTGTGTCTGAGGCTGCTTCACCCCAAGAAGACCTCTTTTTTCCAGTTATATTAGACTTGTTCCCAGATGTGGAGTGAAGTACAGTGTTTCTGTCAGATACTCTGCTTCCTGGCTCCCAAGACCCTTAAGTGTGATGTCACTTAAGGAAGCCTAGAGCTGCACTGTCTGTACATTGGGTAGTATGTCATCAGGAGTCTGGAGCCTCCTACATCAAAGGCAAGCCTAATGAAGTATTATTTGGTATACTGGGGTCACTGTGTAGCTGGTAGGGGTGGCACTAAGTGTCCCCCAAATGTTGTAGAACTACACATCACAGCATGCCCTGCCACAGCTTTGCTATTTGACCATGCTAAAACAGTTGCAAGGCATGCTGGGATTTGTAGTTCAACAACAGCTGGAGGACCGCTTATTGCGCACCCAGCATAATAATATGGCCCTGTGGGACACAATAATGGGGCACTGTGTGGCATAAAAATAGGGCATTGTGGCATATTAGGGCACTGTATTGCATGATAAGCGGCACTGTGGTATAATAATGGGACACTGTGGCATAATAATTGGGCACTGTATGGCATAATAATGGGGTTACTTTAGCATTATAATGGGTCACTGTGTGGCATAATAAAGGAGTACTGTGCAATAATGGGATACTGTGGCACACTGGTACAATGGTACACTGTGTGGCATAATGGGTTACTATGTGACATATGGAGGGCAATGTGTGGCATAATGAGGGCACTGTGGGTTAATGGGTCATTGTGGCATTCTGTGGTTTCAGTGTCATAATAGGTTACTGTGTGGCATCCTGGGGGCACAGTGTGACATAATGTGCTGCGAGAGCAGGAAAGACTGCACCTAGAGACTTCAGTTTAAAGCACCTGAGGTGAATTTATTATTACTGTTTTTTTGTTAATTAAGTAAAAAATATGTTTTAATGAGAAAAAATATACCTAGGGGTATCTATTGTCCCATTTAACCCCACGGTCCATTGGTAACCATTGCAACGTTCATCCCCTCCCATTGCAGCAATAGATTACCCAGTGATAAAAGATCTCCCAGTGGTAAGTTGCATCACTTCTCTACCCCCATGTCTGTAGGTCCCCAAGGAGAAGAATACCACCCTGTGGATTGCACATTGTGGGTCTTTGATAGCTATCAGACCAACACTATTTCCTAATCCACTCTGGAGACCACAACGAGCTGGTAATGTTACTAAAACTCTTATACAGAAACTGCCATCATCATTGAACTCTGCTTGGTGCATAATCTACTACGCCTCTTAAGGGGGATTTTTTCTATTTTAAGAGCATTTATTTTTGACATGCATATCTATTATTGATTATTGCTTATGTTTTTCATCCATGTATTTATATTGTTTGAGAGTCTACAATATATTTTAAAGAAATGTTGTTTTATTAAATATATATTGAGAATTTTAATTGCAGAGCTGCTTTAATTGTTGTTTTTTATTGTTCTCTTGCCCATGTGGCCTACTGTAGCCCGCAACACTAGAAAATTCAGTAACCTTATTGGGGAACATTTGAGTAATATAGAGAAAGGGATCACAACACTCAGCACATTGGAAAATTTTTGCATTACCCCTAATCTAGACTCAAGCCTACTATTATTTATGGTCATCATAAAAGTAAAAATTCCTGGAGAGGAGGTAACCTGACAAACATAATTTTCTCTGAAGAAACCAAATGGACATTGTCATTCAAAATGCTTGAAACAAGAGACCTAAATATTGACTTTGATTTACAAGTTTGCTTACAAAATAACGGCAGCATCACCAGAATGAATTACAATAGAAAGGGTGGAGAAAAGGTTATAAAAATGTAGAGTGACTAATAAACTCCAGAAGGGAACATATACAGTCATATAACCCTGGAAATTATCAATGCCTATGTTCTATCTAGGAAACTAAGCAAGTAAAGACCGAGCCAGTATGCAGAAGGGAGACATGCCTCATATCCCCACTGTTTTGTCCAATCTTTCATCCATTGCACTCAATTAAACTCCAAATATTCAACAATACTGTTTAACATAAACTCTGATTGTAATATGCACTTATGTCTATATCTGTATTTAGTGTCTATGGGCACGATTCTATTCAGCGCGATGTAAATAGCACCGGAAGTGAGCTCCCGGAGATATTCAATACACCGCGCTGCCAAGTCCGACTAATGATTTCTTCTCTCATCCCTCCGGGGATGAAAGAAGAAATCCGACAAAGGTCCCGGCGCGAGGCTGTTTTCTGCCCTTCGCGCCTGGAAAACAGCCTCGCGCCGGGAAGTTAGGTCGGGGAATGCCCGTTATTGCGCCTAAAAACCCTGTTTAAGGCGCGAGAACAAGCCTTCCCCGACCTAACATCGCAATGAATTGAATAGCTCCGGGAGTTATTTCCCGGCGCTATTTACATCGCGTAGAATTGAATCGTGCCCTATATCTACTGAACTAAATCACTATACTCAGTATATATAGAATTATATATTAATGCTAAATATAACCCTAAGCATAACACTGCCTATTATTTTGTATATGTATATTCTTACTGACCATAAACACTAAGCACAATACTGCAGATTTTAAGGTATATGCTTTTTGCTCAAAATAAGCATAATGCATATACCATTCAATTAAAATATATAGAACCAGCAAAATCAGGTCACTATTTTTATATTAGAAAATATTGGCATGGCTTACATCCATTACCATGGAAACAAATTTAAAACAATTACCTATTTCCCATAAGACCCTCTTATACAACCTGTCACAACGTCGCTGAATCCAGGTTGCCCTTACCTGGTCCGGCAACGCTGGACTCCGGGCCGATGTGTGACAGCGGGCGGGAGATCCCCGGCAAAAACAAAATACAAACAGTGCTGATTGACAATAGATAAATGACACTTTTATTGACTAAAAAACTTAAAACACAGATGTATATAAAACCATACAAATCAGCATGGATGTTAAACCCTGGAGTACTATTGATGAATATAGTCCTGAAGCAATATTAATGAAAGGCAGTAAATGTAATCCTGAAATACTATTTGGTCAAGGCAGTCAGGAGATCCCCGGCACCCGCTGTCAGCTGCTCCTCTTCTCCCCCGATGGCTGTGTGCAGGCGGACGCGGCTTCCTTAGAAGTGCACGTGCCGCACTGTTAAATATTTAAAGGTACAGGCACCTATAATGGAAGCGCTGATTAGGGACTAGTTGAACTCTGACCTATAAAAGGAAGTTCCTGGGAGCACTCCAGTGCCAGAGTATAGGTTCCATTACCATACTCCAGCGTTCCTGTGCTAATCCTTATTATTGGTTCTGACCCTTGGCGTGTTTTGTGACTCTGATTCTGCCTGACCCCTGGTTGTACGTTGATATCTGGTTCTGACCTCGGCTATTCCCTGTGACCCGTTTACGTCTGCTCCATGGTACCGCTGCGTCCGTTTGGTTCTGACCCGGCTAAGTCGACTACGCTCAAGTTTCCCGTATACCGACCAAGTGCCAGCACCTGTATAGGGAAACCTAACCTGAGGGCCGCGACCTGTGTGTCGGACGCAGCCAAGTCCATACCTTCTTGCGAGGGTCACTGGTGAAAACTGCCGGCACATTAGACTCCGCGCCTCAGGAATAGGTCTAGCCAATTCCCTGAATACAGGTAGCATCCATTATCCGCCCGTGAGTTTGTGACACAACCAAGCAATTAATCACATAACTCTATCTTACATTTAAAGAAACAAATATACATAGACAAAAAATGTCCCAGATGAAGTTTGACTGTAGGCAAACCAAATGCGTTGAACCACTGCACAGGAGCAGGACCACTTACAGGCAAGAGCTCTTCCACCAGTGTCCAGGTATGGTACCCACTCGAGGCATCTGCCTCAAGTGGATGCCTCAACCAGGACTTCTGTAATTTAGATATTCCAGCAAGTGTCCATCTTCTGGTTCACTCACATCCTCAAAAACAAAAGCCCCATACCAGATGTTGAGACACACATGGAAACCCGTCCTATAGAAGACTGCTACTCCCGTCATGAAGAAATAGGTAATAAGTGCATTCATTCACCTTACAATACAAAGGCGTTACAAGGATAAATAAACTGTATTCAAACTGCTTATAATGAAATCTGATGTGACAGAAAACTTTAAAGACTACTTCTTCAATATTATTTGTTGGAAAACAAAAGGATGTGAAATATTGTGGAAGTACGCTATGCTGATGTTTACAAGTTGAGCGATCATTGGCTATCTGCGCTTGCATCTGAGTCACACTGCGTGTACGTCAAGGCCTATTACCGTAGGCGCTCGCAGTGACTATTTTCACGTAGTGTGATTGACAGACAGGAACCAATTTGGGGTGGTAACAAGGGAATGGAGGCAAGAAGTCTGGAGTGTCGCAAATGTTTTTGGAGCATGTTGAAGCCTGCGTCTGCAATCCCATCGGCGTCTCGGATCCCACAGTCATTCTGTGTGACCATAGGGTTTCTCATGATTCAGATTATCGAAGGATATGTGACCGCAGCTGTGTCTTTGTATGCAATTGCCTGGAATTGCAACCGGTGAGCAGGGGCGCTGAGAGGGGGGGGAGCGGGTACAGATTACCGGGGCCCGGGCTTCCTGAGGGGCCTGGCGGGGGCCCGGGTCCAGCGCCGCTCCCCCTCCCTCAGAGCAGCCCAGCACACAGTGTGTGCTGAGCTACAGTGGAGACTGCTTGTGGCTGCTGAGCAGCAGCCACAGCAATCTCCTATGTTTGTGGGGGGGAGCGTTCACACTGATCGCGCCCCCAGGCTTTGAGCAGGGCTGAGGGGGCCACCTCGCGGCGCTGCAAATCTTTTTTTTTTCCGGGAAGGGGGCGTGGCCATGCCTCCCGCGATTAGGCCACGCCCCCTATTACCCGAGCCCGCTGCAGCTCTCAGTGGGCCTGCCGGTGAGCGTTACTTATAATACAAATCCTGGCAGCTGCGACATTTGCATAATTTTTCATAGCCGCTGAGTACAAATTTGCTGCAACGATGGTATTAGCATACTTCTCTGAATCAGGCCCCGTGGTAGGAATATCCTCGCTCCAGCAGCAATACTTAGCTATTATATACTGTATTTTGCTCTATTTTATTTATTTATTTATTACCAGTTATTTATCTAGCGCACACATATTCCGCAGCGCTTTATAGCTAAGTTTATTTTAAATAGTGATTTTATTACATATTGTTTATACTGTTCCTAAATGTATTTAAAACCAGACATCACAGGACACCTTTAGAGGTCTTATGGAGTCCATGTCTTAATAGGTCAGAGCTGTTTTGGTGGCATGAAGAGAACACACACAATATTAGGCAGATGGTTTAATGTTATGGCTGATGGGACCCCAAACAGTGCATGTTTTCCAGATCTCCTAACAGAATCACAAGTGAAATAATTAGTTCCACCTGTGGATCTTTTAAAATATGTCAGTGAGTAATGAATGCACCTGCCGGGTGACCTGGAAAATGTGAACTGTGTGGGGTCCTGAGGACTGAGTTTGAGAACCTCTGGTCTACATTGTGGACACATCTCTATAGTAAAGCAGTCACGCAAATTTCATATTTAACATCTCTATGGAACTTTTTGCGCCCAGGTACACAAGAAAAGATCACCTAAATTACGTGCCAATTAAAGTTTGGAGAACAAATTATTATTATTATTTTCCTTTATTTATATGGCGCCACAAGTGTTCCGCAGCACCTTGCAAAGTACATAAACAAATAATTTGACAAGTGACTTACAGTACAATATAGGACTAGGACATGGATAATATACATTGCTACATTAATGACCATAACACCTAGATATGCAACAGAGCATAAGCAACCAAATGTTAGGTGCCCTGGTTGGGGGTAAGAAGTAGATGAAAGTAAAGTAAGGAGAAGCACAAGAGGGTAGAGGACCTGCTCGTAAGAGCTTACATTCTAAAGGGGAGTGGCAGACAAACAGATGTGACACAGATGGGATAAACAGGCATGTTGCAGCAAGTTATGATGGTAGCTGGAAGGCTTTGATGAAGTAATAGGTCTTGAGAGCCCGTTTGAAAAATTGTAAAGGGGTGGAGAGCCTGATGGGAAGAGGGAGAGAGTTCCAAAGGTCGGGCGCAGCACAGGCAAAATCTAGGATGCGAGAGTGGGAGGAAGTAATCAGTTGGCATGAGAGGTGGCGTGCATTAGTTGAGCGAAGGGGGCAGACAGGAGAGTGGAGGGAGATGATGTCAGAGATATAAATGGGAGAGGAATGGGTGAGGGCTTTGTAAGCGAGTGTGAGAACCTTAAATTGGGTTCTAAAAGGGAAGGGGAGCCAGTGGAAGGCTTGTAGGAGAAGGGAGGCAGATGTAAAGCGTTTGGAGAGGAAGATGAGTCGAGCAGCAGCATTGAGAACAGACTGGAGAGGAGAGAGATGAGAGTTGGGGAGGTCAGATAGGAGGAGGTTACAGTAGTCCAATCTGGATATGACCAGTGAGTGTATGAGGGTTTTGGTGGCATCCTGGGTGAGTAAGGGTCTAATCTTGGAAATACTTTTGAGATGGAAATGACTGGACAGTGAGAGGCTCTGCATATGTGGTTTGTAGAAGAGAGAGGAGTCCAGGATAACTCCAAGACAGTGCACTTTGGGGCTAGAAGAGATAGTTGTGCCATCAATTGTCAAAGAAATAGTGGGAAGTGAGGTTATGTTGGAGGGTGGGAAAATTATCAGCTTAGTCTTAGACATATTAAGTTTAAGAAATCGCTGGGACATCCAGGAAGAAATAGCAGAGAGACAGTTGGCGATATGAGTGAGGAGAGGGGGAGAGGTCAGGGGAGGAAAGGTAGATCTGAGTATCATCAGCATAGAGATGATGATGGAGGTCAAAAGAGCTGAGTCTTTCACCTAGAGAGGACTTATAGAGGGAGAATAGTAGTAGAGTTCCAAGAACGGAACCTTGGGGAACACCTACTGTAAGAGGCTGTGGTGGGGAAGAGGAGTCATGAGAAGAGACAGAGATGGATTGGTCAGAGAAGTAGGAGGACAGCCAGGAGAGAGCAGTGTTATATAGACCAAGGGAGTGAAGGATTTGCAGCAGGAAAGGCTGGTCAACAGTGTCGAAGTCATCAGAGAGGTCAAGTAGAATAAGCAGAGAGTAGTGGCCCCTGGATTTGGCAACAAGGAGGTCATTGCTGACTTTTGTGAGGGCAGTTTCAGTGGAGTGGAGAGAAAGGAAGCCAGACTGAAAAGGATCAAGGAGGGAGTGGGTGGAAAGAAAAGTGGTAAGGCGGTTGTAGACAATATGCTCAAGCAGCTTGGAGGCAAAAGGGAGGAGAGAGATGGGACAGTAGTTGGAGAGAGTGTTAGGATCAAGGGTAGGTTTTTTAAGAATGGGGGAGACAAGGGCATGTTTGAATGCAGAAGAGACAGTGCCAGATGAGAGGGAGAGATTGTGGAGGTGGGCAAGATGGGAACAGGCACAAGGAGAGAGGTAGCATAGGAGACGCGAAGGAATAGGGTCAAGGGGGAGGTGGAAGGGGGGAGATGCAAGTTTTTGAAAATGAAAAGGTCATGGGTGGGAACCAGTTTATTACAGACTGATCTGGCATTCCAGAGTGCACAAGATAGAGGGACAGTGTTTATGGGAGAGATGTGAATGAGATTATCAGGGTTGCTGTGATGAGAAGGTGAGATTAATTTGGGTGACCGAGATGAATGTAGTGGAGAGATTGTGCGGGCACCAGTGTTGGGAAGGGAACCTGAAGGTGATGGGTAGGGAGGGAGTTTAATGAGATGTGGGTGGAGGTGGAGTGGCATGGCATGGAGAGGAGGCTTGGGGGAAGGAGTAGCAGTGAGGTAGTAGGACCCAGGTGGGGTAGAAGAGAATAAAAGTGGAGTAATGGGAGAGGAGAGGGAGGAAGGCGGACAAAGTAGGGGAGATAAAGGAAGGAGGTGGTGGACGAGATAAGGGGAAGTGATAAAGTTGGAAGAAGGAGGCAAAGCAGAGGATCAGGTAGACACTGAGTAGAGGAGGAATTGGATGAAAACATGGTCATGGTGTGGCTGGATTGAGTTTGGGGAGAAAATCTATATGTAGGAATAAAGTATGATTGTGAGAGAAAGTGCAGGAGATTTGCAAAGAATCAAGTAAAAGTACAGTGGAAGAAGGTGTATCTGTGCAATGATAAAAGGTTATAATTGAGTGAAGGAAAAATGGAGATTTAGTGGGGAAGAAATGGAATATTAAAGTAAACTGTATTAAACGACAGATGACAGGCTTGACAAATAATTGACGTAGAAAGAAAGTATTTCTAAGAGATAAACTGAGATTGGCACAGATACAGTACATTATAATTTGAAATATTTGTGAAACCAGAGAGCACAAATATTAGCAAGTAAATTGTTAAGTTCTGACAGTGAGCAAACAGAGTCCAGTGATTAATGTCCAGGTTAAGCACACAGTAGTTGCTTGTAGAGAAGAGATTGTGAATTGACATATATTGTTTATACTTTGCCCAAATGTTCTGTTTTTTGGATGGGTTGAGGGTAGAGTGGTCTCCTTCTGTTTGGCTTCAGTTTAATGCCAGTATAACGCCAAAATTTGGTTAAAGTGCATTTGTAAAATTATGCACTTATTAATATTATGCACCAGCAGCCATGCCCTGCAGCCTTCCAATGAAACTTAAATAGTGAATGCTGGCATGTGTATGCAATGATTACAATCAACCCCCAATACCCTCCCACTAAAATGGCAAGTAATAAAATTCCAAACACAAACAAACAAGGAATATCACAAAGCTAAGAGGAACTTGGTCTAGTTATCAATACACTGTGCAGATAGTTTATAATGAGACATTCTGCAGCAATGATGGAATTTAGATTTATATACCTAGTAATCAGTAGATTATTGCAAACATCAGAATAATATCATTAATTATCATTTATTTAGTACCGAATCAAAGTGCTGTTTCAATTTACAATGAACCCTGTTTAAGTATTTGTTCTCCTTTCTTCTTTCTGTACTATGGGCCTGATTCAGAGCCACTCGTAAGCGGCAGCTCGTTCGCTCCGAGCGATGTTTGCCCAACTGCGCATGCGTAAGGATCATTATACGCATGCGCGAACCAGTCAGTGCGGCCGAAATTCATGTGCTCGCAAAATAGCGAATGCCTGCTAATTTGAGTGACAGGATGAGGCGTATGTGGGTGGTAACAGGGGAAGGTGCTTGAAAACGGGGAGTGGCGATCCGATCGCAGGCGTGCTTAAAGGTCAAAACGGGCGTTTTATGGGTGTGCATATTTAAATCAGCAGCGTCATTGACCACGTCACTGGGTTATTTTTTAGCCAGAACTGCTCGCAAAATTGTGGTAGCAAAAACCAACCACAAGAATAGCGAGCAGCTCATACCCTGTTCGATGTACTCGATTAATCTAATAAATAGCGGACATGACGTAGGATGCGAGCGGCCAGGGGGCGTAGTTTCCCAAAAAACGACTGCAAGTTTTGTTCGCTCGTTCAGACCTAGAGGTGTGAACAGACCGCAAACAGCGAACGGTTCATTTGAATAGCCACCCCTATTTTCTGGATGAGCGAGCGCAAATAGCGACCGGCTCTGAATCAGGCCCTATGGCCATAATTCAGTGTGTACTGCTGAATGCAGATTCCCGATGGTCGGGAATCTGCGCATTCGCCAGACCTGTACTGCATGTCTGCGATAACGCATTGAGTTCGGCAGCAAAATTATTGACAGTCTGCTGCCGTTTTAGGGCAGGGAGTGGCGGCGACAGCCTATGTTTCCCAAAATAGAGGCATGTTGCTGCTGTTGGGGGCAGTTGGAAAGGCCAATCTCTATCGGCTGACAGATATTTCATGGCCATTTTTGAGCATCTGTGATCACCGGTTTGACTGACTCCATGGCTACTCAGCTGGCCAATGGACACGCAGATGTTCTGATGCTGCATCCAAGTATGCAGCTCAGATCAGTAATGCATGCAGGAGACGTGATGCTTCCTGCTGCGTTACCATATTACAGCTAACATGTTAGCAGCTGCGGTAGCTACCCCGTATGAGGCTGAATCACCCCCTATATTATTGATATGTTGCTATACTAGTACAAGTTGCTGTAAGTATAGCCCCTCAGTATGTACTGCTATGTAACACTGCTCTCAATTCTCAGTCCCTCCGTTATGTGCGCATGTCACATTCACAGACTCATTACAGACTTATTAAGCAAAATAAAATAGAGACTGCACCACAATATCACAATAGAAAATATATTCTTTATTTGCCCAAATGCAAAAGCTGGATTTTTTCTCTACTATAGTTTAACCAAATGGTACTGTCGCTACAGTTCCACTTACAGTGATGACTAAGTTTATTGATAATAGTGTAATATATTATTTATATCAGTCATATCAGCAGTTACATTTTCTGCCAACCTTCTCAGTGCCACTGCCAACTGTGTCATCAGTAGTCTCATTAAAAACCTTTCCTACAGCATCATTACAAATTACAAGTTGATAATAGATACCTAGAGCTACATTTTGGAACCTGCAGTAGTATTTTTAATTTTTAATGCAAAAATATTATTATACTGTTTATTATCAGGTAGCATAATTAATATTTAGCTATTATTTTTCCCAATATGACTAACACTGACAGATATGCTAATTTTGTATTTAAACTAGAGATGAGTGGGTTCGGTTCTCAGAGAACCGAACCCACCCGAATTTCGGGGATCAGGGGCGATCCGAGCCAAGCTCGGATGTCCCTGCCTGCCCCGGATCCCTCACCCGAGGCAAAACCTTGTGATCCCGCTGTCGGGTTGTGAGGTTTTGTATTGAGCTGGCTTAACGTTGATTGACTGAGAGAGCCGTCTGTCATGGCTCCCAGCCAATTAGCATTGAGCCCATTATGCACCCAGTCAGGAAGCAAAAGAAGATGGCGCCCACCATCCCCTGCTGCCTGACACCGCCGGCACCCCCACTGGCAGCATCCCCCACTGCCAACACCACCGCTGCCAACACTGCCGGCACCCATGCACTACTGCCCCACGTGCTGATGACACCATCAGCGACCCCCACACTGCCGACACTCCCACACTGAGGACACCACCAGCACCCCATAGCCTAACCCTAACCCTCTCTCCCTGGTGCCTAAACCTAACCTGCCCCCCTATTGCCTAAACCTAACCTCCCTGCACCCTAATCCTAACACTGCCTCCCCGATGCCTAAACCTAACCTGTCCCCTTGTGCCTAAACCTAACCTCCCCTTCCCTGCACCCTAATCCTAACACTCCCCCTAATGCCTAACCCTAACCCCACTACCTAACCCTAACCTCCCCCTAACACCCCGATACTTACCTTCGGGATGCCGGCGGTCGGGATACTGGTGCCGGGATTCTGACCTGTCGGGATTTCGGCACCGGTATTCACACTGTCGGCATCCAGCACACCAGGATGCTGACTACATCCCTTGCTAAGACTGTTACGTTTGCATGCTGAATTACATCATCTATACTTAGATGGTGGCGACACTACTGCAAGTTGTCCAGTAGTTATTAGGTTGCCTATACACCCTATGATTCTGACAACCACCTCTGGCCATTGTAGACTTGCTTGGTCTCAAAGCACACTAATAGACTCAATCCCAGTAAACATCTGATCAACTGTGGTTGAACATGTATGTTGTTATTTTCTGAAGTATAATAAGCTGATCACTTGGCCAAAAAATAGAATGACCGGATATTTCAGCTTTGGCCATACACATTTATATATCTACCTACATGACCAAATCTTACAGAGTTAGGGCGGGGTATGGCCAACTAGCATACAATGAAATGTATGTTCTGTCTGGTTTGGAACTGGATGGTCAACTCTAAAGTCTGTGAGGAAAAGTGAATAGATGGACACTAATGTAATTAACTGATGTATTACAGCTGTGACACTAATTAATGAAGTTTTGATCAGCTGAAGGTCATTCCACAAATAGACAATCAGAAACACCAATAAGAAATACACGTCCTGATAAGCATATCTGCCTCTATGTCCACGTCCAATTGAGTCGCAATTAGCTGCATTTAGTCTATGCTTACCAGGTTCTTCCTTTCCCCATGGCAAATTTAGAAACACATTTTTAAAATTGGAAAAAGCCCTGTAGCCAATGCTATTGCTTAATTTTGTGTGTATAAAAGGAGATTTCACTGGAGATAACAAGGGGAAGGCAACCTTATGATGGAACACATGGAGAAACACACTGGCACTTGTAGTTCCACATGTGCCACTATACACAAGCAATCAATAGTAATCAATTTCTAGCTTTCCTAGACCAGCAAATTGCTGGTTACCCTTTTTATTGGGAACTCGATGCTCTTAGTCCACTGGCTTTAGCAGTGAGCTGCTCAGGCTATAGCACTGGTGCTCATTGTTAGGGGGAGGCTCATGCCAATTATATATTTATTTATGTATTTGAAACCGTTAAGGCACATGTTGGTGCTATCATCAAGTTTTATGAATCTGCAATTTATGTAATGCCAAAGAGGCACATCTGGAGAGCACATCCACTACCCAACCCAGAGAAGACAGTACGTCGTTCCCCATCCCCTGCAGTACCTACACTGAATGATCAGTTGTTCAGTGTAGGCACCCTCCATCATCCCCGAACATGGTCAATCTGTCGTTATCGGCAGATTGACCAGGATTTTCGGTCGATGATGTTGGAAACGACTAGCGGGAGCGCGCATCGATGGATGTTTCTGACATATTCATGCCCGATTTGTGCCCGATGTCATTATCGTTCAATCGCTCTGTTTAATCGGGTAGTGGATACCCGCCTTAAGTTTGCACGTTTACTCACAACAGTTGGCTTTGCATCCAACTTTAAATCAAGCCCTATGGCTACTTCCATACATGATCCTGCAGAAACAGAAACCATTGGTTAAAATTAGGAATGTGCACCGACCCCCGTGTTTTGGTTTTGGTTTTGGATCTGAATCTCCCCTGGTTTTGGATCTGGATTGGTTTTGCCAAAACCTGACCTAATATCACATAAAATGGGCCTTTTTTGTTCCTACAGTATTAATAACCTCAATAAAATTTATTTCCAGTAATTTCCAATAAATTTTGACCACCTCACAATATTATTTGTTTCATCTAGTTAAGGCCAAAAGGTTGCATCCAGCTAGCTGGCTGACTAAGCTAAGTGACACAGTGGGCGGCATTAACATGTGGCAGTTCAACTTCCAATTTCCAACACGGATACAGTGTGTTATACAGTGTGGGTTGGATACACCAAAAGTGCACTTACTGTGACAGCAGTGTCGGCAGGGCGGGATTGCTGACGGTGTCCTCAGTACATGGAAAGTAGTGCTGCGGTGCTGGCAGTGTTCTCAGTGCAGGGTATCGGTGGTGTCAGCAGAGCCAGGGGTGCCAGTGGTATATTCAGTGCAGGTTTGCTGGCTGTGTCAGCAGTACAGGGGTTGCTGACGGTGTCCTCAGTACATGGAATGGTAGTGCTGCGGTGCTGGAAGTGTCCTCAGTGAAGGGTACCGGCGATGTCAACAGTGCCAGTGGTGTCTTTAGTGCAGGTTTGTTGGCTGTGTCGGCAATGCAGGGGTTGCTGACGGTGTCCTCAGTACATGGTATGGCAGTGTTGCGGTGCTGGCAGTGTCCTCAGTTAAGGGTACCGGTGATGTTGGCAGTGCCAATGGTGTCTTTAGAGCAGGTTTGCTGACTGTGTCAGCAGTGCAGGGATGTTCTTAATGCTGGGTGCCGGCAGAGCGGGGGTGCCAGCGGTGTCCTCAGTGCATGTGTGCTGACAGTGTCAGCAGAATAATTTACAGGAGAATAATAGTAATAATAATAAAATAAATCACCATGGAACTAATATGATGCAATAAGAGTATTATGTTTTTTATTTATCACTGCATTATTGGATCACCAGAAGCTTAGAGGTAATTAGCTGTTAAGGCAAAAACTATCCAAAGCGACAAAGGTAACTTATTATCATGGAGCCCACATTCTGCTCTCCTGAATATGCATTAGAGCTAGAACTGGAAACTCAAACTGATGTTTAAAAAAGCTTTTTATATATAAAATTTGCCATTGCTATAATATTTTTTATGTATACTTTCTCCCCAAAAGAAAAAACATATTATTTTCTAGGATAAAAAATAGCCCCATTCACTTTAAAATGATTTACTGGACAAAAAAGTTTATTTAATTAGTTTTTCATTCCTCTTCTTCCACTATTGCTATTCGTGGATGGTGTTAACAGAACAGGTATCCTTGTGGTCCTTATAAAAAGATAATTTAGAAAGAAGTCTATATAGCTGGTCAAGATTGTCTGGAAGATTATCTTCTAATGCAGAGGTTCCCAAATGCGGTCCTCAAGGCTCCCACAGTTCAGGTTTTAGAGATATCCATGGTTGAGCACAGGTGACTTAATTAGTACCTCAGAAAATTTGATTTAACCACCTTTGCTCAACCATGGATAGCTCTAAAACGTGAACTGTTGGGGAGCCCCCCCGGTGCTAAGCCCCAACCCTGTCATTAAGCCCCACCCCCACAATCAAGCCCCCCACGTGACCCCCCCTCTCCCTTAATTACACTTACCTGCATGATCCGGGCTCCGGTGATGTCTTCCATGTCCTCCGGTCAGGTGATATCCCATACTGAAGTGGGACCTGATCACCTGATGACCAGGCCGCAGTGCAGCATGGGAGACCAGCTGACCGGAGGGGAGACATCACCGGACCAACGGTCCCTGGAGTCAGGTAAGTACATTTTTTTTTTACTTTTTTTTACACTGTATCAGCGTGTGGTCTGTTTAGACCACACAGCTGATTACTGGGGCCGGCTCCGGGCTCTGATCTCCCCTTTAGAGCAGGGCAGGAGTCCGGTAACCGGGGGAGACCCTGGATAACGCCACCTCCAGGTAGCGTTATTATCACAGGGCTTTCTCCGGTATTTTTTTACAATTTATTTTTAGTAACTTTGGTCGGATCACATTTCCCATTACAATTATGAGAAATGCGATCTGCTTACTAAAAATAAGTGATACTTAGGGGTTGGAGTACAATTTTACGAATTCTACTCCAATTGCCCTGTAGTAACTTTAGGTGAAACTAAAATAATGTGAAAAGGGTGTGAAAACACCCTTTTTCACTTTATTTTAGTAAAAATAATGTTAATAAATAGAGCCCTTAGAAACTAACATACAAGTGTATTAGATTCTTCCTTTCTGGTGCAGTGTCTTTGATCTGTCTATACAGTGCAATCCTGATATGGTGTTTTGAATATCTACTGTTATATTGCATGGATCAGTTCAATACATAGATAGCACTAGAGACAAAACCAATATTAACACTGCTTTATACATATATATTTTCTTACTGCATTCTCTGACCATATCGGTTGGTAACACCACAGGTATACACTGATATTTTTGCACTAAGGGACACTTTTTATATGGTTGTAAATATCAAATGGATTGTTTGCTGACTTAGTACACATTGGAGTATGGGCACTTTTGATTGATGTATGGATTTTTTTTGTTTCTTGATATATTTGGATATATGATTTAAATATATGATTTAACACTCTGCTTTTTTTTACCTCTATTAACTGTGGTCAATCTCATTTGAGTAGTTCTCTCATTGGGTGTCCTATGCTTTTAGTATGACACGCAATAGTAGAAATTAAATTGGAGCAAAGCCCCTGTAATACTGCTGTTTCTAAGGGCAAACTACTCTCCGCTAATCTCTCACTCCTCACAGATAGCATTGTGCATAGGTGAGGAGCAGTAGAATGAGGAGCAGTAGATCTATGCCCTGACCTTCCTTGTTACTCAAGTATTTCACTATTCTATGGGATTTAACAATAAGATATTACAAGGGTATCTATGATATTTGCCGTTTACAGATTCTATGTGCTTTAACTTCAGGATATTGTCATCTGAAGATTATATATATATATATATATATATATATATATATATATATTTGTATACTGCCAAATATTTCACCTTATAAAGAGATGGTTTATTTGATTTACATATCAAATTCTATACTGGGACAAATTAGGTTTAGAAATTGAAGAACTTAGAGATATAGGGCTGGATGTAATAGAGATCGAGTCTGCCGGAGGTGCGGGATGCAGACTGATCTCGATCAATTTTTTAAAGTTGCAGTCATTTACAAGGCAAAGCCAGAGTATTTTCTACTTCATCCTGTATGTTTTACGTATACAGGTGTTAGTTGGATGATATATGAAACCAGACTAATTTTAGACCTTACAGTATTTCATTAAAAGTTATGTTTTAGAATATTTTTTTGTTAAAGAGTGCTCGCCAAATAGAGTTTCTTTTGTCTGTTTTTTCTACATATATGGAGATGTTGCCTACTCAGCACTTGAGTTGCCTTTGTATACCCTGATCGACCTGCATTGAACTGCATTCCAGTGCATGCACAATAAACTAAAGTAGAACTGTACTTGAAAGTTGTACGTACATGCACTACACATCACAACAGGTGGTAGACAGTGAATAGGTGGTCTTTCTGCATAAAACCAATGACATTCACTGTGGCTTTATTGGAAACTATTAGTGTCAGGGATCAAAGCTTTTCCTTTCATATTTACAGTAGGTCTGCAGCCCCCCCCCCCATAGACACTGTCTAGCCGTGGCTATGACTTCCACTTTGGAAGCGCTGCTATTCACAGCCAAACAGGCAGTCCCGGTGGGGGGGTACTCCCCCTGGGACTGCCAGTCCAGACTACAATAGCAGAGAGCATTTCCCATGGGAAGCCACTCCCCTGTAATTATGGCAGTCCTTAACAACTTCTAGTGGCTACTGCCGATGCAGTCCCTAGAGGATGGCCAGATTGCTAAACTGTGTGCATGCATAGGATTGTGATCCTGCACATGTGCACAAATATAGACCCCTAGCCAGACAGATAAGGAACCGCCACTGGTAGTAAACTGAGTCCGAACACTATACTTGACAGGATCCTTCTCATGCTTATTTTGCCAGTGTCAATAGTGTCCCTAGGCATTGCATCTCATACTTATGGCTGCACATCAAAGTCTAAACTATTTACATGTAGATCTTCACTTTTTCCTTTCAAGGGTAAATAGAAGTAAAGTAAATATAAAATGACAAATAAGATAAATCTGCTCATGGAAACAAAAACAAGTCGCAAAAAGACAACTGTATTTTTCACAGGCATCTGTTTCAGGGGTGATTGACAGATTAATCTCCTCTTTATAAAGAGACTCTTTCTGCTGGTCTCACCTTCTGCTGAAGCCTTTGCCTCCTTTGATAAATGCGTACAGAATATTTTGTGGAGGGCTTTATTTCTAGTCAGACAAGAAAAGGCTGTTGAGATTCATTCAATGAACCATGGTAAAGACATTGAAGGGAAGGAGTTATTTTACTATACTTTAAAATGATACCACAGTTAAGCAGGCAAGAAAATTAGAGTCCTTGAAAGTTTATATGTGGTAACGCTGTTGTCTAATCCAATAAAATATATCAAAGTATTTAAATAATCTGTTTCTTCCCCCTGGGCAACACCACTTTAAACCATCACTTTATCTTCCTTTTGTTAATCTCATGTCTGTGGGACTAAATACATAAACAGAATCTTTAGACCTCCTTAATTTTTTATGTGTTGCGATGATATGATTTAACTTTTAATGTATTTCCTTAATGTATAAACACTCTTCATTTTGTCCAGTTAGCACGACAAGCTTTTTATCAGTTAATAGAGCAGATGCATTATACATTGTGGATCTATTGACTGTGCTGTGTGTGTATTATTAGACAGCAGTCTTATCTCTCTATGCATGCTTACAGCACAATAGAACCTCTTGTCAGTGAGTCTAATTCTAGATTATTACTTCATAGCAGGTATCATCCCTTATGCGACAAATACAATCGATAGGAGATGTGATAGCATTAAACTTCATCTTATTTCATATATAACCTTGTGTGACTTATTGGTTGTGGTGTTACACTGGAAATTGGCTCCATAAATGTAACCAGAAATGTGGCTAGCACAGAAAATACTTTGAGCACAACTACAGTAGCACAGTTATAGGAATACATTCAAGTGCAAACGTTTAGTGTAGGTGCATCAGAATTCTGAATTCTAGGATAGTAGACATTACATATTTTGACCTCGATCCTCTCTATATTACAGACAATGGGGCTTATTCAGAGTAGCGCACAATGCGGTCACATTTGCGAACACACTGCATGTTTGGATATAACTGCAGATTTCTGTCTGTACTTAGAGTTGGACATATATATATATAAAATATACCACCACTATCATTCAGCATTAAAGTGAACCAGTCCTAGCCTTGGTGCAAGAGATCCGTCTGAAATGAGATGTATCTATGCATATGTAGAACTCTGAATAACCAGCAGTTCCTTCTATATGCCAATAATACATTCACGGAACTCTTATCCTATGTGTGAATGCACAGTTACAGTACCTCCCTGCTACACCCACTAAGCTGCAAGTGGTGGTGCACATGAGATATATGTGACTCTGATTTGCTTCCAGTTGCATATGTAGGCTCCATTGAATGTGTATTTGTTAAAAATCATAAGATCTGTCTGCAAGGCAGACTTGCATACATCTGTAAATCAGACCCAATAAGTATATGTCCTGCTTCCCACATAAGTCTCTCCCTGTAAAACTTTAGTCCTTTAACTTTCTTAAATTAATTTCTATGTCAGGACTATCCCATATTTAGGAGGTGTTGGGTATAGAGGGGCAGAAGTAGAGGGAGTACTATGCCAAGATTAAATAGCAACATCAAGATTAAATACAGGTTGAATCTCCCATATCCAAATATTCCGAAATACGGAATATTCTGAAATACGGAATTTTTTTGGCATGACTGAGATAATGAAACCTTTGATTTTTGATGGTTCAATGTGCACAAACTTTGTCTAAGGCACAAATTATTAACAATATTGTATAAAATGATCTACAGGCTTTGTGTATAGGGTGTATATGAAACATAAATGAATTTCATTTCTGTACACAAACTTTGCTTGAGCCACAAAATTATTGAAAATATTGGATAAAATTACCTGCACGTTGTGTTTGTATAAGATGTATATAACACATAAATGTATTCTGTGTGTATATTGGGGTCCCATTCCCAAGATATTTCATTATGATATGCAATTATTCCAAAATACGGAATATTCCGTTATCCAAAATACCCCTGGTCCCAAGCATTTTGGATATGGGAGACTCAACCTGTAGTAACATATGTGCCTGGTTGACACTGGGAGATTTGGCTCGACAGTTTTAGTAGTAAATGCCAATACTACAGTACCCAATTTGTACACTATATAACAAAGTGTCATATACATAAGAAAATCTGTTTATTTCTGGACAATGTTATTAGTAATACTAAAGATGCATATATTATATAAAAAAATGTAAATATAGATTCACATACAAATTAAAATGATCAATAAATACACCTACTGTATGGTCACATAAGCATTATTTATAATCAGGGTATAGGTTTTTGAGTTTGGTAGTAGTTTGTATGTCCTTGATAACTGACCAGTGTTTAGGAGAAATAAATACAAAAATGTTTTAATCTTAAAACAAAGAAAGAGATACTCATTTATTTGTTATACTGCTTGTCTAGTTTGCGGCTGTCATTACGCATCCTACAGGTGAAATAAGAAGTGTTGAGCTGAAATATTTTTAGTGAAACTATAAATGAGGATGGAATTAATCTGTATTCAAGACGACACTGCAAAAAAGTGTGAGCTTATGACTAGAATAGATTTCCTATGTGGTGAAGAATGGATAAACTGCAGGACCATCCAATGTGTGGCGTCAGCTCTGACTTCCTCAGGGATATGGTCCCACTGTCCAGAATATGCTGATGTAGGAATCACAATTATTCCAAACAAATAACAGTAACATAAAATTATCCATGTAAAATGTCTCCACAAACTGCTTCTTTGAGCTACCAAAAAATGGTTTCTCATTATCCTTATTATGCTATATATAAAAAGTGTTGTATAAAACAAAAATTATGAATAACAATAGTTATTTTCATCAGACTCACTAAAATGGCAGCCACTGTTTGTGACAGCAAATGTAATTAAAACGTGATGACATATTATTTGAGTACCCAAAAAGTGTCCAAATAGATGAAACAAAGGCTGATAACATCTGATGATGCCACTTCCAGCCAAAAGGTAAGCATTGGTAGTGAATCTGCCAGACATAAACCTGGACTTCTAAAAAATATTTGAATATATATTACATGGGCACCACCATCTTTGATAGAAAAGTTGACATAATTGTCTAACCAAAAATGGCCGCCATTGTTTGTGACAGCTTTTGTGATGAAAGGGTATGACATTATTTAAGTACCTCAAAAATGTCCATTCAGGAACCCGGTGGTCAGAATCCCGATGCTGGCATCCTGACAGGGTTAGGATACCTTTGCTTGTTGGTAAGTAGCCTAACCCTAACCATAACCCTCCCTCCCCGCAGCCTAAACCTATGCCCCCTTGCAGCCTAACCCTAACCCTCCCTCCCTGGAGCCCAAACCTAACCCTCCATGTAGTTCCTAACCCTAACTTTCCTTCTAGTGCCTAACCCTAATCCTCCCCCTAACCCCAATACTTGCTGTTGGGATGCTGGCGCTGGGATTCAGACTGGTTTTGGGATTCCGGTGCTGGCATTCTGAGCGCTGGCACCCTGACAGCTGGGATATCAACTGTAGCACCAGGAAATAGACATTTGCATTAGTAAATCTGCCGGATATAAACCTTTGACCTTCCCAAAATGGCACCCATATTAACATGGGCCCTTTTGTGTAGTTTTCAGTATATTATTAAAGCACTATGTTTATGTAAAAAGCGTATCATGCAATACTATATAAAAGTTCAAAAGCCACAATGAAAACAATAAAAACACTGTTTATAGCCTCTTTTGTGGAGTATTTGCGGTTCCGGTTACCTCTCCAGGTTTTCAATAAAAAGCCTTCTGGATTGGTGCTGTGTTCTCCAGGCAATGTGCACTGGACCCTAAGCTAAAGCTATCCTTAAGTTCCTACCTTAGGTGCAGCGTGATCTTCTCCCAGGCTGGTCTCCTCGTGCATCCATCGGGTCACTTCCACTATGACGTGCCCGAACTTCTGGTTTCTCCGCTCATCAGCTACCAACGCGTTTCGTGCCTCAGCACTTTTTCAAGGATAGTGACACTGTGTCTGAGGTTTCTTTTTGTTCCTGGATAATTACTAAAAAAACTTTAAAAAAAACTTTATTGTACTTGTTTTTGAAACAGAAATGCTTTTCCAGGAAGTAGTAAAAAATGGTGACAACCTCATGGTTAATATTAGGTATTGCATTTTTGATGTGAGTGTGTATAATAATAAGTATATTAGTAAAATACAGGATAAAATCTCACATATATATTCTTTTTCAAGTGCAGGATGGGGTTACAAATATATAAATATCTATATAAAGGAACATAAAAATATTTATGCAAAATGGAAAAAATAATAGATATATCCATAAAAGGGTATTTCTTAAAAAAAGGGTTTACGTTCAATATCAATGTTCAGACTGTGGGGTTTTAGTGTTTTTAAATAAAAAATCCATTTGGTTTCATTCTTTACTTGGTCCGAGGTCAGATTTCTTCCTTTCCAATTTTTTTTTATTTTTTGTATTCCCATGAACCGAAGGCTGGAAGGATCTCTGTTGTGGTTTTCTGAGTAGTGTTGGGAGACATTATGAGTTTGGAAACCTCTTTTGATATTATATATATGCTCCCCATTTCTAGTTTTTAGTTTTCTTTTAGTTTGGCCCATGTACTGATGTCCACAGAAACACTCTAGAAGATAAATGACTCCTTTTGAATCACAGGATATCTAATCTCTCAATTCATATTCCTTTTTTTGTTTGATTTGATTGAAATTTTTTAAGAAGAATTAATTTTTTTGGTGGTTTTGCATGCCATTCAGTTTAAACAGAAAAAAAAGGCCTTTTTCATTTGATTTTCCATAGGTATAAAGCTTCTTGTAAGTTCTAATTGGAGATTTTTGGCTTTCCTATAGATAATTTCTTTAAATATTGTAATGCACTATATACTATTAAATGGAGTCCCCTCACATGTATTACTTAATGCATCTTATACATAGAATTTACATTAAGAAATACATAAAAATAATATATATGAAATACATGAATAAATGACAAAAGACAATAACAAAACTTACACTTGTGCACAATTACTTATAATGTACAGAACTATCAAATACAAAATGAATACAAATAAATGTCATACCAAATTTCTAATAACAGTACGTATCTATGCAGAATACAGAAGATAACAGAATAAAGATGATATAAACACTTAAAAATTCACCCCGAAAAATAAGTAATATCAATACTTTTATTCAATCCTTTGGGGATTAAAGTGTCTAACAAATAAATCCAATAGGATCATTTCCTAGACAAAACTGCATCTCTATTAGAGAGGATATGTTACAAAATGATGAATTTGAAGGAATGCACTTTGCAATTATGGACCTGCATGAAATGCCTAGGGGAACGATGGTTCATCACTTTATTCTTTGTATAACACAGGTATTCTAGGATGCAGATTTTGATTTGTCTTTTAGTTTTGCCAATGTAATAATATCCTTACCTACATTCAATCCTATAGATTACATATGTGGTATTACATGTTGTGATCATTTTGCATTATGGGTAATAATGCAAAAGCGACCGAAAGTGGGCTAACTAGCTGTTAAAGAGCTCATCTTCCTGAAGGAACATCAAGCTACTAACTTCTAGCCCATATAGGCCATACCACATGCCATATGTAAGGTTTTTAACTTATTATAATAAAGACCAATTATGAGTCAAGTATACAGAAACTGATTACTGTCTTTTTGGGTGAACTCTGGTGAGAGAGTCTAATTGTAGAAACAATAAGAAGAACCTTCTTCTTCAACTTCAGCAACTAAAACAACACTGAAAGACCTAACAAAACAACTAAGGCATTATTTAACTATTATGAAAGAACTGTGTTGGCACACCTTAAGACCCCCCATCCATAGAATATTTTGGTCCTGGGCTGGCAAAGGACTTATCTTTGGGTAGTAGCCTATACTAAAAAGAGTTGTATTGAATTATATAGAATATTTCTAGTACAATCTTACTAATTACATATACACACACTATGTAGACAAAAGTGATTGGAAACCCTGCGCAAGCAAAATGCATACCATACATACAATTGCACACAAGTTCCAAATGGCCACTAATGTGGCGGTTTTGACAAAAACACTTATTAGGGAGGCTCATGCACCTGCAGTTCTATGGAACAACTAATGTTTTTATCAGGACGACAATGCCACCTATTATGTTGCCAGGGCGATGCTGGACTGGTATACAGAAAATTCTGTAACCCGGATGGACTGGCCAGCTCAGAGTCCAGATCTTAACCCCATTGAGAACCTCTGGGATAAATTGGAATAACGGGTGTGTTCTAGGTCGACTTGACCTTCTTCAGTTTCACAGTTGGTCACTGTACTTAAGGCAGAATGGAAAAACATATTGCCTGCTGTTTCCCAGGAACTTGTAGACAGTTTGCAAAGAAGAGCGTCTGCAGTAATCACTGCATGTAGTAGACCTACAAAGTACTGATGTCAATAAAATCTTGTTGATCTATTTGCTGTGAGTGTCCAATCACTTATGTCTACATAGTGTGTGTGTATATATATATATATATATATATATATATATATATATACAGCGGGTAAAATAAGTATTGAACACATCAACATTTCTCTCAGTAAATATATTTGTAATGGGGCTATTGTAATGAATTTTTCACCAAATTTCAGCAACAACTCATGCATTCCACACATGCAAAGAAATCAAACCTTAAATGTCCATAAATTAAGTTAAGTGTAATAATATGAAATGATTCAGGGAAAAGTATTGAACACATGAAGAAAGGAAGTTGCAAAAAGGCATGGAAAGCCTAGACACCAGCTGAAATCTATCAGTAATTAGAAAACAACCCTGCCCTTTGTCAGTGCAAATTAATATAAACTGTGTCAGGGTTCGGCCTAGGATTGACCGTTATTCACCCCAGCACCAGCTTCCCCTGACTTCTGGTGCGGTCAGACATAAGGTGCGGTGGCGGGTGACGCGTTGAAGATTTTGCCTTAGGTGCTCTATAACTTCCATGTGCGGCTCTGTGTCTTGGTTACCAAGGTTGCCGCCATGATAGTTTTTCTCACCTGACTGTTCTTTCAGCCAATTGTAGCATGGTCTTGGTCAGCTGATGCTGTCCTCCTATGAACTGCTACCATAGGGTATATAACTGGGCTCTGGACACCAGGAAGTTGCCTGTACAATTTCGTTACTACTGGTGTATGCTTGCAGTCACTTCATTCCATGTTCCTGTTCCTTGCTCTCGATTCTTCTCCAAATTCTATCACCCTCCGGTGCATCAAGATACGCATCCCGTGTACTCAGTACTCATCAACTGAGTACAAGCACTGTGTCAACCTCCGGTGCATCTCAATTTGCACTCTGTGTACTGAGTACACATCAACTGAGTACAACCACTGTGTCATCCTCCATAGTGTCTGGTATTGCACTCCGTGTACTAAGTCCACATCTACCGAGTACAAAACCACTGTGTTATCCTCCGGTGCGTCTCAATTTGCACCCCGTGTACTCAGTACACACCTACCGAATACAACTACTGTGTCATCCTACTGTACCAGCGGTGCATCTAGAATTGCAGATCATGTACTTGGTGCACATCTATCCTAGCACAATCCCTTAGTCAACCTTCTGTTCCAACGGTGCTACAGGATCCACATGCCACGCATTCAGTGCTCATCTATACGAGTGCAATAACCATCCTCCTCTAGTGCCAGCAGAGCATCCTAATCCTCTGTGGACCTGCCCACCTGTCTTTCTTTGTACAACTTCAGGAAGCAATTCCCATTGTGCCAACTCTGTACCTATAGGTATAGAATCTGTACTAGTACTTCTCCAAAGTACTTACTCTGGGCCATAGTGGTGTACCTTTCTCTATTTCCCACTCATATTGGATACCTGACCAAAGGACCACAACCTGCCTGCCGGGAGCAGTTAAACCCATATCCCACTTGGAAGGGTCATTGGTGAACACCTCCTGGCAGGTTAGACTCCACGCCTTTGGTCAGGTCTTGTTAACATCCAATACTTGTGGATGAGGAGAAATTACATTCAGGCCCCTCACTTTTGATTCTTCCCTCAACCTGGGACCTCTGCTTTCAGCCCCACAGTAGGGGATTCCTCAAAGCTGGGCGTGACAAGCTGGTTCAGTCTCAACTGATGGCCTATAAAAAGGTGTATCACACAAGAAACATCTCATGATGGGTAAAAGCAAAGTGCTCTCTCAAGACCTCCGCAACCTTATTGTTGCAAAACATACTGATGACATTGGTTACAGAAGGATTTCTAAACTTCTGAATGTTCCAGTGAACACTGTTGGGGCCATAATCTGGAAGTGGAAAGAACATCATTTCACCGTAAACCAGCCATGACCAGGTGATCCTCACAAGATTTCTGACAGAGGAGTGAAAATAATTATTAGAAGAGTTGTGGAACCAAGGACCACTTATGAAGAGCTTCAGAAAGATCTGGAAGTAGCAGGTACAATTGTTTTAAAGAAAACAATAAGTAATGCACTCAACAGCCATGACCTGTATGCATGCTCACCCCACAAGACTCCATTGCTGAAGAGAAATCATGTTGAAGCTCAATTAAAGTTTGCTGCACAACATTTGGACAAGCCAGTGAAATACTGGAAAAATATAGTCTGGTCAGATGAGACCAAAATTGAACTCGTTGGATGCCATAATACACACCATGTTTGGATGAGAAATGGCACTGCACATCACCCCAAAAACACCATACCAACAGTGAAATTTGGAGGTGGGAACATCATGGTGTGGGGCTGTTTATTAGCATACAGTACTGGCATACTTTATATGATTGAAGGAAGGATGAATGGAAACATGTACCAAGACATTCTTGATAAAAATCTGCTGCCATCTACCAGGATACTGAAGATGAAACGAGGGTGGACATTTCAGCAAGACAATGATCCCAAACAAACATCCAAGGACACTCTCAATTGGTTTCAGAAAAAGAAAATAAAGCTGCTAGAATGGCCCAGCCAATCACCTGACTTGAATCCAATTGAAAATCTATGGAAAGAACTAAGGATCAGAGTTCATAGAGGAGGCCCACGAAACCTTCAAGATTTGAAGACTGTTTATGTGGAAGAATGGGCCAAAATCACACCTGAACAATGTGACTAATTTCTTCATACAGGAGGCGTCTTGAAGTTGCCATTACCAACAAAGGCTTTTGTACGAGGTATTAAATACATTTCAGTAAGTGCGTTCAATACTTTTTCCCTGTGTCATTTCACATTATTACACATAACCGTGGTTTGATATCTTTGCATGTGTGGAATGCATGGGTCATTGCTGACATTTGGGGAAAATTTAATTACAATAGCCCCATTACAAATATATTTACTGAGAAAAATGTTGATGTGTTCAATACATCGGGCACTTTATAGTCGAAAACAACCAGCGATGCGTGCGCACGCTGGTCATTTCCGACATCAATCATCGGGCAAACATGCTGGTCAAATGAAGAAACAAACAAAACCCAGTGCTGTTATATTGTTGTAATACATAGGATATTAATCCCAATATAAAGAATTGTAGATAATTGTAATGATCACACTAAATTTAGCTGCAGAAAAAATGTATGTGCTTGTGGAAGCACATAAAGACATCTGTTACCAGGTGTACCTATAAATGTTAGAATCTGGGATTTCTGTGCTGTTTATATACATACAGGAAGATCGATATAAGACACAATACACACGGTATATAAAATGTAGAAATCCTTTACTAATATTTGTTTAGTTGACCGGTCAATAAATAAATGGTACATATAAACAATCACAAAAATATAGAATTTGTTAAATACAGTGAGCCAATGTTTAAAAAGAAGAAATGCTGCAGGAGGTGGATCCAGAAAAAAAGATACAAATTTCATCGAATTAAAAACATGGATTATTCCTTATAAATCCACACCTGCAAATGTTATATAATAAATGAGCTCACCTGGAGTAATATTGTCTTGTGCTCAATAATATCGAACTCTGTGGAGCTTCATGTCCTAAATGACAACATCATATGAAATTCGAATGTAGATTGTAGGTCCATATCCAGATTAGTAAAGTGCAGGTGTCGGAGGAGGCTGGTGTGCCCGGAGAGACAGGTGTAAAGCGGCAACCTTGCAGAGAGGTGAGAGATGTTCCAGCAGCGTCTCTATCCTGCCCGCTACTCTGGCTACCAGCGTGTATCCACCGGGATCGCAGGTCTCGTGTCCTGCAGTGTATTATCGTAGCAGGTGCTTGGATAAATAAAGGTTCTCCCAAGAGGTCCAAATAATGTCCACTGACGCGTTTCGCTCCGCAAGTCTGGGGCTTTATCAAAGAGTGATTCAAAACTCCAAAAGGACCTCTTTTTATATGCATCTAGCTCAATCACATTGGTGTATCAATCTTACATATTATTAACATTCATTTATACATGGGACTATTTGAGGAAGAATTTGTTTGGACGGGTCCTTTTGGCGCAAACCTAGTGTACTATGGCCGTTTCATTGATGATTTAATTATAATTTGGGATGGGGATGAATTTTTAGCACATCAATTTATTTGTCACTTGAATGACAATGATTATAATCTTAAGTTCACACACACATTTAGTCACACAATGGTGAATTATTTGGATCTAACTATTTCCTCCGAGGGCACACTTATTAAAACAAAAAATTACAAGAACCAGTAGATACGAATAATTTTCTACATTTCTCAAGCAATCATTATAAACCATGGCTGCAAAATGTTCCATACAGCCAATATAGCAGGCTACAGAGAAACTGTTCCTCTATGGAAGATTTCAAACTACAAGCGAATGATATGTTTCATGACTTCTCTATAAGAGGCTATCCCAAGTCACTGCTACTGGCAGCTTACATGAAAGTAGAGAACAGTGATAGAACAGAATTAATTAAAATTAAAACTAAACCTATAACTAATGGGAATGTTGATAATTTGGGAGTTACTCAAATTAATTTTATTTCAAAATTCGAAAATCAATCGATCAATATTAAAAAGATTTTACGAGAGAATTATAGGATTTTACCACAGGTTCCTATATTGCAATCCACTCTTGCACCCCAACTTAGGCCCGTATTCAATTTAAGGCGAAAAGTCCAGACTTTTTGCCTGCTGGACTTTTCGCCTCCTTTGCCTTTTTTCCAGGTGGAAAAGTATCGCGCGCGTGCCTGCTATTCCCTGTATTCAATTCAAAAGTAGGCAAAAATGGGAACAGGCAAAACTGCGATCGGCAAAAAAATACGGGAATTTTTGGGAAATAATTGTAGGACCCCCCTGAAGATGTCTAGACCTGGGGGGTCACTATGGGTACCCCCATTTTTGCCTGCAAAATAAAGTCGGGTTTTTAAATAGCCACGGCAGGTGTTTTTTTCCTGACTTTGAAGAAGTGATGCAGAAGAGCACTTAGCTTTTTTTTTTAATTTTTAAAAGTAGTCCCATCAAATTTGGGGTACCTGAAAATGAGTACTAGCATATTTTTAAGCCTATAAAATATTTTTTTTAAATTCTGCAAAATTGCACCTGCCAGTCACCTGCATTGAAAAAAACACCTGCTGCATACTTCCGATTCCCTCTGGAATCTATTTAACTATTTTAGAAGTGGTTTTTCCTATTTTTTTTTTTTCACCCCAAAATTTTACATTTTTTTGGGGGGTGTCCCGATTATTTATTTATTTAATTTTTGACACAGATTGTTTTAAGGGGTCATTCCCAAGGGTGCAGGCTATTTTTTTTAAACCTGCACCCCTAAACCCCAATTCTGCATTTTTTTTCGGCAGCTAAAGGCGGGCAAATATTGATCCCCGTTTTTTTTATATTGACTTTTCGCCCCAGCGAAAATGCTATGTAATTGAATACAGGGATAATGAAAATAGGCGAAAATGACGTCATCAGCAATAAATTGTCTCCAATTTGCCTCAAATTGAATACGGCCCTTAGGGTTGTTTTCAAGATAAATAGAAACCTGAAAAACATTTTGGCACCCAGCATGCTTAGAAAATCTTATAGGGGGAAAATTGATAACAAAACTGTCTCATGGCTATCTACTCCTATGACGGGGTGCTTTAAATGTGGGAAAACCAGATGTTTAACATGTACCTATATCTCCAACAGAACCTTAGAAGTTACATCACATACCACTAGAGAGACATTCCCCATATGAGAATTTATCAATTGTGATGCAACTTATTGTGTCTACTTACTGCAGTGTCCTTGCGGCCTGCAGTATGGAGGCAGAACAACTAGATCTTTCAAAACAAGGTTCAGAGAACATAGAAATAATATAAAGAGAGGCTTCACTAAACACAGTGTTTCCCAACATTTCCATATCAAACATAATAGTGATTCTAGTGGCCTTGTGGTAGTTGGAATACAATATGTAGCCAACACCACAAGAGGTGGGGACAGATTCAGACATCTGTCTGAAAAAGAAGCATTGTGGATTTTCAAACTTGTAACTCTGTTCCCGTCTGGACTAAATGATATTATAGAATTTGAATCTTTTGCTTAACAGGATGTATGGATTATTACATGTTTTGGTCATATCTATATGAACATCTTTAAATGTTAACCCTACAGATGTATAATTTCGTTATCTTAATACAGCATTTTTCAATTGAAAGATATAAAGCTGAATACATCTGGTAGGGCTACTTTTTTATAATCGAGGGATAGTTGATCACTTTTTTGGTACTGAAGTTATAGCGTTAACATGTTGGGTATTCCATGGGAATCAGAAAATATTTACAAATGTATGGTAGCTTATATTTATTTATTTATATGCACATATACATATATGTTGGTAAGAGTAGGACTAATTTAATTTTATTATATTGATCTATTCTATTGATATATAAGTAGTTTGGTTGGTTTAATATGGAGCTATATGCCAGATCTCAGTAGTGTTCCATACATCTACTTAAATAACACATTTGGGGTATGTATTTAGTTTACAACACTGTTTCTAAAACAATGTTATCCTAGAATATAATATCCATAGACAGATTGGGAGTAGTGGTGTATTAGTAAAGCAACTGGTTGGGATACAGAAGGTTATGGGTTCTAGTTCCAACAGTAGGACTATAATCTAAATTATAACAACAAAATAATAAAAACATGTTTATATATGTTGGGAACAACAGACTATTCTATTCTTTTTTTTATTGTAGTTCTTGTATTGCAATTTATTTTTTAATAGTTCACCATATTATCAAAACAGGGTGAGTAATTAATTGGCCAAGATAATCAGATAAAGATAGGCAGATTAGGTTAAGGAATATGAGATTGGGGGGGGTTTCAGGTTAATATGATTAAGTTTCACAAACGGGATTGTCATTATCTATAGTAAGATGTACAATAATTTAATATAGTTTTATTGTATATAATTTCAGATATTGATATACTAAGTAGAATTATAGAGTTTGTTTGTCATAGAGCAACATGATAAGTCTTGGCAGTGCTAATCATATTTTATATAGGTACTATACTAGGGTTATCAAAATCTATAAAATTGCCCCATTTATGATGTTATCTTGGTATTTAACATCAAGGGATAAAATGAGAGAAGTGGTGAAATGGTAGAGCAACCAGCTGGGATACAGAAAGTTATGGGTTCTAGATAGAGTTAATCCAGCACAAAGATTAATAATTTTTGAATATACTGGAATATTATATGATTCAAAAAAGTATTTTTTTTATAGGAATATACTATTTGTCGATAGTCAAATTGATTGTTTATAAATATTTTGTATATATGTATTGAGGATTAACAATTTATGATAGGCTATATTGATATATTGAATATTCTTCTTAATGAGAGTACATATGATTGCTATGTTTGCTGGGGGAGGTGGATCCAAACAGGTGTTAATAATATGTAAGATTGATACACCAATGTGAGTTTGGGTTTGTCCAATTTTGTATTTTGTTGACAATTCATTTGGGGGTTGGTGATCCCCCCACGGTCAGTTCCTACTTTGCAGACCCTTTTGCGCAGTTGTCTGCCATATCATTTTTCTATTTGCATATTCGCCTTGGTCATCTATACGGAGTGACAACAGCTGCAATTATCAATGTTTGCACATAGAAGCATTAGGAAAGAAAAATGTGATTATTTTTTTTCAGGGAGTCATGAGTCGACTATAATTATAGATGAAGATCTTGAGACGAGCATGATGAAATTAGAACATGCCCTCAATAGAGAGGGTTAAGAATTGACAAACTGCCCTCATTTCCAAATAAATCCTCCAGTTTTGAAAAGGAATCGCTCCATATCTTAGATTCATGTTTAGTAGGATTGATGAGACTTATAGTGAAGGAAAGACATAATGAACTGAAAGACTTAGAAACTGAAATAGAATAATTAAGGATTATGGTAGAACCCTTTTCAGATTCACCCAATTTTAAAGAAATGGAACAAGAAATCATCAGAAAAATAGCTCGGAATGAAAAAGAACTAAAGCTCAAAAAAAGAAAAAATATCTTAGAGATGTTGCCGACTTTAAAGAAGGAAAACAGCACCTTGTTACAAAAAAGACTGGAACTTTTTTATCCCTAAAGAAAATAATTCTGCGGTCAACAGAGTGTGTTTTGATAGAGATATGGAGGTGAATAATCCTCCAAGATCTAATTGGAAAAATAAGAAGAGAAATAGAAGAACCTCAGTCCGAGATGGATTAATTTCACCATTCCATCGGACATCCCACTATCAATATCACCATCCTAAGCCCTGGCAGCGAAAGACTTCATGGAATTTTAGAAGATTTGATGATGACTCACGCAGATCACCACCATGGAGAAGACAAACAGAAAGGAGATCTTATGCCAATAGGTCACCGACCTCCCCTAGGCCTATTTCAAGATTCCGTAATAGATTCAGCCCGTTGGAGGAGATTGGGGAGATAGAGATTATTTTTTTAGGCCAAAGACAGAGCAGACCATCCAAAAAGTAAAAAGTAGAAGAGGTAGATGAGGACTTATCTCCGCAAAAAATCATAGGAAAAAACATCTGAGTATTAGAAGGAAGAAAAAGAAACAAAGATATATAAATAATATATCTTCCAAAATTGCTAATAAAGTTTCAGAATACACCAAAATGTATAATCTCAGTAGTTATGTGCTTACCATAGATGAGGAGAGTGTACTTAGGAAAGGCCTCAAATATGCCCCTTTTAGTAGTTTGGACCGTTTTGAGATATATATTGACCTCCAATGTTTTATAAGGAGACTTACTTTAAAAAAAAATTACACGATCAGAATTAGGAAGAAGAACCAAATACCTCCACCGACTCTAGCTTCATACCCAAATCTATATTCTTCCCATTACACAAAAAAGGGTGCTTTGTTGACACCTTTGAAAAAATGGTTAAAGAGGAAATAGAGAACAAACAAACATTGAAGAACTCAAATCTTAACAAGAAAGAAAGAGAAGTTCTTAAGAGTCTAAAAGACAATTTATCACTATTAAGCCGGCAGATAAGGGGGGGGGGCAGTTGTAATTCAAAACAATGAAGATTACAAAAAAGAGATAGAGAGACAACTTAATGACAGTAACAGTAAGACAGTAAGAGGAAATCCAATGGAGAACATTATGAAAAAACTAGTAAATCATCTAGAAAAATATGAAAAGAAAAAAGTGATTACCGAGATGGAGAGGAAGTACATAATAATATCAAAACCATCCATTCCAGTCATTTATACTCTCCCGAAAATCCATAAAAATATGGAATGTCCACCTGGTAGACCCATTGTTGCTGGCACCGAATCTGTTACTTCTAACTTGTCTCACTACATAGATCATGTTTTGCAACCTTTAGTTATTACAACACAATCCTATTTGAGAGATTCAACAGAAGTTATTAAGAAACTAGACCCTATTCAGTTGGAATCAGATTATATTCTGGTTACAGCTCATGTGACTTCGCTGTATACAGCGATAGACCATCAACATGGCCTATAGCTACAAAATATTTTTTAGATCAAGCAGATTTTGGCTTAGACTTAAAAAATTTTGTCTTGGAGAGCATAGAGTCATCCTCAGTAATAATTTATTTTGGTTTGATGATTCTTTCTTCTTGCAACTCCATGGGACAGCCATGGGCACACAGATTCACACCAAGCTATGTTAATCTTTTCATGGCCTATTGGGAGACCTTCCACATCTTTAGTGGTCATGCCTTGGTTGCAAATCTGGTGCTCTGGATAAGGTATATCGATGATATCCTATTCATCTGGAGAGGTGATCAGCAGTCACTGGACGAATTTTGTACATCATTGAATCAGAATGATTTAAACATCCAACTTTCCTTTTGTAGTAATTCAAATACGGTTAATTTTTTGGCTTTAACGATCTTCATTGAAGTTTGTAAAATTCACACAAAAGCTTATACAAAACTTACAGATTGTAATTCTTTTATCCAATTTGACAGCAACTATCATAGGAACTGGTTGAATTCTATTCCCAGAAGCCAGTTCCACGGAATAAGAAAAAACTGTTCAAGATTGGAGGATTATCAAACCCAAGGTTTATTATTGAAAGCACAATTTGTGAGAAAGGGATACGATCTCAACAGTATTGAGGCGCCATACCAAAAATACGCTATATGCAATAGAGAAGAGATCCTTGTTGATAAACATCAACAGAATAAAGAAAATAGTAATGATTTTAAGATCCCCTTCATCACAAAATATAATAATCAACATAAGGAATTCGAACAAATTGTGAAGAACCATTGGGGTATATTACTTAAAGATCCTGTTCTGAATAATTATCTTGACAAAAAACCAAAATTTGTATACCGGAAGGCAGATAACCTACGGAAACACATTGTCAAAAGTGCTCTAAAAACAAAGGGCATTGACAGTCCGATTAAGTCAAAAGTTTTTTCCGTTGTGGTACCTGCCTTATGTGCAAGAATTGCAAGAGCAAGGATTCTGTCATCATAAAATACAAATCCCAAAGTAATAAAAAAGAATTTGAAATTAAAGACTTTATCTCCTGTCATAGTAAGAATATAGTATACCTATTGGAATGTAATTGTAATAAACAGTACATGGGTCATACCACCAGTAAGAGAGAGGATGGCCGAACACCTGCGCAATATAAGGAAAGGCCTTATCAGCCATGGCGTGTCTTCACATTTTAAAGATAAACACAATTGCAATACAAGTGACTTAATTTCATTTTGTGGCATACAATTAATTCCAAACCATTGGAGAAAAAATAATACAGAAGAAAGATTGTCCAAAACAGAAATGAAAACTATGTTTACTTTGGGAACACTTATCCCCAAGGGCCTCAATCTCAAGTTTGAAACTAAATGGTTCCTATAATCCTGTTAGACGAATAGTTTCCATACTACTTTTCATATTTTGTCAGATCTTTTAGTGAAATATGATATATATTTTAATTGTAAGGGACCCATTTTTTGTAAGGGACCTATTTAAAATTCTAAAGGACCTATTCTACCTATTAAGATTTTCTGTTTTTTTTATAAGCATCCTTTATTTGAATTTTAGCATTGATTCTTAGTTTTATGTCATATGTATTTATTTCCATTTGATATGATGTATTTATGATTTGAGAGAGACTGTTTACTTGTTATTATGGGGAATTGATACACCTTGATTTCCGGCAATTGGAACGCATTATTGCGCTCCATTAACTGAGATTTGGGACGCACAGCCATATTGCAGAGTAGTATTGACATCTCCCATATGACTGGGTCCTGGACCCACCCACCGGAATGCCGCCGTCCCTTCACATACACGCCAGGGTATGCGTGTCATGCCTAATTTTTAGTCATGATTTAGATTCATGCTGAATGGGCCTCAGGGATCACGAGGGTGGAACTTGTCTACTTCCTTCCCGGACTTCCCGATATGATGAGTTCCACGTTATGGAACGCTTTAAGATAACTTCAAATCTCCGGTATTCTTCTCTTCTGAAATAAAGTATTTCATTCCCTAATAGAAGACCAGTTAAAATGTTATATCTGGATGGTGTAAATTTTTTTTATACTTATTTATATTGTGTTGAAGATTGATTTAAATCCCCACCCCTCCTAAGGAGGCAGAATGTATTAGGGATACATAGAGCCGCTTTTTATCCTGCCTTATACACCTTGAAAAAGACTTACCATCGAAACATGTTGGTGGCAGCAGGATATAAGGGGACCTTTTGGATTTGGACATCAGTGACCCATGGTGGACTAGTCTGGACTTATCATCCACTCCAGGTCATTGCTATTATGCCATCTGTCATTTGTTCATTTGGTTACCCATTTTTTAGCTATGTTTTAAATAAGGAATAAAAAATCTTTTTTGATTGATTTATGACAGTCAGTTTCTATTCCATCCTATACCGTTATCATCATTCACCCATTTGGGATATGAGGACAAGATATCAGACACAACAGAGGAATGGGATTATCAGCTTTATTTACGAGCATATGAACTTACCATTAATGTGAGTTGGGGTACACCTGTCTTTTTATACCATATTGCATACTCTGCATGTATGAGCACTACAACTGGATTAACTACACAGTGGTGACAAGACTTCCTGGTTAAAGATACCTTTATATGAGGAATTTATAATACCTTAATGTGAGTGCAGTACAACCATTTCCACTGTTCATATTTAGGGGAGGAAGTCACATCCCTTTTTTTTAAATGAGAGACTTTTTATCACAAACTACTACACTATTTTGTTCTTGTTTTCTTTTTCTCTTTTTATCTGCGAGATTCTACACAAGAAGAACTACCACTTCATCTACTATGTTGAACATTTCCCATTGGCAGTATGAAAATCATAAGTTCTGTATCAATTTTTGATTTTGTCTGGTTTACATTAGTTATTTTACTAGGAGTGCGCAGAGTTTGGGTTTGTCCATTTTTGTATTTTGTTGATAATTCATGTGGGGGTTGGTGATCCCCCACGTTCAGTTCCTACTTTGCAGCCCCTTTTGCGCAGTTGTTCGCCATATAATTTTTCTATTTGCATATAAAAAGAGGTCCTTGTGGAGTTTTGAATCATTCTTTGATAAAGCCCCAGACTTGTGGAACAAAATGCGTCAAGGGACATTATTTTTCTACCTGCTGGGAGAACCTTTATTCAACCACCTGCTATGATAATACACTGCAGGACGCGAGACCTGTGATCCCTGTGGATACGCGCTGGAAGTCGGAGTAGAGGCCAGGATAGAGACGCGGCTGGAACATCTCTCACCTCTCTGCAAGGTAGCCGCTTTACCCCTGTCTCTCCAGGCACACCAGCCTCCTACGACACCTGCACTATACTAATCTGGATATGGACCTACAATCTACATTCGAATTTCATATGATGTTGTCATTTAGGACATGAAGCTCCACAGAGTTCGGTATTATTGAGCATGAGACAATATTACTCCTGGTGAGATCATTTATTATATAACATTTGCAGGTGTGGATTTATAAGGAATAACCCACGTTTTTAATCAGATGAAATTTGTATCTATTTTCTGGATCCACCTCCTCCAGCATTTCTTCTTTTTTAACATTGGTTCACTGTATTTAACAAATTCTATATTTTTGTGATTGTTTTATATGTACCATTTATTTGTTGACCGGTCAATTAAACAAATATTAGTAAAGGAATTCTACATTTTATATACTGTGTGTATTGTGGGTTATGCATATCGATCTTCCTGTATGTATATAAACAGCGCAGAAATCCCAGATTCAAACGTGCTGGTCAACCTGACGATAACATCAGGTTCAGCATGTTGCCAGATGATTGATGAGCCTGCACTGGACGACTGCTCATTCAGTGTAGCCTTATCACAGACATAGAAATGACAGCATGATTACAATGTCACAATCATGCTGTCGTTTCTGTGGTCTGCTAGTGGATGGGCAGCATAAACCTAACATCCACCCTAGTGCCTAAACCTAACCTCCTCCTTCCTTCACCCTAATCCTAACCCTCCCTCCCCATTGTATATCCCTCCCCCTAGTGCCTAACCCCGCTAGGTAATGCTACCCTCCCTGTGCACCATGATACTTACCTTTGGGATGCCGACGGTCGGTATACTGGTGTCTGGATTTCGGCTTTGGTATTCAGACTGTCGGCATCCCGCACACCGGGATGCCAACTACATCCCGTTTATTATACATATCTTTGCACAATGTACTGCTTACTCCAAACCAATAACAAAAGTGCCACTGATTGTAATAAAACTGGTCAGGCTACTGGTTGACCCAATGTATTTTTTGTGCACTTTGTCCTATTTCCTGTATAGATTGTTTTGATTTGAAAAATGGTTTCCAAGTAGCACCTAGAGCTAGCTTTAGTTGGGTCGATTTACTTGCTTTATTTGGATGCTTACTCATGGGAGATAATTTGTGCATTGGATCATACATCAAAGATCTCTTAGTAGTTCCCAGCAGGCTCTTATGAAACACCATAGTAATATATACGGTTATGGTCACCTAGGATTAGGTGCTCCCTTCGGTAAGCCTACACATATCCTCTAATATTATCTGTTACTCTTAGTAACTTATTATTCCGCTACCTTTTGTGTCCGTAGTTCCCCATACCTTCATATTTAAGCTCATTTGGGCATGACCATCTTTGAATTCTGCATCATGACATTGTATGCTATTTACTTGTATTATGATATGATCAGTGTACAGTGATGTGTAATATGTCAGCGCTTCGTGAATAAAGGATAATAATAATATGGAACTACATGTTCCACATAGAGGACTGGCAGCCTAGGTCACTCTTGTGCTTGTAGTTCATCTCTAATTGAACCCATCTCCATGTGAAACAACTACCATAGCAAGGGTGTCCAGTTCTACTGGTTCCAGCCCAGTGTCCAGTTCCACTGGTTCCAGCCAAGTATCCAGTTCCACCTGCTCTGGCCTGGTGTCCAGCCAGAGTCCACTGGTTCCAGCCCTGTGTCCAGTTCCACTGATCCTAGCTCAGTGTCCAGTTCCACTGGCTTCAGCCCGATGTCCAGTTCCACTGATTATGGCCCGGTGTTCTGTTCAAGTACCACCAGTCAAGTCTGGTATGCAGTCCCACTGGTATCAGCCCAGTGTTCAGCTTAAGAGCCATCAGTCCAGTCTTGTGTTCAGACCCACTGGTATCAGCCCAGTGTTCCTAATTCCAGCGATACCACTTCCAGCCAGCTCGTTACCACAGAGTCTACTCCAGCAAGAAGCATCATTAAAACACTTGCCAATCTCAACACAACTTCATCTACAGTCCAGTGGTCCCAGTCCCTGTGCCCACAGACAAATACATTGGATCCAAACTGGATGAATCCTGATAAAGGCTACTGGAATGTACTCTGTCATCAAATGGGCGCATGTAAATGTAAACTTAGCATTCTAAAAACTAATTGGTGTTTCTTAACCCATTAAATGTAGGCCACCAAGCAATTTAGCAACCAAGTCAAGCAAAATAATACATATGTATATAGTGATCAATATTGATTATATGAGTTCATCCAAGTTCCATAAAAACTATAACAATCATTTGTCTAAGGATCCTGTTCCCACTAAAAAAACCACACATTAGAGCTGATAGTTATTTCCTTTTAATAAAACTACATTCTGATAATTTTTGGTTATTAGAAACTGAGAAGGCAGATGATAATGGCGCTGTTTTGAAAATTTTCGGAGAGGTCACGTATTAGCATGACTCTGGTGTACTCTTTTGCAATGTTTAGATTTTTTTTTAACTGTATGTTTTATATTTGGTTATTTTGTTTGTTTTTCTTCTCCCTTTCCCATTTTCTTTCCAGGTCCTCATTTGTGGTACTGTAACTGGATGATGTGGAATTCTCTTTTCTCTACTTCAGGTCTGGTGGTTTGACCCAGCACGTAGGGACAGGGTCAAACATCCATCTTATAAGACATTTGTGGCATTATACTTCTGCAGGACAGATATAGGATGACTCACACTACTAACACCACATAGGTCGCATCTACATCATTGTCTAATACCCTTAATTTTATTTTTTGGAATGTAGCTTACCTAAATTCCCCTATTAAGTGCCGGAGAGTTCTTACACACCTTAAGTCATTTCATCCTGATATCATATTTCTCCAGGTAAACCATTGGCTAGACACTGAGGATACTACATTGTGAAGTCACTTTCAGGGAGTGTATTTCAGCCCCATTTTCCAAGACAAAATGTGAGGTTGCAATTCTCTTTAACACCCATATCCAGTATGAGATTCTGGATTCTCTGATAGATTTTTTTTTGTGCATGTTCTCATCTGGGACGAATACTTTATGTTGCTGAACATTTATGCTCTTTATAATCCTAATCCTAATCAATCTTTTTATAGGAAAATCTCCAATCTGTTGCTGGAAACTGATACTCCCAACATTATCATAGGGGGGGAGTTCAATATTGTGGACCAACCTACTTTGGATAGGTCATTGCCTTCAAGTTTTCTGCCATGTGCCCTGGGAGGGATTCAAATTTTAAAAAGCAGACTTGGTGTTGTTGTTCCCATGGTAATAGTCGGGAGTAAACCTCTGGTTAATGATACCTTACCAAGAATTATTTTCTCTCCAAAGATGGCTTGTTCTCTGTGGTTCAGAATACTGAAATCCATTCTATTCATATCGGACCATACTCCAATTCAATTGACCCTTACGGTCTACCTCTGTCACCTTTGGCATTTCCCATCATACCTCTCTCAGAGTGATGCGTTCAAGCAATATCTCAAATATCATTGGAATAATTTTATTGATGACATGTTGCTCATTTGGACACACCCATGTTGTTTTGGGAGACATCAAAGGTGGTGATGAGGGGAAAGGTGGTTTGCTATTTAGCCAAAAAACATAAGGATTCTTTAATCAAATATGAGATGTAACATGACCAGTTAGTGTTGTCATATAATCCTTATGTTTCTGACCCCAAAAATGATAACCTAAAGGCATATACACAAAATAAGCAGCTTTTAGAGTTATTTTTGACATAACAGGCCCAACACTGGTTGGATTTAATCAAGAATAGGTATTATTGCCATGGTAACAAATAAGGGAAAATTTTAGCATCTGTCGCAAAGCAACAATGCCGTAGATGCTACATTCCTTCGGTGGCAGACCCTGGCACTGGGCAACGGTGTACCTCACATAGTGACATCTCCTTATTTTATATATAGTTCTCTACTGTGTATGAGGCAACAGTAGTTGTTGCTGGTTTATCTCATGAAATACTTTCGGAGTCCTCCCTACCCAAACTTACTCCTTCACAGAGAGAGGTCTTGGATGCAGAGATTTTGGAAGAGGAGATTCTCAGTGTCATTTCCTCTTTGCCTTCTAATAAGTCCCCAGGCCCTGATGGTCTCAATGGAGACTTTTATAAATTATTGAAAGACGACCTGGTGCCTACGTTGATGTTTCAAAACTTGCATGCAGAAAATTTCTCTTACCCTGGCTTTAACACTTCTGATACTATGTAATTTAATCCCAAAACCAGATAGGAATAGAATTGCTTTTTTCCTTCCATCCTATTTGCCTTCTTGACCAAGATTTTAAATTATTTGCTAAAATAATGTCAAATCTATTGCAGCAGTTGTTGACATCCTTAGTTACTGTATGTATCACTTATTGCACTATTGCATAGTCTGAATGGCACTGGTGACTGTTTTGGCATGAGTCAGCAAAACTCCCAAAATATTTTCTTAAGTTTGGTTCCCAAAAAGGACTTTGATAAAATTCTATGATGTCATTTACATAACGTTTTGGCGATAATGCTTTTGGTTCCTCCTTTCAACAATTTGTTACATTTATTTATGCTTCCCCAACACTTCGACTGATTATCAATGATATACAGAATGATCCTCTACATTTATATAGGTGTACTTGACAAGATTGTCCACTTTCCCCTTACATTTTAACCTTGCCATGGACCCTCTTATTTGAATACAAAATTGTCAGCAGTTCAAGGGTATTCTCGATAGGGTGGTTGGATAGGGTGGTTAACAGCATTTGCTGATGACCTACTTCTATATATAGGTAACCCAGCTGAGAGTTTATTGCCAATTCTAGACAAGATGGCTCATTTTGGTGAAATTTCTGGTTTTGCTATTAATATTGAAAAATCGTCTGCTCTTTCCTTTGGTTCTGTAGTGCAACTTTCTTGGGCACGTGACATTGGCCTTCATTGGGGAAAACACTATAATAAATATTTGGAAATTTATGTACCTTGTAATATTCATGATTTGTACTCTCTCAATGTTCAAAATCTTATTTTGAATTTGCTTGATGCACTTCGGAGTTGGCATTGCCTCCCCCTCTCCTGTTTATGAAGAGCCGATCTTATAAAAATAATTGTATTTCCAAGAATTTTGTTTCCGCTACAAGTGCTGCCTTAAATACTTTCTAAAGAGATGAGGCTATTATTCTCAAAACTTTTCATTCCTTTATTTGGAATGACAAAAAAAACAAAAATTTGTATGGTTGTTCTGCAGTAGATGAGGTTGGGAGGAGGCGTCAATTTCCAAGCTGTTTATCTTAATTTACAAGCTGCCCAATGTAGGTATATTAAAGACTGCTTACATGAACAAGACACTTATGTTGACACATAACTGGAACAGCAATTTTAGCCTTAGATGGATATAACTTGTTTTTTATACTTGCACAGGCAAGAGATTCCCCCTCATTTATTGGATAATCCACTCTTAATGAATGTTTGGTCTACCTGGCATACTGTAAGACATGCTTGGAATATTAATTGTCATCACTGTTTTTCTTCCCTTCTTATCGAATCCTGAATTTCAGAATGGGGAGGCCATACTTCCTTTTCAGCCTTTGGCAAGGGGAGGGCTTCAGTGCATCCAACATTTATCAGATATAGACATCAAAAAGCTTCAGAGAAAGAAAGCGGCTTTTTGGTGTCTATATCTGATAAATGTTGGATGCACCGAAGCCCTTATCTTGCCAAAGACCAAAAAGGAAGCATGGCCTACCCATTCTGAAATTCAGATTCGCTAAGAAGGCAAGAAAAATAGAGTGATGACTATTAAGATTCTGAGTTCACTTTTTCCATGTCTCACTGTTCATGATTATCGATTTTTACAAGCACAACATTACACTTCCACTGTCCTAGCCTCATTGCCTACACTAGATATGAATAACTCACTATATATGGTGTTTTTAAATGAGAATATCCTATCTAAAGCCATTTTATATTTTTATACTATTTTGCATGTGCCTTATTATGATAAACATAGATGTACGGGCATTACTCAATGGGTTTCTCAATTTCCACACCAAGATGAGAAAGCACTTGTAACCCATTTACTTTACACAAATAAAACTCAAATAGCTGCTATTTACAAAGAAATGCATTTCCGTTTATTTTAAAGGGGGAATCTCTCATCGTCTAGATGTAGCTTGAATGGATTACAGTCCCACTCGGCTTGTCCTAAGTGTACCTGTGTAGATGCTTCAGTATATCACTGTCTGTGGGATTGCCCTCCAATTAAACAATTTTGGGTGCAGATTAAGGACTAAGCTATTGCCCACCCCTTATTTACTTGCCACTGACACCGGAGTGGGCCATACTTGGAGTGACACCTCCAGGAGCTAGATACACTAAAGGTAGTAAGAAACTCCAACTCATTATCTCTGCTGCTGCTAAGGAAGCCATACTCCAGCACTGAATTCATCCCAACGCTCCTATCTTGTCTCTTTTTCATGACAAATTATTTTTTCTTTTTAATATGGATTGGCTGGAGGCATCCCTCCATAAGGAGGTTAGGGTGAAAAATGTATTTGAATTATGGGAAAGGTATGTAGATACTTTGCCATCCTCAATGCAGCTGCAGGTTAAAACTTGCTTTCAACACATGGATTGGTATAAGACCAGAATGTTGTTGGAGGATGAGCCTATTCAGGTGTAGTTGCTAACTAGTTTATATGGGCTTGAGTGTGGCCCCCTTGGAGGACTGAGTTACCCCATCCCTATTTTCCTTGCTTTTTATTCCTTTTTTTATTAATTATTGATTGATTTTATTAAATTGTTCTTTGGTTGTTTATGAGTCCAGAGTACCATTTGTATTGTGTATTATATACTATTCTTGTATACACTTTATACTTTATCTTATTGTCTTATGTGGACATTTTGTATGTTATTGTCCTTTGTACTTTGTAACATTTATGATATACTAAATAAAAACATATAAAAAAAAGAAACTGAGAAGGAATAGGAAAACAAACAAGACAAGGGAAATATGATGGGATGGGGTAATGAACTCTCATTACATGACTGGGAAAGCAATATAGATCAACAAATTACCATGAATGCTTCTAACCAGAAGTGCGACTATTTATCTTTCAACACTATGGTGGGAGCAGGTGTTTTATTTTATTAGTGTAAATTCTGGAATGATCAGAATCAAGGTCATGGGCTCCCACTTGCTGTATCTTACCTTTTATGTGCCTAGTACATAAGCATATTATAACATGCACAAACTTGACACTTAAGGCCTCCCCATACAGTACGATTTTTAAGTTATATTGCTGTTTTTGACCAATTGAAATGTCAAATTATTTAAATAGTGCTGTGTGTAGGCATGATAACGATGCCGATGCATGTTCCCGCTGGTTGTTGGTCCTGGTCGCTGATCTCTTAAACATACAGAAAGATCACAACCTGTCTTTCATTGTACTGTGTGTATGCACGATGAATGATTTCATGGACGAGAAACGGTTTGTCGTCACTTTTCTTGGCCACTCCCCTCTAATATTTTGTTCCAGCTGATGGAGAGACAGAAGATACATTGTGAGGTTGTTTGCTGCCAAATGATATATAATTCATGATTTGGAGTCGTTATCTACCCATCTATATTGTTTGATTGTTTGTACAATCGTTCCATGTGTATGGTCTAGGAGTGTTCAGGAGTTCAAGAAAAATCATTAACAAGATTGGATTGTTACCTACATCGTACTGTGTGTGGGGGCATTTACATAAATCTCATAATCACATTTTGCATTTAGTAAGACCCTTACCTAGAAAGCCAAAGGACACTCCAGTTTCAGGGCAGATGCACTAAGCCTTGAAGAATGATGAAGTGGAGAGAGATAAACTACCAACCAATCAGCTCCTACCTGTCATTTTTCAAATACAGCCTGCAACATGGCAGTTAGGAGGTGATTGGCTGGTACTTTATCTCTCTCCACTTTATCACTGTCCAAGGCTTAGTACACCTCCCCCTCAGATATCACATTGTGTGGCTAATATATGATCTAAGGCTAATCTATATTGCAATGCAATGTCTCTAATTTGGACCATTTCTTCATTTACAGTTGGACATTTGGTTTAGGAGGAGTCAACTTCTTATAATGAGAGTCATGTGTCCATGGTGTCTACTCCTTGACTTTCACAATCTACAATGATGTCAGCAGCACCTGGTATGGTCCTTCTCATGATTCTATAAAAGAACAAGAATGTTAGAAATCATTACAATGTCTCCTGCTGTTATGGAGTGGCATATGGAAGACAGCTTTTGTTGTGAGCCTATCACAGGTGATAGCAACACCTTCAAGTGATATGTATTTTTATCAAATATTGCACTGGTACATCCTAGGTAGTAGCCAAGTTTGTAGCTGGGCTAATAATCAGATTAAGAAATTTTCCATACAAAATCTCATATGGAGAAATTCCCGAATTTGTGGTATCCTGAGGACATGCAATACGATGGGTAAGCCTCAGGCTATTGTAAACCGATCTGTTGGGTGATTCAAGACAATTGTATAATGTTTTGTTCAATTATATCTTTCAACTCCCCCACTAGATTGTTAGTGGTAAGGGATAGGCAATTGCAATTTAACCTGTTTTATATTTAACATGTAAAAATCTGCAGTTTCTTAAATAACTTTTGGTAGACCATAAATATACATGAAAGCTCCAGCACCAATTTCTGAGCTGTTATGCTAGCAGTCTGTGAGGCCATGGGATAGGCCTCTACCTAACGTGAGAACAAATTGACACATACCTGTACATATACAGCAACATACTGTATCCTTCTCAACCTAGGAAGTTAGCTGAAGTTCAAAATGCCTGTCTTGCCTACTGTGCTACAATATTTAGGCATCAGTTACACATCAGCCATGCATCTATCTAGAACCCTCCTCTGGAGAAAAAGCTAATTGTATAAATATTAAAATCTAAAGTATAAACAACAGCTAAAACAACATTTTAAAGTACAAAACTAAATCAGTGTGTGGAAAAGGTATTTCAGTAATATGAAAAATATTGCTCAACTATATGTAAACAATCATGAAATAATGTACTGTTGCTTGTCTATCGATGTATTCCTCCTCCCACCTGAGAATATGAGCTCTCATTAATTTGTTTTTCTGTTGCATAATTTTACTGATGACTAAAAGAGACAGTTGCCAACCAGTGAGGTGAGAGAAGAATGGACATTTTAGTGGCAAACGAGAGGTGAAGCCACTGGTGTGGAACATAAAGAACAATCTAAAATCTATATCAATTTCAACAAGCAGCCGGGTAATGCCCTAGTTACAAGGTCAAAAGTGCTACTGTATTACAGGTCACTGGAGTTCATTCTCCAGTTTGCATTGATCCCTGTTGCTCTCAGACTGATATACTGACTTGTTCCAGCATCCTGTCACCATTAGCACACTGATAAACATCCCAGCTTGTTCTCATCATGCTATGAACAGGTTTACTTGCAAAAATCCAGCTTGTTTATCTGACCTTGACTTTGTATACTGCGCTTGCACTTCTGGACTTGTACTGTACCAAAATCAGCAGATTGAATAACAAATGATCTCAGACTGCTACATAATATATCTCAATATTCTCGGACTGATGTACTCAATTTGAACTTGGCTTGCTTTTATCATCTTACAGATAGATTTACTTGTAAAGAACTGGGTTGCTTATCCTTAATTTACAAACTTTATTACTGGTTGTGACCTTAGCTTGGAATACTGCTTCTATTTCTCAACCTGTGCTCTGCCATGGAGTTAACACTTTATTCTGCCTGTCATAATATCTACACCAGAGTCAACTATTTTACTGTATTAAACCATATTGCTACTCAATGCCTCCTTGTGGTCCAGATTCTTCCAGTATCTGATGATTCATTATTGGAATGGAGATACCTGCTTCCCACCTTGCTCAACATTCCCACAGCTGGTGAATTGCTCCTCCTCAAACAGGCCAACATTACTGAAATTGCTAAATCCATAACTGATTTTCAAACACCTAATGCTATGCCCGATATAGCTCCCTCTACTCTGTATAAAGCCCACAAGACCACCGTACACAGTGTTTTGATTAGCTTATCTACAGCTCAAAAGAAGGCTTAGGGGTATATTTAGTAAAGTGAGAGTTTTTTTTAAATTAAGATGTTGTCCATAGCAAACAATCAGATTCTACTTAACATTTAACTAGCACCTTCGAGAAGTTAATAGATAGAATCTGCTTGGTGGCTATGGGCAACATTTCATTTTCTAAAAATGCTCACTTTAGTAAATATACCCCTGAGAGACTCCATATTCAGGACCCTAAGGGAAATTTTTCTTCCCTTATCCAGCTTCATCAGCACTTCCCTAAAAAATACTTATTTAAAATGTCATCTTTCAAAGTCCAACTATTTAAAATTCTCTCTAAGACTTCTAAGCAGCTAGAGTCCTTGGGTCCAGCAGAGAGTCTATGAGAAGGTTGATAATGCAGGAGTATGTGGATGTACATATTCCTTCAGCAATTCACATATATATGCATGCTTATATTACTTTATTTTCTTGCACTGCAATTTAGAGTATATAGAAATAATTAAGAATATATAAATTTGTTGTGTGAGTTGTGTTGAAGCCGGACAATTGGCTGAGACAGAATCTGTTAAAATTAAAATCTGCACGATGCCATTTTGCAAATGGCAACAAGACGCCATTTCGCGATGGCCGCCCAACGCTATTTTAGCGAATCTCACACAATATCAGTACATACGGCAATGTTATTATTTAGCGTCGTGCGATTCCCACACAAAAGAAAACTATTAAAAGTCCTCATTATATAAATACATACATTTACTAAAACATATAATATTAACAATCCAGCAAAACACATACCATGGTGTACTCCACAAACACATAGATGCACATTGCTAACTGGCATCTTTTCTTAATATCCTTACACTTACACATTGCACACTTACATAGGAAGGTTCCCTAGCAGTAAGGTTAATATTCAAGGTTTTATTAATTATTAATTATGTAATAAAGTGACTGTATTTAAGATCTCAGGTTTAATACATGATAAGCAGACCGTGTTTGGTGCTATTCTAAACCACTGTTTATTTGCAGATCTCCAGTTCCATCAGCAGGAAGATCGCAACATGCGTCTGCAAATTATGGATCATAGAGAGACAGGCATTGAAATTTACTCTGTAATGTAGCCAGTTTAGACTTGTTCTTCAGTGAGAAAACGGACACAAAGAACAGTTGGAGGCTGAACTATTACAATACAAACTGACCTTGTTTCGTAACAAAAGAACCAGGAAGAAGTACCAATGGGATTATGCCAATTTGTTCTATTGTATTGCCTATCTCTGTAAGGGTATATATGCAAGCTCTCTATTTCTGGTAGTTAGTCATCATTTTCTTGCTATTGACTTCAACTTTGATGCTGGAAATCTGGATCCAGAGCACATGTGTATGTATTCGACTGTACCTAGTGATTGTATAATTTGTTTGCGCTAATCGTATTTAGATCACAGCGTGTAACTATCTGCTTTTTGGTAAATAATATCTTTTTGTGCTTTGGAACCACAATCAAAGTCTGGAAAGCAATTATTTCTTGTGCGACTTATAACGCTAAATAGCGACATTTAGGGTGTATAGATCATCAGGTATTCATAGTTGTAGAAGACTGCATTTGTTGAATGGCCTCAGGCCTAGAGAGGATAAGACCATCCTTTTTCTCTCTAAAGTAAACAAGTGTATGTCTGATGCAGAAGCCATCTTGTTTAATATTTTAACTAAAGGTATGTTAAATGATGTATTAAAAAGTATGTAGAGATATGTATAGGTTAAACTGCTATATCCATTATTTTAGCAATATGAATTATGAGTTTAAAATGTGTCAGTTTTAGTGTGTGCAGAATGGTAGACAGCAAGTCTCAGGAATTTTATAAACAAAAAGTTAAATCAAGATAGCATTTGTCTGCAATAGTTAGAAATGAAGGCTAAATGGCAATTATGTTAGAATTCTACATGGGAACAAACAGATAACACAGAATAGTGTCAATATTATGGTTAAGACACCCATAACCAATTAAGGCCTAGCACGTACGAATATTAATTAAATTAATATTTCCCATTTGGAGGTATAGCCAAACTGATGATATAGACAAAATTATAGTATAAAACTCACCAGAGAAGGAAGGAGGAGGGAGCACACAATGAGGGTCTGGGGGTGCTGGGTGCCATTGCCGTATGTATGTATGAAATTGGCTGACTGGTATTCTGTACTGGGTGTCACAAATTTATTTTACAAGTATTCCCTACTGCTACTGATATAAGCTATGTTTTTGTTGTGAGTTTGCACTGGTAACATACATGTATAATTAAGATGTCTTTAAGTAAAAGCATTGTCACTTATTTTAAAATCTGTATTTGTGTGAATTATTTAATTATCTTTTATAACAAGTAAGGTTTGTAAGTAATCAAGAACGTATTGCGTTATCAATTTTGGAGGCCCCAGCGAGATACACCCAGGTAATGCCCGCTGTGGGTTGGTTATTGAGGGAAGGAGAGAGAGAGGGCATGGGCAGTAAGTTGTGCATAAATTTATTTTTTTTAGGTGCGGTATTGTTTTTTCTCTCCCACTTCTCCCTTGGTCTCTGATGCAGTAGTAAGTTAAACTGTGCTGTATTAAATGAATGTTGTCGATTTGTTCATTCTTGTTAAAAGTTTGATAAGTTTTTCCCCGTTATTTTAATAGTATGATTATAAGTGTAGTTTTGCAGTTTGTCAGAGATTTGTGCTGCAAGCTGTATTTTTTTTTCCTTCCCTCCCAGAAGATTCTCCCCCTTCTCAGTCTGGGCAGTGTGCCAGTAGATAAGAAAAAGTTATTCTGTCCTGTGGAGCACTTTCCACTGAAATGTTAAGTGTAAAATATTGGTGGTCTTTAAATTTGCAAATTGAGTGATTGTCTTTGCATTATTCTTTTTGTTGATATATTGATTTCTGAAATTATTACTGGATTGCTGTTTTATAAAGGATTGTATTATCTGTCAGATATGGGACAGACTTTTATATTATAATAATTATTTGAGAATAGAATGTCTTGAACTTGTAAGTATCAAGGAATTGCATTGATATCTTCTATTTATTTTTTCTGCTCACTCTGAGATACAAAAAATTGTGCAAACCGTTTTTTTTTTCCTTCCCTGTTTTGTATGAGAAAGTGGTGTATATGTGTATATGATTGGCTGATCTTTATGACAGCAGGATCTGGTCAGAATTCTACCCAGGTATCGCTTATGGCTGCTGCCTGGAGTTAGAATTAGAATAAGGGTCTTTATAAGGCTGTAGACAGCAGTGTACAGTATGTAACATATGTATGTGAGTGATTCATCAAAATAAGGTTGCACATACTTCCCTTATGTTTCTTTCACCTACTTTTTTCTGTTGGTATAAAAACCCTGATTGGGTTGTTTAGATAGATGTGTTTTAATTGTTTGTATTTTGCTGTGTTAGATTTAGCAGACAGTTTGGTTAACATAGATCAGTTTCTGCTTATGATATATGCAAACTTGAGGTGATTATTCCTGAAAGGTGTGTATTGAGACAAGAATCTCTTTATGTGGGAGTTGCAGGGCTAATATTATAGACAAAGAAGAGTAGATAGTGTAAAATCAATCTGCAGATATCTGATAATCAAGATAATATTGATGTAAAAGTGCTAAATCTGATAACGAAAGAGATAGCACAGGGCAGATGTTTAGTTACAGGTGGTGCAACAGGTGTGCTGATCTGATAACGATGGGCAGGTAGCACAGGAAAGGTATGTTAATCTATTTACGAAGACAGGTAACACAGGATAGGTTTTTTGAGGTTTATTTTGACAGACATATAATAATTTTAAAGTGAAATGAAGGCTAATCTCAGTTGATTTGTAAGGGGCAACACTGTCTAAGTATTTGTATGTAATTGAAGAGAGTTCATGTAAGTGATATAGAGGGTATGAGCAAGTGATTTGAATGTGCAGAGGTTGACTGTAGCCTGCAATAAAGCTACAGAGTACAGGGGAAGGGCGTGTGAAGCACCTGGATGGTAATGGTTGTTTGAATGAAGGTGAAGGAATTGGTTTGGTGAAATGGTTAATGATACCAGGGTAAGTTACCACACATTGTATAGTATCCCACTAACAAACCTGTGCTTAGAAATAATTAATGTTTCTAATTGCCAGTGTAAAACTTCTTTGAGGCGCTGGAAGAAAGAGTGTTCCCATTTCAAGGTCAAGAGATTAGCTATTTGAGAAAAAAAAAGTTTTATTTTTGCAGCAGAAAAAAAAAGAGAAAGACATTTCCTGTGTATGGCATCAAGTGAGTTGCCACGGGTTAAGGGGTTAACCAAGGCATTCACAAAAATGTTTAGAGCTTGGAAGCAGAGAATGGGGAATGAGGTTAGTGCAATGCAGGATCTAGGGATAATAATAAAAAATGCATACGATTAGGAATGACAAGTATGTATGCAATTATGAAAGACTTGTATAATGATGAGAATGTAAAATTTGTCTTTAAATGGTCACCAGAACCTTTACCAATGTCTGGCACATTTAATATGTCTGCTTACGAAGCTTTTAAAGCAACAATTATTTTATCCAAATTAGCCAAATGTATTTAATCAAACTATTGTAATTTTTTACAGTGTAGCAATAAGAAGCTACGAAATTACACCTACAGTGCAGGATGGCAGTCAGCCAATAGCACCCCCTGCCTTCATAGCTCTCTCCTCCTTCTTCCTCCCCCTGCCCTCCTTCCCCAAACCCTCTTACCTCCTTCCTACACAAATGTTATTTCATCTCCCTGTTTTGTCTCTTTATTGTTTTATTATTCAATATTTATACCTCAGAGATGGCTGTCTCTGATGATGACAATGCCTAAGTTTACTGCTATATTTATGCTTGCTTTTCCTAATCAATAACACCAAGATTTGTACCTCACAGACTATTGTCTCTGAAGACGCTGATTTAATGTTTAAGTTTACTGTTATAGTTATGTCTGTTTATTCTAATCAACAATTTGTTTATGACCATTCTCCAGAAGTGAACTGTTAGAGCTGATTCAGCTGATTCAATTGATAATTATTACTGCTGTCCGTGTCCTTCCTGCAACTAATCTCACTATCACTAGCAGGTTCATGTGTCCTGGATACATTGCATATATCTAACCATTTATTATTTGTGAGTACTTCACAGTTTCCTGATGAAGTGACCTGGATGTTGTCACAGAAATCCTATATCATTTACAGCATCATTCACAGCAAAGCAATTGTGCAGGAATTTGTGTCCATGTGTTGTTGAAGGTTACAGAAGTACACATTTTACAGGGAAGGTATTCCAAGCAGTTTGTCAACATATGGGTATATAAAAAAAAGCTAAATTTAATGTGTAAACACTAACATTAAGTACAAAGTTAGATAAGGTGGGTGTGGAGACTGCCATGAGTTGGCTGAAGGCTTTACCTCTGGTTTTGTATAGCATTCACACCACTCCAAAGCAGTCACTTACCCTGTGCCCTTATGAGCTACTTTTTAGAAAACTGCCTATCCTCATTGTAAGTCCAGCAACAGACTTGTCACAGTTATATGATTTAACTACGGACTATGTTATACAATTCTCACAGCATCTGAAGACTTTACAAGAAAAGCAAGGAAAACTTATGAAGAGACTCCCAGAGGGACCTTGTCATGGAGTCCAGCATAGAGACTATGTAATTTTGAGAAATTTCTTACATTCTCGTTGCCTCATTGATCGATGGTAAGGCCCATTCCAGGTTCTGCTAACAACCTCGATGTGGCTGAAAAGGACAATTGGATTCACGCATCTCACTGCAAGAAGGTTTCCAACCTGGTGGTGAGGTCAGTTGAAGCAAGAGAAGACACAGATAAAGTTATTTATTGTAATTTAAATTTAATGAACTTATTTGATGATGGGCATGATCAAAGTCACAGTTCAGACCAAGATAAGGTATACAGAATCGGGGACATTATTAGTTGTGTTTTCTGCGGATTGTGGGCAAACAAAAGGAAAGATGGCTATTGGTGATCAAGTTTCTGTGTATCAATTGATTGAGGCAGTTATTTTTGTTGCATTTTTAAATGTCTTATTTTTTCTAGTGAATGAGGGTTGTCAAGGACTTGTGGCTGACAAGAACGGTGTGGAGAGTTATCCTAGGAGTACTGCCGGGGTCATATTGGTAGACTCCACTTCTATTTTGAAAGTCATGATCATATGGGATGAGGTATTAACCACATTAAGAGCTATAAAAGATGCACACACTTATTTTACTACTTATACTCCCAGGTATAGGTATGGATCAGAGGATGGACAAGAAATCTAGGTAAAAAATTCTTAATGACCCATATATAAAAATAATTAGAAATTTAAAAAAAGAAATACATTAAAGTAACGAAATACAGGTAAATAGGGACTCATACTGGTACTGGGTATAAGATACATCTAGTGAAGTATCGGGAAAAGAAGAACCATTACAGTAAGGAAAAGGTGTGGAGGTTTGCCTCACAAATCCAAAATGTATATGAATACTGTGGTATATAAAATGGTGCAAAGACAGCACCTCTATACAAACTGACACTTCTTCCCTGGACACTTATAATGAGCTCATAGGAAGAACAATAAGGTTGATTGTTGGCTATATAGTCACTATGTCATTCAGAGAATGTTGTGTTAATGTCTATCTGAGAGCACTGAAATCAAACAACACTTCACTCACTATGTGGAACTCACACACTTGTACCTTATAATGTCACAGGTTCCCTACATTTAAAATTAACAAGGTATTCAAAGTATGATCAGGACAACATCATGTGTATTAGCAAAATAGTACAGGAGTTGAAGGTGCTTATTTGGGAACCAATATTTATAACACAATCTTACAAAGAGGACCTTTCAGAATTAAACTTGTTTGGGGATCTTTTAAAAATGATTAAATACACAAAACCGAATAATGAAGAAGACATGAGTGCATTAATAAACTGGGTAATGACAGTAGGAATGTAGGGGTACAATAAAACATACAGTCATCATATTGGAGAATGCGCTCTACCGGTAGGTGTAGTAATGATATGCTGGATTATAATCCTATAAATGGAAATATGGTGCATATAGGTAAAATAATGCTCATGAGCTGAAATATTGTGTGAAGAGTTTATTAAACCATACAAATGTGAGGAAAAGGATGAATGGCAAGGAAGACACAATGATTCCTGACAGTGTGGGGAGGGAATGATTAAAGTGATGGGGCTGAAGCTGGTGGTAAGGTAGAAAAAAATGGTGGTAAAAAAGGATCTCATGAATGTCCTGGAAAGCAATGTCCTAAAGGGTGTTGTGCTCTGGAGGGGTGGCGTCCTGAGCCCTCCAGTCCAGCAACTTACCCGGTCTTCTGTGTCTTCTTTAAGGTGAAGTCTGTGCGTTCCTCTGCCTCAACTAGAACTACAACAATATCAAGACAAAGGTTACAGTTTAGGCATTCTTAGCAAACCAGAGTATCAATTCCTTAACAATAGACATCCAGTCATATCTGTTTTCTATTACCTTCCAAAAATTCATAAAGATCTTCACAAACCACCAGGCAGACCCATCATTACGGGCATTAATTAATTGACGGCAAACTTATCACAATACATTGACAGATTTTTACAGCCACACGTTAAAAAACAGAAATCATATTTACAGGATACAGCCGACATGCTAAGAACTCTACGAACTATCCAATGGAAGGAGAGTTACTGGTTATGTACCAGCGACATCACCTCCCTTTACTCAATAATTAAACACGAACAAGGCCTACAAGCTATCAAAGACACATTAATTGCAGATAAAGAACTAAAAAATGATCAGATTGACTTCATCATTGAAGGTATACAACATATACTGCAACACAATTTTGTATGGTTCAGCAATCAATTCTATAGACAGACTACAGGTACAGCGATGGGGACCAGATTTGCGCCAAGCTACGCAAATCTCTTCATGAGTGCATGGGAGGAGCATACCATTCGGCCTCACTTGGAGATCGGCGCGAATCTGATCCTCTGGCATTGCTACATTGATGACCTCTTCTTAGTATGGAAAGGAGATGAAAGTTCACTCAAAACATTCATATCTGACATCAATAACAACAACAGTAACCTCAAATTCACAACTGAATACAGTCACAAACAAGTCAATTTTCTGGACCTCATGATTTTCATACAAGATGGACATTTACATACCAAAACTTACCATAAAGCTGTAGATGTAAACAGCTATATTCTCTCAACCAGTGGCCACCATCCAACTGGTTGAGGAATATACCTGTGGGTCAATTCAAAAGAATTAGATGCAATTTCACACAAATGAGAGACTATATAGAACAGAGTCAAAACATGAAAAATCAATTCACCTCAAAAAAATATGCTCCCAAACAGATAGAAGATGCTTATGAACAGGTTCAACATCAGAATAGAGACACACTTGTTGCTAAGAAAGACAAATCAAGTGAAACAAATGATACCTACAAGACATGTATAGTCACACAGTATAGCCGTGATTCAGGATTATTCTGCAACATTGTCACCAAACACTGGGACATCCTGAAACAGGATGTAAAACTATCCGATATACTTCCAGAGAAACCAGTGATAATTTTCAAAAAAGCACCTGATTTAAATTGCAAACTGATTAAAACCCACATTGCACCAACAACCCATATTCAACAAACTCTTATGAACACACCACTGACAGGAGGTTTCTTTCATTGTGGCACATGCTTAAGCTATAAAACATGTAACATAATGACCAGAAGGATTACCATGTTCGAAACAGAACAAACTCAGATTGAATACAATATTAGGGAACACATGACATGTGACAGCACAGGGGTGATATATTTGGCCCAAAGTCCCTGTGGGCTACAATACATGGGTAGGACCATGAGAATACTCAAAGTGAGAACAGCTTAACATATCAGAAATATTTGTAAGAGCTTAGAAACCCACACCCTATCCAATCACTTCCGACTATTTCACAATAGCAATCCCAAATCATTGAGGATAATGGGCATCCAATTAGTCCACAAGAACTGGAGGGGGGGTAACTTTCTTAACATATTAGACAAAGAGGAATTTAAATGGACCTTTACTCTCAAAACACAAACCCCAAGGGGGCTTAACATTGACAATTATGTAAATTCCATTATCATGAATTAATTATGTATACCTGAACATTTGAATAATTTTCTAGTGATTCAATCCGCACATTTTATGATCATACAGACTATGCATATATGGCTACTCCACTGAATTTGACTATCAATTGATTACTCACTATCCATAAGAGTTCCAGGTTGCAACCATATACTTATTTAGTTTATTCTAATATTAATACTGTTTTATGTCCATTATTTATTCCCTCAGTTTACCCACTCCCCTTTGGCCACACCCACCATTGCAAGATTAAGCCACATCTCCGTGGTAACCCCAGAGATCCCAGCTGAGAGTGACATCAGGCGGGATCTGCCTATAACAAGAGATCCACCACATGTCTACACTAAGTCCCTGATGAAGGCTTGAGAGCTGCTACATGTTGGACCCACGTTACACTCTCATTTCTCACTGGGCACTCATAACACACCACTACAAGCTGGCTCCATCAGGAAGTGCAGCAGTGTTCCAGTTATAGCCATCACTACAGACACCATACCCTCCTCTGCAGCATCCAGTCTCCCCGCCAGCCAGTGGGTCTGAGTGACTGGGAGCATCATCAATAAGCCGGAGGCCGAGTGATCTCATGTGATCACGGCACACGGCATTCTTGCTGCTCTCGGTGAATACACTGACATCTAGTTGAGTGTGCAACCAGGCACACACTCCAGCAGAGATGGAGGAATGCACAGACTTCACCTTAAAGAAGACACAGAAGACCAGGTAATTTGCTGGACCAGAGAGCTCAGGACGCTGCCCCTCCAGAGCACAACACCCATTAGGACAGACTCTGTGATCCTTTTTTACCCCAATTTTTTTCTACCTTACCACCAGCTTCAGCCCCATCACTTTAACTATTCCCACCCCACACCATCAGGAAGCATTGTGTCTTCCTTACCATTCATCCGTTTCCCCACATTTGTATGGTTTAATAAACCCTTTACACACCATTCCAGCTCATGATCATTATTTTACATATATGCACCTTTTTTCTATTTATAACATTATAATCCAGCATATCATTACTACACCTACTAGTTGAGCGCAGACTCTATTGTGTTTATTCAGATCATTATTAGGAGTGTGGGAATCTCTTCTTTTGTGTCCGTAGCTAACCATATCCATTAGGAGTCAAGCACAGGTTCATTTATTTGATTTAGTATTGCAGAATGTGACAAGCAAGAAGAAAGCGTGGATGAAAAGGATGCCCATTGTAATGTTTCTTATAATGCTTTTTCTAACACATCTAATAAACCATGGACACTACCACAGGGGTTATATTATGCATGTGGACATAGGGCTTATAGATGGTTACCTGTGAATTATTTTGGAATATGTATTATAAGAACATTGCTACCTAATGCAAAGGTAATACAACATAAAGATCTAAAAGAAACATATAAAATAATTACTGTAAAAGAAACATTAAAAAATAGAAATACAAATGGTATATGAAAAGTACAAGCACCTCTTTACACTGTCCCAAGATTGCAAGGTTGGTTTGGGATTTGGTAACATAATAACATTTATTACATGGAGAATAACTATATATCAAAGAATGATACATGAATTAAGAGAATTAATAAACAATATCAATGACATTGTGGTAAGAGCTTCAAGCAATAAAACACTGCATTAATGCAGCACAGATGATTTTACAGCTGCAACTTTAGGATACTGTGTTACTTTGCAATCAGTATATGGGTTAAGGCAGGGCCGGCTCCAGGGGTCGGAGCACCCTGTGACAACACTTGAGAAGGCACCATTACATCAGGCGCGGGGAAGCCGGGCGAGACTGAATTTGGAGGCATGGCCTAATTACCATAGGCCACGCCCCCTACATGACGTTATTTGGAGGTGTGCCCACATGGCACACCTCCAAATAACGTCAGGCTGGGGGTAAAGCCCAGCACTTTGTCACTGGCTGGGCCTCCCCCAGCCCTCTCCCATCAGTGAATAGTTGCCGCGCGCAGGCACACGGCATCCATTCACACTCCTGAGGTCCGGCACTGCCGCACAGCTGTGGCAGTGGGGGTCCCCAGCCTCCCGATTTGACCACCCGCGGGCCACTTCAGCCCGTGGGTGGAACAGCAGTACAATACTGTCCCGCTGAAATCGGGATGATGGGGAGGGGTGCGCCCTCTACGGGTGGCACCCCTGTGTGACCGCACTGGTCAAACACCCCTAGAGCCGGCCCTGGGTTAAGGTGTTATACATACATCACAAATTCTTCTGATGCAGAAGAAATAATAAAATAAAGGTTAAATGAAATTACTCAGATTTAATCTAAATGAATTTGCTGAACAAATAAATGCGATGGTGTGATTCCCGACAGCTGGTTCACCTGGTTGAACCCCAGTACCTAGTTCTCATGGATCGGAAATTGGTTGATCAATATTATGTACATTTTGGATAGGTTAATATTTTTTGTCTTGATAATGTTGTTGATTTTCTATATATTAGTGAAATGCTTCAAGAAGGTTTTCCAATGCATTAAGAAGAAATCAGACGATGAAATTTATGAGAGATATGAACTTTCTCCGGAATTATGTTCAGAATGTTCACAGGATGGAACTGATAACGAAGTAATATGTGGATGTACATATTCCTTCAGCAATTCACAAAATATATGCATGCTTATATTACTTTCTTTTCTTGCACTGCAATTTTAGAGTATATAGAAATAATTAAGCATATATAAATTAGTTGTGTGAATTGCAGAAGACCGCATTTGTTGAATGGCCTCAGGCCTAGAGAGGATAAGGCATTCCTTTTTCTCTCTAAAGTAAACAAGTGTATGTCTGATGCAGCAGCCATCTTGTTTAATATTTTAGCTAAAGGTACGTTAAATGATGTATTAAAAAGTATGTAGAGATATGTATATGTTAAATTGCTATATCCATTATTTTAGCAATAAGAATTATGAGTTTAAAATTTGTCAGTTTTAGTGTGTGCAGAATGGTAGACAGCAAGTCTCAGGAAATTTATAAACAAAAAGAGTTAAATCAAGATAGCAGTTGTCTGCAATAGTTAGAAATGAAGGCTAAATGGGCAATTAAGTTAGAATTCTACATGGGAACAAAAAGAAAACACAGAATAGTGTCAATATTATGGTTAAGACACCCATAACCAATTAAGGCCTAGCATGTATGCATATTAATTAAATGAATATTACCCATTGGGTTAACTGGAGGTATAGCCAAAATTATAGTATAAAACTCACCAGAGAAGGAAGGAGGGGGGAGCGGTCGGAGAACAGAAGAGAGAGCACACAATGAGGGTCTGGGGGTGCCGTTGCCATACATATGTATGAAATTGGCTGACTGGTATTCTGCACTGGGTGTCACAAATTTATTTTACAAGTATTTATTTTACTCTACCTCCAGCTGTTATAACCTATGTTTTTGTTGTGAGTCTGAACTGGCAAAATACATGTATAATTAAGCTGTCTTTAAGTAAAAGATTTGTCACTTATTTTAAAATCTGTTCTTGTCTGAATTATTTCATTATCTTTATAACAAATAAGGTTTGTAAATAATCAAGAGCATATCGTGTTATCAAGGTCAACCATGCAAACACCTTACTGGCTTGCAGGTTGCATGCCAAACATACAGGAAATTGCATTATTTCTTTAAAGTGTTCTGATGGCTCCACAACTCATGACTCTCAAGAAATTACTTGTCAATTTACAAGGTTTTTTGAGTATTTGTATAATCTACCATTCCTCTTGGTTGGATGATGCCAACTGCTGATATCTTCTCTTTTGTCAGCTCCCTGACTCTCCCCTGAGTGTGCCACTTCCTGGAACACAATGATCAAACAACTTTGCAATTTGGCTTCCCCGGGGCCTGATGGTTTTTATTGCCTTTACTATAAAAAAAAGTTTGCAGAGAACCAAATTTACATACTTTGACAGCAATTGGAGGGAGAGAAGTTCAATGAGGCCAACCCCAGATCTAATATAAAAATTACTGGGATCCTTATGATCTAGGTATTAATAGGGCAATAACTCTGTTAAATGTGGACTTAAATCTCTTTGCTAAGATCTTAACTAACTGATTGCTCTTTTCTGTCATCATTAGTTCACCTGGAATAAGTTGTCATCATTCCAAATAGACAAGTCACAGACAATACTAAAAGACTTATTAACCTCCATAAATTGCCCAAGCAAGATCCCTATATGTTCTGATGTAGCCCTTGATGCTGAAAACACCTTTGATAGGGTGGCGAGGCCATTTATACAACAGATTCTTTATCCCACCTCCTCTGATCTATGCTGGTTACCTCTGCTGCACATTTGGTGGTTCTATTCAAAGATCAAAGGAGAAAGAGGTCAATGAACTTATCAGTGCAGTGGCGTATCTATAATGGGTGCAGTGTGTGCAGGGCACACGGGCCCCCAGGTCCAGGGGTGCCCCGCACCACATACACTGCACCCATATTATTTTAGACTTACCTGTCCGTGGTCCCACGTCGGGTGTCTGCGCTGCTCAGAACACCGGAAAATGGCCACCGTGGCCATTTTCCGGGTGTTCTGCGCATGCGCAGTACACTCCGGGCACTAGAGTGTGCCCGGACTCTACTGCGCATGCGCAGAATGTCGGAAAATGGCCACCACGACCACTTTCCAACGTTCTGCGCATTTGCAGTAGACTCTGGGCACACTCTAGTGCCCCGAGTCGACTACGGTTCCGGTGGCTGGCTAGCCGCATCAGTCGGCTGCCGGCCACCGGGGAGAGAGGAGGGGGCCCCACACAGGGACTGCACACGGGCCCCCTCCTCTCTTAAGATGCCCCTGTATCAGTGCTATTGTTGATATTCAGGTCCTGAGCTTATTTTTTCCCCTGCTCTCTCACTCTATCTCCATATCTCATGTCCTACTCAGAAACTACTGTAATTAAACACATTTTGAACACAGCCAAATGTAAAATTGCCTCACATTAGAAATTGACTCTACCTCACATTTGATAGCTACTCTAAAATCGATCCGGTCAACCTATCATGTGGACTATATCACCTCTACTTTACATGATAGAATACTTTGTTAGAGTCTGAATGCCCAGGATCTCAGACTGTGAGGCAGAACCTTCTTTGTCTGCTATCTAATTCTTCACTTCCCGTTGACTTATTTTTCTGTTTACACTGACTGGTACCCATCCTTTTCTACTTTCTCCTTAGGTATCTATCCTCATTGATGTTTTTTCTATCTGTTAATTTATTATATGTTTGCTTTATAATGACAATATTTGCAGTTATCTGTATATATTCAGGTGCTGCCATAATACTGTGCATCTTTATTGTTTTGTTATCATTAAAAATAGAGACTCAGCATATATGATACTGTAAATGAAGATATTGTTGCTCTAACTACTAAATCCACGCATACTGTATATACTGTAGTTATGTATATGCCAATGAGAGTTACATAACAACCCATCACAATGCATTCACACTGAACTGAAATTAAATAAAGAACAAAAAACAATTTTGTTTGGTTATAATATAATGATAATGTGGGCCACTCATTGCAAACAATTATAATGCCTAACAAATGTAATCTGCATGGGTACCTGTTATTGTTGTGGCAGACATTGCAGGTCTTTTTTTCTGATGCCACTCCCTTCCATCTCTCTCTTTCCCTTTATTATTTTGTATCTTTCTCTACCTCCATCTATCCTTGTCTCTCCCACTCTTTTCCTTTATATCTCTCCCTCTCTTCTTTCATCTCTTTCCTGTCTCTCTTTACCCCTTCTTTACCTTTTCTCTTTATCTCTCTTTCCAAGTGTCCCTATTGCCCTCTCCCCCTCTTTAATTTATTCCATCTTTTCTCCATCCCACTCTTTTTTCTCTCTCGCCCTCTGATGTTTTTGCCCTCTTTCTCTCTCTACTCCATTGTTTCTTTCTCTTTTCTTCTCTTTTCTTTCTACCCCTCTTTTCACGCCTCCACTGTGGGTGTGGTATGAAAAGTCAACATTCAGAAAGTCAACATTCAGAATGTTGACAGGTTCTAAATGTTGACAGTCAGAATGTTGACATGCACAAGGTTCAACATGGTTAAAATATTGACATGTTCATAATGTCATCATTTAAAATGTCAACACCAGAATGTCACACATTTTAGCCTAACCTTAAACCCAACCCTAATCCCTAACCATAATTTAAATTTAACCCTAACCCTAAAAATAAGCATAAAACAATATGTCAACATTCGGGTGTTGACATGTTAAATATCAACATTATGAACATGTCTACAATTTAACATTTATGACTGTCAAAATATTGGTCAACCTAAAGTCCATTCTGCTATAAACATTGTAAATGACGACCATTAATCTGGATACCTTTCACTGTATATTACTATTATTATTATTATCCTTATTTATATGGCGCCACAAGGGTTCCGCAGCACCTTACAATGTACATAAACAAATGGGCACACAAGAAAACAGTTATTAACAGTACAAACAATGCAGAACAGATACATGATTAATACATTCTTGCATAACAATGGTGGGGTACTGTTGTATTATAAAGTATAATTAAGTGAAGGAGAAGCACATGAGGGAAGAGGGCCCTGCTCATGAGAGCTTACATTCTAAGGGGAGGGGGCAGAGAGACAGGGGTGACACAGGTTGCCTGGATACAAGGGTGACAGTAATATAACATTTATGGAAAGGTTAGTTTAAACTTAAGAGGAAAAGACAATGAGTTGATCAAAATTGCACCAACCCTCAAGATTTGGGGGCTACAACCAAGGTACATTAGAGGGGTCATCTTGCTGTGTCATTCGGTATGGCATAGTTGGAGTGGATAAGCAGATTGTATGAGGAGGTCAGGAGGGATGTGAGCAGCATTGGGGATCCAGGTACAGGCACAATCCATAGGCATGTTGGAAGTGTGGTGGTACATTAAAACAGTCCTTAATAGCAGGAATAGTTGATTTGTTAATTTCTTCTTGTGTTCTCCTCCTGTTTAACTCCTGAATAACTCCGGCTTCAATTTAAAAATTCTAGTTACACTTTAAACTAAGCACTTAAAATCTAAGCACTCTTGCAAATGCAGCCTTGGCTTTAGCAGCCTTAGATATAAGTGTAAGTATACACCTCACACTGGGAGTACTGCTGCTCAATCTTTTCTGACAGATCCAGATTGCATAGGGGAGTTTGGTATGCCATGTTTCCCCCTGCTAATCCTGTTCTATGACCTCTGTTTCTGGCTCCAAGGGCAGCTAATATCTGTGCATCTGCTAGACTGCTACCTTGTCTAATGTTGGTATCAGCTGAAGGTCAAGCTATGGTTTTTATCCTATTAAATGTAAAATCATTTTCATTAAAATTAGGGGTGTGCACCGGCCACTTTTCGTGTTTTGGTTTTGGATCTGGATCTTTCTTCGTGTTTTGGATCTGGATTGGTTTTGCCAAAACCACCCTTCCGTGTTTTGGGTTCTGGGTTTTGTGTTTTGGATCTGTATTTTTTTGAAAAAAAGCATAAAAACAGCTAAAATGACAGAATTTGTGAGTTTTTATGCTCCTATTCAATTATTAACCTCAATAACCTTAATTTCCACTCATTTCCATTATTCTGAACACCTCACAATATTGTTTTTATGGCCAAAAGGTTGCACCGAGGTAGCTGGATGACTATGCTAAGCGACATGAGTGGGCGGCACAAACACGTGGCCCATCTAGGAGTGACACTGCAGTGGCAGACAGGATGGCAGTTTGAAAAACTAGGCCCCAAACAGTACATACTGCAAAGAAAAAAAAGAGGTTCAAGATGGAATTGTCCTAGGGCCCTCCCACCCACCCTTATGTTGTATAAATAGGACATGCACACTTTAACAAACCAATCATTTCAGCGCCAGGGTCTGCCACATGACTGTGGCTGAAATGATTGGTTCGTTTGGGCCCCCACAAAACAAGCTGGCAATTAATGTGTCCCTGCACAAACTGGCTCTATGGAGGCAAGATGTCGTCCTCATCCTCCTCATCCACCGATTCCTTGGATAAAACAGGAAAAAGGGATTTAGGTGTCCCTGGACTGCTTACGGTCTTAGCCAAAGTTTCTGAACTTGACAGTAACTTTTTATGAACGCGCTGCAGGTGCCATATAAGGGAGGATGTTCCTAGGTGGTTAACGTCCCTACCCCTATTTATTTCACCTTTACATATGGTACATATGGCAAGACAGTTGTTGTCCGGATTTGGATAGAAATATTGCCAGACCAAAGAGGTGGAATGTTTGGTCTTCTGCCCAGGCATGACCGTGATGGGCTTTTTCATCCCACGGACAACAACTGTCTCCCCCGGAGCCTGATTTAAACAAACCACATCACCATCAGAATCCTCCTCGCCAACTTCCTCCTCAGTGCCAGGTACACCAGTATCCTCATCCTGTTGTACTTCAACAGTGACATCTTCAATTTGCATATCAGCAAGTGGACTGTGGGTGCTCCTTTCAGCACTTGCAGGGGGCATGCAAATGGTGGAAAGAGCCACCTCTTCCCGTCCAGTGCTGGGAAGGTCAGGCATCGCAACCGCCACCACACTTGGACTCTCCTTGGGGATTTGTGATATCTTCTTAGAACGCACAGTTCTTCGCTGTGCTTTTGACAGCTTAACTTGTTTGATTTTTTTAGTGGGAGGAGGGCTTCCATCATCATGTGAAGCTGAACCACTAGTCATGAACATAGGGAAAGACCTTAGCCGTTCCTTGCCACTCCGTGTCATAAATGGCATATTGGCAAGTTTACGTTTCTCTTCAGATGATTTAAATGTTTTTATTAAGGTCATTTTCCTTAACTTTGTCATTTGGGATTGTATGTGGCCTCTACTATGACATTGGGCATCGGCCTTGGCAGACGACGTTGATGGCATGTTATCGTCTATGTCATGACTAGTGGCAGCAGCTTCAGCACTAGGAGGAAGTGGTTCTTGATCTTTCCCTATTTTATTTTTATAGGAGAAAGTTTGGTCCTCCATTTATGTTATAAATGAAAATAATTTTTTATTTTTGTTGGAGACTAGTGCACTTTGTGGGTTACACCACCCTTTAAGAAATGAGCCAGCCGGCTCTTTACTTATGGGACACAGGCGCACGCTTGGCGCTGCTCCTTTGTTGATGCACGTGCAGCCACAGTGCACACAATTCACAAACACAGAAAATTTTTTTTTATTATGTTTGGAGTGCCCTTTGGGGGTTACAGCACACTTTAACGGACAAGCCAGCCGGCCTTTTACTTATGGGACACAGGCGCACGCTTGGCGCTGCTCCTTCGTTGATGCATGTGCAGCCACAGTGCACACAATTCACAAACACAGAAAAATATATTTTTTTATTTTGTTTGGAGTGCCCTTTGGGGGTTACAGCACCCTTTAGCAGTCAATCCAGCCGGCCCTTTATTTATGGGACACAGGCGCACGCTTGGCACTACTTTGCTGATGCACGTGCGGCTACTGCGCACACAATTCACAAACACAGAAAATATTTTTTTATTTTGTTTGGAGTGTACTTTGGGGGTTACAGCACCCTTTAGTGGTCAATCCAGCCGGACCTTTATTTATGGGACACAGGCGCACGCTTGGCACTACTTTGTTGATGCACGTGCGGCTACTGCGCACACAATTCACAAACACAGAAAATATTTTTTTATTTTGTTTGGAGTGTACTTTGGGGGTTACAGCACCCTTTAGCGGTCAATCCAGCTGGACCTTTATTTATGGGACACAGGCGCACGCTTGGCACTACTTTGTTGATGCACGTGCGGCTACTGCGCACACAATTCACAAACACAGAAAATATTTTTTTATTTTGTTTGGAGTGTACTTTGGGGGTTACAGCACCCTTTAATGGACAAGCCAGCTGGCCCTTTACTTATGACACAGGCGCACGCTTGGCATTACTTTGTTGATGCACGTGCGGCTACTGCGCACACAATTCACAAACAAAAAAATATATTTTTTTATTTTGTTTGGAGTGCCCTTTGGGGGTTACAGCACCCTTTAATGGACAAGCCAACCGGCCTTTTACTTATGGGACACAGGCGCACGCCTGGCACTACTTTGTTGATGCACGTGCGGCTACTGCGCACACAATTCACAAACACAAAAAAATATATTTTTTTATTTTGTTTGGAGTGCTCTTTGGGGGTTACAGCACCCTTTAGCGGTCAAGCCAGCTGGCCTTTTACTTATGGGACACAGGCGCACGCTTGGCGCTGCTCCTTTGTTGATGCACCTGCAGCCACAGTGCACACAATTCACAAACACAGAAAAAATATTTTTTTTTTTAGCACTTGGGGGGAGCAGCCCTGATGGACAGAGCACCCCCTGGACAACACTACAGCACCCCTTTAGGACTGGGACACTGCACAGGACTTTGGAGTGGACACATCCCCTATGGACAACTGACTGCACAACACAGTCCAGCCAGCCCCTATGGACTTTGAAGTAGTGGACACAGCCCCTATGGACAACAGCAGCACAGCGCAGCACAGCACAGCACAGCACAACACTACACTGCACTACACTACACTACACTACAACACTACACTACACAGCCCAGCCAGCCCTTACTCCCACCCTCCCTCTTCACTGTCCACAGCCGAGTGAGAAAATGGCGCCGACACGGGTACCTTATATAGGATCCAAAACCTGCGAGACCCGGAAGGCGGGATGATGACGTTTTGCCTCGATTTCAGATCCGAGTCAGGCGGGAAAAGTCGAGCCTGACTCGGATCGGCCTCGGATCGGGCGGTGCTCGGGGGGGGCTCGGATTTCAGAAATCTGAACCCTCTCACCCCTAATTAATATATGTATCAAATTTTAATTTATAAATGTTTAGTATAGTAATTTCTTAAATATTTCTGGGGAAACTTTTTTTTTTTGTAAGTGCTGCTCTAGATAAGGCTATGGATCAAATTAACTGTATGTTGAGTGATCTGTGCTACTCTCCAGCTCTGAGAGAGGAGGGATCATGGTCAGATATGAGGTAAGGTAGAATCAGGATCAGCTTTTTTGTCAATGTTCCCTAGATAGGGCTGGAGATCATGTTTTATGTACGTCAAATGATCTGTGCTTCTTTCAAGCTGTAAAGGCAGATGGATCAGGGTTAGCTATGAAGGGAAGGTAGGATCAGCATCAAGGGAGGTGGAACTGGGGTGATCTGTGTGACTACCTAGTTGTAAAGGAAGGAGCGATCGGGGTGGCAATGAGTGGGGGGAGCATGGGGAGCATTCGTGTGCCACCATCCATATTTTACTGTGCATGCCATAGATGGTCAGTTTAGAGGCATTATATAATTGATTACTCCCGGGTCTACAATGGACGGGGTGGTTTCAAAATCAAACTTATACTGTGTGATTTCTGGTTAAAAATGGCTAAGTCACGCATGAGCTGTATGTGTATCTGGAAAGTGAAATGATTAAGAAGAATTGACACGATGGCCAAATCAATTCTGTGAACTAAAATACACTAAATCCTAGTTATAGAGTGACCCATATGTAACTAAGTGAGTGACTGGCAGTACCGTTAGTACCCACCAGGCGCTAGGCAGCCGCCTGCACCTCCTAATGAATATTATTCTGTTAAGAATTACATTTAAGGCAGTAAAGGTCCTTTACATAATATAATGATCATAACTGTGTCCATTTAAAACTGAAACATTTTGAAATAATTTTTATTATTATCACTTATTTATAGGCCCCACAGTGTTACGCAGATTCATACAATGGAGAATTTAGCATAATACACTAAACATGACACACAGTTAAAAGCAAGCAAAACACTGAACTAATCAAATAATCAAATATACTGGATATATATATATATAAATATATATATATATGTATAAAGCTTAATACTAAACATACAAAAACTACATCTTGACAATATAGGAACAACCAAGAAGACAGAATGAGCAGAATGAGGAACCTGCTCCTGAGAGCGTGCAATCCTAAAGTTTTTAAGAATTTTTTTATGCACTATTTAACAGCATTACTATTTATATGTCAAAAATTACTCTGTACTAATGAGTCCTAAATCATTAATGAAAAAAAATTTCATGTCTCTTTCCTTGAAGTTATAATCAGTATATATCGCATCACTTCTTATCGATAAGAAAAATATTGGGGGAGTATGGATAAATTCCAAATCTAAAACCATGTGCTACATTGTGACTGTGGGCCTGATTCAGAGCCGCTCGTAAGCGGCCGTCAATTCGTTCCAAGCGAAGTTTGCCCAACTGCGCATGAGTACGGATCGTAATACGCATGCGCGAACCTGTCAGTGCGGCCGAAAATCGTTTGTTCGCTAAATAGCAAATGCCTGCTATTTTGAGTGACAGGAGGAGGCATATGTGGGTGGTAACAGGGGAAGGTGCTTGAAAACGGGGAGTGGAGATCAGAACGCAGGCGTGCTTAAAGGTCAAAACGGGCGTTTTATGGGTGTGCATAATACAGCAGCGTCATTGACCACGTCACTGGGTTATTTTATATCCAGAACTGCTCGCAAGATTGCGGTAGGAAAAACCAACCACAAGAATAGAGAGCAGTTCATACGTCGGTCGATGTACTCCATTAATCTAATAAATAGCGGACATGACGTAGGATGCGAGCGGCCAGGGGGCGTAGTTTTCCAAAAAATGACCGCAAGTTTTGATCGCTCGTTCAGACCTAGAGGCGTGAACAGACCGCAAAGCCCGAACGGTTCATTTGAATAGCCACCCCTTTTTTCTGAACGAACGACCGCAAATAGCGTCCGGCTCTGAATGAGGTCCTGTGTGCTAAATCTTGCTCTTGTTTATTAAATACCTCTACTTTCTACAGCTCAGTCTTTTTATAGTAGCATAATGCAAAGACCTATAAATGCATGATAATCTGCAGCCCAGCAAACTTTTATTTTGTATTGATGACATACAATAAAAGTTTATTACATTAGAGTTTGTTGTAGTACTAATGTGTCCAATATAATTGTGCATGTTTAGTGTGTAAACATTTATATTGTACAGACGTTTACATACATTGCTGAAAAAAATCACCTTAATAAAATGTCAGGAAATGTAAAAACTTTTGGTAGGCACTTTTTTCCCGTGATTATAATATCACTACTTTGTCTGCTGTGATCAAATGGTTAATTTCAATGTAATTTTGATGTTTCAGGAATCTGTAAAACCTGACAATTTTTTGTAACATGATCTTTTTTCCCCCAACATTCTATCTGCGTTGCATTTGCTCGCTACTCAGATTTTTCTGCTTATAGAGCCATTCCTATTGTAATCACTCAGTTGGGGGTCAGTGTCATGTGACTCCCTTCTTCTATAATACAAATGAAAACACAGTGTGAGATTGTGAACTGATTCCTGCAATGTTCAAAATGCATGTAATTCCTGCATTTAAAACTTGTTGTATATGGCACAAATATGAAATTTTCAGCTGTGCCCTGGTACACAGTGTGTGAGAAGGAAGCTGTGATGCTGGCTGGTGGAGGTACATTTCTCAGTTCTTTCTCCTGTTTACCTTCACTTGTGGTATTAGAGATGTAAGTGAAAAAATTGTTGGTTACCTGCATGTAGAGAGTAATTGTCATCTTTTCTTTCTCAACTTCCCTGTAACAATCAGACCTGCTATACTGTTTTACCCAATCCCAGGGTGTAATTGTGTCACTGTTGGCATCCATGGGTATAAATTAGAGAGTATGATGCAATGACATGATGTGGTCATGTTGTCAAACCTAGTTTTTTAATAATGTGGGTAATATTTGTAAGCTGTAGAAATATATATATATATATATATACATACATAAATACTTACAGACATATATATATATGCCATGTATTTGCTGGGCAGTATATAATTTACCCTCTCTTTATCCACACCAGAACTGGGAAAGTATGCTATCTCTACATGAGGTTCTAGGTGTCAGTATTTTATATGTTACACACTGTTTTCCCAACTAGCAAACTTTGCATAAGTTCCTAAGTGCATTAGTTTGACCTAGCTCCTCTATTTTCAAACCATTTAAGTAGTACTTACAGATTATAGCTAGTTTCATGTGAATTTGTGATACCATCTAGTATCATTTTTACATCCAGAAATTAATGTTTGACTGCTTTTTACTAAACATTAATTTAATTTTGTGCCACATTCTTATTCTTTAATGCATCTATTATTTTTGTGTTTTCATTATCACATAACTCTTCGGTACTTTATTTATTTATTTATTTATTTAATATTTGCCAACACATCTTAAATTTTTTATATAATAATTTCAAGTTTCTGAACTTTTTTAATTTTTTTAGAACATTTTCTCCTCCATTATTCTGTTGCTATAGTAATATATTTTATTATATAATTAGTTATTTTGAAGAATAAATATAATTTATTAGCCTAACTTCATACCAGTTTCATTCTAATTTTGTTGAGTTTTATTAAATATTCATGTATTGGGGGACTGTATTGTATTTTTTTCAAATTTTTTAGTAAATCAGTGTATTTTTACTTAAAATAATATAGCTGTTTTTTAACATTTCATTATTGTGAAATTATGCTCTTTCATTATCTGATAAATACTGTAAATAAAGTTGTAAATAAAAGATAACAAAACAGTCTACTAGCACACAATTGATTTAAATTGTATTTATGTTTTAATTACATATATTTGCTTTTTCGATGTACACAGGTATTGTTTTTTAAATATTAATAACAATAAACATAAGACATTAAAATTCAGTGCTGTAATATCCAAATATTTTGTGTTAGCAATGGTTTTTGTGCTATTCATTTATTAAAGGGACAGACTATAGAAAACAACTGGCTATTATGAAAGTCTGTTAGGGCAAGAGAAGTCAATTGACCCATATTTTTCACTCTGATCATAGGTGTGGAGTAAAGCTGAAAAGTAGATTTGAAATTGTAGCTTCATTAAAAAACTTTCAGTGTGACAAATGGTGCTCTTAGCTTGTTTTTATGAAAGGGGATTGATTTCTTATAGTGCAGTCATCTTATACCATTGACCCATTGGTGAACCACATTTTTTTTGCTTTAGGCGACAATGATGACATCAGGGAGTTAACTATGTGCAAGGGTTTTATAACTTCTAAATTGCTAGATGACTGGTAATATAATTATTGAACAAAAGTCAAATATGAAGTTGTTTAAAAAAATGTGTCTATGGTGTCCTGATGGTTATGTCTTCAAAGTAAAATTTAACTAGACAAACTGAGAATAGACTGCTTTATGTACAGAATGTAAGAACAATTGTCTTAACCATCATTGTGAAGTCAATGTAAAAAATATATTTAAAATAAGTAAATCTGAAGGTCAGGAATAGACAACCTGCAGATGTGCCCAAATGTATTACAGTAATAACACTGATAATAATCTGACAAGGAAAATTAAGAAATACAAAAGTATTACTAATTGGAAATAATATATTGGGCAAAACACAGCAGAAAAAATATTATGTAACCTTAATATACAATCATTAGTAAAGATTAAGAATTTCTAGAAATGTTGATATATAAATACTTGTGCAAGCATTATCCTAAATCACTATTGCTAAAAATTTACTGGCTTTTACAGTACAAAACTGAAGTCATATATATATATATACATACACTGTTGCTGGACTGTTTTCCCTAGAACAAAATTTAGGTGTCATACTATTAATGAGTACAATATCTATTAGTCTTCCTGTGTCATGTTCTTTTTTATTTTACAAATTTGCACCACAAATACACAATATAGTGTGCTAAGAAAGGAATAAACATTCCTTTGAAATTGTTGGTTTTTCAAAATCCTCTGCAATGCTTCTGTGCCCAGTTTGTGGCTAGTTCTGTAGTTAGGACTTTGATAAATGACTTGCGTTTCCCCTCCAGCAGCCAAAGATTTGTAGGATTCTCTACATATCACTCAACAGTGTAACTCCATACAGTTATTTTATAGTGATGTGGGAGTAACAGACAGTAAAACTGCTCAATAATGCTATTGTTAGGGGGTCTTGTGGAGTATTTGTGATCCATTTGTCCTTTATGTTAATGCAAATCATTTATATGTTCTGCAACAGAAAAGACATGTAATCAAATGATTATGCAGTGTGATTTAGGCATCATTAACACACTCATTAGAGTTATATGAATGTTCCTATAGTATCTGTTCTACTTTTAGACATCAGACTTTAGACAGACATGGCTTCAGCACGTTCTTAGGATTTCTCAGTAAGCTACAAAATACGCTTTAGCAGTGTCCAGAGAGTCTTAAGATTAAAGTTGTCCTATGCATGCTGTATACTCCAGAAGTATTCTGCATATGCCACTAACATTCTTATATATGCCAATAAATTATACTTCTTAATTCCTGTTTATTCATGCAAGTGACAATTCCAATAGTGCAAAATCAGATTATTACTGTAATTTTGCAAATCATTTTTGTTTTCCAATTATATCACGGACACACACACACACACACACACACGATATCCAGAAATTTCCAAAATATGAAAAGTGCTTCCTCCTATAGTTAATATACTAAATGATAGAATAAGGAGGGGAATGTGAGGGACAATGTCACAGGGAAGCACAGGGAATGTGAGGGACAATGTCACAGGGAAGCACATTTTAAATGTGTAAGGTAGGGTCTGGTGATACAAGAATTATATTAATTAATTATAAATCTACATTTATAAGAACATTCCCATACTAAAATATAATAAACTGTTTTGTTCATGTTTATTTATCCTTTAACTCTTTCATTGCCAACATAATTTGCAGCATTCTATTGCATGTCTCGAATTTAAGTGGCCATGGATGTAATTACTACATTGTTTGTCACCCAATGCATTCTAAACTGCAACAGAGGCACCTGACCCACACGCGTCATATTTCCTCCTGGATCTCTATGATTTCTACTTAGTCAAATGGGGAAAGTGATCTAATAGAGATTGCTGTCCCCAAGCATCCTAATGGACCTTCCAGTGACAGCAGTTACTACCAATGATGTGATTATTGATGTTTATAGCATTAAAGAGATAATCCAAATCTAGTAAGACTCATATAATCACTTCTACAGTGCCCTAAGCACAGGAGCATTATATATCTGTGTTTCTGTGTTATATACCCTAAATAATTGTGTATAAAAAAATAATACAAATTTACAAAATAAACAGCGTTAATACATAGATACACAAACCATATATATAGGTATAAGTATACATAGAAATATGACCCAAAATACTTGCTAAGCCTCCAAAAAAGTACATAATATGACATAAATGTAACTACTATAAGCCACATAATTTAAATAAGGGTTATATTATATGGGTTAACTTGAAATAATTATGTGAAAGTAGAGGAGGAACGAATCTTCAAAAGTATTTTGTCATTTTTTTCTTAAAAGATATTGACTCAGCTATAGTTCCAAAAGACAGACCTATCTGTTTAAAAAATAAGTAGAGTAAAAAAAAATAATAATAAAAAAATATTTCAGTAAAACTGGTGCATAAATAAAAGTAGATAATGTAAGATCTCCAGAGGTGCAAATTTGCCACAAACCAATAACACCAATTCTAATTATAACAATACTGTCAGAAAAAGGGTTAAAATAGTTATTGTTGTCCATTGAGTAAAGTTCCATAACATAATATAATATTTAACATTTTTGTGAGTGAAATGGTATAATCAGTTTGTGTGGATCCTGGAAGCCATATTGTTTGCCATGCCCAACAGAGTACACTATCTGTTAGAATGCACATGTCCAACAGTAACTGAATCTTGGAGTATTCTTCCTTCACCTGGTGGGCATACTGTACCCAGCAAACATGCATGCACAACCACATCTTCACATCATCTGCATATGTCTGTGGGTTTGAATGCCAGTGGGTGATAACGCTACCGCTGCTTTGGCATTAAACCTATTAATAATGAAAGAAAGAAAATATAGTGGATAATAATTTTCAGTATACTGTAGTAAAGAATGTCTTTAACCAATGGATTAATATATGTACTGTAGTTAGATGTTATAAAAAACAGACTGTGAATAAATTACAAAATTAAACTTTTTCCAAATTACAAACAAAAATCAAATAGATGGACTATACTTTTAAAAATACTGAGACTATATTATATATACATATATATTATATATATATGTATATATATATATGTATATATATATATATATATATATATATATGTGTGTGTAGCAGAGAACGCAATGCTTTGTTGTTTCTCATAGTACAACTTCTCCTAATAGTGCAACCTTCCATTATGAAATTGAACAATTTTAAGCAATACCAAAAAATTCTGTTAAAATATGAAAGAATATTGTTGCATAGACACAGAACTGTAGGACGAAGTCTATCATCTTTACAATTTACATTAGAAAATATTTACCCGTATATAACGCATATGCTTTCCTAAGGATACTGTTCTAACACAGGATGGCAATGTCTTCTGTACTCTATATATGACTCATTTCACCTGGCACACATTGCTGTGCTTTCATTCGATTTATATATCTGGGCTAAATTAACTTATATATGTAAAAAATATTTTTTCCAACATAATTTACTTAATTTAGCATAGTTTACTATAATTGGGAAATTAATGTGAAAAACAGAGTAATATGTCCGGGGTAAAATGGTTTATGTACTGAAATATGCTAAATTGTGTTTTTAAGTAAATGTATAATAATGTCACCTTTGTAATATTAGAAATGATGACTATTTTGTCACTTCTATGAAATTTACTGATATGTTCCATGCAGTTTCATTACTCTTTTCTCTTGCTTTGGAATAAGAATATTTATTCTGATATATAGTACTGTATATACAGTAGTGTCAGTTGAAAACAATATTGTATGTATTCAATGAAAAATATAACATAATAACAATTATGGTGACTTTCATTCATTCAGCGTTTGCAATGTTCTTTTAGAAACATTACTTCTCCCATTTACAATAATTATATTAATAAGAAACATTTTTAATTCAGGGGTCCCATAATCTGCTAAACAGTAATTATACTCTAACATAGAACTACACAATAAAGATGGTTAGTCTAGAAGATTTAGCATTTCTTAAGTATCCCTTCCTTTTATAAACATGTTGAAAATATGTGGTATCTTCTCTCAAAATAACTTAAACACAAAACAAAAAAAGCTCTATATAGTATGAAAGAGAATTTACATACAGTAATAATAAATAATAAGTGACATTATATGTGTAAAAGATTAAAACAATGTAATACATGAACAGTTATTAATGATGCCAGTGCTTCAGTACACAAATGGAACAATCGTATATGAAGAGGAAAACCTTCTTGGTTGATTATAAGGGTATTTAAAGTCACCCCACAGTTCTGTGTCCTGTGTAAGAGCAATCAACATGCATATTAAGGTCTTTCTATGAGCAATAACTAATATTTAACTTTGGTAAACTTTTTTAATGTAAAATGTGTGAGTTACTATTTCAAATGCTATACTTTTAAGCAGTGTCAGAAATTCCCAATATTTCAAGATTGCCTACACCCCCCCCCACCGACACATATGCCACATGTTTTTGACATGTAACAAACCAATACAATATACAGTGTTGTAGATTTGTGATTTATAAATTCAGAAACATGAATAATATGAGTATTTATAAAGCCCAAACATGTTACAGCTAGCTTGTTCTATTTACATATAGATATAGGTCACCTTGTATCTCGTTTGCAAATACTTAAATTGTGTTTAGATTTTTCCTTTGTTACCCATATAAACACTGTTTGGGAATTCACTGATTTTCAAAAAACTTTATATGGAGGAATAATCCTTAATTTTCAAAATCTGAATAAATTATACATTAAACTTTGGTCTTTAAGAGCAGTTAGAAAGTGTTCTGTTGTAGATGGAACAGAATTATAACAATGTTTGTAATAAATGACTTGCATTGCAATAAATGACTTGCATCCCCAAAAAATATAGAAATAATAGAATCCTGGAGATGTTTATTGTCTTGCAATATGTCTAGTTCTGTCTAGGATAACCTAATCTTATTTATTATTTAATTCCAAATAAATACTGCTAAAAAGCTTCAGTGGGCAGAGAAACCAATAAATCATATAACTCTACGAGGCAATTCTGTAAGTTAATATAAATCTTCCTTGCCATAGCAGCTCCGCAGTGTATGTCTTTATTAGATTCAATGAAGTGGCCAAAACACTGGACTAAACCCATTGAAATGTTCTGGCTGGTTAAACCTCTTATTTTGTTTCTTCTAGAGGGTTCTGCCTCACTTATTGAATCAATGTCAGGTTCTTTATAGCAGAGAGGGGGTTAACACAAAGCTTTGACTGCCAACCTGATCTCTGGCTTTCTGCTTCCTCAGCACGGGCCCACAATCAATAGCTTCACTAGTTACAAGATAAATGCAAAATGTATCTTCTAATAAATTTCCCTATTTTCATTATTGTTGTTAAAGGGTATAATAACCCAAAATACATAACAAATTAAAAAAAGCAGGTATACATGTTTGACTTACATAGATAGATAGATATATAGATAGATAGATATATCAGACACACAAATACATATCTATTATTTATCTATCATCTATGTGTGTATATGTGTACGTATAAATATACACAAACATTAATAGATTATCTCTCTATATATGTATACACACAGTGTATGTATATGTGTGTGTGTATAAAGATTCAAGTGCTAGTCTTTTGGAATACACAAATACATATACAGATATAAATATATATATATAATATATATATAAATATATGTATAAATACTATAACTAGAAAGATAGATAGATAGATAGATAGATACTGTAGATAGATATTACTCTTCTCTTTTCCCTTTCATTTGTACATTTTCGCATTTGTACATTTTTGTGATATGGTATATATTCTCAATGTACATCATAATTTCCTGATTGTATGAGAATATTCCCTGTCTATACTGCATGTCTACACACAGTGGTATTTAATTTAAATACTGAAGAGAAACAGGTGAGGGTATAAAATCAACAAACATTTTTGGTTTTAGGCCCTTTTTTAGTCACCTTCGAAAGAGCTGCATGTGAGGATTTGTTATGCACCTGGATACTTATTTGTATGTGTTGTTTCTTGCCGGAATTGTTATGTTTGTGTTACAGACACTCCTCAGGTCTGAGCCTTATAGAACCGTTAAGACAGAGTGCATGAGTTTTTGATGTAAATGCATTTTGTTTTGTTTTTTATTTTACATTTTTACCTGAGCATGATAAGAATATATGGAATAGTAGAAATCATTATGAGAAAAAAATCTCAGAACAACAACAAAAATCCCATTACTATTTTTGCGTTACTTTTCATTTGTTTTTGAAAGCTCAGATTTTTTTTCTTTTATCCCATTATTGTTTCTTTTTAGATAGTCTTTGCCTTTTTCTTCTACGGATTGCATCCCACTGTGTTTGTGGAACACAAAGGATGATCACAAGCACCCACATAAATGGAGCTTATCCCCAGTCTGATTCTTAAGCTATGGGAACATATACAGCGAATTAGAAGAATGTTCACACTTTGACTTATCAATTTATCAGTACGGTGTAGGCCCCTTCCAAAACCTTTTCACTCAGCTTTCTTCCAGTGGCAAAAGAAAAAAAAGACTGCCATCTGTACCTTTTATCAACAGATTCGAAATCTTTCTCCCCATCTGGCAATGTGAAATGTTATTGGTTATACCATTCATTTACTATTAGTATTAATAATAATGTGCTAACCTGTTTCTGCGTTCTTAATTGTTTAGGTATAAGTGAGGTATAAAAAGCAACGTAACTAGTAAAAATGGTGTTGCATAGAAAGGTTTACTATCATCTCTTATATTCACATAAAATATTGTTTTCACAATGCTGCCTTCCAAAATTACTTAAATATTTAGTGGCATTTGTTTTTACTTTGTGCGAAGTGATTTGATAATGTATTTGATCTCTATCTACGGTATCTATCTATCTATCTATCTATCTATCTATCTATCTATCTATCTATCTATAATTCTTCATTAGTCTCTCAATAAAATTAAACTTTAGATATATTGCTTTGTACTCTTTGCAAAACATCATATTTGTCATCAGTAGCCCTGGATTCGACTTTTATTATTTTATGAAATACATAGAGTTGGAGTATATTTTTTAAGTAAATATTTAAATTATTTTCTTTCAACTTTGGTTATGCATGCAAATGTAATTTAAAATTATATATAAAAAGTTTAACTATAGGTTTTTTTTTTTTTACCAAATTATGGTAATGAGCAAATGGTTTCCTAATTGTAGACTGGATATACTATTTCATTTGCTTTAGTGGAAACATGTCAAAAATGGAGGAACAAATCTCAGTTATAGGCAAACAATAGGAAATGTTCACAATTTGCTTTTTCACCAGGCTTCCTGCAGAGTACGTGGACACTAATGAAATGAGGTGCAAGAATGAGATGCATTATTTCTACATTCTATGTTTGAAGATAGGCCGATGTATACGGACATGGTTTGTCAGTCTTCATCTTCAACCTTAATGCATGAAAAAAAACATTTTTACCCGTCTAACAAATGTGTGCACATATTTAGAAATATCGAAATTAGTTATGTGTTGATATTTAAAGTGTACAAGTGTGTGTGTGTGCATATGTAATATATAAACATAGGTAGATAATAAAGGAGCGATATAGATATATATCTATATATATATATACGCTATATATATATATATATATATATATATATATATAAAGAGAGAGAGAGAGAAAGAGAATGAGAGAAAGAATGAGAGAGGGAGATAACTTTTGTTTTATCTATCTATCTATTGAATGATCTATGTATCTTTCTATTAATTTATTTATGGAATTAGTGTTCCTACTGCTTTATTTATACAAATTTCAGACATTTTGCAAATTGTGTATTACTAAATTGATCCTATTATATTATGTGATTATACTGTAGACAGACAAAATGTATTGGATTTTATTTACTTTATTTTCATGGTTTAGTTGTTTATGCAGATTAACATACAAGGTCAACTATTAATTTGACTGCATGGATTCAATAATGTTATTTAAAAGCTACATGAAAATAAGCATATAAATAAACATTGGTTATCTCCATATAATTCTTATACCAGTTGCACTGGTATCACATTTATGTAATATAACATGTGTTATACTGTGAGGGTGAATATTAATTATATGTATACACACGTTTAATAAGACAAAATCTTTTTTTATATAGTGATATGCATACATATATATATATGTGTGTGTGTGTATATATATATATATATATTACTATATTGAGATACATATGTGTGTGTCTGTGTGTGTATACACACACACATATTTTTATGCATACATATACACTTAATTTTATAGTTGTTTGTGAGGTTACATTGTGTTTAGTTTATTACAGACTGCAGTAGAATCCACGGCCTGTTTTGTTTTGTCTCCTTATGTTGCAGACATGTTAGCAGTAATTTTCCTCCCTAAATGTATAGTGCTGGAAAATATATTGGCACAATGTAATAAATATTAATTTGATTTTCATAATGCTACCTCTTTTTTTTAATTTAGACCATTTTTCGGACTGCATTGTTTATTTAGAACTGACAGATTTTTCAGATCATCTCATGCAACGTGACAGACTTATATATAGTTCCATCTCAAACATAACTGCTACTAGCAATATTTCTATGTAACAGGTACTGCAGAAAATGCCTCCAACACATTGCCTGTCAGCAACAAACAAAAAGTGGGTTTCTATCATACCAATTAGTTCACCAAAGTCCAACAACAGACAATGTTCTCATATAAGGAATATGGAACATACATAGGTTGGATAAGAAAGGGTTAAAATTTGACAAGGACATCTCCAACACAGTTAATCCATACAAAGCTCTAGGATTTCTCTGCAGTCATCTTTGTGGTTTTCATTAGCATTTTTTTTCCTTCTTTTGTGAAATCTTTTCTTCTTTCGCTTTACCCTTGCGCTCTTGCAGAAATTAGCATATTATACCAGGAGTAGAAGATGTAAGAAGCCAACCCCCTGCTGTTCAGTGGTTTGTGCAATCTGCAGGCGGCATCAATTTTTCAGCAGTTTGCTCATTGCTCATTACAGTCAGAGCACCAAAGTGGCTATCAAACCGGCACTATTCCCTCTGGTTCTTCTGCCGAGCATATGGGCTGTCTATAGCTATATCAATACTGTTGTTGCATTAATATGATTACCTATACTTGTTCCTCAATTAATCACACTGCCCATGTATAGCTTGGAGTTCAAAGATCCAACAAATGGCTTTCAGTCACACACTGCTATTACATCGCCTGGAGCTTCATTCGGGATAATTGACAGCAATTTTCCAAGCCTTTCTGATGGCACCTAACAATGTGGTCAATCTTCCGGAGCAAGAGAAGTTAGAGTAAATATCTCTGAATATCCATATACACTTTTTTTGTATTGTTAACCTTCCTTCCTCACCAACATACAGCCATTGTTTATTGGTAGACCTCCTTTATTGTTGTCATGGTAAAAACAAATTAAAGGAATGGAATTTGAATTTCATTGATTGAAATATTAATACTATACTATATTTGCATTAGCATTTGCATGTGTCTTTTTGTTATATAATTTTTTTTATTAATTCTGAAGCATACTAAACAACACAACAAGCAATATCTATTATCAATTCATGGTACATGTAATGCATTTGGCCTAAAGAATAGACAAGGTAACTAAACAGTGCTGCACAATGCTAGAGCTACGTCACTTTAGAGTTTTTTTAATCTCATAACAAATTTGATTAATAATGTACTAAAACTTTTGAATTATAGTCAAAAAGAAAGAATACCATTTTCATTTATATTTATCAGTGTCATTATACGTTCAGGATAAAAACAGTGGGAATGTTGTACTACACCTGTCAGCACTCCATATACCCTATTAAATGTAAATACAGTAGTTAATTTTGACTTCATCAATGGGAATATAGACTTCTAGGCACTGATGCAGAGTTGAATGTACACCTGTTAACAAAGCGTATCTTGCGTGTTTTCACATTGCACATGCATGAAAACTGTGTGCATTTAAGTACAGTGGAGGCAGAGTCGCATCTACTCTTTTGACTGAAGAGATGTTACTAAGTAGTACCAGGGTGTGCTCACATAATCTACGTCCAGTGAGGGCATGTCGGCGTCACTGCACGCTATGCACTTTGGAAGCGTAGTGCAGGTGCAACTGCACATTGATGATGACGACTTGTAGCAAACCAATCGTACTCATAGGATGCAGGAGTACCGATATATCGAGCTGATTCTGATTTGGCAGCAAAGCAAATCAGCAAGTAACTTAGCACCTTAGTAAACCTATGATGCACTGCAGGTGGGGCAGATTTGTTAAAACATGTAGCAAGATTTATATTTAAAAGTGATGTTTCTAAACTCTTATCTAAATTATAGTGTAAAAATAAAGTTGTTTATCATTTATGGGCTACATGCAACAGCAGCCAGTTTTTACTCGGCATGCAATATAAATAAATAAATGTATTTACCCACGATGCATTGCAACATGGTTTGTTCCAGGTGCAAAGTTACTTGCTTTTTTTGCATGCTCCCAATTCAGAATCATCCCTACTGTATGTGTACTACTCTGCATAAAAGAGAATATACTCTTTGTTTCATGCACACAGTGCTGGAGCACATATGCTCGCTTCGGCCCATCTCTGCATTAGGCCCCTGTTTTTACTATTAATATTTTTTGTTCAAGTCTAAAATTAAATTACTCTGAACATTGCAGGCACTGTTGGCTATTTTATTAATTCCCTTAACATAGTATTCAAGCATATTGGATATTCTTTCCAACTGACCCTGTTTTATTATTTTCTACTGGCAGCTAGAGAAACACAAAGAAACACAAGGAACACTTATGCTAGGCATCTTTGTCTTTGTAAGTAGGATTTCTTATTCATATAACAGCATAGTTCTTAGTACTAGGTTGGAATATGAGGTTGATCTGAATGCCTGAAAAAGTAAAAGAGCTAAGACGCATAGCTGACATTGGGCACTGCACGCCTATAGCAAATACATCTTTTGAGAAAACATACTCGTCAACAACCGTGAGCAAAAGGAATTACATACTTTGAAATTACAGCAGGGGGCACTCTTGTGAAAGTTGAGCAATTGACCATAATGGATGATTTTTATGACTGTGCTCGTTAGGAGAGATAGGATAACATTTTAATTATTTATTTACTTGTCTTGCAGCAATGCTGATCCAAGGTTAAAAGGCGATGCATTTTTCGATCCACTGGAAGCATATAAGTTAAGCGTTATAAAGAAAGTGTAAATTCTTTGCATGATGACTAAAGCTAACAGCTGACAAATGAAGGTGTTTTGTTCTCAAGAATTTTCCAAACCAACCGCATTAATTGAGAGTGTCTTATAACTTATATGAATATAAATCCTGCACCTTTTTCACAGAGGATTTCCTAGGCAGATAAACCGGGAAATGTTGGACTAAATTTATAAATAATGACATCTTATTGATTAATAATTGTAGAGTTTCTATTGATGCATTTCATAATAAAGTTACAATGTGTGCACCATGTATAACTTCTCGGATTAATGTTTTTTTTCTTAGAGAAGCCGGATTACTCAAGCACTATTGTTTTGTCACGCAAATTCATTTGTTGTCCTTCTTGTGTTCCGCTTTGTTTAGCTTTTTTGCTCTTTGTGGTATGTATTTGACTTATTCCTTAAATGGCTGGAGCCTCATGGCTAGTTACTGCATTGTTCATTTGGCAGCTTTGCAGTAACTGACAGGTCCTTACAATCTTGACACGAAACTCTGATCCTTTGCCCTCAGCTCCTCACAATTGATGACCAGTTATGCTCCACAGTACAATGTATAAGAAATCTTTACTGCTAACATGCATTGGTTTCTCATTTGCGTGTTTTCTTTTTAAAAAACTGTTATGGGATATGGGTTTTTTAAGACACATTGTCTACTTTAAGCCAGTAATGTACAGCAATTAATTTCAGAGATTTTTGTAAGATGTTTTGGTTCCTCACATTCTTCGTACCACCTTTCTATGAGCTATAAATTACAATCATTGTTAGAGGGTATGTCCATCTTGATGTTAATATTGTGGGTTCCAACCTTAAGACATCATCCATTGATCTTTATTGGTCCAGCCACTGGGCTTGTACAACCTGTCCCAGTGTCTACCAAGACATGTCCTACTGTAAGTTTGAGGAAGCACATTTTAGGGAATTGAGTTTTTGTTGGTGGAAAAATTCCAGCTAGAGAAAGAAGCATGAGGAAAAAATATATTAAGCACATTAAACTATCAAATTATTTTCCACTTATACATTGAAATGAAAATATGACAATTTAGTGCGAGAATAAATCTTGGACATCTATAAAAATTTGATTTTATATATAATTATATTATTATTATTATGAAGAGGAATTTTATTTATATAGCGCTTTTCTCCAGAAAAACTCAAGATTCTTTACAGAAATCATGAACATAATACAAGGGTTCAGATCTGCAGAAAATACAGAAACCATAAACATTATAAAGAGGCTTAGATTTGCAGGAAATACAGAAAACAATGAACATGCAGCCACTTTGGATCATAAATTCCAAAGATTGTTTATCCTACCCATGAGAGTACCAGACGAGGCAGCCATCTTGGGTACACTACATAGATTACAATGGGCAAAATAGGCAATGCCTGGAAGTGACAACACATAATGGAGAAACTACAGATTACTAAAGGAGATGCCAGACCCTTGCAAAACCAGATGCATGCATTGTTCAGCCTACCTGCGAGAGTATCATGCGAGGCAGCAATTTTGATTACAATGTTTGAGATAAACAATACATGGAAGTAAAACATATATGGGTAAATGAAAAGTGTCAAATATGAAGTCCACTGCATGAATAGTTAAACTGGTTGTTCATCCAGCCCATTAAAGTACCAGTAGAGGCAGTCATCAACCCAGGAAAGGGACCATGTTGTAGAGGTATTGATAGATACTGTACAGTATGTAAAGCAGTCAGCATATTGTAGGAAGAAATACATGATAACAAAGGTGAAATAATATAAAATATACATGAGAACAAATTGCAATAACTAGTAATAACACATAATGTTATGCAATGATGGGTAGAACTAGCAGATTAAGTTGCAGTGGGGTGGCGTAGAAGCATCCTGAGGTACAGTGCTTGAGGAAATGTTTAATTTGAGGTTAGAGATTAGACTAAAGTCCAAATCCAGTTCATACTGCAGTTACAACTCCATGCTTCATCTGACATGCTTAAGCTGCAGAGTATGCACTGCAGGCCTTTAAGATAAGTAACTATTGTAGGTGCTACTGGGTCAGTTGGTGCAGGGGGAGGGAGTGTTGAAGCAATTGGTTCAGCAGGCTAATTAAAAGAGGTGGTTTTTGCAGGATCACATTTGCAAACAAACTTTCAAAGCAGACTATTCTTGAGGTGTACAAAATGCTACATTGACAGACTGATAAAAAAGTAAAGTTCACTAGTTAAATTTTAACTGTGTTGATCCAGCGGAAGACATGCATGCATAGATAAATAAAGCAAATACTTGCCATAAAGGTTACTCAACCTATTTTCTTTGCTCTTCCATCACCACATCTATTGATACATAACACATTGATTCTAGGGGACTTATTTACTAAAGTGTAGGTTTTAGAAGTGAAGTTGTTGCCCATAGCAACCAATCAGATTCTAGTTATTATCTTCTAGAAGGTGCTAGATAAATACGTAGAATCTTTTTGGTTGCTATGGGCAACAACTCCACTTCTAAAAATCTGCACCTTAGTAAATATACCCCTAGGTCGGAAATATATATCAACCACTTAATGATCATAGCAATTTCATGCACAGAAACCCATTTTCATATGTATGCAATGCAATAGATACAAAAATATATATATTTTTTGTAGCACATTGATATTTTTTTATTAATTTTGCTATATATCTATAGGGACATTTATAGGTAGTATTATAGAAAAATCACCCTTACCTAAAGGGAAAATCTCAGTTGAGCACTTCCTACTGTTAAGAGTGATGCAAAATTCTGTTCACAGTTCACTTACTATTTTTTGACTGTAATAAAGTATGTATGATTTATAAAGTGTGTTTGGGTTTTATTTGTTCTCACTTCTCAAAACGAAAAAAAATGTTTCACCAAGAGCATTATAATTAAATGGAAAATACATCTGGCTCAAACAGGTTCCAGATATTTTAAAAAAGAAATTAAAATTCATATGACTTAAAATAGAGTCAGCACTAATATTCCTTTATTTTCATGAGTAGCTTCCATCATACATTTCTTGTATCATTGTTGCTTCCAGAAGCAAGTTAGAGAACCAGAAGAAACAAAATAAGTAATTTAGAGCGCTGTATTGTGCAGTCTTTATGAGTTTTTATGGTCTACCCAGGGCTGAAACTAGGGGTCTATGAGCGATACCTCCACACACAGCGCAAGGCTCTGTGGGTGCACCATCACTGCCCCATGGACCTTGCTTCTGACTAGCAGGATGCATGGTATGATGCTGTGCAGTCAGGATCAATGCTGCTGCCCAACCAGAGCGTCCTTTAAATGCTCCATAAGGGCACTCTTCAGCCTGTTCTGGCGATCGAAGAGTCCTCAGGACACTCTGGTCAGTGCTGCATTACCGGTTCTGCTGGCCCCACACCCCCGGTGCAACATAATGATATCAGGTGATCAATGGGCTGGCTGGCATTGGACGCATTTGAGCCCTGTTACGGCGCTGGGTCTACCATATAGTGGCTTTGTTGTTGCTGCTCTTATATGTTTCTTCATCACAATAACAGCACCTACAGATGACCAGGGAATCTTTAGCAGATTACCGAATAAGTATAACTAACATTTGCAGCTTTATGTTTAGGTTGTTCAACTCACCCATGACAGTCAGTTTAAACATATAGACTTTCATTTTATGTGATTTCTAAAAGCAAAATTAAATGGAAATAGTACACAAACAAACTGTCCCAAGATAAAACCATGCTTACTTTCCAACAATTACTACTGTACTGTATATGTCATTATTTCACCTGTTTATTTTGAGATCTAATGTGTGACATTTTTTCTGGTTTAGAAAAAGCTATACAGGTTAGAAGTGTCAAGATGTTTTTTTTTTTCTTCATTTTTTTTTTACTTTTATTATTGTTATGTGTGTGTTTCCTAGTGGCCAGAGTAGACTTTGGTGGAGCACTACAAATATTTTGTAATACTTACAGTAAATGTATGTTGCAACTGGAGCTAACAGTCCAGTCCGTGTTGGAGTTATAGCACATAGTAAAGTTTACATTTTTTATTTAAAAATTAAATTTTTTACAGTAAAAATTAATTTGGGTCCTTTTAGATCCAGTAGATTACGTAGATTTTCATTCACCCAACTGAATTTTGTCCATGCTTATGCTTCTGGGTTTTATGGCCAATGGAGATCTTCAGGGATTCAGGAAAGAATAGAGATATTCATCACTTCTTCCTTTTGTGGAAAGATTTTTTTTTATATTTTACCTATATACACTATATAACATTTAGCAAAAGATCATAAAAAAAATTATTTTACAAAACTACAGTAATAACCAGTTCCAAAAGAAGATAATCCAAAACCTTTATTTTTTTATTTAAAATCTATAAATCATATCTTAGAAAATCCAAAAGCCAGCTAAATGTAGTGCACTATCTTGCTACAGAATTTAACTGTAAGAATTGAAGGTTATACAGTATTTAATATTTTTATAGCATTATAGTTTAGTTCAGTTGATGTGCTTTTCCAAATGTAAACCCAGATTGCAATGATAGTGAGCCATTTATTGCTATCTTTATCAGTGTGGAATGTACTTTTGATGGTGAGAGAAACAAGTTATCTAATTTAATATATTTTATTTCTAAGCAAATAAATCAGCATAGATGCTGTTTTTATACTGTAGGTGTATATTTAGGGTTCCACCACCATTTCTAACATATTTTGAGAGATGCTTTCCTTAATGAGATACAGGACTTGGTCGTATGTGAGAAGAATTTGCTCTCAAGTATGACCAGATACAAAACATGTAAAATTTCACTCTACATGTTTGGTCACAACTTTGAACAGCTGACAGGGAATCTGCTTCTAGCTGCTGGCACCACAGTGTTTACTGCTAAGGTTCAACCACTGCATTACAGCATAATGCATAACTACCATCTGTTTTATATGTGATATACCATTAAGATAAAGCCATTTGGCCAATACCATTTTGAATAAAGTTTACTAAAAGAAAACAGCCATTTTGAGGAGTGACAGTTGGAGACATTGGGAGGAATGAGCTGATAACGCCATTGAGCAGCTGAGAGAGGGGAAACAACTAATCAGAAAACAGAAATAAGCAGTATGAGGTGTCAACAGTGGGAGAACAACAGAAGTAAAATAGAGTCAAACTAAGAACAGCATGGTGTCAAATTGTGATCCTGTTGACACACTCAGCAAAGAGAGCACACAGCAAGTGACAGAGACAAGAGAGTTTAAAGACTACGCTATGCCTATATGCCTAAATCTGAGGGTGCAATGTCTCAGCAACATCCATTGAACTATGAGATAAATCCCATATATATATATATATATATATATATATACACACTGAAATCTGCTCCACTGAACAGGACATTATCCTATATATGCTATTCATACACATTCAGTGGATTCCACGCCAATCAGTTCCAATTTGTTTAATACAACCATTTTTAATACACAGTGCTGCAATATTTTCTTCATTGCTAATAGGGGACTTACAGCTGAATCCCAATGCTTAGCAAGATAATTGGGCCACAACATGCACATAAAAACACCCAATAGTATCCCAGGATACACCAAAGTTGTCTGGGATTTTAGTATTATCTGCATAGATATTGTTGTTCCTCTTCCCTACCATAACCAATTCCAAGTTATGGAATAAACTGTTTTATTCTTTGTGTCTATCTGGAGAAACCTTGCCTCTGTTTCCCGAAGTGTGGTATAGGGAAAAGCTGCTGACAAAAAAAGAATACCACACCAATGTAACACCTACCTGTACCCGTAACACATAATTTGCCCCCTTATCACACTGGGGTCTTATAAAAACATTTATCAATGCCTCAACTGGAGAAAGCAGTTTAGATCTGTTCCTGGGGAACTAACTAATTGAAGCTAATTTTTGTAAGTGGAATTTATAAGAAGGTTTTATAAGTTGTTCTTTAGCTTAGTCATTATATAGGGTCTGCTTTATACCAAAATGTCCAATATGAGGTTACATATTTTGTATAGATTCTTTGTGATAACTAACCTTCAGTAAAGCACACCTAAAAGATATATCTGCAGATCAACTGATAAACACTTAACAACCATCATAATCATCATCATCATCTGGCAACAGGTCCCACGGGCCGGTTGTTGCGTTGCGCTCCCCTACCTGCAGCCTCTGCTGCAAGTGTATGGGCGGTACACACAGCACGATAAACAGATATATCTGCCATCGGCTGTGCAGCACAGGCGACATGATGTTTGTGAGCGACGTCATTCACAGACATATTGCTGGTACACACAGGCCGACGGGCACCAGATATATTGGCTGATCAATTGATTGGCCAATATATCTGTCAGTGTGTACCCAGCTTAAGGGTATCTGTTGTTGTGACTGAAACCTAAGACTTCTAAAACACTGTTTCTCTTGCAGCCAATTAAGTACTGATCTGCAAGTATCAAACCTTCGAGAAAGATAAAGTGGACAAATTGCTGATAGCAACCAATCAGATTCTAACAGTCATTTCATAGACTGTGCTAGATAAATGATAACTATAACCTGATTGGTTGCTGTTGCGATTTTCTACTTTATCTCTCTCCAAGATTAATACATCTCCTTTTCAGACTCCAAGCATATTTTGCTCTGTATTTGCAACTGTGCCCTTGAGTGACTCCTTCACCTGAACCATGCATCTCTATGGGGTAAATTTACTAAGATTCGAGTTTGGTTGAGATTGCTATCTCAGATGAGTTTAGGCATTTTTTTCAACTTGCAAATTTACTAAAGATAAACTCGGGTGAGTTTGGGAGAGATTTCTCTCTTTTCACTGGTAAAACTCGGGTGAGATCGTAAACTCAAATCAACTCACCATCGGCCAAACTCAGAAGTACTTTTCATGAAAAAAACTTGGGAATTTACTAAGAATCAAGATTACAATCTCAGGTGAGATTGTAGCAAACTCGCTGATAAATTGAAGTTTCAAACACTCCACCTCCTAAGCTGTGAGTTTGACAGATACATATACAAATCAGTGTGATTTGCGTATGTTTCTGCCTGTATACCTAATCAAAGTGTTTATTTATGAAAAAATTATGTAGCATAACCCACATAAGCATAACCAACCGGTCCTGGTTCCTCAAATTACGGGGAAAAAATGTGTAGGGTTCCCCCATAATTTAGGAACCAGCACCTGGCTGCAGGGCCAGTCCTGGTTTTAAATATGGGGGGATAAAAAATGACGTAGGCTCTCCACCTCCCCTGAGATCCCTGGCTTGGCCTGACTGGCTTGGGGTGTGAATGCTTTGGCTGGGGAGACCTGGTGATAGGGTCCCCTGGCAGTGGCATTACACCCTGGTCGGTGTGGGTCCAGTGCTGGTTTTAAATATAGGGGGACTCCTATGCATTACTTACTCCCCCTATATTTAAAAGCAGGACTGACCCTGCAGTCAGGTGCTGGTTCCTAAATTACGGGGGAACTCTACATGTTTTTTCCCCATAATTTGAGGAACCAGGATTGGCTGATCAGCCCGGGGCTGGTTATACTTTTGGGGGAGGGGGGCCCTTTGTAATTTTTTTTAAACATTTAACTCGTTTATTACAAGTACAACACAAACAGCCTTCACATATCTCACTGATATGTGCAGGCTGCTTGTTCGGGAGAGTTAGGCAGAGAGAAAACACTGCAATCTCGGGTGCATAATCTCATCTAAACTTGCAACTCGGGGGAGAAATCTCAATCTGCTTCACCATCGGCCAACTCACTCTCAGCTAAAGTCACTTCTTAGTAAATTTGAGAATTTAAAAATGGTAAACTCATCCGAGATGCAAAGAGTTTAAAAAAGAAAAAAAAAAACTTGAATCTCAGTAAATTTACCCCTATGTCTCCTCTTGCAGTTTCCAATATGCTGCTGTATTAAATAAAATGGTTCCTTTACAGCCTTTCATTATTAGATTCTTGTACCATTATTACTGTCTGATTTCTCTGGGTTGCAAGGCAGTTGTCCACATGAGTATTTTGTGTGTTTATAAGCTGGAAAACTTCAACAATCCATCCACCCCTTCCTATTTTTTCTGTGGCAGTTCTGTAGTATAATCGGATCTACTCTTTATATTAAAGTTAATTTCAGCCTTTCCATCAATACAGTATTTTATAGTCTATAATTAAAAGCGAAATTGGGTGATATGAGACTTGTAGGTCTGGATTCCTTCCAGGTATTGTTTTTTAATATACAGTATTTAGTTTTTTTTTAGCAGTGGTAGAAACAGTTTTCATTGGACCAGATTGAGACGTAGACACAATTCGATATTATGCAGTTAAGTAATTATCGTCCGACTGTGCATGCTTTGCGATCACACTGTGTATGCGCCAATATACCTTAGCGATGCCACTCGCAGTGAGAATTTGTTTGCAAAGTGATTGACATTTGGGGGTGGTTACGGGAGTGGCAGCAAAAACGCAGGCATGTCATGGCCATTTTGGGGCATGTCTCAGCATACTACTGTGATCCCATGTGCAGAAAACTTTATGCCAGTGCCTCAGTTGCCACGGGCATTCTGTGCGACCATTGGGTTACTCAGATGGTCAAATATGATCTGCGACCACTGCGGCCTGTGTGTACGCACTTGCTTAGATCTGTGAAGCCGCCGGTGGGTGTCTCAATACATGTCCAGGCAGCAGCATGCTTTTGCACAGCAGTTGCATATAGGATCCCAGCTGCAATGGCATTAGCGTACATATCAGGAAGACTTTAGTCTTTGTGGAGATTGGTATGCCTCAGACTGGTCCTTTCAAACTTATTTAAAGTAGGAAATTATCTTTTTACTGTTTACATTTGCAGCCTGCAGTATGGAGTTAATATAATTATCAGAATTGTTGAATATCAAGCACATTTTTAAACTGCATGGAAATTGCCAAACTAGTGAGGAATCACCATTGTCTGTGATCACCATTTATACTATTGCCTTTTAACGTCAACAAAATTAGGGCACGAGCCTATAGACCAATTAGTTCAATTCCCATGACAATCCTTTTTAGTAAGTTTTAGAGAAAATTAGATAATCAATTCTGGAGAATATATCATAAATTGGGAAAAGTAATGTATATTACCATCCTATTGGGTGTTTTATGCACCGATATCTACTACAGTACCTGCGATTGTGTAGTGAAATACTGTATGAATATTTTGCACTGTTGTATGGCACTTCATAAACTGAAGCTTATCAATATACTTGTATTTTGAGGCTACAATACCTAAATCCCTGCCTATAAGCAGATGGGTATCAGAGTGGGCATTAAGGGGTCTATTTACTAAGACTTGGATGGAGATAAAGTAAACGGAGATAATGTACTAGACAATCAGCTCCTAACTGCCATGTCATAGGCTGTGTTTGAAAACTGACAGTTAGGAGCTGATTGGTTGGTACTTTATCTCCGTTTACTTTATCTCCATCCAAGGCTTAGTAAATTGACCCCTAAGCTTATTATCAATGTCTAATGCTTCTAATAGTATGATGTAATGTCTTGCAGTTTGTTGAATTTGTAAATAAACCTTTTAATACATTCCTGCCTATAAACCTCTAAGATTCACCTGCCTAGAACCTCTAAGACAAAAACCTGCCTATACCTTCTAAAACCACAAGATGTCACTAATTAGCGCTGTGTTTGATTATACCATTAATGAAATACTGAGACAGTTGAATAGCGGTCCAAAGCGCTAAAGATTATTATTCAGGTAAAAGTACAGATGTTACAATGCTATGATCTAATAATGAGCGCAAATAAATTGTACAAACATTAGGTCATAAGGTACAGTTAATATACATGAAACGGTTATTAAAGATCAAATACAATGAGCAATATGAGACAGAGACAGAGAGAGAGAGAAAGAGAGACACATCAAAATACAATGAGAGAGATATCAATGTCTGCTGAGAGCACATGTTCAAGATGGCTGGTGATGGTGTGTGTGTGTGTGAGAGAGGGGGGGTTTGGGAATGCTTCCTGCACTATTGTCCAAACCGCATAGTCTACAAACAAACTCCATTATGAAGCTACCTCATTGAAATCTCCCATAATGCCATAGTTAATTAAATATGCAAGCTGGATATCATATGCCAACACATCAGGCAAACACTGCACCATTTAATATTCTAACATGTACAACACAAGCTGATTCCAATATACAACAATACCATCCTACAACAGACCTCATCCAGTACCCACTAGACCGTGGGGAGGGGGAAGGGCTGAAGCACATGCTCTTCCTTTGTTTGCAAGCCTCATGATCCCTAGGCAAACTCCAATTTGAAAACTCACATTAAGTTGTAACTCTGTAAATCATACATCCATCAATGATCACAATTATAATAAAGACAATATACCTATCTGACCCATACAACACCATAACTGGGTAGAATTATAATTTCCTTTGTTCACCCCACATGGAAGTAGCCATCTCTAATAAACTGCAGACAATATACCTATCTGACCCACACGGCAATTACTTATGACCATTCAAAGCTGTTATTAATTCAACTTCCATAATATATAACTGATACCACCCTATGATTACATTCATGAGTATACAACACATACCAAGCCTATCTCTCCCAAGCAGAGATATTGTTCAAGCACATGGGAAGGCCCTAACACAGAGCACATGGGAAGGCCCTAACACAGAGCACATGGGAAGGCCCTAACACAGAGCACATGGGAAGGCCCTAACACAGAGCACCAGAGGATCTCAATCAACCAACATCAATCATTTACAAATATTACAAAAACTCCATAATCAATCCCTTTCCTGCATGCTGATAACAGACTATTGTACCCTACAGTGTAGATGAAAAGTACAGATTAGATAACATATCATCCACTGTATGCTAACACAGACTCATGAATATCCTTAGAAAGCTACAAACCACAATCCATGCTAAGCTAATAACAGATTAACGCCAAAAATAGCTACAGACACCCAAATAGGCTAAATATTGCACAATTTATACTTAGCTATAACCCAGAGGAACTGAGACCCATTTTCCGTTGTCTTGTGAGGGAGAGAACCTCTCTGTTCCAAAGATCTGCAAGTGTGTCTGCTGGCTTGTGTGTTCTCAGAATGTGCCTGCTATGTTCCCGCCCCCTTTTACCTGTGAGGTCATCAGAAAGGGAGTATCCTTTTGGTTTCTTGAAACTACTGTTAATTAGGTTCTAGTCCCAGTTAGCTATCTCTATTGATTAGACTGGAATAACCAGTCCTTTGGACAAAAATGTAAACAAGCCTACACCATGTCATTGTCTTTTGGTAAGGGTTAGAAATCTGTTACAGGGCATTTATTGGACAATTTCAAATGGATACAAAAGGTCTCCAACCTCCCTTTGCATCCCCCACATGCAAATCTAAGCTGCTTATGGCTTACAACATTTCAAATAGTTATTCTCTCTAACATTCATATTTCATAGCCGCATGTTCTGATCTTCATATTGATGTCACCGGAACGCTGTGGAAACAGAGTAGATCAGTACGGTTCCACACACAGTCCAATTGTCATTTACTAAACCATAATTACAGAAAACATTCATTTCTTTATATACTGACATTGCGTTTAAACCAAGTAATAATTATCCTTTTTGCGTTACGGGGCCATTGCTTTTAAATGTATGTATGCGGGGAAAACACCACTGCCTTGCTGTTGCTCAAATATAAGTCTGTGGTGATTTTAATGTGTTGGAAAGTTATTTTATGTATTCTGAACACTGTCGGTATGTGTTTGGGGAAGATTGTTAAAAAGCTGTTCGTGCTACTTTTAGCAACTTTGCACTGTGGTTTGTGTACTATGTATTTTTGACAAAATGGCGCTTGTGTAAGCTTTCTTTTCTAAAATGGAGTCTTGCTGCCATTCACAAGATGGCGTCGTGCAGGTTTTCCTGATTGCAAACAGATTCTGTCTTACCCAATTATCCGGTTTCGACAAGTTTTAGCATATTGACTGAGAATTTCTAATTGAAGCCTCTTACATACCAAATTATGTCCTGGATGAAGAATTTAAGGTTACTTATATAAGTACAAAAAAAACCACCCCAAACTTTGGCGCTAATAATAGGTCGGTCAATTCTTCATCGACCAAATATACACCAATAAACTATACTCAATATTTAATTTATACACAGGTGCAGTCTCATCTTACTGGGGTTGTGAATACCCAATAAATTATACCACTTGAATATAGAGAAAAATTGTAACATGTGAGATGGCAGAAAATTCATAAAGTCAGGATTTTTTTTTAAATATAAAAAAGAATGTATTCATAAATAATATACTGTATATGGATCAAATGGTGTCTTTATGTTCAGTAAGTAACAATCTTAAAAAGAATTTTAATGACAACCTGTGGAGGGGAAAAAAGCCCACATTTGATTATAGGGGCCAAATGCGTCATGGATATCCCTGTTTGGTGCAGCACCTTGAAATTAAATAATGAAAAAATAATAAATGTATATTTATCATTCCCAATAAAAAAATGCATTAAAAGTAAAGTCTGTTGAGCTCCATTCATTTACCAGTATTGCACAGATTTATAAATTACATGGGCACTTTTTTGAACTACCATCTATAGTGCACCACAACAAATCAGCTCCGAATCTCATGCGAGTAATAGCAGCACTTGAAATTAAGAGTCTCTGGCTAATAATAATCAAATTGCCCAGATCTTTATTTATATCCTTGTTCCAAAGCACACACTGCTCATTAATTGCGGCTACTTGCTGGCAAATAATATCTCCTCTCTCCTGCATATATTCCAATGACGGCTGCATAGGCAAATGCAAGGGGGGTTTCCGTCTGCCTGGAAACCCTCTTCCCCAGCCCACACCAGGACCACAATAGAAATAGTAATATAATGGAATTTTACTAGCACTGCATGTTCTTCTCAGTATCATAAATGAAATAAATAACCATCTGTGGATCTTTTAACATGTATCAGCCAGTAATAAATAACCTGTGCACCAATTAGGGGATTTGGAAAACATGCACTGTTAGATATGCATTGCTATAGAGCCCAATATGTACATATATGTCCAGGGCAGTGCTGGGTTCTTCTGCTGCTCCCCCAGACTCCCGGACTTGTTTCCATGCCCTGGAATGGTGCTCACATCTAAAATAAAACATTCAGCTCAGGCAGGATGGCCCTACTGCCGCATTTAATGGCTTACTGTTATCTCTGGTCCTGTATATGTTGGAATTATGACACACAATACACTTTGTATGATGCATATTAAAGCTTGATAAATGCTAATTATGCCCTCTTCATGGACTGGCCACACTTACTCTAAAATCAAGCATTGGAAACCCCCCTCTAAAAATCCTGCGTTTGCCACTGACCTGGTTATGTAAGATTGGGAGCACTATGCAGCAAGTTGCAATCTCATCCCACTGAAGTCCGGTTAGTAAGTGTGGGTTGTTAATGTTAGCCGGTCACTTCCCCTCTCTCCTATATTAAACTAGGAACGGATGTAGAGCAGCGTGGAAGCCAGTGATTTATGCACTATAGGAAATCTGTGTTGACTGCAATAATAGCTCTAACATCGGTGGAACTTGTGCCTTGAACTGGAATGAAATCCTCAAATTAAGGTGCTCACCAAATGGGGATACCTCTGATGCATTTTGCCCCTATAATCAAATGGGGGATTTTTCAAAGAATAAAGTTCCCCTACACCGATTGTCCTTAAAAAAATTTGGTGGAGGGGAACTTTACAGCTAATATTGCAGTCAACACGGATTTCCTAGTGCATAAGTCACTGGCTCCCATGTTGCTCTACAGCCGTTCCAGGCAAATCTAGCGGAGGGGCCCTCTAACATGAACAGCCTGCGCTGACTAACCGGACTTCAGTGGGTTGAGATCACAACTTTCTGCATAGTTCTCCACATTACATAACCAGCCATCATTGGCATATACGCAGGAAAGAGGAAATACTGTATTATTGCCAGCAAGTAGCCATAATTAATGAGCAGACTGTGCATTGGAACAAGTATATAAATAATTATCTGTGCAAATTAAGTATTATTAGCCTAAGACTCTTAATTCAAGTGCTGCTATTACTCGCATAAGATTCAGAGCTAATTTGTTGTGGGCCACTATAGATGAGACTTAAAAAAAAGTGCCTGTGTCACTTATAAAACTGTGCAATATCGTTAAATGAATGGAGCTCAACATACTTTTATTTTTAATGCCTTTTTTTTATTGGGATTGATAAATATACATTTATTCTTTTTAATTATTTAATTTTTTCTGCATTCATGCTGCTGAATTCTAGTTAGATATTGCTTTATTGAAATTCAATATAATTTGTAAGATTGTTACTTAGTGTCCTCTACATACACCATTTGATCTTTATTATATATGAATAAATACTTTTATGTATTAAAAAAAAATTCAGACTGTATGAATTTTCTGCCATATCACATCTTTATTTTTATTAGCACGGTTCTCACAATTTTTTTCTATCTATATAAGTAAGTGTAACACCCCTTCACTAGGCCCTGCTGATGCAAGGTGTAATATATAAGTTTATCAGGACTGTGTACAGTACACTATACTTTTATTCCTAAAGTCTTCCGACAGTGCCTGCACCCTAATCTTGACACAAAGTGGTTCTTCTGGGGAGTGTCCGATGCAAGAACAGGGGGAGAATAAGTAAACTACCCGCACACTTAGTAATACAGGTTGAGTCTCCCATATCCAAATATTCCGAAATACAGAATTTATTTTAGCATGACTGAGATAGTAAAACCTTTGTTTTTGATGGTTTGATGGACACACATTTGTTTTGAATTTCATGTACATATACAAACTTTGGGGGTCATTCAGACCCACTCGCGAGCGGCAGTACGCTCGCAAGTGGGTTGATGTTCCCCACTGCGCATGCGTGAGACCCGACGAGCGAAGGACTTTCCTTTGCTCGGAGTGTCTCACCAAAGGGGGCGTGCTGTCTGAAGCCGGCCCCACTGACATCACTAGTGATGTCAGTGGGAGTGATTTTGGCTCTGATAGAGCCAAAATCACTCCAGGGCTTGCGGTTGAGAAACCCAACCACAGGGTTTCACTCGCAAGTCCGATGGTCGCGATGGTCAAGACCATCGCGACCATCTTGTTGGACGCTCGTATATGCTGTGGGTGGTGACCCACAGCTATACGAGCATCAAGGAGGACGCTCCATTTTAATGGAGGTGGGCCCTGATTCAGAGCGAGCGCTCTGGTCAGAGAGTACGGCTCTGAATCAGGGCCTTTGTTTGATGCACAAAATGATAAAAAATATTGTATAAAATTACCTTCAGGCTATATGTATAAGGTGTATATGAAACATACATGCATTCTGTGTTTAGATTTGGGTCCCATTCCCAAGATATCTCATTATGATATGCAAATATTCCACAATACAGAAAAATCCAATATCCAAAATACCCCTGGTCCCAAGCATTTTGGATATGGGAGACTCAACCTGTATGACCCACACACTCACTAATTAACTGCAAAAGCCATTCTGGCACATTTATTTATTTCTGGGCAGAACATAATGCAGAATTTAGACTTCAGTTTGACAGACATAGGATGATGCAAAACTATTAATGTGGTTAAATAATGGTTTTGATACCCAGTTACGAACAGAGCTAATATTTCAATTCAGATGGTCTGACACATAAGGTATTGAAATAAAACAACTGTTTGTTAGAATAATATACACTGTATACTATACTGGAACAGTACTCAATCTGCATCAGCCCCAATATGAGAGTATTGAATAGATAATGCAGTATAGTAAATGGGGTTATTTTTGCTTTTTGAAGGTATATTGTGCACATGATAGAATGTTTAAGGGGTACACACACACATTGTGAATATATCCCTGCACCTCTCAAAAACATTAAAAGTAGAACCATGTATAAAACACATCTTCGAAGATGAGCAAAGTAAACATAAGCATCATTTTGAAATCTAGGTGTTGCTTTTTAGAGTCTACAAAACCTTGTGGGTAATGTTATATGATATATGACCATATAGATTATGCACTGGTCTCTAATCTGTAGTACTTTGTACAAATCTATAAGGTATTAAAATGTGTAAATAGTATAATACATAATGTATCTCCATACATGACATTTGCAGGGCAGAGTAGAAAACAGCTACAGTTAGAGGAGGCGTGTTTAGTGGATGGGAAGGATTATGTGACTGGGGGAGAGGTAGCAACACAAACATTTGTCAGGGACTCAACAAATCTGTAGCTGCAGTGTTTTACTCTTTCTGTGCATGCTCCTTGCTGGAAGTTGAACATTATCATTGCCCTTTGTATAACTGTAAATTTGCAATGCTGGCACCCCCAACATCTGTGGGCTCTAGGCTGCAGCCTGATCAGTCTAGAGCAGTGGTTCCCAAACTGTGCGCTGTGGCACCCTGGGGTGCCTCAGTACTCTTGCAGGGGTGCCTCAGGATGGTGGTCCAGCAACAAATCAAATTATTTATGGTCAATGTAATGTAAATATGTGGACAAAAGAAGCAGAAACAAACCTGTCCACCACCACATAACTGAACCTAAGGATGACAGGTAAGCACAATTTATTTCACTTTATTACTTTTCTGAATTTTTCAAAAACAAACATTTGGCCCAGGGGTGCCGTGAATACCATGCTGATATTCTAGGGTGCCATGATTTAAAAAAGTTTGGGAACCACTGGTCTAGTGGTTGATAAGGGAAATTTTTAAATGGTCTGGCCTAGTACATTATCAAACTGGTTCTAGATGCCAGATGAGGGGAGTTCCCTTTACAACAACAAAAAAATTATATATTTTTATATGCATTTACACTTTCCACGTGGTTATCTCTGTATTGTAACTCCATTATAATGTCATAGACATGGTAAAGCCTGGTTTCCCTAAACCAGTAAAGCGTGACAGACTAGGTTTTCTGTTTTTCTAGATAAATTCATTACCTATTCAAGCTGTTTCATACAGTAGGTGGTCTTTTGCAAACTGCCTTATGTATTAGAGTCAAACTCACCATAAAATAAAAAAAATGCTATTTTAAAGCATCAATTGGTGCAACTCACTATTTTAATTTTTAACTTGATGGATGTAATTACAGATGTGTTGTTCGATTTTCCTGAAATATGAACACACCCGAACTTAGCGGCTCCGAGTTGAATCAAGTCAAAGTTGGAAATAACTTTGGATCCGAGTAGAACCGAGTCCCGGCTTGGGTCTGCTGTCAGTTCGGAACTCGGATTTAAAAACTGAACTCGGGTTTTGGATTGCATGGAAACAGGTCCAAATGACATGATTTTAGCTGTTTTTCTAAATTTTTTAGTGATTTTTTTAGATAAAAAACCAAACCAAAACCAAATTCGAACCAAAACACTTGAGGGTGGTTTTGCCAAAACCAAAACACGATGATGAATTAGAACCAAAACCAAAACATGGGGGTCCGCGCACATCTCTAGATCTAATAACCATCAAGTTAAAAAATAGCCACCACATCTACAAAATAATTGCCAAAAATAGGAGGTTGTAGTGACTAGCCAACTATCTGAATGGTTTTACTTAGAAAAAGTGGGATGGGAGAACAAATGCATGGTATCTCCTACCTAGAGATAACCAGCCCAATGCCGAATAGTATTAGGCATTTAATGGTTCCCATGGACTGTAGCTACCAGGGTATTTACTAAAAATATGGTGCCCTTTATAAAATATTTAATAATCTGTTGCAAACTTTCAAAGTAATTATGCGGCGTCCCTTAAGGTGCCCATACACGGTGCAGACGGATCGTGCTGTCACCGTCGGCAATCGTGTGATTCCCGCAGACCAAACAATATGCCGACTTCCCCCTCCTTCATCTGAATGGGATCGTACATCGCATCCCAGATCAGATGGTTTTGCAGGAAGATCTGGGATGCGATGTACAACCCCACATGAGCGCGCAGCACGATATCGTGCCCATATATGGCACGATATAGCACCTATATCGTGCTGATCAGTCGGATGTGCCGTGTATGGGGGCCTTTATATTAAATAACTAAATAAAATAGTTCTGTCATGTCAATAAATAAGTAGTGCCCTCATTAGGAATTAGCACCGATAGTGAGCCTATTTTGAACTAGGGAGGATGTCTGGGCAATAGCCCTATATGTAAGAGGCCAGCAGTGACCATGGGGCTGATTTTCAGTTGCATGGATTTCTGTTCACGAATGCAGATGGCAGTGTTTGCATAACACACATGCTTGGAAATGAATTTGCTCATCTTTGCATATGTCTGTCCTATTCTGAGTTGGACGCAACTTCTCGTATCTGGCTTTCTATGAAATAGGGCACTTCAGGGCATGACCTGGGTGATGATAATGCGATTTCATGGAACCACCCTGTTTTGTGGGAGTGTCGTGGTTGCAGGGCCGGACTGAGACTAAAAATAGGCCCTGGCATTTACAGCACACAGGCCTACCTCGCATAAGCACCTGGCATAGACTCCTCCCATTACTATTCCTGACTCCTCCCACTCTACGCTCTTACAAATATAATTAATATTAGTACAATATTCTCTGTGTTAAAACACACACAACAGAGCTAACCCTGGGATTCAAACATGTGCCATAGTCAGACATTTGGTTGGTTCCTTTAGGTAAAGTTGTCACTTCATTGGATGAGGTCATAGGGTTTCTGCTAGGCTTTGGGAATGGCAGGGTGCTGGAGGGTGATGGCCGGGAGCCTCTGCCTGCCGCAAAGGTTGCATGGCCAGACGGAAAAGGAGTGTCCTTGGGACGCGCATCCAATTGGTCATGCTTGGGGGTGTGCCAAGCACTTACTATTATTCATTCTAAGTCCCATGCTGGGCAGGGGTTTGGACCTAGAAAGGGGCCGAAGGTGCACGCTCCCAAAAAAGACCACAACAAAAGAGACGTGTCTTTAAGACACAACCCCTTTTCATCATTCTTGGGGGCGTGCCTGGCACTTACGGACATGCCGGGCTGCCCCCATGCGCTCCTATCTCCGTGAATTTGATGCCAGGCGCACATTCACCGGCGGTGATCACTGCAACGCTATTTTCTCAACCCGCAGGACACTGCGGCCCATGGGAGGGGACAGCACACGCAGGCTGTTTAGCGGGGCGCATCTAAGTGGGACAGGGCCCCTCTAAAACAGCCTAGGAGCACTACTTACAGAGGTGATGGGCTTCCCCCAAGCTCTCCACTCACGGTGAATAGGTGCCGTGCACATGCGTATGGCGTCTATTCACCCGGCAGTGATCGATCACAACTTTTCCCACCCGTGAGACACTGCGGCCCATGGGTGGGGAAGGCTGAGGGCATGCTGCTTTAGCAGGGCACCACTAAAAGGGCAGGGCGCGGCCCTCTGCTAAAACAAGCTAGCGGGAACACTACTGTAGGTCACACACACAAAGAAAAGGGAAGGTATTTTCCCAATTTACCAAGCCCTATCTTAGCAGTTGTAGAGGACTAGATAGCAGGGGTGCTGAATGCAGAGGATGACATGTCTGTGCACATTAAAACGGAGCCGGAACTCTGCTAGTTCCGCCTCTGAATCAGCACCCCTCTCCCAGCTCAGCACCCATCACCGAGCAGCACAGATCACAGAAGCATCCAGCAACACCCATCACCCCTAACCCATAGCAATACTCATCTGTAGAGCTGTAACAACACATTTTGGTGCCCTGTGCCAGCAAGAGCATTGGCACCTTCAAACCCCTTTTATTTTCAATAGGGGCGTGGTTTTGCTAGGAAGGAACGTGGTCACACAATAGTACCCCCAATTCAAATTACACCACACAATAGTGCAACCTTATTTACATTACATCACAGGACAGTGTCCGTTATTCACGTTAAGTCACCCATTAGTGTCCGTTATTCACATTACACCACACAGCATTGTTCCTTATTCACATTACACCACACTGTATTGCTCCTTATTCACATTACTCCACACCATATTGCCCCTTATTCACATTACATCCACAGTAGTGCCCTTTATACACATTACGGCACACAGTAGTTCACATAATACACATAAGGACATGCATTATAAGAGACTTCCTCAGGGACCAGTCACCCATATGCCAAACAAACCAAAGCTGACACCAGGGGAGTGAAGTCAGCAAGCCATGACTCCATTGCAGGCACCCCTCACACCACAGGCAGCAACCTGTTACCATAGTGACAACCCAACACCAATAAAATAGCACAGCTGGAAGAACCAATGGGTCCCTAAACAATAATATAAAGCCAGTCTGACAAATAGTAAAAGATGCTTTGTATGATATTGCAGATTAGCAAGGGAATAATATGCCCTCAGAGTGTTTAAACAGTCTATATACACTTTTACCTGTGCCATGTCAAATGTCCAATAGACCTGCCCAGGGCAACAGAAATCTTGGGGCCCAGAACACTGATACCTCTGGGTCCCCTCACCACCACCCTTGATCCCTGCACCTGCACATCAAAATACAGTTTCTTCTATTTAGTTTTACTTTCAGAAGTACTGCTAGTATAAATGTAGAAGGCACCATATATATATATACCACCAGCTTTATAATTGTTTAAAAATAAAAAATGGTGTAAGCAGAAAGTGGCTTTAAATATATATATATATATATATATATATATATATATAATTATATATATATATATATTTTAATATACAAGTGAATGGAGGAAAGGTGTATTTACAGATCAGTTATAACAGTAAATAAAATGCATAACAAAAATAACAGAACTATAGAACTCCTACACTTACAAATACCAAACAAAAAGCAATATAAAAATTAATAAAGTTGAACTGTATCTAGCTCACTCAGAAGACCACCAAACCTAAAAATTAAGATACCATATATTAAGGATCTACTAGTGACATTGGCATACAGTGTGTGTGGGTACGAATATTATTCTAAATATGCTGTATTGCTGCTGCTACTTATCCATATAACCCATATATGAATATCCAATACAAAAATGAAGTAAAAATACAACTTTAATTGACTTAGTCTTTGTTGGTGAGGGCTTAGGCTGCTGTGCTGCCAGTCCATGTCACTCTTCTTCATGGCTGGGACTGTAAGGCAGGGAGGGTGTCTTTAGAGTGAGCAGAGTCAGACAGCGGTGGTGCTGCAGGCCTGCAGCATGAAGTGGATTGTGCCCGCTGGCGGTGGATCCTGCTTGGCTGCCCTCCTACTTTTAGGTTTCCTGGGCCGCGGCGCAGGTCAGGAACAGAAAAGGGAAGGGCTGGTACAGCGTCATGCATAATGACGTCATGACATAATTCATATCTTGCGCAGCAGGGACTGGACAGGACCAAGTGCCGGATAACCTGTGGGGCGCTGGGACAGCTTCATGATTTTTTTCCCCCTACTTTTGCCGCGCCATAAGGGCAGCAGCTGTTAGTTTATAAATAACTATAAGACGCAGTGGCCCAGTTTTGTGCCCCTGATCCTTGGGTCCCTGTGAACCATGGGTGCTGGGACGAGGGTACCTTTTGTACCCCTGGCCTGAACCCCTGCCCCATGCTCCCAGTAAGGGGAGAGGGAGGAGTCTCTGGGGCTACGCTATTGTCAGGGCCGGTGATTCCCACCACCCAGCCAGCTGTGATTAAGCAGCACCATTGAGTCAGGGGTGGGGCAGCTGGTGGGAGGCAGGAGATCTGATAAGCCCACCCAATGGACAGCCCAGCCAAGCCCCAACACACAGTCCTCCCTTCCCTCCGACAGTGACACAGACTCTGAGTCCGTGTCACTAATACTATGGTGGTCAGTCAGATCTGTGGGTGTGTTATGGGGAGCAATCAGCCTGATCGCCCCCCCCTTGGATCCACAAAGGACAGCTCTTAGAGCCGCTTATCCCGGTCCTGCTGCTGCCGTCCGCTGTCACTCTAAGCCGGCCCTAGATTCCCTGGTGGGTTAGGGTTAGGCTGTGGGAGGGGACAGATATTGTTAGGCTGTAGGAGGGGTGGGTTAGGATTAGGCTGCAGGAGGGGACTGTTAGGATTAGGCTGCGAGAGAGATGGGTTAGGTTTGGGCTGCGGGAGGTGACGGCTCGGGTTAAGCTGTGGGAGCGGTGGGTTACGTTTAAGGTAAGGGTTAGAATACTCACCAACATTCATTGGGATTTTGACTGTTGGGATTCCGGAGCCAGCATTGTAACCACCGGGATCCTTTACCCAATCCAGCTGAGCAGATACTCGCATTAGCATAAGGTAGAAATTCTAGCTCTGCAGCTTTGTGAAAATACAGCCATTTTGTATGCAACTTAGAATTAACCCCCTAATCTCTAAGATATGTTTCTGTCAAGTGACATATTGGAAGGGGAGTCGCATAGCTGTGATGTGAGTTAATCCTGATGAGAATTCTGCATCCATTGCTGTATCATTGAGCTTAAGAATGAGTTTGTTGCTGACTAATGATTGAAAATGATGTCTAATGAAACAGTTAAGCATTTTGTATGGCGGGTAAGGAGTCTGTAACTTATGATGAAAGTACTATGCAGGAGGAAGATAATGGGCAGTATTAGCAACCTTTATGCTTACTATGCTGGAGGAAGTAAAGAGTTAATAAATTCAGCGCTAACAGTAATATACTGCAAATCTGTGTTTATCTAGCAAATAAAAGCATGGGGTTTTGATAAAAACATTTAAGCTTGCAGTCTGTCATCAGTTGGCACCTCAATTATCTGCAAGTTCTGAAACTCAAGGTGCCCATACACGGGATGATCTTTTAAACAATATGGTCAGTTACGACACGTTGGACAAACCAATCGTGTGAAAATAGGTGTATTTTGTGTGTTCTGCGACCCCGATGCGCGACCCCGCCGTCGTCTAGTTGGATCGCAGATCAGATGGTTTTGCAGAGAGATCTACGATCTTTTGAGTACAATGTGATACACTTCTATGCATCTTATCCTGTGATCATAACAATCAATCTTACACCATTTGACCATGTCTTATGAAAAATTTCAAGGGAAGAATTTCAAGGGCAATCATACAACTCAGCTTACCAACTTTGAGTCACACCGTGTAGGCCTTAAGGTACTTGTGTAGGAACTTGCAGAGAATTGGAGTACATATATTATTATTAGCTCCAATAACTAAAGCCTTTCTGTTTTGTATACATGGATGACATTGATATTGCCACACAGCTGGTACCATGTACAATATGGGTAAAACTGAGCGCAGGCATATTTATTTTCTGTTTTGTTTCCAAATTTTGCCTAGTGTTATTATGGCTGCTTCCAATCAAGGCTGTAAATGGCCTAGTTGGGTGAGGCTCACAAGCCAGCCCTTGTCTAGATGTTACTCTGTACCTGAGAGGTGAGAGAGAGATAGAGGGCTTGATCCAGAGGTGGACGTAATACTGATGTTTGCATAATTGAGTGATTATTTTTGTACTGTGCTTTCATATAAGTCACACTGCGCATATGCCAAGTTTCATTACTGACGGCGGTCATAGTGAGGACTTGGACGCAGATTGATTGACAGTCAAGGAGTACAAACTCGGGAGAATGGCGAGTGAAATACCGGCATGTAGCGACCGCTTCGAGAGACTATCTGTGCCTGCGATTGAAAACTAATATGCAGTGGTCAAGCCTCCTGTGTCTTACTCCTGCTGGACATTCTGAGTACGCAAGCATCAGACTTGAGAAGCTGCTAGTGGACATCTCAATACAAGTCCCAGCGGCTTTGACAATTGCATATTTTCACACAAACTCTGCTAAGGGATTTACATTCACCTCTGAATCAGACCCAGAGAGACAGAGAGAGTAAAAAATGTATAACAGCTCAGCATTTAGCTAGGAGAATTCTGCAGACAGCCTGTATGTATGATCATAATGATTGCTGTATTATTATGGATGCTCACTTGGGTAGTACTGTGTTTTATTATTTTATTAACCTAAATTCACTCTCAATAGTGTAGATCATTCTTGGACTAGTCACAGAATCTTTATCTCTGCATCTAGCATTGATTTTCCCTCATACTACTAATAATTTAAGGGAGCAAGAAAGAAGGAAGTGCTCAGTCAAACAGTGGAGGCTTCATATTTGTTTATTGACTGCGTGCTCAGCCAGCAGTGGCTCTCTTGTCTCCATCTCTGTAATCTGTTCAGCTAATTTACTAATCTCTGGAGCAGATGTCAACATGCTATGAAATGTGATTTCACACAGGCAAGAAGTTTGAAAATGAGAAGGCTGTATCCAGTATGTCATATCATACCCTATATCTATAGTAAACAAAGTTGTTCCTTTAACCAAACAATAGAGAATGCAAGATATTAAAAATGGACAATAATCTACTCTGCAGGCATGGTAAACATATTTATCATTCTTCTAAAAAAAAGTAGGATTAATGACACAAAGCATATTGAGTTTATGGTCTTGTCTTTCTTCATTGACTTTATGCTAGCAGACTAAACATACAAAATACAGCTGGGAATACACAAGCTTCATTAGCTGTTGATCTTTCTTACTGTATAATTTGTTGTTAAATATGAAAGATGCAGTGACTCCTTTGCAAAAAGTAACTAATACTAAGATTTAATTGGTGAGATCTAATAATCTATGCTTTTTTCATCTGTCAATTCCATTTAGTTACATTATAGGTTAAGAATTATTCACAGTGATATTAATTAGATGAACATGTGGAGCAACAGTCATCCCATGTTGCTATTTCAGGCTATCCCAGATAGTTCTGTCTGTAACAATTTCAGAAACAGTGTTCTAATAAGATGATTAAAATACTCATGGTAATTTGCTGTATGCAACAAATATGATGTACATCTTTAAAGTATTCACCATCACAAATGTACTACTATTTTTACAAAGTACTGTACCTACACTACTTAGAGTTGCCCTTGCTTGATATCCCCAATATACTTTGTATTGTTGTTAATTTCACTGTGCACCTTATTTTATTTATTTATTTCAAAATGGTACTTGGGTTCATACTAGAGATTCATGCAGACCCCAGTGTTTAGGTTTTGGGTCTAAATCATCATTGTGTTTTGGTTTTGGCCAAACCACCCTCAATTGTTTTGGTTTAAAATTTTTAAAAATTTATAAAAACAGCTAAAATCAACCTGTTTTTGCTCTTATAGTATTATTAACAAGCTTACCTTGGAGTCACCCTTAGGGTGATTGAGCAGCTACCAATATGCACTGCAAGTCTGAGAGGCATAGATGGGACCAGCGTTTTGAGGGCATGCTAGTTCCTGTAGTGCCGTTAGGTGGACCTAGGGGTGACTCCAAGGTAAGCTGGCTCTCATTTTTAGATTTGTTTGTGTATGTGCCATTATTATGTGGCCTTATATTGGGCAATTATATGCCCCAGATTGTATGTTATTTTTGGGGATGAGTTTGTGGCGCAGTGCTCCCTGGGTTGGCATGGCTGGATTGCTTTGGGGTGGCACACTAGAACACTCTATTTAGCACTTTATTAAAACTTATTTTCTACTAATGCTGCCCTGGGGTGGCTGGCCTTTGCTGGCTTTTTGGGGTTCTGCACACCAGACTTTGTGTTACGAATTCCGATGCCTACCCCATGTGACAGCACAAGAACCCAGCTAGCGAGATCTTCTGTCAATAACAACCGCCCGTTGTTCCCTTAGAACTAGGATACCTTCACCAGTACTTAGGCGGCCGCCTGGACTTATGCTCAAGGTAGCAGCGGCTCACATGGAGATACAGGGGAATTCAATAGGTAAAGAATGTACAGTTAGGACTGACACAGTTGATGATGATAAGGATATCGATGGTACGGATGTTGTGAGAGTACAGTTTGTTTTTTTTGGACAATAGCTTGGGAGCCAATGGTGTGGCAGCTGTGCCGATGGTGCAGCAATGGTGCTAATGGTGCGGCAATGATGTAGATGGTGCGGCAATTGTGCCGATGGTGCGGCAATGGTGCCGATGGTGTGGCAATATCCGTAGATATACAGTCTAGGGTTACCAAATGGCTCTGAGAGCTGATGGTGCGGCAACTGTGCCGATGTTGCAGCGATGGTGCCAATGTTGGGGCAATTGCCGTAGATAAACAGTCTATGGTTTGATAATGGCTTTGAGAGCCGATGGTGTGGCAAGTGTGCCGATGTTGCATTGATGGTGCCAATGTTGGCGCAATGGCCATAGATAAACAGTCTATGGTTTAATAATGGTTTTGAGAGCTGATGATGTGGCAAGTGTACCGATGTTGCAGCGATGGAACTGCTTGGAGTGGCTAAGAAGCCAAATGAGGAATGGTGGTAGCACGGGAGCTAGTTGGTGTGGCTAGGAAGCCGTATGGTGAACATTGGCCTCATGGAAGCTGCTGGATGTGGCTAGGAAGCTGTTTGGAGATTGGTGGTAGCACGGAAGCTACTTGGAGCAGCTAGGAAGCCGTTAGAAGATAGCCGAGAAGATGGCAGCAAGGGTGCTGCTGGATGCGGCTAGGAAGCCGTGTGGGAGTTCAGTGATCAGGAGAACAGGAACAACCTTACTCTGCAGTCAGGCCGAAGGAACTCACAGACACTCTGTAATGCGGCCTGTGTCGCCCGGTTGACACAAGCAGCTGAGATGGTCTAGGCAGGGGCCTAAACAGCAGACAGGTGGATTCAGATGCTGCAGTAAGACATAATGGAGGCAGTGAGATGGAAACACTGCAGGTAACAAGATAAATGCAGACAGACAGGACTGTGGTATAATACTGCAGGGCAGAATGGAGACAGGATCCAGTTTCAATAACCAAAGTACTCAGTAGACCGGCAAGCACTAGGAACTGAACACAGCAAACATACACTGGTAGTGACACAGTATAACCGACAGTGAGTTCAGGGCTGGCTGTATACTTATGAGATGCAGAGACAATCCCTAATCAAAGGCATGTGTGTACCTGCTCTGCAGAGAGATAGCTAGTTAATAGTGAACACATGAACCAACATACACAGACAGACATGAATGACAGGCTATGAATTGACACAGACAAGACAGGATTTCCAGCTTCCTGCAAAAAGTCAGAACAAGGATAGGACATGATGCAGTATCCCAGTAACAACTATGACTGGGAACTGCCACCAAGATGATTTGCTAACCGCAAATCCTAACACTTTGACTTAGAAGTAGGAACTTCCAGTATCAGAGATGCCGTGACGTGGCCTGGAGGCTTACACATATTTTAGCAAATATATGCAACTAAGATCTTTGAATTATCTGCTGCCATGTAGTTTTTCAAATCTTATTGCTAATATCATTCTGAGTGCTGGGGGATACCTTTTGTTGTTTCTTGTATAGACTAACCCCTCCCTTTCATGCACCTTAGTGGTATTACTAAGGTGATTGAGCAGCTACCAATATGCAGTGCAGGTCCTGCGTAGATCCAACTTAGAAAAAACTTGCCTCCTTTATGAGATCAAAGAGTTTGGAGATCAACGGTGGAGGATACCAATCCTTCACCATAATGGCATTTAATCCCCAGTAATCAATGCACGGCCTGTGACCTCATTATTTTTTTTTTAATAAGAATAGCTGAGCTCTTGCTGGTAACTTAGATTATCTGATGACGCCCCATTTGGGATTGTTTTTGTATATACTCAGTTACTGCTTAAGTCTCAGGAAGTGACAAATGAAAGACGCATCCTCAATGAGGCATTTTCCCAGGTATTAAATGAATGGGGCAGTCCCATTCTCGGTAGGCAGGTAAGGTCTCTGCAGCTTTCTTGGTGAACACATCGCTAAAGAACTGGTAAGGAAGAGGCAAGGAGGTAAACTTACTAACCATCGGTTTTGAGTCTATTTCAAAACCGTCAGTCAACAATAGGTATCGGCATTGGATTGCAGTCTAAAAAACCATCATTTACAGTGCATCGGTTTTGACTGCCATTTAGAATCCAACGTTATTTCCCATTGGTTTTCAAAACACTATACCGAATCAGATCCACCGGGAAACCAGAGGTGAAGCACTGCACAGATCACTATGATAAACTAGACCATCGTGACCATCGGGCTTGCGACGAGACCCTGCGGTAGGGTCTCGCTTCCGCAAGCCCAGGAGTGCTTTTGGCTCTATCAGAGCCAAAAGCACTCCCACTGACATCACTAGTGATGTCAGTGGGGCCGGCCCCAGACGGTAGGCGTTCCCATGGGAACGCCTTCCTCTGGGCAGCACGCCCCTGGCACGTCCACCAAAGGGGGCGTGCTGTCCTCATCATCGACAGCACGCCCCCTTTGGTGCGAGACCCATAGCGACAGCTTGGCTGTCGCTATGCGGGTCTCGCGCATGTGCATGGCGGAGCTCCCTCCATCGTGCACATGCGCACTAGGGCACCATCGACCGCGCTCGCGAGCGGGTCTGAATTAGGCCCTCTGACATATTGATTAAGTGACATACAAAAGGTCATGCCTGGTCACCATAAAGGTAAAAAGTTTATTCCAGAATTAATAATGGCAGTTTATGAAATTACACTGTATGTAAGTGTCAAGGCTACATTGTAGCTAGTACATGTCACGTAATGTGAATAAGTATTCATTCAGGAGACGAAAAGCACAGCTATAATATGTACAGCTACAGCAGGTCAGTCACAGTTGTCTATGTGGGAAATTCACATGCTACACTATTCCGCTGCTAACATGCACATCTACATACGGTATTTACATTTTGTAAAGAAGTTTGCTTTCATTTACATATGTCAGGATACTAACAATACTAGTGAGAACCGCATGTTATTTTTCCTCTTGTTTACTGAGAGTTAGATCTTGGAATGCAGATTGGAAACAGAAATATCTGCAAATCAAAGCAGGAAAACATAGATTTAGGGTCAATCTATAAATGAATGCAATCCAAATATTCATACATATAATATAATATATCAACAGAGAGTTCCTGATTTGCATTACATTATGTACTAGGCATTGATCATTCCCACCAGTGAAAAAAATTGCAAATAAGAGATCTATACTCCTGTTTTACAAATAATGCTTTCATTCTCTTAGCAATAACAATAGTGTGGTGCAGTTTCTCCATCTGACTTTGGCTTCTGTGACTCTGCATAAGGGAACACAGCCGCTCTCACTGACATGCCTGCAACACTCCCATAACACGCCCAAGAGACAGACTTTTCTTTGTGTTCACTTCTGCCCACATCCCAGTCAGGGGTGTAGGTATCAAAATCTTCATGGGGAACGACGACGGGGGACAGACTGGGGCTGTACATCAGCCCTATCAGTTTGCCCTGTGTGCACATGCGCTTGTGAAGGGAGCGTGGTTTAGCTTTGAGGGGGTGTACCGTGGGTCACGGGGGCCTGGCCTCAAAGCACACTCCCCTCTATTCCCAGCCCATTGCTGCCACCCCTTCCCTTCCCCTGACCACATATCATGTATCTGGCGGCGTGGGGTGGAGGACGGGGTTACTTCCGCCCTCCTCAAACTGGCCCTGACACCATCGGCCCTTCTGGCAAGTGCCCGATGCCCAGTAACATTGACTGTAGATATGCAAAGACTCCCAATGCTATATTCATTTTTGACAGTGTTTCTGGGGTTGGCCTGTTTCATTGTTTATTTTACTATAAAATTGTATTATACATTATTAAATAAATATTATTAATTTATTATTAATATTAACTACCAATTAGTACAAAAGCTAGTAGAAAGATAGATCAATTAAATTGTTCTTCTTAAATACTTACATTTTCCATAGTCATTAACCTAGTTTTTATTCAGGTATCGTGTATCTGCTTATGCTTACTTGAAATTCTGACAGCAAAATGAGTGGGGCTTCTAATAAAGTAAAAAAAAAGTGTTTGTCAGAAGAAAAGCATGAACTTCATTTTTGGTAAATAGTAACGACAACAGTTGGCAAGTTCAAATAAAGCTATTATCGCTTCATCCCCATTTTCAATTCATTCATCCCTGTTCAATTTTGTGTAGAAGTACATGGGGGGGGGCAAAACACTGACTTTGCCTACCCAACATAAATCATGGGGGGGCAACTGCCCCCCCCCTCGGTTCCTGTACCTCTGCTCCCAGCCACAGTCCAGGAACACCCATCACTTTGCTGCCTCATTTCTGATAACATCTGACCGGATAGTAACAGCACTTTTGTGTGAGCATTCTGTGTAACACATGCAATGTAGGACTATTCAGAGTTTTTTGTGCAAATAAACACTCAGCTATATGAACATCAGCATCGGGTGCTCCGCTCTATCAGGCCCTATATCCATAAGACCATGGGCCTGATTTAGAGGTGCATGCAGTGTCAATGCTGCGTGCAAGCAGCCAATGTTTTCAGTCTACCCATGTGTCTGAGTCGCACTGCACATGCGTCCCAATAGTTACTGCTGGGATCTGCCAAATGAATTTGGACGCAGAGAGAGGTCATTTCGGTGTCCGTTTCTGGGTGGTAACAGGGGTTGGCTAACCAGATGTGGACGTGTAGCAGGTAGCGACTGCGTCTTAAGACTCAGTTGCACTGACACAGGCAGCTATGTTGAACTTTAATTGGATAATCTTCCTCCATAGGGCTGGTGCAATGCTTGATGACACATTGGATGGTGCACCTTAATACGCACAGCGGCGGATTAGTGCTGCAGCCAGTGGGCATCTCTGTACGAATACCATTGTCTGCAGCATTAACATAAAGATGCAGTCGCTGTATCTATTGCAGAATTGCTTTGCTGAAGACATATTACAAATTTGTTTCTCAACCAATAAGTGAGACTGCTCATCTCACAGGGGGTGGTAGAGTAAAATGGCTTTAGATATTAATGCAAATATATCTTGGTTAACATTGAAGCCATGGCAATTTGTGGTGCATCAGAAGGAAATATAACAATAATTCTAACTATGACAAAAGACCACACATGTACTGTATATTTTAATAGTAGTACTGTACATATACTGTAATCCCAAGAGTGACCTAAGGGCCTGATTCAGACTAGCTCACTAGTGCTGTGCGCTCATAAGCATCCCGATGGTTTGCAAATGTGCACGCTTCATTCTGCACATGCGCGAACTACTCTGTGCGATCGCAGCCCGCTCGTTCGCCCAGCAAAGACAGCCCAGTGAAATGAGTGACAGGAGAGGCCGTTTGTGGGTGGTAATAGGGGCAGGACACTAATAACAGGGGTGTGGAGGTGCGAACGCAGGCATGCCTCGGTGCTTCTATGCCGTTTTTAAGGTGTGCATAATTAACAGGCAGCGGCATAGTACACGTCACATGCCTGTTTTTTACAAGTCCTTGTGGCAGGGTAAGGCAACCACAAGCGCTGTGATCCCTTCCGATGGTGCTCGATGTACCAATGTTTTAATACACTTCCTGGAAATGACATGCGTTAGTGGGCGTCTCAACATACGCTTATGGGTGTCTGCATCCACAAAGCGATCGCTCGCACAACTACAGTGGGTGTGCCTTGGCGAGCGATCGCTTCCCATGCCGTCACTTTGACAAATTTGACAAATTTGCATAAGCTGGATGCGAGCGATCGCATCTAGCGAGCGGGTCTGAATCAGGCCCTAAGTCTGAACAGTTTGTTAATTGCTCTCCGCAATGTTGCTGCTGATCTCCTTGGTATTCTAATGATTGGAAATGAATGATGTAGTGGCGTATCAACAATGGGTTCAGGGTCGCTATTGCATTTACTTACCTGGTGGCCGACCGCACAATAATTCTGTTATTAATGCATGCATCAGCGCCATTTCTGCAGGAGGAACAGGCCCACAGAAATGTGCACATTCCTGCATTCCTTGAATAGCTGCTTTAAAAAATGTACTACAAACAAAAAAATGGCAGCTGCTCAATCAATCTGGTAGTACATTTTTCAGGTGCATGAAAGGGAGGGGTCATACCAAGTAGAAAAGAGAGGGGGGTTTAACCCCCTATTGTTCCTCAGCACACTGAATTATACTAGCAACAATATATGAACACTATATGGTAATAGAATTTCAGAGATATTAGTTGCATGCATTTGCACATACATGGGATGCTGCTAGGCCTCGTCAAGGCTTCTCTGTCACTAGCAGTCCCTACACTAAACGGTTCAGGTCCGGGGCACAGAGCACCCCAAAATAATGTCCAGCCCAGGACCCCCCCAGGGCATCACACGAAAAATGGAAAAAGAGTGACAGTGCAGTGTAAAGTATAGAAGTGTGCAAGTAATTACTAAGTGTTAAGGGGTTAAAATATATGTGAAAAATTACATGAACAATAAACAAACATAAAAAGGTGATGTGAAAAGTAACTATGGCCCTCATTCAGAGCCGTACGCTCTGAGCAGAGCGCACGCTCTGAATGAGGGCCGGGCTCCATTTTCATGGAGCGTCCTCCTGGACGCTCGTATAGCTGTGGGTCACCACCCACAGGCTATACGAGCGTGCTTTGTGATGGCCGCGATGGTCGAGACCATCGCGACCATCGAAATTGCGAGCCGGAGCCTGCGGTTGAGGTTTTCAACCGCAAGCTCCGGAGTGATTTTGGCTCTATCAGAGCCAAAATCACTCCCACTGACATCACTAGTGATGTCAGTGGGCCGGCTTCTGACGGGAGGCGTTCCCGTGGCAACGCCCCCGTCAGGGAGGCACGCCCCCGGCACGCCCACCAAAGGGGGCGTGCTGTCAATCAACATTGACAGCACGCCCCCTTTGATCGGACACAACGAGCGAAGGACTTTCCTTCGCTCGTCGCGTCTGGCGCATGCGCACGACGGAGCTCCCTCCGTCGTGCGCATGCTCAGTGCATAACATCGACCCACTTGCGAGCGGACAGCCGCTCGCGAGTGGGTCTGAATCAGGCCCTATGTGTATTAAGTGGTGGTGCCCTCAGGAGGCCCAGCCAGAGCAGCCTTGGAGGCCCTACGCCCAAACGCTCACCCCAAATGTAAAGTATGCCAATTAAAGCCTCATATTAAAGGCACATATATATTTTTGGCAAATGTAAGGCCTCATGATTAAAAAATGTACTGTAAGTCATAAAGAAGTGAGTGATTTTTTTTGCTACTGCGCATGCACAGAATATTCTGAACTCCTTAGCCTGTGTATGCGCACAACTGCACTGTTGTGTACGGAACCACTAGCATTAGAAATGGTCGGGTAATCCCATGGGCGTTGCTGGGTGCTGACTGGAATGTGGCATAAAGTGAAAGCAAAAAAAGGCCGTTTCATGGGCGTATTATGGGAGTGTCGCGTGTACAGTATGTCAGTGAAAGCGGCTGCGCTCTCATACACAGAGCTGCAGCCACAGACGGACCACAAGTTTACATGGAGTTCAGGAGGTATCACTGTCCCTGCCACAGGTTGGAGCAAATGTTGATATTGAACACCGTTGCATTCCCCTGCTGATGTGGGGAGTGTTCAAAACCACCGGAGGAATTGCAGCATGTGCGGGCATTGAAACTGGGTGTCTCAGGGCTTGCACATTCCATTACACCCTAGTGCACAAGGGGAAGGCTGAAACTAGCATTTGCATATTATCACTACTGCAATTAAGCCAAAAGACACAGCTGCAGCTGCATTTCTGAATCAGTGCCAGTGCTTTCTATATATAGGTCCAAGGTAACTTCTAATATCTATAGTAATTTACAGTAAAAGTTTCTGCATTCATTATAATAGGTTCGGATTGACTTATTGGAGAGTCAGGGATATCCTCAGATGGCCACACTGCCAGATGCACCCACACTTCCATAGATGGACAAAGCCGACTGTTCTCTGTATCTATGTCAGTGGAGCCTGATGCTGTCCTTTATAGTTGCACCAAAGGACTGCAGTAAGAATGTCTCTGCTTCCTCCCTTCCCTGAGACTCTGCCCTTTCTTTTCCTCCATTAATCCCCACTCCTTTCTCTCCTTTACCCTGTCTCTTTTATTTCTCCTTCCATAGTCTCCTCCCCTAGTCCCCACCCTCTTTTATCCTAACCTGTTTCTGTACTTCTCAAACTATACTCTCTTGTCATAGTCCCTGACCTTTAGATGCCTAGTGGGGGGCATCTAAAATAATTGAATCGCCCCTATGAGTCTGGCCTCCTCCCGAACTCCGCAGTGCTGAGACCAGACAACCTACTTAAAACTGAGGTAAGTATATGGGGAGAGGTAGAGTGTGTCTCAATGCAATCTGGGGTCAATGTGAAAAATGTAACCTAGGAGTTTATGTGTATATCATTATTGGGGATGGGAGTATATAAGGGGTGGGGGTGCATTAATATTATGGGGACTATATTAATTTTGTCAGGGGGTTATATTGACATTCTTTTGGGGGGTGTAGTAATGCTCTGTGATAATATTTTACTTACAGTATGAACATACACAAACACACACAAAAAGACTATGGTGCTTGTCAATTATATTGGCCCTAGTATGACTAGTGTATGTACCATATAACTGCAGTACAAGTGGAGACATCTCTGTTTAGTTTTTCCAATGGTTTTTGTATAATAATAACCTATACAAGCACTAATAGGTATATGTATACTACCAGCCATCATGTCTTTTCACCAGCTTGAAGAACCAAACATATGTTAAACTGCTGTTTGGACTGTGTTTATCTTAGTTTGTGTGTGTTGTGCGGTCCAGTTATTCTTGAGTACATTTAGCAGAGCATCTTACGCAGCAGTGCTGTGTCTGTGTTTCAGAGGCTGCATAATATTATGCTGTTTTCTTTGTAGGATGGCCACTCCCTCATGAAAATAACCACACCCACCCGGTGTCTTGCCATGCCCCTTCAGGGGGACCCTGCCGTTGCATTCCCCTGATGGGCCCTTCATGCCTTAGTCTGACACAGATGATATTACATACATTTTCCTTATGAACACTGAAGTGATGATAGAGAGCTCACAGTTTAAAATTTAGAATCTGCAAACATTGATGGTTACTGAGGGACTGATTCAGCAGAGGATGGAATTGCAAAGCTGCACACAAGCAGCTTTGCAATTCCTTCATTGCAAATATGCAAATGCGGCAGGAAATGTCTGATACCCCCTGCTGCATTTGCTATCCCTATCACCCGGTAATACCAGTATTTTATTACCTGCCCAAAGTGCATAAAAATATAGATAACCCACCGGGAAGACTGCTCATATCGGGGATTAACTCAATATCTGCTAATCTTTCAAGATACATTGACACATATCTGCAACCGCATGTTAACAAACAGAAATCATACATTCAAGACACTACAGATATACTTAATACCTTACAAGAGGTGCAATGGAGGGATGGTCTGTGGCTGTGTACAAACGACGTCACGTCGCTGTACACAGTCATAGACCATAAACAAGGAACAGAGGCGACAAAACACTACCTCGCACAAGATTGCACCCTAGCAATAGAACAAACCAATTTCATTATCAATGCAATTGATTACATTCTCCAACACAATTATTTTTGGTTTGGGGGGAAATACTACCGCCAGAGAACCGGGACCGCCATGGGAACCAGATTTGCGCCGAGTTATGCCAACCTCTTCATGAGTTTCTGGGAAGACCACAACATCTGGTCAGGGCATAATTTCGGCGCAAATCTGGTCCTATGGCGGCGATACATAGATGATGTCTTCTTTATCTGGAAGGGAGATGAGGAATCACTGACACAATTTCTAGGACATATTAACCAAAACAATCGTAATTTGTTATTCACAACCAATTACAGCCAGTCTAGCGTCAACTTTCTAGACATAACTATATACATAGAGAACCACCAACTCCACACGAGGACATACACCAAACCTGTGGATGTGAACAGCTACATCTTGTCCAGTAGCGGACACCATCAAAACTGGCTTAGAAGCATCCCTATTAGCCAGTTCACTAGATTAAGACGCAATTGCACTAAGATAGATGATTTCAAAACACAAAGCGATGACTTGAAGAAACAATTCCTTCATAAACAGTATGGTGTGGAATTAGTAGAGGAAGCATACCAGAAACTGGCAAACACGGAGAGAACCAAATTACTCTTGTATAAAAATAAAAAGAACAACGAGAGCAACCAATTTAAAACTGCATTTATCACCAGGTTCAGCAGAGACACCCAACATCTTAGGAAAATTTTAACTAAACACTGGCATATTCTGAAAAAAGATGATATCCTTTCGGATCTTCTACCAGACAGACCACAACTAATTTTTAGAAAAGCCCCAGATCTAAAACAAAAATTAGTTAGGAATCACATTAGGACTAAACCTGCAAGACAAACTACTCTAGGTAATACGAACATCATGGAAGGATTTTATTTTTGCGGTGCATGTAAGAACTGTAGAGAGGGACACAGCACAACGAAGAGAATTGATCATTTTAAGTCTAACATCACAAATACAACATACAAAGTACGGCAGCATATCAGCTGTAACAGTACTGGGGTCATTTACTTGATTCAATGTCCCTGCGGCCTCCAATATGTTGGACGGACTAAAAGATTCCTGAAAACACGTATATCAGAACACCGCTGCAACATAAAGAAAGGACTAGAAACACTGCCTGTCCCTACATTTCAAAGAAGTACATGGACAGGATCCTAAAGGAATGAGATATATGGGTATTGTCCACATAGAAAAGAATTGGAGAGGAGGAAACTTTGAGGGTACACTCAATAGAGAAGAGCTAAAGTGGATATACACACTTAGAACCCTGACACCATATGGCCTCAATGCAGATAATGAAGTGAAGTCCGTTATAACACAATAAACCACCATCAAAAAATACACTTTTTCCCCCCTTCCCCTTTCCCCCCATCCTTTATTTTTATATTGAACACGGAGATTGTATACCAACATGGTGTAAATTACCACACCAATAGATTGGTACCATCAATATTTTCATGTACGTATAAACAGGGTACATATAGAGTCTGGTACCACGAATACGTATATGGTGACATGTATTTATACATGCAATTAGATGTATATATACACGTGCATAGTTTTAGGCACAGTATAGTTTTGACCACTCACCTACGTACGGAGAGTATGGGATAACTAACGTTGATGCCATACATATCTATATGCTCACAAATAAGATGGCCGCTGCCCATACATGACTAATTATACCATAACAAAGATGGTGGCCGCAACAGACTATATAAACCACAACTAAGAGGTCAATCATTAACCCCTGAGGAAGGCACAAGCCGATACGCGTTGGGAACTACACACCGATCACTCTGATTCTATCAGAGACTCATCATCACAGCGGAGTCCCACTCCTTAGTCTCCTCGCGGCGACGAGTCGAGCCGCCGTGCAGTGCCTGCTGAGCCCAGGAGTTGCACAATCTCGCGAGAGTGCATACACCCGGAAGTCTCGCAGACCGCCGGTGGGGACACAGCTCGTCCAGCAGCGCGTCCTGACACGCGCTGCTCTACACAGCGGAGCCAAGGACCGGAGGACCACAGACGGGAGAAGAGGATTTCACTAACCCCGGAGGTGAAGAGACAAGCACGTCGAGGGTAAGTTTTGTGCACCTGGGGGAACGGGACGCCGCCCCGCCAGACACAGACTTGGATACCCCGCGTTTAGGACTCCGAATTGACTCACAGCTACACCTTCCATGGTATACTACCCTAGGTAGTATCACTGACTGCCCTGTATCTCAGTTGATACATACCCCCACCATCCTATATATATCCTGCCCAGAATTCCGGTTCCTATACTGAGATTCATCGCCATCTTGCATATACCCTGCCTCGAATCCAGTTCTCCCACTGAGATTCACCACTCTGCAATAAGTTACACACGCAAGGGGCATTGTGACCCCCTATCTTATTAATTAATAAAATAATCCCTTTTACACTTTCATCTACTGTGTCAGTTTTACGTATTACACCAAGTGTAGCGCCGACCTCCTATCCACAATTGTTTATCCTATAAAATTTGGGGTGGGTATCCCCAGAGAGGTCCGCAGCAAGCACTGCAACATATACAGCCACATAATTATCCTAGCGCAGGTCTCCACCATTTCCTTGGCATTTGCTATCCCGACACTGCGATCAACAGGCTGGGATAACCATCGTGACCATCGTTGGTGGGCGCCAGCCAGCTGAGTATGCCTCAGCTTATGCCAGCATGCGAGGCCAGGAAACTGCATCCATGGACACAGATCCTGGCCTTGCTACATCCGGAAAATGGTGGTGTTTCCGGGAATGCCTGCCGTCCCTGCACCACCCCGTAAATGCCTCTGCTTGTCAATCAGGCTGAGGCATAGCAGGGTCTGCGTGCGATCGTGCAGGACCCTTTCTGCACATACACAGAACGGGTCCTGCGCACGGGCAGATTCCCGATAACCGGGAATCTGCGTTCAGCATTTAGCTTACGGGCAATGCTGAATCAGGCCCTGAATTCCAACCAGTGTTCAATAAATGCATGTCAATTTGCTTTGAACTATTTTGATTTTCCAGAGTGCATATACATGAAAGATACAGCTATTAGAAAATGCCAATTTAAAAAGGATATATTTAGTTTTCAAATGTAACAAATGCATCACTTGAACTTAAGTAATCATGTTTTCAGACATATATTTGCAGAGAAAATCAATGTTTAGATACATTGTATTCAATAATAATGAAACCATAATAAAAATTATACACTTATCAATGTGGGCACTCTCACTACATTACAGCCAGACAGAGCTCTGACATTATGTACAATTTCAGATACTAAATGACTGTGTACTGAAAATAATATCAGAGCACTGAGATTGTAAGAGCCAGGCACTTAATGCACAACTATAATTTGTAAATACAATTATCTAGAGGAAGCATAGATTCACTGCCAGCAATTTGACAGGAGACATCAAACAGTCTGCTTGGGTCCATCACCATCTAATTCCATATAATTCAACATATCAAAATACGCACTCGACAGCACCCAGAGGGCTCCAGCCAATGTTCAGGTTCAAATTACACCAGAAAGCTAATGGAACATACATTACATCGAAATAACCACAGCTTGGGAATCAGAGAGTTCAAGTTATATCCAAAGGAAGAGTTGATGCAGCAAGTTCAGAGGTCTTAATGGTGCAAAAGCTGATTTTATTTGTTGTTGTTTCTAAAACATGGCAACCCCTGACTCTCCAGTTGCTGAGGAACTATGAGTCTCAAGGACATGCTGAGACTCATAGTTCTACAACGGCTGAATAGCTGCTTACATCTGTGTTAGAGGTCAAAGAGATGAATTATTAAAAACAAATGCAGTATGCAATGTGTGCTTAGATATTTTTATTTTATTTATATTGATCCTATTTTCTGATATTGTGAATTATTTGGTGCAATTGTATATTATTATCAAAACAATAGCAATAATTTAAAACAGATGTGCTAACTTAAATGTTATAGCAATTCATATTCTTTAGCTGTTAAAAGTTGCAAAACTACCGCCGTAGCCACTGGTGTAACAACTGCAGGTGCAGTTGGTGCGGATGCTATGGGGCCAGAGCCACCTCCAGGACCTGCCTCTCCCCTTACACCTAAGGTGCCAGGTCAGCCATGTTCATGTCCTCCTTCAGCAGTGTGCTGCACAGGGCAGGCATATCTGCCCTCCCGATCGGCTCTGCCTCTCCTCACTGACTGATACTGGGAGGAGGTGTGCCCGTGTTCCAGGGATGTCCCATCTGGCTCAGCTTGGCTCCTCTTAGCATGAGTCAGTGAGGAGAGATGGAACCAACTGGGAGAAGATATATACCTGCCCTGCGTAGCACACTGATGAAGGAGGACGTGACCACGAAGCAGAGGTAAGTAGGGGAGGGGAAGGGGGAGGGGGGTGGGATGGGGTGATGCTGAGAGGGAAGGGGGACCTAGGGGGGCCCGTGAAAGCTTTGCATATTGGGCCCCACTAGGTCTAGCTATGCCCCAGGCCATAGCTATGGGCAGGGGCATAGCGAGGGTGGCTGCAGTGGAGCACCTGCTCCAGGCACCTGCTCTGGCCAGGGCGCTGGAGATTAGCCATTCAATGAAGGGCGAAGCACCTGCTGAGCTGAGCGTGAAACACAAAGAGATCAGTGCCTCCAGATGGGGCATGGTGTGGTCGGAGCGGCGTGTCAGGGTTCGGCCTAGGATCAGCCATTACTCACCCCAGCACCGGCTTCCCCTGACTTCTCGTGCAGTCAGATGTCAGGTGCGGTGGCAGGTGATGCACTGAGGATTTTGCCTTAGGTGCTCTGGACTTCCATGTGCGGCTCTGTGTCTTGGTTTCTGAGGGTTCTGTCATGGGCGCCGCCATGATAGTCTTTTTCACCTGACTGTTCCTTCAACCAATGGTAGCGTGGTCTCGGTCTGCTGATGCTGATCTCCTATGAACTGCTACCTTAGGGTATATAAATAGGCTCTGGACACCAGGAAGTTGCCTGTGCAACATCGTCACCACTGGTGTATGCTTGTTGTCAATCCGTTCCAGGTTCCTGTTCCTTGCTCTCAAGTTATTTCTATTACTACTCTCCAGTGCGTCTGAATTCGCACGTCGTGTATTCAGTACACTCTTTCGAGTACAACCACTGTACCACTCTCTGGTGCACCTGGAGTCGCATGTTGTGTACTCAATATACACTACAGAGTACAGCCACTGTACCACTCTCCTGTGCATCTGGAGTCGCACGTTGTGTACTCAGTACACACTATCGAGTACAATCACTGATTCACTCTCCAGTGCGTCTGGATTTGCACACTGTGTACTTGATTCAGACCCGCTCACAAGCGCTATGCACTCACGAGCGGGTCGATGTTAGGCCACTGCGCATGCCGGAGCCGGCTCCGATGTGCGCATGCGTGAGACCCGTCTAGCGATGGGCACTCCGTCGCTCTGGGTCTCGCAGCAGAAGGGGGCGGCTGTCGATTTTGATCGACAGCTCGGACCGTTTTGGAGGCGTGGCATGGGGGTGGCTTCACAAACAGAGGCGTTCCCATGTGAATGCCAGCCATTTGTGGGCGGCCCCACTGACATCACCAGTGATGTCAGTGGGAGAGCTTCCGGCTCTATTAGAGCCAGAAGCTCTCTGGGGCTTGCGGCCACGAGACCCTACCACAAAGGTCTCGTCGCAAGCCTGATGGTCGCAATGGTCTTGACCATCATCCTGGCCACTCGCAATAGCTGTTTGTATTATTATCATCTTTATCTGAGGTATCTTCCAACACTGACCTGGGGCAGATGGTTCTAGAAGAGTGTTTCCAAATGCAAACATAAAAGTGGTACAAACAGGCACAGCAATTAGACATGCAGGTGTATGTAAATGACCCCTTTAGGGTGAGACTCACTTGTACACGGGAAAAGTTTTCTGTGGAACCAAGTACACAAAGCACCTCAACTAACCCTGGCACTTTTTCTACTGGCCTGGGTAGGACAGCCTCTGAAATCAGAGTTAGCTCACTCTCTGAATCTATTATAGGTAGTAGTTCTCAACCACCCAGCAAAAAAGACTCCCACATTAATGGGGGTCTGGCGTCCAGGGGTACCATGGTACAGAAGGCTGGGTACATAGCGCCTATGTTGGCCACACCACAGTCCATAGGCTCTGATTTTTTTGGACAGGCTTGCCTTACATGACCTGGCTCTCCGCACTCATAGCAGATGACCATGGAGTCTCCATTTGGTGTCTCCGCGAATTGTGGTTATAGATGGGGTCACAGGCCAGTGGGGTGCCAACCTAACAAGATGCACATTCCCTGGTCTCTTTTCCGGCATTTTTGCCTTATTTCCTGTGGTTTCATACTGCTCCAATACTATAGCCAACTCTTTCAGGTTATGAGGATTGGCATGCTTTGACCTACTGTAGTGTCCTTATGCACTGGTTGACAACTACCAACTCCACAATCTGTGTGGCAGTGTGGACCTCTGGCTGGAGCCAACTTCGCCCCTGTCTGGCAAATTCTACAACTTGCTTCCGAATCTGGACCCCTGGTAGTAGGGCCCACTTGTGGAAGTGCTGCACCTTCCCAGATGGAGTGAGTCCTAACCGGGCCAAAATGGCACTTTTGACCAGGTCATATGTCTCTGTATCAGTGGAGGACAAATCAGCATATGCTTTTTGTGGCTCGCAAGTGAGATAGAAGCACCTGACCACTTTAAACATCGTGCCACTCTCTCAAATATTAATAAATATGCCTCTGAGTCATCTGAGGCAGACATTTTCTTTAAGTGCCCTGCAGATGCTTCCACTGACTGGGTCACCTGCCGTAACATTTGTTCCTCTGTCCTCTGAAGAGAGTTCGACAAATTTGTCATGGTGCGAAATACCTCCTCCATTGTAACTTCTGGAGGTTTATGCAAGATTTTAGAAGCTTTCAAATAAGGGCAATGAGAAACCAGTGTTTTCCAACAATAATTATATAAGTGTAGAGATTACTTTCATAACTTCCCAAACAAACACTGTCCCTTCTTCCAGCAGCGCAATAGTTAACAAGGTTCAGCATAACATATCACAAGCACATTATTAGGGAAAAAGAAAGTACTGCCTTTTCTTCTTCAGCAATGCAATGGTTAATGTGGTTCAGTAAAACATGAATTAGGCACCGCAGTAAGGTAAAGGAAAGAAATGCTTTCTTCTCTCATACACACAACAGATTTTCCCACAGTGCACAGTAATTTATATAGGGTTTTTTCATACAACTGCGGTTGCACCAAAGTGTTCAGTCAGCTGCAGTAGAATGCAGCCACAATCCGCTATGCTCCTTAGCACAGCTAGTTCAGAAAAGTCCATGGCACTTATGAGACTCCAGCCTACTTGCTGGCCGATATTTGGCATCAGTGCTCAGAGCACTGGGAGGATGAGGGATTTAAACCCTTCCTGTCATCCAGTGATGACTTCAAGCTGGACCTGTGCAACCCAGAAAACTAAGCTCCAAATTTCCACTGCTGCTGCAGATTGCACAGGATTTGCTTTAGTCTCCCTTGGAGGGAGCTGTTCCCAATACAATAAGTTTTCTTATGTGATCCATCCAATGGAAGGCCCAGAACAGGCTCCCTGGGTCAAAGTTCTTCCCGGTGCTCTCTGCTGTGAGGTCCGACCGGGACCCTAACCACTCCATTAGCATCACAGACCAATTGCCACCCCTCTATGAAGTTTTCATTCAAATCCATCCAGTGGAAAGCCCAGAACAGGCTCCCAGGGTAAAAGTTCTACCCAGCAAACACCATCAGGAAGTCCGACCGGGAACTCAACCCCCTAGTATGTCTTCTGGGATCCAATGTTACCACTCTGTGAAGTTTTCATCCAAATCCATTCAGTGGAAGGCTCAGAACACGTTCCCTGGGTCAAAGTTCTGCCCAGCATACACCAACAGGAGGCCTGACTGGGACCTAATCTTCAAGTTATTAAGTTAGGCATCCCAATTGCCAGGCATCTCAGACCATTTGCCACCCCTTTGTATAGTTTTCATTCAAATCCATCCAGTGGAAGGCCCAGAACAGGCATACCCGGGTCAAAGTTCTGCCCAGCATACACCAACAGGAGGTTCGACCAGGACCTCAACCCCCTAGCATGTCTCTGGGATCCAATGTTACCAATCTGTGAACTTTTTGTCCAAACTATGTGATGTCATCCAAATCCATCCAGTGAAGGCCCAGAACAGGCACCCTGGCTCAAAGTTCTGCCCAGCATCCCTGAGTCAAAGTTTTGAGGAGTGTACACCAATGGGAGGTCCAACCAAGACTTCAACCCCCTAGTATGTCTTATGGGATCCAATATTACCACTCTGTGAAGTTTTCATCCAAATCCATGCAGTGGAAAGCTCAGAACAGGTTTCCCAAAGTCAAAGTTCTGCCCAGCATACACCAAAGGGAGGTTCAACTGGGACCCTAATCCCCCTAAAACCTGGCCAGGATCTAACTGGATCACCTCACTTTGGTTTCATCTCAATGGGTGCAGGGATTTATCTTCAAGTTATTAAGTTTTATTATGTGATGTCGTCCACATCCATTCAGTGGAAGGCCCAGCACAGGCTCCCTGGGTCAAAGTTCTGCAGGTCGCACTGCTCTGTGAGGTCCAACCGGGACCCCAAGCACTGCATTAGGCATCCCAGACCAATTACCACCCCTCTGTGAAGTTTTCATCCAAATCCATCCAGTGGAAGGCCCATAACAGGCTCCCCGGGTCAAAGTTCTGCCCAGTGTGTACCAACAGCAAGTCCGACCGGGACCTCAAACCCCCCAGTATGTCTTCTGGGATCCAATGTTACCACTTTGTGAAGTTTTTGTCCAAATCCATCCAGTGGAAGGCTCAGTACAGGATCCCCTGGTCAAAATTCTGCACAGTGTACACCAACGGGAGGTCCGACCGGGACCCTAACCCCCCTAAAACCTGGCCAGGATCCAACTGGACCACCTCACATTAGTTTCATCCCAATCGGTGCAAGGGACAGACAGACAAACAAACAATATATGTATGTGTATATTTGGTGTGACCACCCTTTGCCTTCAAAACAGCATCAATTCTTCTAGGTACACTTGCACAAACTCAGATATTTTGTAAGATTATAGTCAGGTGTATGATTAACCAATCTACCAAACAGGTGATAATGACCATAATTTTCATATGTACAGTAGGTTGAAACACAGTCATTAACTGAAACAGAAACAGCTGTGCAGGAGGCTTAATGGTGCATACACACGGTCAGATTTTTCCTTCAGATCTGTACGATAACGATTTAAAAATCGTTCATATCTGAAGGAAAATCTGACATGCCTGAACGATGGACGATGAACGATGCGCGTTCCCGTTTGTCAGATAACGATATCTGACATCTGATGTGTTTGCAGTCAGACTTGGACGATTCCATTCATTTTAATGCAGTCAAAAATTGTTCAATCGTTCAAAACTTTGGTAAAATCGTTCAATCGTTCATCTGACAAATCTGACCATGTGTATGCTTCATAAAACTGAATGAGGAACAGCCAAACTCTGCTACAAAGGTGAGGTTGTTGTGGAAGACACTTTTATGTCACAGGTCATATACCATGGCAAGACTGAGCACAGCAACAAAACACAAGGTAGTTATACTGCATCAGCAAGGTCTCTCCCAGGCAAAGATGTCAAAGCAGACTGGGGACTTGCTGTTCAAGCTCTTTTGAAGAAGCTCAAAGAAATGGGCAATGTTGAGGACTGTACCCTTTTCTCTGTATTTTCCCTTTTTTTCTCTGTTCCCTCTTTTATGTCTTCTTTACTGACAGTGTGTATGCACATTGGACAGGCTTTTTTAGGGGACACTGCATCCCTATCACAGCCTGCCTCCCACTGCTGGATTTCCCACCACAGTCTGCCCCCTGCCACTGCAGCCCCACCACTGTAGTCCTGCTACAGCCTACCCCCAACACTGCATCCCCATGCCATCCTACTCCCCACCTCCAGGGGAGTAGCAAGGGAGATTCCAGTGAAGCATGAGCTCCAGGTGCCAAAATGGACAGAGGGCATTATTCAGGTTTACAGAATTCATGGGGCACTGCACAGTATGATGGCCATCTGTTAGTTTTATCTCAGTTTGCTCTATATCCTAAATAAGTCACAGATTGGAGACCTAATTCTACATTTCATGCTCCCTCAAGCTACCCAGATTGCCTACCCTCCAGCCCTCCCTCCTCTGTGATCATCTTCTGTTACCTCCCCTTTCCTGTCAGATTGATTTCATTCACTTCTCACCTCTTTAATTCCCTTCCCTCTCTACTCTGTGATCGGCTCTTCCCCTGTCCACTCCTTTCTCTTTGGCTTCTGTCATCAGCCCTCTCTGATCAACTGTTTGTCCCTCCCCTCTCCTTTCTTATTGGCTTCTTTCACCACCCCTATCTGATCAACTCTTTGTCCCTCCCCTCTTATTGGCTTCTGTCACCACCCCCTCTGATCAACTCTTTGCCCCTCCCCTCTACTTTCTTATTGGCTTTTGTCACCACCCGGTATATAATCGGGAAGCCAGCTGCCTTAATACCGGCAGCCGGCTTCACGACTGTCATATCCCGCGAGGGATGAACTGCCGGGCATCTAGATGTAGACACCTGGCATTTCCCCGACGCCGGGAGACCGGTGCCCGGCATCCAGATCGAAGGGATGCCACCAGGGGGGGACTTAGGGTTAGGCACCCCCCAGGAGGGTTAGGCTAACGGGAGGGAGGGTTAGGCACCCCCAGGGGGAAAATAGGGTTAGGCACCCCCGGGGTACTTAGGTTTAGGCAGCGGGGAAGGGGGGGTTAGGCACTTAGAGGGGGATTAGGGTTAGGCACTTGGGGGGGAGTTTAGGGTTAGGCACCCCTAAGGAGGGTTAGGGTGTTAGGTTAGAGAATACTTACCTATCCATGATCGGGATTTCCAGCGCTGTCGGGCTTCTGCTGCTGGTAACTCTGCTGATGTCGACCAGGCGCTGCCGGGAATCGGCCGGCGGTATTTCATACTGATTCCCACCACCCCTCTCTGATCAACTCTTTGTCCCTAAATTAAGTTAAAATATTTGTAATAATGTGAAATGACACAGGGAAAAAGTATTGAATTCGCTTACTGAAATTTATTTAATACTTCTTACAAAAGCCTTTGTTGGTAATGACAGCTTCAATATGCCTCCTGTATGGAGAAACTAGTCGCATGCATTGCTCAGTGTGCTTTTGGCCCATTCTTCCACACAAACAGTCTTCAAATCTTGAAGGTTCTGTGGGCCTCTTCTATGAACTCGGGGCCTGATTCAGACCTGGTCGCAAGCGCTGAGGTCTCGCAACCGTCGATGGTGGCCCAGAGCGCATGCGCACGACGGAGCCGGCTCCGTCGTGCGCATGCGCGAGACCCGGATAGCAACGGGCAATTCGTCACTCCGGGTCTCGTACCAAAGGGGGCGTGTTGTCGATGTTGAGTGACAGCACGCCCTTTGGTGGGTGGGCCAGGGCAGTGGCTGCCCAAATGGAGGCGTTCCCATGTGAATGCCTCCGTTTGGGGGCGGCCCCACTGACATCATGAGTGATGTCAGTGGGAGAGATTTCGGCTCTGTTATAGCCGAAATCTCTCTGGGGCTTGTGGCAACGAGACCCTACAAGAAGGGTCTCGTCACAAGCCAAATGGTCGCGATGGTCTTGACCATCGCGACCATCTTTCTGGCCGCTCGCTATAGCTGTGGGTGGCCACCCACAGCTATGTGAGCGGCCAAGGGGCCGTTCTAAAAAAAAAATAGCCCGGCCCTGATTCAGAGCGAGCGCTCTGTCAGAGCGTCCGGCTCTGAATCAGGGCCTCTAATCTTTAGTTATATCCATAGATTTTCAATTGGATTCATGTCAGGTGATTGGCTGGGACATGCTAGCAGCTTTATTTTCTTTCTCTGAAACAAATTGAGAGTGTCCTTGGCTGTGTGTTTGGTATCATTGTCATGCTGAAATGTCCACCCTCGTTACATCTTCAGCATCCTGGTAGATGGCAGCAGATTTTTATCAAGAATGTCTTGGTACATTTTTTCATTGATCTTACCTTCAATCACATAAAGTATGCCAGTACCGTATGCTGAAAAACAGCCCCACACCATGATGTTCCCACTTCCAAACTTCCCTGTTGGTATGGTGTTTTTGGGGTGATATACAGTGCCATTTCTTCTCCAAACATGGTGTGTATTTTGGCATCCAAAGTTTAATTTTGGTCTCATCCGTCCAGACTATATTCTCCCAGTATTTCACAGGCTTGTCCAAATGTTGTGCAGCAAACTTTAAATGAGCTTCAACATGTTTTTTCTTCAGCAATGGAGTCTTGCATGGTAAGCATGTATACAGGCCATGGCGGTTAAGTGCATTACTTATTGTGTTCTTTGAAACAATTGTACCTGCTAATTTCAGGTCTTTCTGAAGCTCTCCACAAGTGGTCCTTGGCTCTTGGACAACTCTTCTGATAATTCTTTTCACTCCTGTCAGAAATCTTGCGCGGAGCACCTGGTCATGGACGGTTTATGGTGAAATTATGTTCTTTCCACTTCCAGATTATGGCCCCAACAGTGCTCACTGGAACATTCAGAAGTTTAGAAATCCTTCTTTAACCAATGCCATCAGTATGTTTTGCAACAATAAGGTTGTGAAGGTCTTGAGAGAGCTCTGCTTTTACCCATCATGAGATGTTTCATGTGTGACACCTTGGTAATGAGACACATTTTATAGGCCATCAGTTGGGACAGTACCAGTTTATATTAATTTGCACTGACAAGGGGCAGGATTGCTTTCTAATTACTGATAGATTTCAGCTGGTGTCTTGGCTTTCCATACCTTTTTGCACCTCCCTTTCTTCATGTGTTCAATACTTTTTCCCTGTGTCATTTCACATCATTGCACATAACTTAATTTATGGACATCTATGGTTTGATTTCTTTACATGTGTGGATTGCATGGGTTGTTGCTGACATTTGGTGAAAATGTCATTACAATAGGCCCATTGCAAATATATTTACTAAGAAAAATGTTGATGTGTTCAATACTTATTTTACCTGCTGTATATATATATATATATATATATAAAACAATTACTTCAAGGGTGCTACAGCACACTTAATACATCAACATCTTGTGGCAGTGGGATTGAGAGGAAGAAGGACCTAAAAAGTGTTGTATAACCTAATGTTGATGATCTAAAGATCTGATTTATCTCAATATATACAAGTGTGAGGTTAATTATTTATTCCGAGAGCCGTTCTGATCACTGTCATACTATATCCTAAATATATGTATTTCGAGATCTACCCCTGATGAAGTCTTGACATAAGACGAAACGCGTAGGGTTTACACTAATGGTGGACATTATGTCATAAACCTTCATTCATTTGTAAGGTGTGGAAAATCTATTTTTATCTGTATAAAAGATGTTGATGTATTAACATATTTATACATTTATCTATCTGAATTTGCGATTTTTTAATAAAAATTGTTTTACATTGTATTAATGTTGGCCTTTGGGCCCATCTTGGGTGTTTTTCTGGTATGAGGGTATCTTATAGAACCTCAAGAAGGACTTTAAAACAATTTTTTTCATATGAACTCTCCGATCAGCTCTGAAAAGCGAGCACGAAAGTTGTTATCTACATTCACAAAACAGAAGTAACTGGAGCCTATAAACCCTGAAGGGATTGTTATTTATGAAGAATATAAGGATTGTCCGTATTATTAAGTGTGTTGCAGCGCCCTTGAAGTAATTGTTTTGTATTTATGTGTTGGTCCTACTAACAGAGGACTTACTGAAAGGAGCGGCTGTTTTTAATGTACCGCAGGTTGGTTTTGGTTGTATATATATATATATATATATATCGCAACGAACTGTCTCTCCTATATGAGGTGTAGCAACCCCCAGGAATAAACAAAACACAGGAGGCACTCCCTTAGAAAAATGAAAAAAATGTAATATACTTATATCATGGTGAACAAAAGGTACAGCAGCATGTCGACGTTTCAAGGTCCGCAGACCTTTTCATCAGGACTGTATAACTGGTGACACCATGATATAAGTATATTCAATTTTTTTCATTTTTCTAAGGGAGTGCCTCCTGTGTTTTGTTTTTTCCTGGGGGTTGCTACACCTCATATAGGAGAGACAGTTCGTTGGTATACATTGTTTAGGAAGGCACCCCGTCCTTTGTATCGTTCTCTGAGTGCCGAACTTTTGCTGTATATATATATATATTTATATATATATATAGTCCAAAGAGCAAGGCACCCATCAGGCTTGTAGATGAACAGAGAAAAAGAGTTTTTGAATGTCAAACCAATGAATGTCAACTAATTAAACCCCACAAAGAGAACACCGATGTATCTGTACAAGACTGATACAACATATTTATTGTTTACCTTTTAGTTTTGGGTGTAGTTAATAATCAGTAGTGTACAATTAGCCAGATATATTTGTTGGCCTGTTTAAATAAACTACTCAGTCTGTGCCATGATATTCTTAATTATATGACATTATGGGGTTTATCGACAGAATAATGCAATGGTTTATGAGCTATCTAACACTCTTGAAAACCTTCATAACCTATATTGCACAACATCATTTTTTAATAGTTTACAGACATCATTTATTCACAAAATATGCCATATGATCTGTAGACCGTTACATGAGATATGTGGACAGCATGTCACTCTTGTATTAATTTCTAAGTGCAACTGACAATGATAAACACCTTTATTACAGTTTATATGGAATGCACTCCTGCTATGATTCAATTATGTGTGCTTTACTTAAAATCTATTTTGCAGATTTCATGTCAATTATTTTTTCATATGGTGAAAATTGTTAGGAACATTTTTAGCGAGGTAAATAATAGTGCTGAAATGCATAGCATATGACAATCTTGCTCCTCAGTTTAATGAGATATATACAGAAAAACTCACCGTAAGCCTTTCTCAAGCAGGAAAAGCATCCCCATGGAAACAGCTATTTCTTGTAAATCCAATATTCTCACACATACACACACTTGTAACAGACAGATTTGTAAGTACTTCATGCCTTTATGCTTCAAATTGTAATCATGTTTATTAATCATACCTTTACTATGATAGTACTAAATAGTCCAAGATTAACATCAGAGTTTTGTACACTGCTGGCCAAATGTTTAAACAATTAGTAGTGGTTGCAAAGAAATAGGGAACATATTGTATACCCAATAGAGTAAACATGATCCAGCTTGTGTAGTTGTACTTTCTGAGACTAATATTAAAATCCAGGGAAAAACATGGCACTGTTCCATTCTGGTCAGCACATAGTGAATATTTGATCAGTATTTATTTAATATATATTTTTTTTCATTTCCAATGCCAAGTTTACAGCCTAATTCCCTGAATCATTATTGGTATCAGTATTGTATGTACAACAATGTGGCCCCACTCCTAGAAAAAGAACAGCCAAGTGCTAACTTGCCCCACCCTCCCAGCCATAACGATATTATGAGACTGTGGGGCAGATGAGGTGTCATACCTGCCACTCCCCTACAATTTAGATTGTAGGATGGTGATACAAGGGCAGATGTATGAAGCTCTGGGAAGTGATAAAGTGGAGAGTGATAAACGACCAACCAATCATCTCCCAACTGTCATTTTTTAAACACAACCTGTACCATGACAGTTGTGAGCTGATTGGTTGGTCGATTATCACTCTCCACTTTATCACTTCCCAAAGCTTCATACATCTGCCCTTGTATCACCATCCTACAATCTAAATTGTAGGGGAGTGGCAGGTATGACACCTCTGCACAACCTGGTGCCTCCACAGCATGTGACAAATAACTATGGACTTGTAGGTCACTATGTAAATATGCTGTAAAAACACATAAACACCATATTAAAAACACTTTATTATAACACTTTATAATAAATAAATACTTTACCCAACAAACTCTTTCATTAGTTTATTCCTCACTTAAATCATGGGGTTTCTTTTACTTGCCTCCTGATTGACAATCGAGACATTAAAAACCCCCCACTTATAAAGCACTTAAGACTTGTTCCATTAAGCACTTGCCTGACATAATCACATGCAGGTGGGCTTTCCATATCAAAGTCACACCCCATGGAGTTCCCAGCACTGCAAAAGTGCTTGGAGGGGAACTGAAGATCCCCTCTCTGAACACTGGAGTGCAGATTGCTGCAGAGCACTAATAGCAGGTTTATGTTTGATCATCAACCCCTCCCAGTGCTGCTTCTTGCTCAGAGGTGACTGATCGGTCCCATCTTAACTGCATATATGGGAGGGGGATCACGGGATGAGGGAAAATAAAAGATCTATAATCAATGGGGAAGGGGAGGTGTAGGTATTATCACCAAGGGATCTAAGGGCCTGATTCAGAGCCGGACGCTATTTGCGCAGAAAATAGGGGTGGCTATTCAAATGAACCGTTCGCTCTTTGCGGTCTGTTCACGCCTCTATGTCTGAACGAGCGAACAAAACTTGCGGTCGTTTTTTTAAAAAATACGCCCCCTGGCCGCTCACATCCTACGTCATGTCCGCTGTTTATTAGATTAATCGAGTACATCGACCAGGGTATGAACTGCTCGCTATTCTTGTGGTTGGTTTTTGCTACCACAATTTTGCGAGCAGTTCTGGCTATAAAATAACCCAGTGACGTGGTCAATGACGCTGCTGTATTAATTATGCACACCCTTAAAACGCCCGTTTTGACCTTTAAGCACGCCTGCGTTCGGATCTCCACTCCCCGTTTTCAAGCACCTTCCCCTGTTACCACCCACATACGCCTCATTCTGTCACTCAAAATAGCAGGCATTCGCTATTTAGCGAACTAACGATTTTCGGCCGCACTGACTGGTTCGGGCATGCGTATTACGATCCGTACGCATGCGCAGTTGGGCAAACATCGCTCGGAGCGAACGAGCGGCTGCTTACGAGCGGCTCTGAATCAGGCCCTAAGGTCACTGGGGTGGGGTGGAGTAGGAGTTACTGGATGAAATGAAAACCTACATGAATATGCTACAGGGGTGAGGGAATAATTCCTGGTATCATCAATATTACAGGGGAAGGGGGTATGTGGGCAGGGGAGGTATTTGTTACAGGGAATTCTATGAAAATGAATAAAAAATTGCGAAAGGAATGGGGGGGGGGGGTTAATGCTAAAAAGACATGCCTACAGGATGGCACCAAAAACCCACTGGGGTTATGTTTTGCAAAAACATTATTAAATATGCTTTTAAATAGGTAATATTTACCAAATTAATTTAAAGTGAATAATTTCTGAAATATTATTTAAAACAGCATTTGCCAGTTAAACAGTTAAGAGGCAAGAGGAGAATTACAGTGAATTGGCCTATCACTTGTGTTTATCACAGAGTGGCTTTCTCATGTGTCTTCTCACAATTTTCCTCCTCCAAATTTGTGTCGTCTTTCCCAGGTCAATTTGTGATTTCCTACAATGGGGCTTCTGGGGGCTAGCACAGTGTGATAAAGTAAGGAAATTGCATCAATCTTTGTGGGGTTATATGTTTATGTGAGAATCGGTATGTAATACTGCCGACCGCATGGCCAGCAGTTCGAATCCCGGCAGCGTCAGGCCGACAGCTGAAGAGATCCCGGAAGCAGCAGCCCGACAGCGCTGGAAATCCAGATCATCCCCAGGTAAGTACTAACTAACCTAACCTACCCCCCTAACCCTCTTTTAGGGGTGCATAATGCTAACCTCACCCCCAAGTGCCTAAACCTAACACCCCCTCCCCGCTGCCTAAACCTAAGTCCCCCGTGGGGGTGCCTTACCCTAACCTCCCCCCGGGGGTGCCTATCCCTAACCCCCCTTCCCCTAGCCTAACCCTCTCGGGGGGTGCCTAACCCTAAGTCCCCCCCGGGAGCCCTAAACCTAACCCTCCCCCCCACGGTGGTCCGCTCACGGCGCCCGGCATCCCTTCGATCCCGGCGTAGGGGTAATGACAGGCGTCTAGATTTTAGATGCCCATCATGTAGCCCTAGCCGGGATTAAGGAGTCGGGAAGCCGGCGGTAGGTATTGCGGCCGCCGGCTTCCTAAACGTATACCGTTTATGTGCATACAGTTGGGGACAGCCTTCATATTGCATCATCTTTGAAGCTGGTTTAGACAAAATTACATATTTTATTGTATGGGTAGAATGTGTTATTCAGGATTGGCTGTGTGATACCTGCTGCTTTCTATGTGAAGATGAATTGCCCAATTTCAGATAGCAGAAATGTAAATTTTTGGCCTGACTTTGTAATGAATGAGCGATATGAAGAAAGGGTAATGTAAAATAAGTGAGTACAGGGGGCTGATGATATCTGCTTGAGTGTAACTAAATTTAAGGGGACTTGTGCCAAGAGAGAAATGCTAATTTGTCATTTCCCTCTGCATGACATTGGTTTGTGGGAGGGTTTCAAAACTACCCTAAATCATTTTAGACCTTGTTGTCCCAAAATATGAAAGTCCAGGTTGCCTAGAAATGGGACAATGGTTATTCGCTAGGCAATCCATTTGATGTTCTAGTAAACTGCTAGGCTCTATAGGTACAGTAGACACTATCAGTATGTTGGTTATGTTGAGCTCTTTGAGCTTTATAGGGGCATGAAGTGCATAACTGAGTGTTGTGTAACTGTATGTGAGGCTTCCAGAGATGGGAATCTAGTGGAGTGTTGACATATGTACTTGTGTTTTTAATCTAATTCACTGAAAACTGCAATAAACATACATTTTAAAACTTAATGTTAGGCAAATTAATGCCACCCCTTTGGATTGATTGTTGCATGCTTGCCAATGTAATACTGGGTTTACTTCTATTTTATGTACAATTAACATATACTGTAGGCTTTTAGCAAAGTTGGCCATCTTGCCCAAATTACACTGTCCTAGAAGATTAATAGTCAATCTTACAATTCCTCAGTTTTTGTTTAAGGACATGTATGATATTGTAAGAATAAAGGTAATTAGGATGTGCAAGAAGATTAATCACTAACAAGGTTATGTAATTCTTGGGCCATTGGAACAGGAATTTGTTCTGCCAACCCAAACTTGCCCATACAAATAGTGTCAAAGCCTTAAAACTTTTGAAAATTATAGTAAACCCCACAAATATGGCATAAGTATTATTTGTGTCTGTAATTACAGGGAGAGCTAGTCTATGATTTGAAATGAAGAGAAGCACCAATAACTGTGCTATGATAGCTTTTCAGTAAAGGAAGGTGTCATATCAGTGGGTCCATGGCAAGATTCAACAGAAGATGGACTAGAGGACATCCCTGCCTGGTTCCATATTATAAGGGAAAGGGACATGAATTAAAAGTATAAACATGTGCTATGGGATCAGCATAAATAATTGTAATATGCTTTCAGAAAGAAGGGCTAACAAGTTTAAATTTCAAGAGCCTAGTGAAATGCGGCCACACCATTTTGTTGAATATTTTTTTGTGCATCTAAATTAACAATCAGATTATCTTTGGCATTATGTAGAGTACTGGTAGTGATGGCAGCAATGGTGCCCTCACACCCATCACCAACTGTTTGCCTTTAAAAAAACCAAGTTGAACGGGAAAGACCAAATGAGGCAGGACACTTTGTAATCAGTTGGCTATTAGCTTTGTGAGGAGTTTAGAATAATGGTTGAGAAGGGAGATTGGTTGATATGAGCCACCATAGTGGGATCCTTCAATGGTTTGGGTAAAACTATGATTCTAGCCTTATTAAATTGATAGAGAGTTAATCCTGTGGTAAGGATATTACAGTAAGCTGTTGTAAGGAGTGGGGGAATGCAGAAACTTTTAATATGTCCTACAGCACTGCTGCTCTCATGCATTGTCTCTAGCCCCCCAGTTCATCCAGTAACTCACACAATTGTGGTGGACTACCTGCAGCAGCCAAATTGGCTGGAGTCCCTTCAACAGCTGCTACTTGACTAAAGCCCTCTTCCTCACCCTCATATTTGGACTCCTCATCTTCAGTGTGGGAATTGTCCAATTGGACTACAGTAACTTCCAGATCAGAAGGGCTCGGCTCTCCTCTGCTATGCTCTTGATACCTCTCAGCTGGCATATTTCACATAAATGAGCCTTCTTGAACACTTTATACAATATCATCTTGGCCACTTAATACAATATCTCAGCTTGACCTGTTAGCTCCATTAAGATTTTATGTTTATTTTATATTCTTTTTAGTGAATGATCCCACTGCTGCCTCTAAATTGTGAGGTAATGTGGGTATTCAATCACACGGACTGACAACTGGAGCTGGTTCAGTAAGATTTCTTTATTAATACAAAGTTGATAATTTAATCATAAAAATATTTTCATTTCTGAGATGTTTGTAAAAAATATTAGCCAGTTAAGTGGTTAATTAAAGGGCAATAAAATCTCTGAAAAGCATCCTAACAGACACTGGAAAACTTTGAGAATGATTCGAGGGAAACAAAAAAAACAAAAAGCATCTGCCAAACAGGGAGATGCTGTGCAAGCTTGTTCATGTTACTAAGAGCGAACAAAGGGCCTGATTCAGACCCGCTCGCAAGCGGGTCTATGGTTTTGCATTGCGCACGCGTGGCATGCGCAATGCGCGTGCACAAGCCCAGTAGCGAAAGAGAAATTCTCTCACTCTGGGGCTCGCTACAAACGGGGCAGCTGTCGATGTTGATCGACAGCTCACCCCGTTTTGTAGGCGGGGAGGGGGATTGGCTACCCAAATGGCCGTTTGGGGGCGGCATTACTGACATCACATGTGATGTCAGTAGTGAGCTTCTGGCTCTATTAGAGCCGGAAGCTTACTGGGGCTTGCGGCAGACAAGACCCTACCGCAAGGGTCTTGTCGCAAGCCCGATGGCCGCGATGGTTGCGACCATCGCAACCATCACCTGGCCGCCCGCTAAAGCTGTGGGTGGTCACCTACAGCTTAGCGAGCAGCCAGGAGGCCGGGCAAAAAAAATAAAGAAGTGGCCACCCCGATTCAGAGCGAGTGCTCGCTTTTTGCAAGCACCTCTGAATCAGGGCCAGAGATTGTTAAGTTTTATAGCTATTAGACTAATATACCAGGGATGGCCTCAAACAAGCTAGTTCATATTTACAGAAGATGCTGTCTAAGTTATTGAAACCCCCTTTATATTGAGATGTTATTTGGAAAGGTGGTCGAATTATGGTATGTGAATATGGCCACTCTCACTCTAATCAGATTACCACAGATTATATTGAATACAATCTGAAGGTTTCCAGCCTAATATGTGGATTTAAGATAGACAGTTCCTATAAAGACTTTGTCAGTGGGATGTCTTCAAACTGCTAATATATCATCACAGTTGCTGCTAGAGTAATCTATATATATATATATATATATATATGTCCTGACCTACTGACTCATCAATGCTCACCCTAAACCCTTGGACCTAAAAACATGAAAATCGGGGAGTATATACCTTCCATGATGTAGGTACCTACTAAGCAGGGATATTTCAAAATGTTACTCCTAAGGGAGTGAAAAGGGCTAACATTTCCTCCCCCCAGGCAATGTCCTGACTAACTGACTCTTTGTGGCTGCAGCACATTTCAATATTCAAACACCAACTGTCACCCCAAGTGTTGCCACACATCACTGGCAGTTGGTTCCCTTATTTGAAGTGAGGGAAAGGAATGTGTTATTACAGGTGTGAGGGAAGAAATGTGTTACTACAGAGGTGAGAGAGGAAAATGTGTTACAACAGCAGTGAAGGGGGAATGTGTTACTATAGAGGTGTGTGATGGGAAGGTGTTACTACACAGATGAGGGAGGGGAATATGTTACTATAGAGATGAGGGAAGGGAATGTGCTACTATAGGTGTGAAGGAAGGAAAGTGTTACTGGAGAGGTGAGAGAGGTAAATGTGTTACAACTGCAGTGTTACTACAGAGGTGAGCGAGGTTAATGTGTTACTACAGAGGTGAGGGAGTGGAATGTGTTAGTACACAGTTGAGGGAAGGTAAAATTTACTATAGCAGTGAGGGAGGAGATGCATTACTATAGAGGTGAAGGATTAATGTGTTACGGGAGTGGATATGGAAACAGTAAATATCTAAGGTCTACCCTGGTGAAACCAGGCACATCAACTAGTTAAATATGTTTATTTTATGCCAAATGCTACAGTTTATCTTTAGAATATGAGATATACAGTATTGTGAAGCTGTTACATTCTACTCAATGATGTGTAATCAGTGTCATTTATTTTATTTAGGTTTTATTATTGTTAATACAGAAATTGATACTATCTATTAATCGTGATATGTTCATACTTCTATAAACAGTCTCTTGTAGATCTGTCATGGTTCATTATTTATAGGGAATATTTTTCTACATTTTATATCTATTTTCTGAACTAATACTAGCACTGTCCAGACAAACTTATTTTGCTGCATCAAATTTGAAGGAAGAGTGAGGCATTAACCCCCTCTTTTTTGCATTGGCTTCTTTAAGTTAATTATATTTATTATCAAGTTACTAAAAGTACATTAACTATTATTATTTTATTTACTAGCACCTACATTGGGCTCTATTTGCTACAATCTGCATATTGAATGCGGATTGTAGTGTGATATTACCGAGTGAATTCGCATTGCGAATTCAGGCAATATCACAGGGATTTACTATAAATCCCTTGCAGGGACAGAGCTTGCGATAAAGCTGTCCCTGCGGATCCCATCTGCACTCTAGTCACGGTATTTTCGGAAAAAATACCGCGACTAAGAGCCCGCACATGCGCCGACCGTCGCTGCTACCCCCCACCGATGCTAAGCCCCGCCCCCCGCTATTGCGGACCCCCGCGACCCCCCCCACCTCCCTTCATTACACTTACCTGCATCCTCCTGGCCTTCGGTGATCTTCTCCGGGCTTCCCGATCAGGTGATCTCCCATACTGCACTGGGACCCGATCACCTGATGACCGGGCCCCAGTGCACTGTGGGAGACCAGCTGACCGGAGAGGAGCCATCACCGGAGGCCCGATCACCGGTCCCTGGATTCAGGTAAGTAAAAAAAAAAGTTTCATTTTTTTTACAGCAATCAGCTTGCGGTCTGTTTAGACCACACAGCTGATTACTGGTACCGGCTCCCGCCTCTGCTCTCCCCATTAGAACAGAGTGGGAGCCCGATAACCGGGGGAGACCCTGGATAACGCCACCTCCAGGTGGCGTTATTATCACAGGGCTTCCCCCGTTATTTTTTTACAATTTATTTTTAGTAACTATGGTCGGATCACATTTCCCATTACAATTATGGGAAATGCGATCTGCTTTACTAAAAATAAGTGATACTTAGGGGTTGGAGTAGAATTTTACTAATTCTACTCCAATTGCCCTATAGTAACTATAGGTGATACTAAAATAATGTGAAAACACCCTTTTTCACTTTATTTTAGTAAAAATAATGTTAATAAATAGAGCCCAATGTGTGGTATCTTTATTTGTCTAAATTGGGCTATTGATAATTTAAATAAAAAAATTTGCATGAACCATGGCAGATTTTTTGTGTTATATAATATATACTAACAGCAAAATATTATTGTACCCCTGGTAATGTAGGTGTGGAATTGCAGAAGGGTTTTAACAAATTACATAATTTATTGAAATACGAAATAAGAAACATTGGTGGACAACTGACTTTAAAAAAAAAAACTAGATGTTTGAGAGTTTATAAAAGCTTACCTCTACAAGATGATAAGGGTACTAGGAACTGTAGGCCTTGACAAAGCTAGGAAGCAAAATGCTGTGTTGGCAGTTCTGCTTTGTGTCTTGATATGCCTGTCACTTGCTCTCAGTGCAAATGTTACTAAGAATATTTATGTAAAACAGTGAACCAAGCTCATCAGATATTAGAGAGACAGAGAATGGGACAGACTCACTGAGTAGTGAGATCGCTACTGGTGCATGCTCTGACAACAGTAACACAGTATATATTAAGCTGTGAGACTGTATTTTGTTGAAGCATCTGAATAGCAGATAGTCTATAATCTGCATATTCAGTTTATCTAGAGGCTGTAGGATACAACCCCAGCCAAGATAGATCTCTAGTATTGCACTAATAGGAGTTTGTTGCAGTATGGAAATAATTATATTATATATATTTAATTATTAGGAAAAAAACACTAACTCTGCCACATGCCTATAAATACATGTATATAGTGATACTCACCATCATTTAACAGATGTGTGGAGAGAATTGGGAGCTATATATACAGTCAGGTGCATAAATATTGGGACATTGACAGAATTTTCATATTTTGGCCTCTATTCACCACCACAATGGCTTTGAAATGAAACAAACAAGATGTGCTTTAACTGCAGACTTTCAGATTTAATTTGAGGTCAATTACATCCAAATCAGGTGAACGGTGTAGGAATTACAACGGTTTCTATACGTGCCTCCCACTTTTTAAGGGGCCAAAAGTAATGGGACAAACTAAACAATCCAAAATCTAACTTTCACTTTTTAATACTTTGTTGCAAATCCTTTGCAGGCAATTACAGCCTGAAGTCAGGAACGCATAGACATCACCAGACCCTGGGTTTCATGCCTGGTGATGCTCTGCCAGGCCTCTACTGCAAAAGTATTCAGTTCCTGCTTGTTCTTGGGGCATTTTCCCTTCAGTTTTGTCTTCATCAAGTGAAATGCATGCTCAATTGGATTCAGGTCAGAGGATTGACTTGGCCATTGCATAACATTCCACTTTTTAGCCTTAAAAAACTCTTTGGTTGCTTTTGCAGTATGCTTCGGGTCATTGTCCATCTGCACTGTGAAGCGCCGTCCAATGAGTTCTGAAGCATTTGACTGAATGTGAGCATATATTACCCAAAACACTTCAGAATTAATTCTGCTGCTTTTTTCAGCAGTCACATCATCAATAAATACAAGGAAACCAGTTCCATTGGCAGCCATACATGCCCACACGATGACATTACCACCACCATGCTTCAAAGATGAGGTGGTATGTTTTGGATCATGAGCAGTTCCTTTCCTTCTCCATACTCTTCTCTTCTCATCACTATGGCACAAGTTGATCTTTGTCTCATCTGTCCATAGGATGTTGTTCCAGAACTGTAATGGCTTTTTTATATGTTGTTTGGCAAACTCTAATCTGGTCTTCCTATTTTTGAGGCTCACCAATGGTGAACCCTCTATATTCACTCTTGTGAAGTCTTCTCTTGATTGTTGACTTTGACACATATACACCTATCTCCTGGAGAGTGTTCTTGATTTGGCCAACTGTTGTGAAGGGGTTTTTCTTCACCAGGGAAATAATTCTTCTGTCATCCACCACAGTATTTTTCCGTGGTCTTCCAGGTCATTTGGTGTTGCTGAGCTCTCCGATGCATGCTTTCTTTTTAAGAATGGTCCAAACAGTTGATTTGGCCACACCTAATGTTTTTGCTATCTCTCTGATGGGTTGGTTTTGATTTTCCAGCCTACTGATGGCTTGCTTCACTGATAGTGACAGCTCTTTGGAGCTCATATTGAGAGTCGACAGCTACTGATTCCAAATGCAAATGTCACGCCTAGAATCAACTCCAGACCTTTTACCTGCTTATTTGATAATGACATAACGAGGGAATAGCCAACTGTCCATGAAATAGCTTTTGAGTTGATAGTCCCATTACTTTTGGCCCCTTAAAAAGTGGGAGGCACATATAGAAACCGTTGTAATTCCTACACCGTTCACCTGATTTGGATGTAATTACCCTCAAATTAAATCTGAATGTCTGCAGTTAAGGCACATCTTGTTTGTTTCATTTCAAAGCCATTGTGGTGGTGAATAGAGGCCAAAATAGGAAAATTCTGTCAATGTCCCAATATTTATGCACCCGACTGTATATGATGTGTGAAGGATAGATAAAATATCCTTTAACTGAATATATCAGATGTCCTAGTTATCTGGCTAATCTATAGCTCAGTCAGTAAGGTGCATGTTCTAGTCACCAGTAAGACCTATGTTTAAATCCCAGTCAGCTGTGTCAATTTCAGGGGCTTTACCTGAGATAGAGTTTAAAATAATTATACCTCTATCTTTTTTTATACCTCCATAATTTTTTATCAATCAAGAAGCCACATAATATGAGATATGCTAAGAACATACCCTTGTTATCTCTATTTCTACGAAGTCCATAGGGTTCCACAGGATACCTTGGGGTATAGGTGTGACGTCAGTCGCAGGGCACCAAAGAGTTAAGCTTTCAGCCTCCCAGGATGCACTAGGTCCCCCTCCTATACCCCGCCCCCGGGCCAAGGCACCTCAGTTAGTTACCAAGCCATAGGAGGAGAAGGAAGAGAGAGAACAAAGATCTGGACACATACAAGAATCACATTCTCACCAGAGGGAGACGGAAAACCGGTGACCAGAGCAAAGCCCATCTGCAGCACAGGTGCGACAGGGCGGGAGTCCTGTGGAACCCTATGGACTTCGTAGAAATAGAGATAACAAGGGTAAGTTCTTACCATATCTCATATTTTCTACTTCAGGGTCCATAGGGTATCCACAGGATACCTTGGGGATGTCCCAAAGCAGTATCCTTTAAGGGTGGGGACGCTCCTGTGCAGAAAGGAGAATCCGCCGCCCGAAGGAAGCATCCTGAGAGGCGAAGGTGTCAAACCTGTAATACCTCACGAAGGTATGGACAGAAGACCACGTAGCAGCCTTGCAGATCTGAACTGCCGAGGCACCACGTCGAGCTGCCCACGAAGGACCCACAGACCTAGTGGAATGAGCCTTCAGAGAAGGAGGGACCGGTAGGCCTTCATGAAGATAAGCTTCAGAAATAGCCATACGGATCCAGGCTGCCAAAGTTTGCTTTGAAGCAGGCCAACCCTTTTTACAGAAGCCATAGAGGACAACAAAGCGTCCGACTTCCTAAACAAAGAAGTGCGGTCAACATAAGTCCTTAAGGCCCGCACAACATCCAAAGAGGCCTCACCCACGAAAAGACCCGGTGAGTTAAAGGCCGGAACAACTATTTCCTCGTTAACATGAAACTGGGAAACAACTTTGGGAAGAAACTCGGGCCGAGTGCGGAGCACTGCCCTGTTCCCATGAAAAACCAAGAAAGGGGGTCTACAAGAAAGAGCCCCTAACTCAGAAACACGTCTGGCTGAAGCAACGGCCAGAAGGAAAACAGTCTTAGCTGTTAGCCATTTAATATCCACTGAGCCCAGTGGTTCAAACGGCGGTCCTTGGAGAGCCCTCAGGACCACAGCCAAATCCCAAGGCGACACAGGTGGAACAAAGGGCGGCTGAATACGGAGAACACCTTGCATAAAGGTGCGCACATCCGGGATTGTAGCAATCCTACGGTGAAACCAGACAGATAGGGCCGAAACCTGTACCTTCAAAGAAGCAAGGCGAAGCCCATGATCTAGTCCCGCTTGCAGGAAGGCGAGAATCCGAGACAGACGAAACTCCCGCGGTGCATAACCTCTCGGTCGACACCACTGGAAGAACGTATGCCACACGCGATGGTATATCCTCGCGGAAGACGGTTTCCGAGCTCGTAACATGGTACGCACCACAGAGCTGGCAAACCCCCAGGACCTCAGCATGGCCGTCTCAACAGCCACGCCCCCAAAGACAGCCGAGTCAGGTCCGGGTGAAGACAAGGACCCTGAGACAGAAGGTCCGGTCGTAGCGGCAACCGCAGAGGACTGTCCACGGACAGACCTTGAAGGTCTGAGAACCAGTGCCGTCTGGGCCACGCGGGAGCTATCAACAGGAGCGTCCCTCCTTCCTGTTTGAATTTCCGGATTACCCGTGGAAGAAGGGAGACCGGAGGGAACAGGTATGCGAACCTGAACGTCCACCGGACGGACAGAGCATCCACCAGAGACGCCCCTTCGTCTCTTGTGCGAGACCCGTACACCGGCAACTTGTTGTTGTGCCGGGACGCCATGAGGTCGATTTCTGGAAGACCCCACCTGTCCACCAGTAGTTGAAAAACGTCCGGGTGCAGGGACCATTCCCCTGGATGAACGTCCTGGCGACTTAGAAAGTCCGCCTCCCAATTTAGCACTCCCGGGATGAAGACCGCTGATATGGCCGGAAGATTGCGCTCCGCCCAAACCAGGATCCGAGAGACCTCTACGAGAGCCGCCCGACTGCGAGTTCCTCCTTGCCTGTTTATGTAGGCCACGGTGGTAGCATTGTCCGACTGGACCTGCACCGGGTGACCCTGGAGAAACCGCTGTGCCTGCAGGAGAGCATTGAAGACCGCACAGAGTTCCAAGATATTTATTGGAAGCTCCGCTTCTGTCGGTGTCCACCTGCCCTGGAACAAGTGTGGACCCGAAACTGCTCCCCAGCCCCGAAGACTGGCGTCCGTTGTCAACAGGACCCAATTTGGAACCCAGAACGGACGTCCCTTGTTGAGGTGGGTCGTCTTTAACCACCACGCAAGGGACAGGCGAACCTCCGGGGTGAGCACAATCGTCTGGAACTTCAGAGACTGAGGCAGCCCGTTCCACTTGGACAGGATCAGGTGCTGCAGAGGTCTGGAGTGAAACTGGGCGTATTCCACCATGTCGAACACCGACACCATGGAGCCCAGTAACCTCATCGCCGAGTGTAAGGACACCCGGCGGCTGTGCAGACAACTGCGCACCCTTGACTGTAAAGCAGAGATCTTGTCCTCCGTCACGAAGATCCTTTGCTGTCCCGAGTCCAATAAGGCTCCAAGATGCAGAATCCTCCGAGACGGGATTAGAGTGGACTTCTGCCAGTTGATTAGCCAGCCGTGCCGTTGCAGCAGTGCAATGGTCAGGTCCAAGTGGTGTAACAGGAGCTCTGGAAATCCTGCCACCAATAACAGGTCGTCCAAGTACGGCAACATGCGGACTCCTTGCAGCCGCAGAGAAGCCGCCATAGCGTCCTGTATGTCCAATGACACCATGTAGTCCCCAGGTTCCAGCGCCAGAATGATGGACCGTAGGGTCTCCATCCGAAACTTCGGGACCCGCAAAGACTTGTTGAGTGCTTTGAGGTTGAGAATCGGACGATATGACCCATTGGGTTTCTGTACCAAAAATAGATTTGAATAGAAACCCTGGCCCCTCTGGGAGAATGGAACAGGCACTATAACTCCAGCCTGGAGCATAGTGTGCAATACCTTCCGCAGCTCCGTAGCCTTGTTCCGGTCTGATGGTAGACCCGTGGTGAAGAATCGAGCCGGGGGTCTGTGCCGGAAGGAGAGGGCGTACCCGTGAGAGACCACCTCCAGAACCCAAGTGTCTGTCGTAGTGAACGACCAACACCGGGAGAACTGCAGCAGGCGGCCTCCCACCCTGGGATCCCCCAAGGGGAGACCCGGACCGTCAGGCCGCAGGCTTGTCATCTGGCTTGGGGGCCGGACGTCTGGTACTCCATGCCTGTTTCCGGGGCTTGACCGATTTCTTAGGGCCAGCCTGTCGAGGAAACGACTGTGGTTTGGGCCTGCCCTGGGCCCTAGATGACCGAAAGGACGATGGTCCAGAACCAGAAGGAGCAGCGGCCGACGGGAGACAAGCAGATTTGGCTGCCGCCAGCGTGGCCACAATCTTATCCAGATCCGGACCGAAGAGAACTTCTCCGGTAAACGGCAACGCTTCCAGACCTTTCTTGGATCTGCGTCCGCCTTCCAGGATCGCAGCCACAAGGTGCGACGAGCAGCTACCGCTGCTGAAGAAATTCTAGACACCAGAGTACTAATGTCTAGAGCCGCCTCGTTGATGTAGGTGGCCGAATCACGGAGATTGCCAATCAACTCCGCTTGTTCGGCCGGACAGTCGGATTCAAAAGAAGCCTCTAATGAATCCGCCCAGCGCTCCATCGCTCTGGCAACCCAGCAAATGGCCATAGCCGGCCGTGCTGCCCCCCCTGCAAGGGAATAAGCGGACTTCAGGCAGATTTCTACCTTGCGGTCCGTAGCATCCTTAAGGGAGGACATGGATGGCATCGGCAATGTGGCACTACGGACAAGACGGGTCACGTGAGAATCCACCTGTGGAGGGGATTCACACTTAGCAAAATAATTATCCGCGAACGGATAAGCCACCGCCAGGCGTCTCTGCGGCTGGTATCTTTTGCCAGGTTGTTTCCACGCCTCCTCTAAATGGTCCACCAACTGACCCGAAAGAGGAAAGACTGTGGCATCGCCCTTCACATCTTTGAAAAAGGCATACTTAGATTTAGCCGCTGGGGGAACTTCGTCCTCAATCACCAAGGCTGTGCGGACCGCCCGAATAAGTCCAGGAATATATACTTTGGACTTAGCATCAGCGTCCTTAGTATGGAAAGGTTCCTGATCGTAAGGATCCAGAATCTCCCCATCATCAGACGTCCCTTCGTCATCCTCATAAGGAGCGGACAGAGACGCCACCGGCCTTTTATGAGGCCGCATCACAGACTCCCCTTGCAACACATCCGACAAGTGCTGTAAAGAACTCGTCAGGGAGTTAACCCACGCTGGCTCCTGAGAACCCGGGAGCGGGGAAATAGGGAGACTGTGGGGTACCACCAATTGTCGTGGGAACCCCTGCATGGGTGACGACACCACAGACTGCTGGGACAAACCCATCGGAGTAAACGCGGGCTGCGGAGCTAACTGGCCCACTAAAGCTGTTAACGCCTGAGCGAAACAAGCCCAGGGCGGCTCCTGTACCGGTGCTGTAACCGTAATAGGCCGCGCCATGGACAAACACTGCCGGCAAAGGCCCTCCGCGCTACCCTCCCCCTCCGCTAACGGTACTTTGCACGTGGTACACTGTAGCCGGAGGGGAAAATCACTTTCAGACATGATGGCACCACGTATGTGACCTCTCTCACCAATTAAGTATTAAATAGGCGAGAGACCACCCTGCAGCACCGCACCGCAAGGGCTTTAGCAGAAAGAACAGGGACAGTAATAAAGCTGACAGTTTAGAGAAGAAAAGTTACAGGCAGCGCTAGCACAGTCACATACAATGCAGAGAAATAACAATTCCTGCACTAACAGCGCTGATCACTCAACTACACAGACACAGGGCCTAGTAGGACACAGCGCTGCATACACAGACCTGAGCCACAGCGGAGGAGAGGTATGCGGGGGGACCCAGACCACGATGCTTCCTTCCAGACTTCCAGCAGCGTTCACCATGCGTTGCAGAGAAGATGGCCGCCGAGGAGCAGAGAGAAGCTGGCCTGGGGGAGGAGCGCTGACACAGGACCAGTCAGCACAGTGCAGAGAGGGCTGTGTGCAGCGGGGGAGGCGCCGGCTGTGAGACAGGGAAGGCGCGCTCCCCTGGCATGCATTTAACCCCTGGGACGCCGCAGCGCTACCGCTCTGCTGCGGTCCGCTGTCCCAGGGGGTAGTGGAAGCGCAGGTTGGTCGCCTGGCTCCACGCTGCAGCCAGTCCCCAGGGAGCCCCCTGCCTGGGGACTTAGGACCATGTGATCAGCGGGGACCCACCGCGGGACCCCGCTGCTTACCTCTGTCCCCCTTGAATCCGGCCATGGTCCGGAGCATCTGGGGTCACCGCTAGCTGTGACCCCAGACGCCCACCAGCATCCCCGGATCAGTACCGGCGTTCTGGTACCGGCGGGGTGTAGGGAAGACAGCATGGACGTCAGGACTGACTGTCCATGCTGTTCATCCAGATGTGCAGCCACAGCTGCATGAAGAAAAAGCTTCAGGGGCTCTTCTAGCCCCCACTCCAACAGGTGCACCCGACTCCGGCCGGGCACCAAACTAAACTGAGGTGCCTTGGCCCGGGGGCGGGGTATAGGAGGGGGACCTAGTGCATCCTGGGAGGCTGAAAGCTTAACTCTTTGGTGCCCTGCGACTGACGTCACACCTATACCCCAAGGTATCCTGTGGATACCCTATGGACCCTGAAGTAGAAATAACCTTACATGTGTTAGAATCTGAATTAAAACTTTATTAGCTGTATATCTAGTACTAGATTTACAGCTAATAAAGTCTGAATTCAGATTCTAACACATGTGAAGTTATATGTGGCTTTTTGATTGATAAAAATCCTTAGTGTGTAGAATTCTACCACAAATACTTGACAGGAACTTGCCTTTACATAGTCCTTGCTATAATGACTCATAATAATCAGACTACATATAAGAATCATTTCTAAAGACATAAGATGACACACTCAAAATTCTTTATTTATTTATTAAATTAATAGTTGAAGACAAACAGTGAAGGCATCACACAGAGCATATTTTTAATCGTTTATCATTCTTTTCTTTCATCTTTATTTTATCCAAAAAATTTGCTTTTTTATCTATCTATATACATATTAAAGTGCTCTTTTATTTTTCAACGGGAGCATTTGCCATCTTCAGATGGCATTTGCTCCCGCACTTACCACTAAAAGGAGCAATGTAGCACCTCGTGGAGACAGCTGATTTCTGGATCAGCTGTCTCTGCGCCAGAGCAATGATGAATTGCTCTGGTGCTCGCGTTGAGTTAGTATGTTAATTATTGGGGTTCTGACCCAGATAATTAACATAATGAATAGACCCCTTAGAGAGGAACAATTATTTCAAGTATTGAATTCTATACAAACCTCTCCCTCCAACAACACCAAAAGAGAAATGAATTTGAGGGAACAGATGAGATAAGATATCTAGGGAAAGAAGAACTAAATACAATTAGATACTAAAGTGATTTTTAATTTATTACAAAAGATGCTTTCTAATCCACAATCTACAATTAATCTACAATTAAGGCCCGTATTCAATTAGGGAGTGAAAAGTCCATGCTGGACTTTTTGCTCCACATTGGAGGTTAGAGTGGGGATAAAGTATCGGGCACGTGCCCGCTTATCCCCATATTCAATTTAAAAGGAGCGAAAACGGGACCCGGGAAATTTGGATCTACGAAAAGAAATGGGAATTTTCAGGAAATGTGCCTAGGACCCCCCTAAAGATGTCCAGACATGGGTGATCACTACCCCCATTTTAGCCTGCTGAAGGAAGTCGGGGTTTATAATAGCCGCGGCAGGTGCATTTTTGCGGCAATGAAGAAGAGGTGAAGAATAGTACTTTGGTATTTTTTTTCGTTAAAAGTACTTGTCCCATCAAATTTGGGGTACATGAAAATGGGAACAAGCATTTTTTTAAGTCCCTAAAGTTACTTTGAAAAATTCTTTAAAAAACCACCTGCCGAAACCACCCGCAATGAATAATACACCTGCCGCATACTTGGGTACCCCCCTTAATTTGTTTCCCATATTTTTTTTTTTACCCCAAAATTAAATTTTTTTTGGGGTGTCCCTACTTTTTTTTTTGACGCATTTCATTTTTAGGGGCTATTCTCAGGGGTGCAGGCTATTTTTTTTAAGCCTGCACCCCTAAACCCGAATTCTGCATTTTTTTTCGCCATGTAAAACATGGTGAAAACTTATCCCCATTTTTTTTACAAAGACTTTTTGAACCAGCGAAAAGTCTTTGTAATTGAATACGGGGATAATTGAAACATGCGATTCTGACTTTTCGCATCCAAATTGAATATGGCCCTAAGTCTCCTTTAAAAATGCTGCAGTATAAAACTTTATACATATGTTTGAATAATTTTTTGGTAATATGTGGATACAATATGGGCCAAATGTAATAGGGTGAGAGTTTAGAAAATGTGAGAGTTTAGCAGTAAACTCTCACATTGGTTGAGTTTTATCTTCAAAATGGGAAAACATCTGAATGAGATTTTAAATCGTGAGAGTTTTCTAAGTCTAAAAAAACATGCAAGTTCGCTCTGTTACTTTGTTCTTGGACTCTATTACATTGACAAAGTTTAAAAAGTGTCAGAAACTCTCACTTTTCTAAACTCTCACCCTATTACATTTGGCCCTATGTGTCCACATATTTGGACACATTTTTCTTCTAAGAAAAGATCTAGATCTTTAATTGACACCTATTTTTGTGGTTGTAAATTATGTTATAAATTTGGAATAGTTAGAATCCAACTGGGAAGAATTTCATGGTATTAGTACCTGTTTAAACATTTTTATCCCTCTGTATAATTGCAATACAAAAACTCATGAAGACATAAAGTCTAAATTTAGGATTAATTCTAACTTTTTTCCAATTCACTAAAAGAGTAGAGATATTGATGTGTTCTATAGGAAAACTCTAGCAGACTTCGAAGTCCTTTGTGACCAAGCCAGTGGTGACAATAATAATGGTTTTATAATCTTACTCGACAATAAAAAGTATCCCTCAGATAACTATAAGTATCGTAATTATTCAATTGTAATTAAAACTTCTGACAAGGTTGACAGTGTGGTTATTTTGGGTCATCAAGATTACAGTATATTAGGGAAGCTCTGAATCAATTTAGTGATTATTACTCAAAAATGAATCAAGATCCCACTTTATATCAGGTTGAACTGAAGGATATGTTCTATAGGACCTATTAGGGGAGGGTAATACCCAGAGAGAAACACTGATTTTTATACATTCAGTTTTCTGTTATTCCAATATTCTTTTACCTCCAAAAAATACAAAAAGCACTAGCAGTAACTCCTGTGCAGCCTATTATTTCTGGTATAATGTATCTTACCAATCTATTATGTTTTTAGATTACTATTTACAAGGCAATATCAGAGTCTATGCATTTATTAGAAGAAAAATCAAAAACACTTGATGAAAAAAGACATTGGGCATCCAAGTCCTTCATAAACATATTCTTCATCAAGCCAATTATGTAGTGATCTCATTTTGACACAGTTTATGTTTGAGTCACAATTTCATTACAGACACTGGAGATGGCAATGGGCACCAGGTTTGCTTTAAGTTTTACAACTTATACATGGGATGCTTTACAGAAGACCTTAATTGATACAGCCCATTTAGGGCAAACCTGGTGCTGTATAGCTGGTATGTAGATGATATTTTTTATTATTTGGGATAGGTCTCTTAATAATGGACTAGTTTTTTTGAACATAAATAAGGTTAATTTGAAATTCAGACACACTTTTGGCATGGAAGCGTTTAACTTTCCGAATATCATCTTCACAGTGGAGGATGCAGAAATAATTTCCTCCAATTTAAAGAAACAAGTTGGACGTTGCTTATATTAGTGCCATCGTAGGCTACGGTTTATGAATGTTCCTAAAAATCAGTTGGGTCATATAAAACAGAATTGCACCAAAGAGAAAGTCTTTGACAGTCAAGCGGAACATATGCTGAAGAGTTTAAGAATGAAAATTTATCCTGAGGGCCTCATGCAGCAAGATTTTTCATCTGTAATGATTTTTTTTTTAAAACAAAATGAATAAAAACTTATTAAACAGCTGCAGCGGCTCAAGGCTCGCATACGCTGCAGCTCAGGGCTCCCATATGCTGTTCGAGGTGTTGATGCTTACCCTGCTTGCCATGGCTTTGATATCGGCTGAGGTGGTGGGTCACCTGCGGAACAGTCGGCAGGAACTCCTGGTCATCAGCGAGGCGGCCAGTGGAGTGTTGCCGGCAGGGCTATGTGAAGTGGCTTGCCATGATAGCAGCTGGAAATCAGAGCCAGTGACGTCGTCAGCGAGTGCCGAGGCAGGTTTTAGTGCCGGTGGGGAGGATGGAGTGGTCGGAGCCGGGACAGAGCAAAGACATGGCTAGCCAGGAAAAGTAGCAGAGAGAAGCTCACACTGGTGCAGTTGGGAGAAGCTGCAAAGAGAAGCCCATGTCAGGAGAGGAAGCAGAAGCTGGGTAAGAGGGCTGGTGTCCTGGAAAGGCTGAAAAAATTCCCTTTCAGCCCCCTTTGCCTAGTATCTTTTTGGCTAATATTCGCTCCCTAGCTAATAAGGTAGATGATCTGCTGTTAAGGATCTCTTGCAGTCATATTATGAGTTCTTGCTCTATGCTAATCTTTACTGAGACTTGGTTTAATTCATGTGTACTGGATTCTGCTGTGCTGCTCCCTGAAAGAACTTTGTTTAGAGCAAATACTGTAGGTCAGCTGCTTCAGGGAAGACCAAAGGTGGAGGACTGTGCATTTATATTAATAATAACTGGTGCACTGATGCCGTCATTCTTGAAATTCATTGCTTTCCTGAGTTGGAATTTTTAACAATGAAATGTAGGCCATTCTATCTGCCTCGGAAATTCTGTGCTATAATTGTGTTCTATATTCCACCTCAGGCTAATTCTAATGCTTCATACACATGGCACAACCTGCACAACCAAAGATATCGCTGATAGATTTACCTCCAACTTTCTGTAGTGTAGGGCAAACGATTTTGGGTGCACACACTGATAAGATATCTATAATAGATATATATGATAGATATTTCAGTGAAGTCATCCCTTTACAGACAAATATTTACAAAATTGTCCAAGTTGGCCATCATGTACCATCGACCATAGATATTGTTATCGTTCATGCGGGAATGTGCATCATTGGTCGTTGGTCGATTGTTCACTGCATAAAAATGAACGATACGAACGATTTATTGTTGAACGATATCGTTATCATTCATATCGCTCAGGAAAATTGTCTCCTGTGTATACAGCTTAAGGTTGCTTTGGAGATCTTATATAATGCTATTTCAAAGAGGCAGACGGACTACCCGAAGGAACTTTTGTTATTGCTGGGGATTTTAACAAAGTTAATTTAAAATCTGTCTTGCCATAATGTTATCAGAATGTATTTTGAGCGACTCAGGGTGACAAAATTTTAGATCAGGTCTATAATAGAATTAAGAATGCTTATAAAGTTATTTATGTGTCCCCATGTTGGTTTTTCAGATCATTTGTCCTTATTAGACGGTTGAAAGCAGAGATTAAAACTGTTTGTGTGTGGCCTAGAGAAGCTATGTCCAGGTTACAGGACTGCTTTAAGATTACAGACTGGGGAATGTTTATTTTGCAATCTGTGGAGAATTCAGATGTTGCTGTCGACAATCTGGCTTCATCTGTTCTGATATATATTCGGTGGTGGTATTGGGAATGTACTGTTATGAAATGTAGCCATGGATGAGTGGCGAGGTACATTCCCTGCTGTATGCTAGAAATCAGGCTTTCAAGGCTAGGGATCCTGCTACATATAAAGTAGCTAGATCTAACCTGAAAAAAGGGATTTTGAAGGCAAAAAGGGAGTACTCAGCAAAAATTGAGTCTACGTTTGATAATGACCTGGACTCTAGGAGCATGTGGAAGGGAATCTGTGGTTTATCTGATTATAAAACTAAATCCCCTCCTACTGGCCATTTAGATGTGAAACTGGTCGAAGAGCTGAGCAATTTTTATGCCCGATTCGACAGGTAGAACAGCTCTACTACTGTTAAATTGCCTCTTTCATACGATGATTGTGTATTGGTTTTATCAGAGTGCGAGGTTAGAAATAGCCTGCTAGTTGTTAGCACTCAAAAATTGCTTAGACCTGATAGTATCCTGGGGATGATGTTAAAAGGCTGTGCTGGGGACATTTCTCAGATCTTTGCCTTTATTTTAATTTATCTTTAGCATATTGTATTGTTCCTGATTGTTTTAAGAACACATTGGTTATTCCGGTCCCTAAGGATACTAAGGTTATGGGTCTCAATGATTTTAGACCATTTGTGTTGACCCTGTTAAATATTAAATGTTTTAAAAAGCTGGTTCTGACGCATATGAAATGTCTTCTGCCTGTGAGTTTTGACAATCATCAATTAGACTATAGGCATAATAGGTCAACTGAGGATGCTCTGATTTCTGTGGTGCATTCTTCCCTCCAGTCACTTGGATAAACCTAACACATATGTTAGAGTTCTTTTTGTTGATTGTAGCTCAGCGTTTAATACCATCCTTCCTACTACTATAATAAGTAAACTACTGATCCTGGGATTTTCTGTTACTTTATATAATTGGATTTTAGATTTTTTCAATTAATAGACCGCAGCAGGTTAAATTGGGAAATGTGAGGTCATCTGTCATTAGGATTAGCACTGATACTCCTCAGGGGTGTGTTTTAAGCCCACTTTTATTTTCCCTTTTCAGTTATTACTGCATCCCTTTGTTTGAATCGAATTTTATTGTGAAATTCGCAGATGATACCACAATAATGGGTCTCATTTCTGATGGGAATGAGCATGCATATCCTGGTGAGGTGGAGCATTTGATTAAATGGAGCAAGATAAATTGTTTGGTTTTAAACTCGAAAAAAAGAAATAATCATTGATTTTAGGAGGAGGAATATGTCTATGCTACTGCCATTGACTATTGACAATTTGGAGCTTGAGAGGGTAAAGATTTAAAATTACTGGGTTTTATTTTCTCTGATGATTTATCCTGGCAGCGTTTATATTTTTTGAGGAGATTACAGGCAGTGAATCTATCTAAGAAACATTTGGTGAATTTTTACAGCTGTGTCATCGAGAGTGTGCAAACAAAAATGGCTGCTGCTCAATCAATCTAGCAGTACTAATTAGGTGCATGAAAGGGAGGGGTCATACTAAGTAGAAAAAGGAAGGGGGTTTAACCCCCTATTGTTCCTCAGCACACTGAACAATACTTGCAATGCAAAAAGATTTATCCATTTTTCGTGTGATGACTTGGGGGGGTCCTGGGTTGGACATTTTTCGGGGTGCACTGCGCCCCGGACGTGAACCCCTTAGTGTTAGGGACTGCTAGTGACAGAGAAGCCGTGACATGGCCTAGCAGCTTCCCATGTATTTGCAAATGCATGCAACCAATATCTCTGAATTTCTATGACCATATAGTCTTCATATATTGTTTAAAGTATTATACAGTGTGCTGAGGAACAATAGGGGGTTAAACCCCCCTCCTTTTTCTACTTAGTATGACCCCTCCCTTTCATGCACCTGAAGGAGTCAGCATTAGTAGGGCATGCTGGTTCTAGTAGTGCTAGTTTGAGTTCCCAGGGGTGACTCCCAGGTAAGTTGGCTCTCAATTTGGATGCATTTATGTATGTGCCTTTATCAGGAGGCCTTACATTTGACAAAATTTATATGTGTCTTTATCATGAGGCATTATAATTGGTATATTTTACATTTGGGGTGAGCGTTTGGGCATAGGGCCCCCGGGGCTGGTCTGGCTGGACCTCCTCAGGGCATCACCACTTAATACACATAGTTGCTTTTCACATCACCTGTTTATGTTTGTATTTTATTCATGTAACATTTCACATATATTTTAACCCCTTTTTTCAACACTTATTAATTAGTCTTACTCATCTATACTTCACACTGCACTGTCACTCTTTATCCATTTTTTGTGTGATGACCTGGAGGGTCCTGGGCTGGATGTTTTTCGGGGTGCACTGCGCCCCGGATGTGAACCCCTTAGTGTTAGGGACTGCTAGTGACAGAGAAGCCGTGACGTGGCCTAGCAGCTTCCCATGTATTTGCAAATGCATGCAAAAAATATCTCTGAATTTCTATGACCATATAGTCTTCATATATTGTTGCAAGTATTATTCAGTGTGCTGAGGAACAATAGGGGGTTAACCCCCCCTCCTTTTTCCTCATAGAGAGTGTGCTTACCTATTGTACACCAGTATGGTATGGGAATAGTACTAAAGCAGATCCTACGTTGTTAGAGCGAGTGGTAAAAATGACTGAAAGTATTATCAGTAGTGAGTTGCCTTCTATTGAGGAAATTTATATTAGGAACAGTTTACGTAAAGGAAATAGCATCATAAAGGATTGTCAGCATCCGGACCATAGTGTGTTTTCCCTTTTACCATCAAAAAGGCACTTCTGGTGAATCAAATCTAGAACTTCGCGGTATAGGAACAGTTTTTTTTTCCATCTATTGTTGTTAGAATGAACCTGAATGTGGATTTTAACTAATATGATTGTTCCATGCTGTAATGCGTATGACAGTAAAAGTATTTATCTATTTATCTTTATCTTATCTACTTTGCGCTGTTATTATATAAGCAATACAAATTCAGAGAAAATACTTAGTGATGGGATGCATGACATGACTTAGAGCCTGATTCACTACGGATCGCTAGTCCGATCGCAGATGGGATTACGCACACAGGTCTGCTGCAAAAATATGCTAATGACTGCAATCGCAAAGCCGTTGCACAGCCAACATAGAGACGCCCACTACCGCTACCTCACATCCGTAATACCTTGCAGTGCTGCGTATACATCGGCAACATTGAATTAACATCAGCCCCTCACGCACAATTACAACAGGTCTGACCTTACTCAGAAATTGCTAACCTCATTGCACGCAGTGAGTACTCAAGCTGCGTATGCCGTCGCAGTGGCTAATTTATGCACGCCCATGCAATGGTGTTTAAATAGACAGGCATGCCTGCATTTCTCCTATCACTCCCCTGTCACCACCCCCAAATGCTGACGTCCCTCAGTCTGCGATGGCTTTGTATCTGCGTAGGTTATCTCAGTGCGATCGCAATGCTAACTCATGCACGCGCACTGTGGTGTAAATGCATGCTCAGTATGCACCATCGGACGATCTGCGTATGCTGTTGCAATCCATTATGAATCAGGCCCTTAGTCAGATTTTTCGTGGTGCATCTAATAGTCTCATTTGAGGATAGCTTAGAAAGGACACAAAATACAAATAAATACAAGGATTGGCAAGTCTGCAGGTTTTGGAAAAGAGTTTAAAGACGCTTTGTGCAATGACAGTCTAAATGATGCTCAGACCAAGGGGTAAATTTACTAAAGTGACTTTTAAAAGTGATGTTGCCTATAGCAACCAATCAGATTCTAGCTATTATCTTCTAGAAGGTGCTAGTTAAATGTTAAGTAGAATCTGATTGGTTGCTATGGGCAACATCACTTTTAAAACGCACTTCTAAAAACTCTCAGTTTAGTGAATTTACCCCCAAGTCTCTCATACTGAATGAAACTACAATATCAAGAAGAAAACAACTTTTTCCTTGATATTGGTACTTTTAGAGTTTCCACGGGTGGCCATGCTTTCAGAAGATGCTGGCTAAATTATCGAGACACCATCTGGTTTGAGAGAAGTGCTTATTTGAGGCACTATTTGGAAAGGTTGTGGAATCAAGTCATTTTTCCTGAGGTATTTAATTGCAATACTGTATATATTTGAGGATACCCACTCTTGCTATATTTTAATTGGCATATGATGTTCTTGACTAGAACCTGATTGTTTCCAGTCTCATAAGTCACCCATAGTTTTATTATTTTCACACCACTCTTAAGCTATAACTAAATAATAAATAAAGACGCGACAACTGTATAAATTGCAAAAAGAGGTCACAGCCAAATTTATTAATAACGGATTAGAATTAGAATCAGAATTAAGCCTGGTGGCGAAAAAAGCAGTGCTCACTCAGTCTACAGCCCATATAAGTATTATTTACCAAAAAATGGGGTGGAGTTTCCACCCCGTGCGCAAACCATCCTGGGTAGTACCACCTCCCCTTAATTAGCACTGTGCTGGTCTCTCCTTAGGATGATGACCTGCTCCTCTCATATAGTAATGACCGACTCGCCTTTCTCAAAGGGGAAATGCTAGCCAAGATCTGTTGCGCTAAATTGAGCCGCCGATGAGCACTGCTTTCCACCACACAAACGTGGACTCTGACCACGTTACGCCACCAAGACCCCGAAGACGCCTCTAAATTACGCCAAGCACGACAAAATGGCTGCGACAAACTCTAAACCCTCGTCTGTCAGGTGAACCCACCTGGCCTATACAAATGCTCTTCCTCATAACGAATACGCGGATGCCTCACCACAATCCCATTCAAAACAACTATAAACCTGGACACTGCTGCATTCAACTTTCTTGTGATCCGATCTATAGCAGGCCCAGTATGCGTACCACGCCAAAACTTCCGTGGGATGACCTCTGACCAACATAGCTTAACTTGTGGCCAATGTTCAGCAATCACCTTCATGTCCCTCTTAATGGCAATGATCAACTCCACTCCTTTACCGGTACCCAGATCATTACCACCTAAATGGACCACTAAACAATCCGGAACACCCCATTTAATCACTGACTGCCACAGAAGGTCCAACAGACCACTCCACTTAAAACCTCTCAACCCGATCCAGCGGATTCAACAAGGACCTGACCTGGCACAAGGATGTCTACTCGCCCAGAAAACAAAAGACTGTCCTACAATCCACACCCGACAATCTCTTCCCAAAAAACCTGTAAATGTGAAGTTTATAACAAAGCATTAGTAACGAAAATTCATTAATATGATTAACCAAGGCAGGGGAAAACTGAGTTATTTGGGTGATCCAGATGGAGGTGAACGACACCTAACCTCTTTTTACTTTTGAGGGCAAAGGTGAAAAGAACTCCAAATCCCCCCTAGAGGCGGGTGACATAAGGCCCTGGGTTTCCCAAAGAACAAACCCGCAGGGAGCGCCACTACTTTTGCAGCTTATCGCTTCTTAGATAACTTTTAAATGCAGAAGATTTCCACCTTCCTAAGCGTTTTATCGACTCAGCAGAATAGCCTGATTCTGCTGCACATGTTGCTGCTCCTATTCTGAACGAATGAGTGCCATATAGCTCAACTGGCAAACCCAGAGCCACAAGTCAATCATTAAAAACACTTGTGAACTGAAACTTAGATGGCGGGGAAAGATCCGCATGCGCTAACCATTGCACCCCTCCCTTGGGCCTACGTTGGTTGTAACTACCGGGCATATGCTCGGCTCCAGATGCGACGGGACAGAGATCCATCTCCCTAACTGATCTGTCTTTGATCTCTGTATCTTAATAAGAAGCAAATCTGGTTTAACTATCACATTAACCAACATAATACCTGTAGTAATGGATTTCTTATTAACCGCTGTTAACTCCTCAACCCTTAATGCCCCCAAAAATGCTAATGTAAAAGCCAAACTAAACAAACTGGCCTCAAAATCGTCTTTTGCTATACCCGATACAGCCACTACCAAGTGTTTTAGCATCCCCATGTCAATAGGCCTACGGGAATCATTCAGCTTCAACTGTTCGTTTGCCCATCCCTTCAGTGCTTTACAAATGACAAAAGACCTGGTAGGGTCCACCAAACCATTTAAACGGGCAATATAGGAAATTCCTGCCAAAGCGCCCAACATGGATGACTTTGAACGGCCGCTCTCATGCCAACGCCAGACGAACTCTAACATCAAATCCTGAATGCTCTTACCCTCTTCTTTGCCAGCAATGAAGGCCTGCCATTCGCTCCATGCCGCTGAATAGGATCTCAAAGTACCAGGAGCCAGTGTCTTTAAAGCAAGTCCTATAATGCCGGCCTTATGATCTGCCAAACACAATCAGGACAAGACAAACCATGAACCGCCGCAGAAGGCGCAAGCACTCTAAATCTCTCCCATTGAAAATGAGATAACGCGTCCGCAATCCAATTTTCAACTCCAGGAACATGCTTAGCTGTAAAATCAATATTCATAGACAAACAAAAACCAAATGCCTAAGAAGCCTTATCACTTGCTGGCAAACTGACCTTTGATTATTGATGGCCTATACTACCCCCAGGTTATCACACCAAAATATGATTCTATGATTACTAAGCTTTAGAGCCCAAATCTCAACCGCTACCACAATGGGATAAAGTTCCAGCAGAAGTAAATTGCCAGTCAAACCTTCAACGCGCCACGATTCTGGCCATGCTTCCGCGTACCATTCTCCCTCAAAGAACGCCCCAAAGCCCATGGATCCTGACGCATCTGTATACAGCTGCAAATCACTATTAGCCATTGGCGGTGGAAGCCAAATTCGTACCCCGTTAAATTCACGTAAAAAATTTAACCAAACCTTGAAGTCATCTTTCATTTCTTCAGACAGGCGAATCATGTAATGGGGCTTTTTTACACCTGCTGAAGCTCGCTCTAACCTCGTGCAAAAAACCTTGCCCATTGGGATGACTCTACAAGCGAAGTTAAATAAACCTAGCAAAGACTGCAGCTGCTTCAAAGAAACATTTTTAGCTGAAACCAAACTGAACAATAAATCACTAAGTTTCTGCACTTTATCACATGGTAATCTGCAAAGGCCCAAATCAGTATCGACTTCAATACCTAGATAAGACAAGCTGGTAATTGGCCCTTCCGTCTTTTTCTGAGTGATGGGGACTCCCAACACCGAGAAAAAAGCCTGCACCGAAAAAAGAAGCTCACTGCACACATCACTATTACTTGGCCCTATTAATAAAAAGTCGTCTAAGTAATGTGCGACACCTGACTGACCTGTACCCGCCTGAATACACCACTGTAAAAAGGAGCTAAAACACTCAAAAAAGGAGCATGAAATAGAACAGCCCATAGGTAGACATTTGTCTGCATAGTATGAACTGCCCACTTTAAAACCCATATAACGAAAAGAATCAGGATGCAGGGGAAGCAACCTAAAGGCAGACTCAATATCTATCTTAGCTAACAAATTCCCATTCCCAAAACCCTGAACTATACTAAAGGCATCCTCTAATGATTGGTAAGTGACGCTGCAATCCACTGGATCTAAAGCGTCATTCACCGAACCACCCACCGGGTAAGACAGGTGCTGAATTAACCTGAATTTCCCAGGCTCCTTTTTTGGTACCACACCAAGAGGTGAAATACAAAGGTTATCTAATGGAGGTGAGGTAAAAGGACCACACATCCTACCCAAACTAACCTCTAAATTAATTTTCTCTGCTATCACCTCTGGTAAGTCCCTAGCTGATTTCAAGTTCCTTTTGGCCACTACTAAAACCAATCTTACTAACGGCAGCCTAAATCCTTCTTTAAAACCTTGAAATAAAAATTCTGCCTCCTCCTTAAGAGGATAATGGTTTAACCAACGCTCTAAAACTTTGACATTAATCGGGGATGCAGCTTTACTTAGAGTTAGGGCGCTGATCTCCTTTCCCCCCTGAGAAGACTGTATTGACGGGTGATTTCCCCCGCAGAGAATGCAGACGTGTCTATAACGGCAGCTTGTCCCTCTAGTGCATTGCGAGTTATTAAACGCATAACACTTCCCTCTACCTGCTGTGTTGAAACCTGGTCTCACCACAAAGGGCTGCTTACACCCCACAAGCACTTCGTTAGTAGGCCGAGTATGCTGCATAACCTCCAACCACACTTCAACGTCCTTAAGACCAAAATTAAAATTTTTTTGACCATCCTGCTTTTTTCTAAAAAGCTCGTCATATTGCCTCCATACATTAACCCTAGCAGAAACATACATGCCCTGCGCCAGATGTAAATATTTTAATATATTTAAGTACTCAGCTGGCCGGGTTTCTATGTAACAGGCTGCAAAAAACATAAATACCAGAAAGACAATTCTGGTAACTCCTCCTAGCCTCCTCTGCTGCCGGACCCCCAGACTTAGCTAAGTCCAATGCTTTTTTAGCGTCATGCATTATTGAAAACATGTCTACATAACGACCTTTTCTTATCCGCTCCCTAACCTTAGATCTACCCCCCTCAAAATCGCTGTATTGGAGCAATGGACCGCATCCCCCAACGCATCAGGAGCAGAGCTGGCCACGCTACCTGCTCTTTTAGGGCCCTTTAACTGCTGCACGAAATACTTAATCAGCTTGCGTGTTTTTCTTCCGATCGCGACAATTGAGCACTAACATTAGGCATAATGTTTTTCTCACCTGCTCCTGATGTGGAAGGAGCCACCGACTCGATCACAGATGAAGAGGCCTGTCCCTCGTTGCATGGTGCGCCCACCGCACTTTGACACGTTGATGATTGATCCTCAGCGACCATAGAAGTGGATGCAGAGGCGACTGCCACCGACTGAAGAGAAGGAATCTGTAAACTCAAAACATCAGTATTAGGGCCAACAACATCTAGCACGCTGGCAGCAACTACCAGCACTGACCCAATCTGCAGCGATGGGGTAGCAGGGGGCTGCGCTGGTGCTACCTGCCCGGGAACGGGGGGTAAAGCTGGCGGAGGAGCAGGTGGAAGGGGGGGTTGCAATGTCTGTTGCTGGTTTGCCTGTTGTCCTTGCACATATTGCATCTGCTGTGCATATGGATTAAACGGCGCAGGTGCCGTGACATATTGTTGCTGAAATTGCCCGGCTCCTTGGACAAAGTGAGGGGGGAAAAACTGCTGAAAAGGCCCTGAAAATTGTGATTGCATAGGCTGATGCCCTAAACCCTGGTTAAAATAAGGGGACCAATAGAAGCCCTGCGCAGGCATTCCACCCTGCACAAAATTTAATGCCTGCATCCCACCTTGAGTATTTACTACAGTTGATGGGGAGGGGAACATGGGAGGGACAAAACTAGAAAATTGAGCCCCTGCGGGTGGGGCAAGCAGCCTGTGCAAAGAGACCCCCCCCGGGGAAGCATTACAACTAACCATCTACATGACTAAATAGACCCTGGGGGAGGAGTGCACGCTGCTTAATTTAGTAACGTGTGGGGGGGTAATCTGAAGAGGTTAAAACCCCTTCATTAACTAAAATGTTGCCCGTGACTTGGTGGGCGGGGCTAATTGCCTGACCTTTCCGGCGCTATCCTGGGAGACCTGCGAGCGGGGGGTGCCTGTAACACCCGCCAATCCCCTTGCCAGCCATGCCTGCAGGCTGGAAGGAGAAGGGGGATGCCCAGAGCTCTGCGCAGGCGGCGCGGCCGTGACGGCTGACAGGGAGCGGGGTTCGGTGCACACCGCGTGTGACAGATGAAGCAGCGGTGACTGTTAGAAGTCTTGCTGCTTCAACTAAGCGGTGGGGAGGGGGGAGTACTGCGGCGTGGCCGGGGCATGGTGAGTGCAATGGAGAAAAAAAACAACAAGGGACTGATAGCCGAAAACGGGAGGGGGGGAGGGAGGTGAAGCAGGTGAGGGAGGTGGGGGAGGTGATGAGGAAAGAGGGATTAAAATTGAAAAGGCTGACAGGAAAAAAGAGGGAAATGTGAAGTAAATTAATAAGGGCAAGTTATAAGTAGCTTAGAAAAGAAATGAGAAAAGTATAGGGACAGAAATGAACAGTATATCAGCAGATATCAGCAGACACAGGGTACTTATCAGACTGGAATCTGGGATCACAATCTGGAAAGAGGAATCTAAACCCCTCCTCCAGCCTTTAAATAATAATGCTAAACCCCGCCTAAACGGAGCAGCTAATTGGATAGCCATTTTGATTGACAGCCATAAACAGCAACCATAAACTGTCAACATCAAACCAGCTCTAACTAGTTTTGTTCCAATAAAAAACAGTGTGCTTATATCCCCTCAAGCTTACACAAGCATTCAAGTATTTTTAGTGGATTTGGGATTGACAATTCCTAAAAGTTCCTGGTTAGTGAGATACGTTTTTAAACTGTTATTATACAGTATTATCACAATTGACGCTTCAGTACTTGCATGTATATTTTATGTGAAGTGCTATGGTATACCTTTTGAATATTAACTATATAGTGTTGTAAGACTGGCACATACTCACTGTTGATATGCGTATATCATTTTATTTAGCTTTTATTATTGCTGATACAGAAATTCATGTTATCTTTTGACCGTTGTATTGTTACTCTGCTATACACAGTCTATTGTGTCATAGTTCATTAATTATAGAGAATATGTATCTGTATTTTATATATATCATTTTGAACTAAGATTTGTGCTATATAGACAAGCTTTTTTTGGGTGGAACAAAGCTTGTACATGTAATCTGTGTTTTATATATGGAAACTCAATCAGTCTTTACTACAGTATATGTAACATAACCCTACTCCCTTTTCATTCCCACAATGCAATAGACTAAGTCTGACCATGTACATTGTAATATCTGTCCAGGTTTACATATATAATTATATGGGAATATATATTGCTGCTATTGGGAGCTATAGTTGTGTTCTGTGATAATATGTTTAAATTTGATTAATGCATACTTAATATAATTGGTTATTACAGATATGATTGTAGGCTAAGCAGTTGCATTCAAGTTTGGAATAAGATTATGTTACGGATGTGAACTGAACTACCACATTAAAAATCACAAATAAAATAATAGAATTAAAGGGGGAGTGAGACTCATCGTCTACATATACCTGTACACTGCAGAGGACAAAGCCCACTTGTCCTTCACAGGGACGTTGGAGATCTGAAAAAAAGACCATGTCCTCCCAGGTCCAGATGACCAGTGGAGATTGCTGGTTGCCACAGGTTAGGATCGGGAACTTTTGTAAAAGAAAAACCCAAAATCTTAAAAAATGAATGAAAAGAGAAAGATTTTAAAACTGTCTATCTCCTTAACCATGGCACACAGATGGTTGGGAACAATGTAATTTGAAAGAGAGTAGTCAACGTTTTCAAACCCAGCTGGATGATCAGTGTACTCACGGGACATTAATACCTACACTACAGAAAACACATGGAGTCAAGGAATGGGGAATATCTCTCTCAGTCTGGCTTCCATAAATTCCTGAGCAAACACATTTGAATAAGGGGGGTTTCTTATTTCAAATGATGTTACCCACTATCAGCTATTTTCTGGTACCCACCTATGATTTCCAGACAATATTACCACATGTGACAGATAACATACGTTTTCCATATATGGTTGGGATGACACTATCAATTTGTGGTATATCTCCACCATACAGGCTTAGGGCCTGATTCAGAGCCGCTCGTAAGCGGCCGCTCGTTCGTTCTGACCAATGTTCGCACATCTGCGCATGCGTAGGGATTGTAATACGCATGCTTGAACCAGTCAGTGCGGCCGAAAATCATTTGTTCGCTATATAGCGAATGCCTGCTATTTTGAGTGACAGAAGGAAGCGTATGTGGGTGGTAACAGGGGAAGGTGCTTGAAAACGGGGGTGTGGAATTAGCTCGCAGGCGTGCTTAAAGGTCAAAACGGGCGTTTTAAGGGAGTGCATAATTAATACAGCAGCGTCATTGACCACGTCACTTGGTTTTTTTTTACCCCGAACTGATCGCAAAATAGCGGTTGAAAAAACCAGCCACAAGAATAGCGAGCAGTTCATACGCTGTTCGATGTGCTCGATTAATCTAATAAATAGCGGACATGACGTAGGATGCGAGCGGCCAGGGGGCGTATTTTTCAAAATTACAACCGCAAGTTTTGCTCGCTCGTTCAGACTTAGAGGCGTGAACAGACCGCAATTAGCGAACGGTTCATTAGAATAGCCACCCCTTGTTTTAGAACGAACGACCACAAATAGCGAGCGGCTCTGAATCAGGCCCTTAATCCTTGTTAGAAGTTCCATCTTTCAAAAGATGTGCCTCCTTAGTAGTTATTGCCCGGTGATTACCAGACTTAAAGAGTACACTATTGTGTCAAAAAAAATGGGTTACCTCAGTTATTGTGATAGATTTTCTAACTTACAAAATGGTAGGCCTTTCTCAGCTATTATATTATTCCCACATATTCTAAGTGCTTAAATCGAGACAGCGATAATTAGCAAAAAAAATAAAAATACTTTATCGTTTTGAAGCCCAATTGTTTTTAAGGAAAATCTCTGCATAGAATCCTGCTCTTTGCACTTTTGTAAAAGTGAATTAATGCCAAAGCAAGAAACACTAAGTATTTCTTGTGGTGTTTATAAAAAAAAAAAAAAAAATCACATTTGCTTTTAGTTGGCTTTCTTGCAGTTTTCAGGATTTCTTTTTTTTTACCCATTTTCATTTTGTTTGATATAGTAGAAGCAAAAAGACTAATGGTAGTCATCAAAATAAATTGTAATTTTTTTGGGGGTACTGCATAAAAATAAATTGTGATATTGATGTTGTGAGGAGTTCAAGAGTTGAGAAATGGGCTCAGCACAGGACCCTCAGCAGTGAAAGGGTTAAAGGTGAAGACTTTTCTGCTGCTGAATTCTATGCTACTATGTATCTACATAAACTGCATTGTAATATGGTCGTACTGTATAATAACTGGATTTCTGTAAGTGAAGTAGACAAATTTGCCAGATTGAAGATTTGTCTTCTTTTTAGTATGTCACAAATGTTTTTATAATCTCATCCACAGCTACAGCTAGCACTTCTTGCCAATTGTTAGACATATCTGCTATATTCTTTAAAATCAATTAAAAAATCATAGACTTCAAGATCTACAAATCCATGTGAAACTTACTATACTCTTACATTACCATCTGTGCTCCACCAGTGACATTTTATTTATCTTTTATCTCACAACTCTCATTCACTAAAACAATTAAGAATTCATTCATTTGACCCACATTTATTACACTTGAAATCTCACTCCATTAGCCAAATATTGGCCTCCTTCAAGCATGTCTTAGACTTCCCTTGTGCATTCTCCTTTTCTATTATCAATCTCCTGCCAGTAGCTGTACTACAGCCAAAGCCGCCTTACCCCTTAAAGTGATGTTTGCTTTTATGAGTTATTTTTGTCTAACTATTCCCAAAGTACAGAAGAACAGAAGAACCAACATAGAAATAGCCCTAATACAATGTGTGTGTGTTCAGAGGTGTCACTTACCTCCATGGCACCTGGTGTAGCAGGAGTAGTTGTATTGCATACCGTAGGCACGTGGCCGAAAGGGGATGTGGCTTTGTGGAAAGGGGCATGGCCTCGTATCATGAAGCCACACCCCTTTATGTATGCTGATCTTGGGGGCGTTACCGCCTCCCATTCTCGGCACACAGTGGGTTTTCCCAGCACTCCTGCAGCTGCTGGGGCATCCCACATCTCTCCCTGCCTCTCTCCATGTCACGGTGACACCATCCCATGGGGTGACACCAAAATAGCAGAGCAGCTATGCTATTTTGGTGTCACCCCCTCGGATGGTGTCACCCAGTGCGGCCCGCGCCCCCCCTAGTGACGCCAGTGTGTGTGTGTGTATATATATATATATATATATATCAAGGGTTGATCAGCTGCATTCCGGTCTCATGATAATTAATGACAGTAGCATTGGTTTAATTCAACATTTAAGCGCTTTTATTGCGCCTTCGTCACGAAACAGCATCATACAAATAAAATACAAAACACTTTGTTACTTTCTCACCATGCTTGTTAGATGCCGCTGTCCCACCTCCAATCTCCGTGGATGGTGCTGGAAAGTGACGTCAACAATGTGCTCCGCGTTGCTAAGTAACCTTAAAGAGTGCATAAACAAAGGACATGTAAATGGATATATAAATGGAAAAACTGCTCTCTTTCTATAAAGTGCTGTCTTAAGGATAAATATGAGTCATAATATACTATTGCGTCTCCTTAAGGTTTGTAAAGTAAAACACGTCTTAGTAAATAAATGCTAATGGTTACCGGCAGATATATATCAGCAATTATTAAGCACCACATGAAGCATTAAAATAAGATCACAAGAGAAATGCGAATATTTAAACAATGATATTTACAGAAAACAATGTAATCCCAGTGTCTCATTGAGACACTGGGGTGCCAATGTTCCTACCCTGTCAATCCACTTTGCTTCCAACTGTAGGAGCAGTTTCCCTCTATCCCCTCCTCTGGTCAATATGGGGGCCTGATGGTCAAATCGTACCGTAGGTACGAATGATAGTCCCCGTAGGATTCCCCCTATTTTTAAAACCAGCACTGAACTCAAATTCGGCTGGGGTGTAATGCCACAGTCAGGGGACCCTATCACTGGGTCTCCCCAGCCAAAGCATTATCACTCTAAGTCGGTCAGCCCAAGCCGGGGATCTCAGGGCAGGTGGGGACCCCTTCAATAAAGGGATCCCCCATCTCAGGAGCACCTCAGGCTTAAGCTGAATCCTGGGGCTCATTTTTCCGCACCCCTGGGCGCTAATAGTGTTGAATAGGTAACCCATTGGATTACTACTTGGAGAAGGGGACTGAACATCTGGCAGCAAGTAAGTATGTGTGAGTGTGGTAGGTATGTAATAACATTTTACTTACTGCGGTGTGTGTGTTTTTTTAACTATTTTTTTACAGCAAGGGGTACAAGTGCTGGCCGACTGCTGGAACTTGTAGTTCCACAAGTGCCCAAGGGCAGGCACGCTGGCACCTGTAGTACCACTGTAAAAAACAATAGTTTACTTCTATTTTGAACACTATAACCCTGCACCCACACCCAGGGGTGCAGGGAAGAGCCCCGGGCTTCAGCTTAAGCATAGGGTGCTCGGGAGAGGGAAGACCCCTTTATTGGGGGGTCCCCACCTCCCCTGACATCCCTGGCTTGGGCTGACCAGCTTGGAGTGATAATGCTTTGGCCAGGGAGATCTGGCGGAAAGGGTATCCTGGCTTAGGCACTACACCCTGCCCGGATTTGAGTCCGGCGCAGATCTTAAAAATAGGGGGAGCCCTACGCAATTCCCCCCCCCCTTATTTTTAAAACCAAGACTGGCTCAGCAGCCCAGTGCTGGTTCCTAAAATACGGGGGAACCCTACTCAATTTTTCACCCATAGTTTTAGGAACCAAGACTGGCTGAGCAGCCCGGGGCTGGTTATGCTTTTTGGGGTGGGACCTTACATCATTTAAAGAAAAAAAAAAATACACTTAAGGCAGTTTTCATGCACAAACATACACAAATCACACTGATCTGTGTATGTTTCTGCTAAACTCGCAGCTCAGGAGGTGGTCTATTTGAAACTTCTATTTAGGTCCGAGTTTGCTACAATTACACCCAAGATTGTAATCATGATTCCTGGTAAATTCCTGAGTTGTATCTTTTTCACTGAAAGTACTTTCGAGTTTGGCTGATGGTGTATTTAATCGTTTTTGCATCTAACCTGAGTTTTTTAGTGTAAATCTCTCCCAAACTCATCCGAGTTTGTCTTTAGTAAATTTGCGAATTGAAAATAATGCCTAAACACACCTAAGAGTGCAATCTCGACCAAACTCGAAACTTACTAAATTTACCCCCAGAAACAGAAAAGGTCTGCTTTGCAAGAAATGTTTTGGGGTGCAGATGATGGGGATACCACCACACACAGAACAGTAATATGCGCTGCCTCGCAACACACACTTCTTAAAATATTCAATTTCAATTGAATTAGAAAAGATTGAAAGTTTTTTTAAACAACCTGACAAAAAATGTATTTGCAATTATTATTAGTTTTGTTTATACTAAGAAAAGAAGTATTCTGTTTTTGGGGTGCAGCTCAGACAAATCAGAGTACATTTTTTTAACAAATGATCTTGAAATTAACACTGACTCTGCCCTCATACACAAGAGACAAACAATATATTGCTGCGTAGATAGATTCCTTGTGGGAAAACAAAAGTGCAAGTTCACTTTAACAAACAATCAAGAGCCTATTTTATTTTTTGTAGCACCACACGCAGTAGCCTGTTTGTGTGCAGTTTGCAGGGGATGTAGCTGAGATCCCGACCATTGAGATGATGGTGCTCAGAATGCCGTCGCCAGAATCCCGACATCAGTCAGAAACTCGGCATCAGCATCCCGACTGCCGCCATCCCGATGGTAAGTATTAAGGCTATGTATTAAGAAGGGAGAGGGAAGGACTGTTATATGCAATTCAAAACACGTGACACCCAACATTTCTGCGATTAAATTTTTCTCGTTCTGGGATCCGAACTTGGCGGGAAGACCCAAGCCAGGGCTTGGATCCACTCGTAAACCCCTAAGTTTGGGTGTGTTAGTTCTTTTTAAAAACCGAACCACTCATGTCTAGTAGGAAGTCATCAATGTAGTGAGCCACCCTGACTTCTCCAGAAACTGCGGCCACACACCAATGCAGAAATATGCACTCGAAAAAAGCATAAGAGACCAAGCAGCCCATAGGCAAACATCTGTCTATGTAGTATCCCTCTGGTTTGCGGAACTCCATAAACCTGAAAGAATCAGAGTGCAAGGCACAAAGCTGACTAAACATCTTTTTTGGCTAGTAATGACCTAGGCCATACATCCCTAATGAGAGCCAGCACCATGTCAAAAGATTGTTACTCCACACGGCACAATTCCTAAGGAATTGCAACATTTACACAAGTGCCAGGAGGGTGTGAGAGATGTTGAATCAACCTGTATTTAACTGGCTATTTCTTTGGGGCTACACCCACAGGAGGAAGAACCATGCCCGCTAATATAGGAAAAGGATAAGGTCCAACCGTGCAACCCAGCCCAGTTAATCTGCATCACATCATTTAACCACTATGAAACTACTTTCCTACTTCCATTATGTAGGCTAACAAAAATTCACATAAGAAATGTGAAACTTAAAGAGGAAATTACACCAGCACTTTAAAGGGGGTAATACATGGAAAATCCCTCATTGTTTATTCTCCATACTCATTTCAAAGCCTTCAGTCCAGTTACTCTTTAAACTCACTCCACTGAGACCATAGTATACATTACACTGTGGGTTTCACTTTCAACAATTAGAGTCCTACCTACAGTATACAATTATAAACCTGGGGGAAACTAATTTAAGTGTACTAGATGATATTTGTTAAATTACTATACACTACAAACTACCTTAGCACCTACCTCATTCTTCACACTTTTGCCGCTTCACATATCACCAATTCACTCATACTCTACAGACGGACTGGCCATCTGGCACTTCTGGCAAATGACAGTAGGGCTGATGGCCAGGTGGACCAGTTGAGGCATGAGAAGACCTGGCTGAGCAGCTCCACCTCCCGATGCTCTGCTCAAATGGCAAGCTGAAGGGGGCCATCTTCCTTGTCAAAGTTACATGGGTGGTACATAGGGGCCCTTACAAACTTACCGTGCAGCCTACAGTGCAGCACACGGCTCCTGTCACTGAGGAGTCAGCACTTTGGTGTTAACCCTCATCAAGTGACACCCGGGTTCGGTCTGCACCCCTCTTGTGATGCCACTGAATACATTATAACATTTACTGCACTTGTTATACTGCATACTGCCACCCACATGTACAGTTAAAATCAGCCTTGACTGCCATAGACAATATTAATTTTACTAGTATAACGTTATAGATAAAAAGCACAGGCATACAGGACTATACAGCAATGTATATATTTTACTTCCATAACAAAGAACATTCACCTATAAATGAAGTGTTCCATTTACTGACATACATAGAGGGGAATTCAATTAGAGGCGAAAAGCCAAATTCGCCTGTTTTTTTGTGAAAAATGCTCCTAAAAAAAATTAGCCAAATTCAATTCCAGGACAATTTCGCCTAAGTGGAAACAATTCTCCAAAAATGATTCACCAATCAATAGCTGATGAAAAGAAATGTAAAATCTTTATTTTGCGGTGCAAATGTGGGGAAACAACTCAGACTCCTTGGGACAGCCCCCCAAAGGACAAATCTGCAAAAAAAACAGAAACAAAAACCTAAGAACACCCCAAAAAAGACATGTCATTTTTGGGGTGAAAATTTAAAAAGTGGAGGGATAAACATAAAAGTAGCGAAATAGACTTCTAGGGGTCCCCAAGTATGGGGTCATGTGTTTTGGGGATTGCAGGAGCATGCAGCAGGTGGATTTTTCATGTTTTTTAAAAGTTCACTTTAGAGACATAAAAATATGCTAGCACCTATTTTCAAGCACCCCAAATTTGACAGGACTACTTATTTTCACCCAAAATTACTGCTTTATGCCATTCTTCACCACTTTTACAAAGATGCTAATAGCAAGCAATTTACACAACTTAAGTACCCAAAATAGTCTTATTAGGGCTATTAGTACACATCTATATTGATTCCCTAGGTTAATATATCTTTTTCTGGGGTACAGACTGATTTCCCCAATTGTGTCAGTACTTTTCGCCTGTTCCGCATTCGCCTATTTCCGTTTTCGCCTGTTTTGCAATTGAATTAGGCGAAAAGCGGGGACGAGCACGGAATAAATTCGCCTCTGAAACAGGCAAATGAAGCGAACAGTCGGACAGGCAAAAACTTCGCCTATAATTGAATATGGCTCATAAAGCCACTACAGTTTGTTGCAATTTTGGAACATTATGTAATATTTAGTTGTAACATACAATAGATCCCTGCTAACAAATGGATACAGTTGATGTCTGCCACCTCAGACGTGACAGAGGAATATAGCACACAGACAAGGGAAGAGAGTTGCACATCCCGGGATTAGTGTAGCCTATAGGGGAATCAGTTTTTTCTAGCTTCATTAAATTACTGCAGTTAACTATCCTCATAGATAATTATAGTGATGGCTTTATAGTGGTATTTTAGTTGAAGCAAGAGATATCTGCAATAGATCCAGCTTTAGCTTATTGTTAAATAGTCCCAATACTTATATTTGTCATTTCCTCAATATTTAGGGCAAATAAACGGACACTAAATAATCAGCAGAAAAATATAAGAAAGTTCACGTTTATAGAAAATGTTCCAAAAAATCCTGCAGATAGAACAGTTAAAAAAAGAGGTGAGCTCTACAGTCAGAAAAATACATTTAAAAAATACTTCATTGTCCATATTGTTTGTTCTTTACAACTCACTAGAGCTCTTCAGCAGGTCATATAACATTCCATAACGGTAAAAAGTTTTGTTGTTGATTTGTAGTGTGAATTATCGGATGAAATACCAGGCAATACCTGTTTTTTATCTTCTGCAGTGTACAAATAGATTAGGTTGCATTTAACTTTCCCAGCTACGGATTTTGCTACACTAGAAAATGCAGTGTTTTTTTCATGCTTGTTTTTACCATTTACATTTGTCAGATTACCTTTATATCTCCTGTGCAAGGAAGTGTGAAATAGAAAGCTATGAAAATGCCCTGAAATTGCTAAACCCATACAAGCGAGTGACTCTTTCCGGCACCTTTCTGGAGGCAGTAATTAGAAGGCTTGTTTAACTTCTCGTGGTTAACAAATAATTCTGTATGATTAGCCACCATACTGCTATATGGGACATAGGTGCCTTCTGTTCTGGATTTATTATGTTGATGTATTCCAAAAATATGCAGGTTCCTAAATTGTAGCTTGTCTTCTCCTAAGATGGGTATTTTTATTTTAATTTATTCACCACGATTAAAATGTTCTCAGATGTTTGCCTACCATCTGTTTTATATGCTATTTTGGAGCCAACAGAAGAACTTTAAATCATAATTCAACACATTCAGTATCAGTTTTATAACAGATCTTCAATTGTACTGTACAGTATATGCATAGAAATAAAACAAACTATTCCTTGCACAAGTTAAGCTATATCTGAGAACTTTTCATGCGTGCAACATTTGAAGATAACACCTAGGGATATAGGACCTCATTCAGAGGCGGTCGTTAGTTGCAAGCGGTCGCACTGAATCAGGGGGGGCGCTTGCATCCTGAACGACCGCCTCCTTGTCAATCGCTAAGCTGTAGGTTAACACCCACAGCTCTAGCGACCGACATGGGTGATAGTCACGATGGTCAAGACCATCGCGACCAACGGGGCTTACGACCAGACCCTAAGGTTGGGTCTGGGCACTCGTAAGATCCAGGGAACTTCCTGCTCTGATCGAGCAGGAAGCTCCCCACTGACATCAGCAATGATGTCAGTGGGACCGCCTCCAAACGACAAGCGTTCCAGCGGGAATGCCTCAGTTTGGGCAGGCACGCCCCCTGCCCGCCTCCCAAACAGGGCGAGCTGTCACTCACCATCGACAGCTTGCCCCGTCTGCTGCGAGACCCCTAGCGACGGAGCATCCATCGCTAGCCAGGTCTTGTGCATGCGCACGACGGAGCCGGCTCCATTGTGCGCATGCCCAGTGGGGCAACATCGAGTCGTTGCGAGCGCTCAGCGCTTGCAACCGACTCTGAATGACCCCCATATTTACTAGAGGTCGATTTTAATAGATATAAATCGATGTTGTGTTTCTGGGGCTAAATCAAAAATTTACTAATAGACCATATTTAAATTGTTTTTTAAGTGTTAGTAAATGTGTGATTTAGCCCCAGAAACACAACATCGATTCCGATCGATTTATATCGATTTAAAATATAATTTAAATATACCCCTAGAATATTATATAGCAAATAAATAAGTGTTCATCATCAAGAATGGTAATGTCAGGAAATAAATGTCAGAATTTGTCTATGTGCATGTTGGTTACAGGGTGGAATACAGAGGGTTAAAAGGGTAGTTGCTTTGAGGTGAGAGGGTTCTTCTTCTCAACCCAAAATAAAAAACATGTCGCTAAGAGATTACCAAAAAACACTTCTGAACCCTCTGTGAGAGTTCCAGTAGTGATTAGATCTATTTGCCAACCAACCATCTGGTATGCCTATAGGTCAGCCTTATACTTTGTCCCTGACCCTCCCACTACTCCAGCATTGTAAATCACCAAGGCAAAAATGCTCTTTCCCAGTCAGGCTTTCTCCAACCAACAAAACAGGTTAGCTGTGACATATATAATACAAAGCTATTCCAGAGTGATGAGAAAAAGAAGATTGTAGAAGGAGCATACTGTAGTCTGAAAGCCTACCTTGGAAGGCAAGCTGGGCTGTCATAGGGGTGTGTCATGATATGCTGATATTCATATTGTTGACATGAGAATGTTGACAAGGTCATAATGTCGAAATCACCATATTGACATTCATCATGTTGACATGTCATCCCTGGTGAACCAGGGGTGACTTATCTACTCCCAATGGCTGCAGTGGCTCCAGCGGTGTCTTCCCAGTCCCAATGACCATGTGAGTGCCACTTCCATTGGAGTCTGATTGAGCAGTGTTCTGGTGAGTATACCTTCCCTATCCTTAACCCAAACTCTACCCAGGGCCAGTGTTTTAACCCACAACAGTTAACCTTAATTAAATATTTCCTGGCTCAGTCTGCTGCCTGTCTTACAGTTTGATAGGTGCAGTGGCAGAGGATAGATGGCTGGAGCTGCCTCTGTAGACTGCAACAGTAAATGGACCCGGTGGTGGTAAAGACAAGCAACGAGGAGGGCTCCTCTCCAACCAGGCACCCCCCTCAATGCTTAGCCTGCAGAAGTGCCCAGAACAAGCACTCGCTATGGTGCCCTCCCACTCTGAACACACTTAACCACCATTTACTGAGCACACGTAACCCCCCTTACTAGGTACACTTACTTCCCACTCCTACTGGGCACTTTTATTTCTCACTTCTACTGGGTACTCTTACCATCACCCCCACACTACTGAGAACACTCGTCCTTTACTGTGCATGTGTGCGAGGCACACTTACACCCCATCTCCCATGTATGTGCTGCAGCCTTCCCTACCCTCCATTGTGGTATGGCCACAGGACAGGAACCCCCTCCTTTGCTGGACCCACTAAGCCCAGTCCACACCCACTGTGCATGCACTACACCCCAACCCCATACACCCACTGCCAGGGGATCACTACAAACACTTACCATGCATGCATCTCCCAGGGTTCCGCTGCCTCCTGCCAGCCACACAGTATGGACATTGATTATGTCCATTCTATTCTCCTCTCCCAGTCCAGCTGCTGTCTGCTACATGCATTGCAGTGACCAATGCGGGTGATGTCAGGTCAGAGACCGGGCTGGCAAGGGAGGTGGGAAGTAGCAGAACAGAGGAGGGACTGATGCGGAGCGTACCAGAAGGAGGAGGGACAGAGCCAGGGGGAAGGCAGATCGGACCAGAAGGAGGGATGGAGCTAGGGAGAAACTGTCAACGACGGTCAGTAGTGGCTGTGAGAGGATAAATTTGACCCAGACAGCGCTCCTGGCCAGAGCAGGCACCCTAAACCAACCCAACCTCTAGTGCCTAACCCTAACCACCAGCCCCCCCGTAGCCTAATCATAATCTTCCCCTAGTGCCTAACTCTCCTGTCCCACAGTCTAACCCTATTGTCGATATTTGGCATGTTGAAATTCTGACTATGTTGATATGTTGCCTGTTGAGATTTTAAAAGTCAACATCATAAATGTTGAGATTGTGGTGTCAACATTGTTAATGTCCACCTAATGACTACATCCCTGTCACAGTACAGAACTTGCTTTTATACCTCAAACCTCTTCTGCTGTGCAAAATCTGCCACAAAAACAGCATTTATTAAAACTAAACACTTTCTCCAGAGTTTCTATGGCCTGAGTGATCCTTGGTTGTTTGCTAACTACAGAAAAAATTGCTCAAAGCAGCTTCTATGTGATATACCCTTGCTGTAAAAGCCCTTTCTCCAGGGCTCAACATGTTGGAGAAATCAATGAAGTGTGCTGACAGACAGTGCAGCTTAGATGAAACTGAATGGCTAACATTGACTACCATAGTTCCTGCACTAGGGTGGATGGGGATTTATCCTAAAAAATAAATAATTGTCATTCTATAAATCAATGTATTAAAATGGGAATTGATCAAATTTTTTTGTATTTCAAATAGAGTCCTCTAGCTGTCAGGAATTATTTAAAAGATAAATGGAGAGAAAAAAAAGTAATTAAAACCAATGATGATAGCAGGGATTGCTTAATGGTGACATTTATCACTTATGCTAAATATGCTGTAACTTCCCACCTAAAAAAATCACAAAAGTCATGCACAAATAGGTCAAGAGTGTGTTCCTTCTTTCTTACATACTTATAGACTCAACATAACACATTCAACATAATAATATAAATATACAAATATAATGAAAGTATAACAAAATAATCCCTTTCATATCCTGTAATGTTATAAATCCATATTTTGTCTGGTAAAGTACCCATTGTATTAGTGTGAAACTGTGAACAGATGAGGTAGTTTCTCTGGCGGGTGTTGAAACTAAATTAAAACATTTTAAAATAGCAGATAAAAAAAAATATATGAGCTGGAGGAAAGGGAGGCGGACCCCTGAGGCTGGCCCTCTAAGCCTCTGAACCCTATAGCAACGGCACCCACAGCACACTCTATAGTTGCTCCCTAGCTTTTGCCTGTAGTTAGCAGAAATGCTGGACACACTTAGTTATCGGAAATTATCTGTGTGCAGGTGTTTATACTGGTGAGTTATATACAGTAGGCACACATCAGCGGATGACTAGAACTATGGAAAACCCAGTTACTTAACCAGTGGTGTTGGTTTATCAATAGGTAGCAGGTACAGCAGTACTCACTGTTACATTTACTTTGGTAAAGGAGTGGAGCAGGGTTCTATTAAGTTCACCAGCCGGTGAATGTATGCTGCAAATGGGTAGCAGTGCAGGTATCTGGAAAGCGTTATACAGGTATACACTGGGGTCTCTCACAAGCTAAGCAGGAAATTTCTGTCTCCCACTATGTCACTCTTACACAAAAACAAGATGGCCACTGCACATGCTCAGTAGTGACCTAGGCCATTTTGGTACAGGGAATGAAGTCTCCCTGAAGGGAAGCTAAGTTGGAGTCTGTTTAGTAGTGCTCTACTCGACATTATTAGCATTCACCACCATACTGCTTAGCTATGTCTTTGAGGTTTTAAGTTGGTTGTGGTACAAATTGTCGATATTTAGAATGTTGACACCAGAAGGTTGACTTGTTATGAATGTTGACATCTAGAATGTTGACATGGACGGGAGGTTGAAATGTCAAAAATGACTAAATTAGTATCTACCAGATGTCTTCTAAAATAGTGTCTTATGTTAATGTGCTTAGAACAACAATGATGTTTGGTACTGGAAGACAAGTCAGTTGCACCTTTGTTGTCACAGTGTCATTTGGACTAAGAATACCAAGCTCACAAAGTCTCCTTTAGCCACAATGCCTCCATGGCTGCTTCTCTAAGTGCCATGTACGCTTCAGTAGTTGATAAGGCAACAGTGGAAGATTTCTTGCTTGCTCATCTGATCTTCAAATGACCTCACAGAAACTAAAAACTTCCAGTCTTCGTGAACTTAAAGTTTTAAGGAGTTTGTGCACTTTAGGTATCTGATGATATGTTTAACAGCTGATCAATATGTTTAGCAGCTGATTAATACTCTCTTCCAGGGTTGATTGCAAATTGTCTGACAGAGCTGAGCATGGGTGATGTCTGTACGTGTGCCAAAACTTGCATACATTAAAGACCCAATTGCACTTTGATAAGGACCATGGACCTCATTCAGAGCACGCTCGTTCCGAGCGATGTTCGCACATCTGCGCATGCGTACGGTTTTTAGTACGCATGCGCGAACCAGTCAGTGCGGCCGAAAATCGTTTGTTCGCTATATAGCGAGGGCCTGCAAATTTGAGTGACAGAATGAGGTGTACGTGGGTGGTAACAGGGGAAGATGCTTGAAAACGGGGAGTGGAGATCAGAACGCAGGCGTGCTTAAAGGTCAAAGCGGGCGTTTTATGGGTGTGCATAATTAAAACAGCAGCGTCATTGACCACGTCACTTGGTTGATTTATAGTCAGAACTGCTCGCAAAACTGTGGTAGGAAAAACCAACCACAAGAATAGCGAGCAGTTCATACGCTGTTCGATGTACTGGATTAATCAAATAAATAGCGGACATGACGTATGATGCGAGCGGCCAGGGGGCGTTTTTATCAAAATTTCGACCGCAAGTTTTGCTCGCTCGTTCAGACTTAGAGGCGTGAACAGACCGCAAAGTGCAAATGGTTCATTTGAATAGCCACCCCTTTTTTTAAAACGAACGACCGCAAATAGCGAGCGGCTCTGAATGAGGGCCCATGTCTTTGCCTTCATTGTTGTACACATAGCTTTTATAATTTTTTTTTCTTTTTTTATAATAATTTTTATTCAAGATTCAGAGATGTACAAGAAAGATAACCAAAGCAGTGATAATAATAGAAATAATAATACAAGGTAATACATTTAAGTCAAAGGCACTGAATCTAATTTTAAACATGGGAAAAGGGGAGGGAGGAGGTGGTGTGGCAGTCTACCGAAGGGAAGAAGTAGAAAGTGTCTACAAGGAGGCAAAAATAATCCAAGGACAGATCGGTCTATAATCAAAAGAAAGGGATGTGGATGCAATTCAATTGAGCCCAAAGTTTCCAAATTTTTCACAAATTATGTGGAGGAATTTTAAGGAAACTTTTCATAAATTTCATGTGATAGGTATACCAAAATTTTGATTTAAGAGCATGAATAGTAGTTTTTATAGTTTTCATGTTTTTGTTCGGGATGGGATTCGGGATTAAAAAATGCTCATTCCAGGGATCCCCGGGATTGAGGGCCTGATTCAGACCCGCTCACTATATGCATACGGTCGTTGGATGCATATGCAAATTTGCCAAAGTGACGCCATGGGAAGAGAACGCTCGCCAAGGCATAAGCACCCCCACCATGTCTTAGCAAGCGGCCACTTTGTCTGAGCATTACGCCCAATCACGCAGGCAGAGCCGCCCACCAGCACACATCTTCTCCAGGAAGTGTATTAAAACATTGTACATCGACCACCATCAGATGCTAATGCAGTGCTTGCGGTTGCTTTTCTCTACCGCAAGCATTGCGAGGAAATCACTGTAAAAAAAAGGCAAGTGATGTGTACTATGACGCTGCCTGTTAATTATGCATGCCTCTAAAACGGCGTTGAAACATTCAGCATGCCTGCGTTCGCATCTGCAACCCCCCGTTATTAATGTCCTGCCCCTGTTACCACCCACAAATGGCCTCTCCTGTCACTCATTACCCTGGGCTGCCTTTGCTAGGCGAGCGAGAGTGTTGCGATCGCAGTGTGTAGTTCGCGCACGCGCAGAACGAAGCGTGTGCATGCGCATACGCAGAATATCGGGCCGCTTGCGAATGCACAGAGCGAGCAAGCAGATCTGAATCAGGCCCTGAGTTGGTCAAAGAAAATATTATTTATTCTGTACTTTTTCTAAGATATAATTTTTTTCGCTATCTGTAAGTGGAACCAAATAGTGCTTCATCATGGAAGCAAGATAAAAGAAATAAGTCAGCATTAATTTAGCTGGCAGTCACCACAAATATATTGTTAAATGGACCCAGGACAGTGGCGGAACAAGAGAGTGGTGGGCCCAGATGCAAGAATATGTTTGGGGCCCCCTATGCATTGTCCCCAATAGTAGTCCCCCCTATGCATTGCCCCCAGTAGTAATGCCCCTATGCATTGTGCCCAGTAGAAGTCCCCCCTATGCAGTGCCCTCAGTAGTAGTCCCCCCTATGCATTGCCCCCAGTAGTAGTCCCTCCTGTAGAGTGCCCCCAGTAGCGGCCACCCCCCCCATACAGTGCCCCCAGTAGCGGCCCCCCCTATACAGTGCCCCTAGTAGCGGCCAACTCCCTATACAGTGTCCCCAGTAGCGCTGTGCTACTATGCTGTGCCAGTTCCCGTGCCCCTTACACACACACAAAAATCCCACAACTTACCTGAATCCCCGCTCCTGCCGTGCCTACCGCTGTCTTCTCCTCCCGGCCTGCTCATCTGCACTATGGGAGAGACATCATGATGTCTATCCCGTCACCAGCTGTGGGGGGAGCCCTCCGTGGATGCAGCAGCCAATGAGAGTCTGTCTGACTGTGTGTTTGTTACTGTGTAGTGCTATCCACTCTCATTGTGGTCTGCATTAAACTTGTGGTGCCCATGGGACACTAGCGGCGAGTGCAGCGCCGGCTATAGGCCCCTGCACCACAGCGGGCCCCAGTGCAAGCCACCGACTACACTGCCGCTAGTTCCGCCACTGACCCAGGAGGCAATTTAGCTGTAATGAGAGTTGGTTCAAGTCATTAAAATTATGTGATCTTGTAAATGTCAGGAGAAAAGAAGACAATGGCCCTCATTCAGAGCCGCTCGCTCTGAATGAGGGGCGTCCTCCATAAAAATGGAGCGTCCTCCTGGACGCTCGTATAGCTGTGGGTCACCACCCACAGCACATACGAGTGTGCAGGATGATGGTATCGCGACCATCGCCAGTGCGACCAGAAGCCTGTGGTCGGGGTTTTCGACCTCAAGCCCTGGAGTGATTTTGGCTCTATCAGAGCCAAAATCACTCCCACTGACATCACTAGTGATGTCAGTGGGCCGGCTTTTGATGGTAGGCGTTCCCTTGGGAACGCCCCCGTCTGGGAGGCACCCCCCCCGGCACGCCCACCAAAGGGGGCGTGCTGTCAATCAACATCGACAGCACGCCCCCTTTGATCAGACACAACGAGCGAAGGAAAGTCGTTCGCTCATCGCATCTCGCGCATGTGCACGACGGAGCTCCCTCCGTCGTGCGCATGCTCAGTGCACACCATCGACCCACTTGCGAGCGGACAGCCGCTCGCGAGTGGGTCTGAATCAGGCCCTATGTCTTAAATGCCACGAAAGTCAGGACAATTACTGTGTGCTTGAGGATCAATGGAAAAACAAACACAGATGACATACTATTTGTGACTGATCTAGGAAACAATCTGATTGCCATCAGTGTACTGGAGAAGAAGTGATACAAGGTCCAATTCCCAGTGTGTACAACAAAAGAGGGACTGTTATAGCAAGAACAACTAGGTGCCAACAACTGTACATCCTGGATACCGTGGAGAGTTGTGCGATGGTGGCCTCTGATTCTAACCAGTCCATGGAGCTGTGGCATATGGGTACTGGGTCACAGAGGGTATGACAGTGTTGGGGATGTCAGTTGACAACCCAGAGAGACCTGAATGTGAAAGTTGCGTGAAAGGTAAGTAAACACATTAACAATTCCGAATGCAGCACCAGGGGTAAAAGCACCATTGGAACTAGAGCACACAGACGTGTGTGGACTGATGGAAATGGAGTCAATGAGTGTTAATCGTCACTTCATAGATAACTGTCACACGCCGGCCTGGAGACCCCAGAATCAGACCCCGTCGCTTACCTGTGCGGGCGCTGACCCGCGCTGTCTTCCGGCTCCCGCGCTGTACGCTCCTTCCTCTTCTCCCAAGGCAGTCTCCGCTGTTGTCCTCTGGAGGGTCCCGCTGCAGTGCTGCTCCCACGCCGGCTCCTGCTGACCGCTGGTCCCCGCTGACTACCTCCAGGAAGCGCGGTCCATGGGCGCGGCCATCTTGGATTGCCCATGTGACCCCACTACCACCAATGAGGAGCCTTCTCCTTCTCTCTCAGCCTGTCAGCTCCCAGTGTCCACTATAAAAGGATCCCCAATGCTCACACAAGTTGCCAGTGCAACTAGTTTCTTAGTTTAGCTAAGCAAGCCTTCCCACTGCGCTCCAGCCGCTCCACGTAGCCGCTCAGCTACCAACGTCTACCCACGGCTAACCAGCCGCTCCACGTAGCCACTCAGCTACCAACGTCTACCCACGGCTATCCAGCCGCTCCACGTAGCCGCTCAGCTACCAACGTCTACCCACGGCTAACCAGCCGCTCCACGTAGCCACTCAGCTACCAACGTCTACCCACGGCTATCCAGCCGCTCCACGTAGCCACTCAGCTACCAACGTCTACCCACGGCTATCCAGCCGCTCCACGTAGCCACTCAGCTACCAACGTCTACCCACGGCTAACCAGCCACTCCACGTAGCCACTCAGCTACCAACGTCTACCCACGGCTAACCAGCCGCTCCACGTAGCCGCTCAGCTACCAACGTCTTCCCACGGCTAACCAGCCGCTCCACGTAGCCACTCAGCTACCAACGTCTACCCACGGCTATCCAGCCGCTCCACGTAGCCACTCAGCTACCAACGTCTACCCACGGCTATCCAGCCGCTCCACGTAGCCACTCAGCTACCAACGTCTACCCTCGGCTATCCAGCCGCTCCACGTAGCTTCCTAGCTACCTCGTTACTGCCGCATTCCTCAAATTCCTGTCAGTTCGCTGCACCCTCTCATGCGGAGAAACTTCATTAAGCCAAGTCTCCTCCAGCGAGCGTCTGCGACAAGTAATACAGATCCAAGGCCCAGTCCGGGAACACAGCTCCTAAATTCCACGCTTGTGACAGATAACGCTACAAGAATAATGCATGTATACTTCCTTAAAGACAAGAGTGAAGTAACCAGCAAAATTGTCATACTCTGAGGCCTTATGTTCCATCTTGTGACACTTGAAGTACTTGTACTTGGGCTTTTTGGGTATTGCACCCTTTCTTAGAAAGGCAGAATTCTCAGCATTGGTCTCAACCTGTATGCACTCTTGAAACTGCAGCAGTGTCGCCCATACAATGAAATGTTGATATCTTTGTAGGGCAGGACTCCAAAGCCACTATTAGGAAATCATATTCTGGAGTATGATTTTGCAGCATAGTAACTGCAACAACCTCATTGTCTACTTGGACACCTACTGATGTTAATTTCTTATAGATAGACAGCATTTTATTTAAACACTCATTGATAATCTTGCATTCACTTTGGTATGTGCTGTAGAAAGTATGCCTCAGGATGATTCTCCTCATTATACTTTTATCTTAATCAGATGTCTGCAAGCCACCCACATATTATGTTTAGATGTTTTCCCATGGATAATGGAAAACATGTGCTGTTCTACAGCTAAACCTTTGGCCCATATGGCTTATCTACCTCATAAGGGTTGGCGTGCTCCTCGGGATCACTGGTAACCCTCCACAAACTTTTCCAGCTTGAACTGGATCTCCATGTGAACTTCCATGCACCGTAGTTCTCGGATCCCATATTAGTCTCTGTACTATACATTATCCCTTAGTATGTATAAAGGGCATTTTCTCTTATGAACAGCTTCCTTTTATTTTGTGTCACTGCAGCTGCTCTCCTGGTTATGTTATTCTTTGCATGCTAGTGTCTGGGCCCATAAACTAAAAGCAGAACCTATAAATGTTGGCATAGGTGTAGGTGGTGTGCGATGGAGGTCAGCCCACACAGTAGGTAACTGAACAAGGCTCAGTGGTTTATTAACAAGTAGAAAACCGTATGTAGATAACACAGGGTTAATGCAGGTTTGACATCAGGTACACAATGCAGGCTGATAACAGGTGCCCAGAAGCAGCCAGAAACACATATGGTTAATACAGGTGTAGTGCATGTAGGATAGCACATACTATATATAGTATAATGAGTGGTGGCATTGGCTTATACACATCCAGTGATGGTGACACAGTGGATTATAGCAGGGTCTGTATCCCATATACAGCTATAGTACACGTCTTCTGAGATGGAGGAGATAAGATAAACTGGAATCCCATGCATGCGCAGTAATGCATTCAGTCAGGCTCGGAGGTCGCTCTGATGTCTACCTCTAATGAACAGAGGGCCTGATTCAGACCCGCTCACAAGCGGGTCGATGGTGGCCCAGTTCGCATGCGCGGCGTGTACACTGCACGTGCGCGAGCCCCAGAGTGAGCGCAAAAGCACTCTCTGTGGCTCACTACAAAAGGGGCGGCTGTCGATGTTGATTGAAAGCTCGCTCCGTTTTGTTAGCTTGGCCGAGGGGTTGGCTTCACAAATGGAGGTGTTCCCAAGCGAACGCCTGCCGTTTGTGGACGGCCCACTGACATCACCAGTGATGTCAGTGAGAGAGCTTCCGGCTCTATTAGAGCCAGAAGCTCTCTGGGGCTTGCGGCCACGAGACCCTACCACAAGGGTCTCGACGCAAGCCCGATGGTCGCGATGGTCTTGACCTTTGCGACCATCATCCTGGCCGCTCGCAATAGCTGTCGGTGGTCCCTGATTCAGAGCGAGCGCTCGCTTTTTGCGAGTGCCTCTGAATCAGGTCCAGAGTCCTGGACCCAATGGCAACAGAGGGAGAGGCACCCAAGCAGCGCACTTTAATCTCAACAACCCTAACAATAACCCTAAACCTGATCGCAGCCTAACCCTAACCCTAGAATCATCTTGTCATGTCAACACTCTATCATTGTCATATTGGGGGCGAGTCAACTCAGTGCGATGCTGAATAGCTCCAGGAAGGAGTACCCGGAGTTATTCAATTGACCACACTGTTAAGTCTGACTACAGGATTTCTGCTTTCACTCTCGTGAGGTGCAAGCAACCCAGGAGGACATTCATCTAGAGAAACACAAACATAGCACATTTCACATTAAGGTTTGAAGGCAATATTGCATACTAAACATGTTCTAAACTAGAATGTTGCTACACAGTATACTACTTTGTTCAAAGTGACTTGCAGCAATGTTTGTAATGGGGAGTCTGTGCAAAGTGGATTGTAAGCAGGGGCAGAACTATGGGAGACAATGGAGGCGCCTGCCGCCGGGCTCCAGCACTGAAGGGGCATCTCCTCCATTGCCCACAATATATTCACCCCACTTAGGGCTGTAAATATGTACCCGGAGTGTACCATCACGGCCGCCCAATACATGGTATTTTCCCTTTTTTTGGGGGAGAACCAAATTATAACTTGCCTCCGGACTTCTGGAATGAATTTACGCCACTGATTGTAAGGCGTTGTGTTGTAGGATAGGGATCTGTACAATGTGGATGAGGAATGGTCTGTTCAAAATGGCTGCTAGTGGAGATCACAAGGGTAGGCCCTAAGTCTGCTATCCTTTCAAGGGCCCACATTATTTCAACCTCACTGATTTGTATTACAGCTAACAAACCTGTTTAGAAAATGTCTGTACCTTTTGGATTTCAGAACTAATAAAGACCACTTTTCTAATAGTGACTAAGACAAAGTTATGTAAGTGGTCTAGTGTGTGATGTTCCCACAATGCAGTTATATGACTTGTGGTGGGTAGCACAATCTGAAATGTATGTACTCCAAGTTTATAGTGGAAGTCATAGACAAATATCACGGTAACATTAGAGCTATAAATTTGAGAGGACATTGCTGTTTTCCGAAAAGGGTCGCAATGTAATTTAACATATAGGAAAGAAGAAAAAACTCATTAAATATACGAACCAGGTCACATTTTTCTGCCAAGTAAAAGATAAAAAATGTAGCAACCTGCATGATTCATTAATTCCTGAAGCTGCTGATGTAGGTCATTGACAGCCTCCTGATCACTGGGGTGAGACAACCTGGTTTGACAGCAAAAAAATATCACTTGGTCCTGCAGGCTGACAGAGATTACGATGGTGCATTGGACTGAGGTGTAGAGCTTTGTGCTAGGCGAGGCGTGATACCACTCCTGATTTCATCAGCAGCATAAGGTCATTAGGATGCAGAGACTGTTATTATCCTTGTTTTTTTCCACTCTATAATGGAGCATTGCCTTTTCCATTGCAGTCCTTCAGAAGGTGCAGACAGGGCAGAATTTCAGAACGCACAGATTGCAATTGAAGTTGGGAAGCAAAGGTAATTTGCATAGATGCATTATCTTGAAAATGTGTTTGTCATAATGTGTTTCTTAAGAGACACTCGCTCAGCGACTAGCAAGCAGCTATATATCTGTACTGATATAAAGCATGAGAAAGTGACACTTCCTTTTGCACTTTCTAAACAGACAGTTGTAAATATTTCAGATGCATCCAAAAAGTTAGACAGTCCATATATGGGGAAAAAACACTCTTTACAATGAAATATAGGGTTTGTTTATTTTACCACATTGTGCATTCGTTTCACATTAAATTAAATTATATTTATGTAAATAACTATTTCTTACTGAATATTTTTTAAACTATACTGACACGCCCACAAAGGCCTATAATACTGAAATGTCTGATCTGTGTATGCTCAGAAAACCAGGATGGGAGTCTCTGAAAGATGGCATGGTATTGCTGGGCTCCCCACTAAATTTATATGGTGCATGGCGATGGAGTATTATGCTCTATGCTTCTGGTGACATTACCTCTAAGCATACATGCCAACATTCAGTTCCCTCCTTCCGGGAGGGAGCTGAATGTCTGTGCACAGCTGGGGGCGTGGCCAGGCGATGACGCGGTTTTAGGGGCGGAACCGGGGGCAAAGCCATGCGATCGCGTCATTGTGGCTCCGCCCCCTCTTCACAATGCCGAAAATATTGCCATTGTGAAGCAGAAGGCTGAGCCAAGATGACGCGATTCAGCGCGAATCGCGTCATCGGGCCCCCCGCTGCGGGGGTTTCTTGTAGTAGTTGGGGGGTCAGGGGGCAGCCAGGAGGCTTGCCTGCCTTTCCGGGGGGTCGGCAGCGGCACCCAATATTCAGGAGGCTCCCAACAAAATCGGGAGGGTAGGCAAGCCTGCCTCTGTGAAACATTACTTAAGTGATATAAGAAGTTTCAGCAAAAAAAGAAAAGGCCAATTTTCACATTTCAATGATATATCTATTTTGCAGAGATTATAATGTTTTCTTTGTAAAAAAACAACCAATTTTAATATTTTTACTTTCAAAATAGATTCCTTTTGGTAAAGGAGTTTAAAGTATTTTATGGTCATTAATACATAGGAATGAAATATTGCAAATATAGGCTAAGCAATATCCCTGTTCCAGGAGTTTTACAAAATAACTTTTTATATAATAATAATAATAATTGTTAATAGAGGTGCCAGCCCATATATTTATCCCAAAATGTTCATACTGGGGTAAATTTACTAAGAATCGTGTTTGACTCGTGTCTGTCCGTTTTTTTTAATTAAATGAGGAAATTTAGTAAGCTCCAGTGTTTGTCAGTATTGTGTTTCCCGATGGTGTATCTGATCATTCCTACCTGTGTTCAATCCCTGTGTTTCCCTTCCAAACAAGCAGCCTGCACATAGCATAGAGATAGGAGCAGGTTGCTTGTGTGTGAGTGTATGTAAAAGGTGAATATTGTCTTTTTAAATGATGTGGCCCCCCCCCCCAAAAAGCATAACCAGCCCCACGCTCCTGACCAGTCCTGGTTCTAAAAATATGGTGAAAAAATCTGCGGGTTTCCCACGTATTTTAGGAACCAGCAATGGGCTCCCAGAGCCGGTCCTGGTTTTAAAAATAGGGGGAAAATATGCATGATTTTTTTTTTAAACCAGCACCGGACTCAAATGTAGCAGGGTTGTAATGCCACAGCCAGGGGACCCTTTCACCGAGTCTCCCCGGCCAAAACAAGCTAGTCATCACAAGCCCGGGATCTCAGGGGAGGTGGGGACCCCACAAATAAAGGGGTCCCCCTCTCTGAGCACCCCAGGCTTACACTTATAATTAGAATTATACTATTGTTTTCTACAGTAGAACTACAGGTGCCAGTGTGCCTGCCCTTTGGCACTTGTGGAACTACAAGTGCCAGCAGGTGGCCGGCACCCGTATCCTCACTGTAAAAAAAAAAATACAGTACACACACAGTATAATATAAAAGTTTATTACATACCTAACACACTCACACAGACTTACCTTCTGCCAGATATTCATGTCCCCTTCTCCAGTAGAATTCCCACGGGTTTGCCTGTGAAAAAGAAAAACAATACTCACCTACCTCCTGTCATAGCTTTGGTCCCCTTCTCCTGTAGGCTACACACCTCGTCCCAGCTAATCAGTCTCAGGGCCTGATTCAATACGGATTGCAACTGTGATTGCAATAGCGATAACGCACGCAGTCCCACTGTGAAGATATGCTAATCCTCTGTGATCGCTATGCCATCGCAGCACAACATAAGGATGCCCACCTTTCCTTACACTCATCCGTAATACTTAAGACTGCGAAACCATCGGTAACATCGAATACAATCGCAGCTTCATGCACACTTGCAAAAGCTCTGACCTTACTCAGGAATTGCTAACCTTGTCGCACGCTATGAGTACACAAGCTGCGGTATGGCATTGCAGTGGATAATTTATACATGCCCCTGCAACGGTGTTGAAATGCACTGGCACGCCTTAATTTTGCCAACCACCCCCAAATGGTACTTTCCTGTCAATCACTCGATTGGTCTGCGTAGCCACTGTGACCGCAGTCCCGATCGCAGTGGAGTGTTCACGCACTGCGATGCATAAGCATGTGCAGAATGCAACAATCGGCCAATTGCATGCGTAATCGCAGTCGCGATCCTTGCTGAGTCAGGCCCTTAGAGTTGAGATCCGGCACAAAACCGAATCGGCTGTCAAGATATGGGTACGAGCGACCAGCTCACCAATGCAAAAGGCCCCATGGATAGCCATCGCAGAATTGAGTTGGAACAGGCACAACTCATTGGGGGAGGAGCAAATTGAAGGCAGGGCTAGAACCAAACATAGCAGCAGAGCAGGAGTGATTGGGTGCTTGCTATCGTCAGGGACACGAGCTATAAATGTCCACCCTTTTAGAGCTCGACTTGCCAAAAAATGTGTAGTGAAATCATGCTGCCCTCGCACAAAAAAAAGAAATGCCAGAGAGCCGCTGCGACACCACCGCTACCAGAGGACTAAAGGTGCCAAACAAAAGAAAGCAAAACCTGATGAAAAGCATTACTTTGCACACGCTTGCAAGCCAAAAATGCCTCCCACTGACTTCACGTGGCCCGGTAAAACCTAAAAGTGCCAGGGGCAATAGAGCAGACAGCTAAACCCTCCAATCTGGGGAGATGACCTGCCAACAGTGAGAGGAGCATGAATCACCAACCAGGGCAGCATTAGGGGCCAGATCATGAAACCAGGACCACTGAAAACTGGAGATCGCATCAGCAATGGAATTTTGGACCCCCGGGACATGGCAGGCAACAAAACAGATGTTAAAAGATAGCCACCTGAGCACCAATTGCGCCAAAAGCCACAGAATCAGCAACGATGAGGTTCATTGACGATTCACCACCTGCACCATGCCAAGATTGTCACACCAGAACGCTATGTGCCTGTTGCGCAAACGCTCACCCCACAGCTCTATAGAAACCATGATTGGGAACAGCTCTAGCAGAAGAAGATTCTTGTTGAGCCTGCCACTGACCTATTCAGCAGGCCAAGCAGCAGCTGACCAAGAACCTTCCAAGTACACTCCAAAGCCTGTGGATTTCGCTGCATCCATGAAAAGCTGCAACTGCACAATAAACAAAGGGGGAGCAGGCCGAAAACGCAAACCATTAAATTAGGCAATAAATTAGTCCCACGCTGCAAGATCCCAGCAAATTTCTGCTGACAACCTAATAAAGTGATGGGGTCTACGAACTCCCACCATTGCACATTGAAGCTTTCTTCAGAAAACTATCCATTGGAATAATGCAGCATGCAAAATTTGCCAAGCCCAGGAGTGACTGAGCCTGGGCATTAGCTAATGCCAAGATGATAGCGTCACACAGCTTAGCAACCTTCTCCACAGGCAAACAACAACATTGTGACACAGTGTCAATTTCTATGCGATAAAGATAAGACAGACAAGTACACGGACCCTCAGTCTTATCTAAGGCGATAGGAACACCAAATTCCGTAAACAGGGCACATAAAAAAAAACTATTTCTCGCAACGGGGGAACGGTCAGGACCCACACAAAGGAAGTCATCCAAGTAATGAGCAAAACCGACTCACCTGTGTCCGCTTACACAAACCAATGTAAGAACTAACTAAATCATTAAAAAAGGCGCATGAAACCGAGCACCAATGGGCAATCAACGATCAATATAGAACCCTGTCCTGAAGCCGAAAACTCATGAACCGGAAAGAATTGAAGTGCAAGGGCAACAGCCGAAAAGCGGAATCAATATCTATCCTAGCCAGAAGGGTCTCAGGACCAAACAACCGCACTATCTCCAGGGCATCATCAAATGGCTGATAATAAACCCTCGAGATGTCAGGTGGTATGGCGTTATTCAACGAGGACCCCTCCGGGTAAGACAGATGTTGAATTAAATGATGTTTCATGGGTGCATTTTTAGGCACTTCTCCCACAGGTGAGAGAATCATGTCAGGAAAAGGTGAAACAGGACAAGGCCCCGCCATCCTGCCAAGGGCAACCTCCTGCATCAGCTTGTCCTTAACAATGTTTGGCAACTCCAGAGCAGAGCGCAAATTTCATGGACCACCTCCAACAATCGCACCAGAATCCGGGAGCCAAAACCCTTCAGAAAAACAATGCAGTGCACTAAAAAGTCAACATCCTCTCTCAAGGGATACAAGTTTAGCCATTGGGCAATGACCGAGACATGAACTGGGGACGGGGTCTTTCTTAGTGCCACCTCCTGCAGCCATGGGCTTAGGGCCCTGTGCAGAAGCCAGGACAAACACAGTCTGGGTGAGATACACTACAGCGGAGACAGAGGTGTTAAAAACGACACTGCGCCCCCGACACGCAGGAGCTATTATTAAAGGCGTAGCACCGACCTTTATGCAGAACTGAACTGGACGCCCTGGGCATAGCCACGACCTGAGCAGGACCACGACGTGTAGGCAAACCATCACCCAGAGCAGGAGACTGCTGGGTGACCTCCAACCAAACATCCACGTCCATACACCACAACTTCATAATAAGACGGACATTTTGCTTGCAATAGAACGCTTCATCATACCGATACCAAACAGGGTCCCTTGAAGAACGGAAAGGCAATGAATCACATGCAAGTAGCGCATTACATTCATGGCATGCCCTGGGCGGGACATCAAATAGCAAGCCGCAAACATAAAACCCTTGTAACCAGCCCATATAGGAGCGGTGCACATTCTTCCTGACTCTGCCTTTCTTTTTAGCCACCACCAAAGATTTGCAAGCTTTGGTAGTGAGGGCAAAAACATCTACATACTTGCCCCTGTGAATACGTTCCCTTATTTGCGGTCTCACAGGCGTGTTAGCACAACGTACCATGTCACCCAGGCTAATAGATGATTCCTCACTAGAAGAGCATCGGCTATAATGGCGCCTCCTGTGAGAACGCTGTGAATGTCTGTCCTTACATTACATCCTATTATGCTTGCGCCTGGAAGAACAAGACCTATCACTGTCGGTAAAGGAGGAATCTGAGGAGAATAAGTTAGACAGTATAAACAGCTCACCTGAGGACACCGAGGAGGAACCACTATGTGGCACTAATGATGGCCAGCCTCCAGACATATCCTCCGACTCGACCATATCAGCAACATCTGAAAAAGAAGAGACAGAAGAACCTGCTTCTACACCTGGGACAGGAGCCCAAAAAATAGAAGCAGAACTAGCACCTGACACAGGTAGCTGAGAGCGAACAACAGATGGAGAAGGGGCAGCAGAGACAGTCAGCCCACGCATGGTACCCAGCTGCACGTCCAAAGGAGCTAACTGAGAGTGGATGTCCCCAACAGAAGGCAATGTAGACGCCACACTCCCAGTGATGTCGGCAGACAATTGAGCAGAAAGAAAAGGCCTCAACATCCCCCCAATCAAACCAGGAGCCCAGCAATAGCCCCTATGTCCATGGTAACAGGAGGGGCCACAGCACCTCCTGCTGCACCAGATGCAGAGGGCCCCACAGCCATAGAAAGAGGACCCCCTGAAGCGCCCCACCTCTCACCCCTGGGGCACCTGTGTCGCCACGAGTGACGGCATATTGGAGTGACAGCAGACGCGGTGGAGCGACGCCAAAGCGGGATGACCCCCAATCCCGCCAGCCCACATCAGCTGTCACCACTGGGGACTATTGGGCGCCCCTACAGATCGATGCTGCCACCTTGTTCACCTGCATTTAAGGGGGGAAACAAGCCCTGCACCCTGAGGCCTACAATGTGGTCCGCATCTTTGATCCATTTGAGACCACCGGGGGATTTGCCTGGCATCTCCCCTGTATCCGGGGAGGACGGGCACCATGCTCCCTTCTGCCACTTGTGTGTCCCTGCAGCGGGCGCTGCCATGTTGACCATGCCTGGCGATGAAACCACTGGGTCCAAAATGGCCACCACAGCACTAGCAGCCAATGCAGTCCTGGAGGATACTCCAGGCTGCCGAGAGGACACATTGCAGTGCCATGCCGCTGGACCACCCACCTCCCCGGACCCCAGAGCTTCGGCAAAAGTGGACAGTGAGCCATTAGTGATAAGTAAGAGAATAGGAAAGAGAGGGAGTAAGAAGTAAGAAAGTAGAAAGCACAAATTAACAAAATAGAAAATAAATAGCAAATAGAAAGAGGATATAATACACACAGTGAATACACAGACCTGCTCCAGATGAGGCAAAATCTGAAAAGAGGCATATTTTAGATGAAGCAACCGTGATGAGTCTCTGACTCCACCACTAATCCCGCCAAGCAACTCTACCATTGGCTTGACATAAAAAACTATTAGGATATATATTACTTTCAGCAACATGGTTAGTAGGGGGCTAACCAAGCAGCTGAAAGTAATATGTCCGAATAGCCTGGGGGTTTAAGGTCTGTCCTGCATATATGGATCCTTTTGTCTTCAAATGAATTAGAAGCTTCTTCAAATACCTTGGTTATTTAGGGATTTGAAAGTCAGTAAACCAATCTTGAAAATGTAAATACTGTATCCACTCCCTTCACTGGCTGCCATCCTAGGGAGTGGAGAATAAAGTGTCTATTTACTAAGCAGTGTTAGGAGACAGAGTGAAAAGTGATAAGAAAGTGATAAGGTGCCAGCCAATCAGCTCCCAACTGTAATTTTTCAAACACAGCCTTTGAGATGGCAGTTAGGAGCTGATTGGCTGGCACCTTATCACTTTGCACTCTTCACTTTTCACTTCTCCTAACACTGCTTAGTAAATACACCCCTAAGTGTTATTTGGCAGGAACTAAGGTGATTAGTTAACAGACTGGCTGCTGTATTTTGTACCATCTGCCAGTGGTACAAATCTTTTGCTGGGAGACCCAGAAAGTGGGCAAGCGCGATGATATAAATAGATGTATGAATATAGGAAGATCAGCCATTTATGACTGGTGTTGAGTTATCAGTAACAGGAGCAAGGGACAGGAACAGTTGAGCATTATCTGCATAGCAGTTGTAAACCAGGCTAAGATATCTGATAATTTTATTCAGTGGTATGCAAATAGTATGGTCGATATAACATCTAATAATCATAGGCAAACGCAGGGGGGTTTCTGTCTGCCTGGAAACCCCCCTCCCCAGCCCACACCATGACCACAATAGAAATAGTAATGCAATAGAATTTTACTAGTACTGCATTTTCTTCACAGTATCACAAACCAAATAATTAGCACCACCTGTGTATCTTTTAACTAGAGATGTGCGCCGACCCCCGTGTTTTGGTTTTGATTTTGGATCTGGATCTCCCCTGGTTTTGGATCTGGATTGGTTTTGCCAAAACCTCACCTCCATGTTTTGTTTTCGTGTTTTGGTTTTGGTTTTGGATCTGGATATTTTCTTTAAAAAAAATCAAAAAACAGCTAAAGTCACGTAAAATTGTTCTTTTTTTGTTCCTATGGTATTAATAACCTCAATAACATTTATTTCCACTCATTTCCAGTCAATTTTGACCACCTCACAGCTCACAAGGGGACCAGGAAGTATGCTTTCCAAAAATAAATAAACAAATGACTTAAATAATGCTTTGCAAATCTTCTATAAACTGGCATTTCCGAACCTGTAGAGGGACATAAAAAAAAACATATTTAGTTCAAACTGCTGTTGTTCCCACTGTCCACTTAACCATATGAGATACAGTATATTGTGAACAAGCAGAACTGAGCAGCAAATGCAACTTTTCTGACCTAAGGTTTAAGTATTATGTTGTGCGGCTGCGCCATGCCTGCTTGCTGGCATTTTTTTTTCATCCCAGAAGGGGACCAGGAAGTGTGCTTTCCAAAAATAAATCTTCTGCTCTGTAACAGAACATTTCCAACCTGTAAAGGGACATTAAAAAAAACAGAGTTAGTTAGTGGCCCTCAAATTCCCATTGTTCCCACTGTTCACTTATTCTTGGACTGGAGCAACCATGGCGACTGAATTAGTGTCATAACTTGAGGAGGCTGCAAACTGGGTGTCATGTTATGAGTTGGCCATATGGGGTATGTTGCTGTTAAGGGATCAGGCTGGTTATATCAGTGGACACATTAATTATAGTTTTTGTTATTCTGGGTTTCCATCTCCTGAAGGGTGTTTACCAACAGACAGAGACTACCTACCTATCTGCTCTGGCATAGACAATTCCTGAGGACCAGAGCTCTGTTCTCTGGATGGAAGCCAAATAGGTGGGAGCCCCTGTTCCAAGTCCAACATTTGAAGCTCTTATTCTCTCCACATCATCTATGATAGAAGAAAAAAAATGTCATTGGGGACATCTAGCTCCTCTTTCTGTACCCTGCTTACCCTTAAGTCCAGCATGGATTTTTTTGGAAGAAGGCCTAGCAGCAGATGGGGATGGTCATTATCAAGACCTGGTCCCCCAAGTGAGTGTAGTCTGGGAGGTATTGGTTGGCATGCAGGCAGCGGATTAACAAAGGCCTCCTTGTTGTCTGTGCTTACTATTCCATATTTCAGTTTGCCATTCAGGTAGGAATAAACTAGTGGGCTACAGAACACAGTGACAGAATCACTGGATGTCTTAGTGCATTCAGGCCAAATACGATCCATGAATTCCCAGACAGATTCCGGACAAATGAATCCTTTGCTTGTAAAATAATCTTTGGCTATCTATAACACCCACCTTTGCAAGGAATTACCAGACACTTTGAAGGCTGTAACTTTGAACTTATTTATAGAAAACATGTGAATGAAGAATGAAACTTTTCCATACTGCAGAACATGATGGAGAAATCCCTTGAAGTTCAGCACCTAGAGCATCTTTTTTCATATTCTCTGAGGCCTCTCCTGACTGTGAAGAAAGATTCTCCACACTGTAGTCTTCCATTGTGACTTTTTAATGGTGATTTCAATGTTGTCCACTGGTTTAGATCCATCTCATCTGAGGATTGTGTTTTCCCCATGCAAATGAGACAATTCACATCCAGAAGGTGACTCTTATGTTTAGCCGTGGTGTCAGTCTCTCTTTTGGCAGAATTAGGCTTTAGTTTTTTACAAATATTATAAATATAGGCTTTAGTTTTTCAGAGCATATAACTTTATAAGCTGTTAGGATAACATTTCTGCTATATTTAAGATTAAAACAAAATAAACTTTTTGTAACCCAATAACTTAAAAAAAAGTTTTCATTGCAATATTCATGCAGCCCATTGCCAGACAGCAGCACAGCACCCCTGTGCAGCTATGCCAATGACAGGTATGGCTGACACGCACATAAAAAAACTTGTTTATTTATTATTTTGGGCAGCAGCCCTTCGACAGACAGGAGCACAGCGCCCCTGTGCAGCTAAGCCGATGACAGTGACAGCCAGGTATGAAATTGATAATAAATTAAAAAACAATTCATTGGTTGCAGCCCCTGGCTGATAAATTGATAATAAATTAATTAAAAATCAATTCATTGGTAGCAGCCACTGGCTGTTAAATTGATAATAAATTCATTAAAAAACAATTCATTGGTTGCAGCCCCTGGCTGTTAAATTGATCATAAATTAATTAAAAAACAATTCATTGGTTGCAGCCCCTGGCTGTTAAATTGATCATAAATTAATTTAAAAAAATCATTGGTTCCTAAACCAACCATAACATTAATTTAAAATGTCAGGCAGCAGTGCCCCAATCAGCACGTAATGGAATGTAAAAAGGTGCAAGATGGAATAGTCCTTGGGCCCTCCCACCCACCCACCCTTATGTTGTATATGCAACAGGACAGTTTAACAAACCAATCATTTCAGCAACAAGGACTGCCAATTGTGGCTTAAATTATTGGTTTGTTTGGACCCCCATAAAACAAGTTGCTAATGTGCTTTGGACATGGAAAAGAAAATCATCCCATACACAAACTGGCGTTACATTACAAGTTGTCATCATCCTCATCCTCGTCCTCCCCATCAGTGTGTACATCCTCTTCTTCACACAATATCAATTCATCCCCGCTGGATTCCACCATAGGCAGCCCTGTCATTTTTTGATGTAATTGTTGGTCGAGGTCTTCCTAGTGGAATTTGTAATTCATTTTAATGATCATCATTTTTTCCACATTTTGAGGAAGTAACCTCCTACATCGATCACTGACAAGGTTGCCAGCTGCACTGAAAACTCTTTTTCAGAGTACACACTGGAGGGTGGGCAAGTTAAGTAATGCAAAGCAAGTTTGTGTATGGGACTCCAAATTGCCTCTATTTCCTGCCAGTACTGAAAGGGACTGTCTGACATGTCTATTAGGATGTTATCTCTGAAATTGTCCTCCACCATTCTGTGAATGGAAACCGTATCACACATAGTCACAGTAGAAGACATGTCACTAGTAGGCAGTTCTCTCAGGCCCGACCTAATGTCTTTTATTGGTGACTGAACTGCATGACCAGCAGGCATTCTGTAAGGAAAATGTAGTTTTTTCCTTGCAGCTGTTGAAACTGAAGGAGGAGATGAAGGCGTTTCACATGCGGCTGCAGCTGACAAGTTTTTGACCCACAGTTCTTTGCATAGTTTTAGATTTTGGTCTTTTGGAAAAAAACTCAAAAGGTAGGACTTAAACCTAGGATCCAGAATGGTGGCCAAAATATATTTTTCAGATTTCAATAGACTGACGACTCTTGGATCCTGGTGAAGTGAATCAAGGACTTGATCCACCAGTCCGACATACTTTGCGCAATCGCTCCATTTCAGCTCGTCCTTCAGTTTCTCCAGGTGTTTTTGCAAAAGTCTAATAAGGGGAACGGACTGACTCAAGCTGGCAGTGTCTGAACTAACTTCACGTGTGGCAGGTTCAAAGGGTTTGAGAACCTTGCACAACAAGGAAATTATTCTCCACTGCGCTTGAGTAAGGTGCATTCCCCCTCCATGGCCTATGTTATAGTCCACTGTATAGGCCTGGATGGCCTTTTGCTGTTCCTCCATCCGCTGAAGCATATAGAGGGTAGAAATCCACGGAGTTACTACCTCTTGCTTCAGCTGATGGAAGGGAAAATGTAACTGTACCTGCTGGTCATGCAATTTTCGACAAGTGGTCGCCGAATGTCTAAAATGTCCGGATATCTCCTGCATGCCCCTGTCATTTTTAAAAAAATGTTGTACCACTAAATTAATTGTGTGAGCAAAACATGAGATGTGTTGGAATTCTCCCAGATGTAATGCTCTCACAATATTGGTGGCATTGTCCGAAATCACAAATCCCAAGGAGAGTCCAAGTGGGGTAAGCCATTTAGCAATGATTTCCCTGAGTTTTTCTAAGAGGTTCTCAGCGGTATGCCTCTTAGTGAAACCAGTTATACAAAGAGTAGCCTGCCTCTGTATTAGCTGTCTTTTGGGAGATGTTGCTGCTGCTGTTGCTGTTGTAGGCAATACACCCACCCAGTGGGCTGTCACAGTCATGTAATCCTTAGTTTGCCCTGTCCCACTTGTCCACATATCAGTGGTCAAGTGGACAGTGTGTACAACGGCATTTCTGAGGACATTAATAAGGTTTTTTTTTTAATGTCCTTGTATAGACTTGGAATTGCTCTTCTAGCGAAGTGGAATCTAGAAGGGATCTGGTAGCGAGAACACAGGACCTGAATTAACTGTTGAAAACCCACTGCAGTAATGGTGGATACTGGATGCACATCTAATACCAGCATAGCTGTTATGGTGTCAGTAATCTGCTGTGCAACTGTGTCAATGCTGTCATACTTGATTGCCCTTTAACCTTTAAACGATTGTTTAACAGTTAATTGCTTTTTGGGCCTTCCTAGAGGTCGAGGAAGTTGACGACTGCTGCCGGCAGCTACAACATGTGGTTCTTGGCCTTGCTCTCCTGTCATGTGACAGCCCTCCATATTTTTTCTGCAGTCTAGAAGCAGTGTCACAATCATCAATAGTGTAGCCAAGGTGCAGCTACAAAATTAACACATGTGCAGTCATGCGCACACACAAAACTATTAGAAAAAACGACAAATGATGATTTATATTCTTTGTCAGCTCCAGAAGAGTAATGATTGATCATGACTGGAGTCTGTCAGCACAAGGTTGCAACTTGCGTTGCTGGCTGGATCTTGTCCACTAATGGGGTTAAGCCGAAAACCCACCCACACAAACAAGAAAAAAGTATGACACTTTAATTGTATATTTTTTAAGAATGATTGGAGTCTGTCAGCACAAGGTTGCAACTTGCATTACTTTCTGGATCTTGTCCACTACTATGGTTAAGCCGAAAACCCACCCACACAAACAAGAAAAAAAATTACACTTTAATTGTTTTTTTTTTAATTGAACACGACTGTAGTCGCTGTATCTTGTGCGCTACTGTGGTTAAGCCTAACAACCACGCACACACAGAAGAAAAAAATATATAAGACAGTGACACTTGTAGTGTTTTTTTTTTTATTGAACACGACTGTACTGTAGTTGCTGGATCTTGTGCGCTAATGTGGTTAAGCCTAACACCCACGCACACGCAGAAGAAAAAAATATATATGACAGTGACACTTGTATTGTTTTTTTTTAAAACGACTGGAGTCAGGCAGCACAAGGTTGCAAGTGCATTGCTGGCTGGCTCTTGTGCGCTACTCTGGTTAAGCCTAACACCCAGAGATGGACACAGCACAAGCCCAGGACACAGCAGACAGCCCAGATGGATCACCAGACAGCACAGTGACAGTGACAACACCGTGACCAGAGACCAGAATGGATCAACACAGACAGCACAGTGATAGTGATTAGTGACAGCACCGTAACCAGAGACCAGAATGGATCAGCAGACAGCACAATGACAGTGACAGCACTGTGACCAGAGACCAGAATGGATCAGCAGTCACCAGCCCAGGACACAGCAGATAGCACCAGTACCCAGTGTTGAACTGGGGCGTGAAGGGCCCACCAGGGGAATGCAGTGATTGGGGCCCATACTTTGGGGTGTGACCAGCCTGCAAATTGGGTCTGGGTCCCTTAAAATATATAGATATGGTAAATATTGCTAGTGAATGCATAATAATGTACCTAACTAATAATAGCAATACATTGTAGAAAATACACCAAAGTCCTGTGCAATATAATACAAGTGCACAGTCTGGAACCTGACCCCTAGAGGAGGGGGAGGGCCCTCAGGCAGTGGGGCCCACCGGGGGTTTCCCCTGTACCCCTGTGGGCCAGTCCGACCCTGCCAGTACCTCTCCCAGCCCTACACTACCCACCCTCCCTGTTCACTTTACACAGCCGGAGTGGAAATGGCATCTGTCGCATGGTCCCTTATATACTACATTGATCATAGAGATGAAAGCTTGGGAACCGCAAGATTTCTGTCTCTATGGTATTGCCTCATTTTCGAGAACCGAGTAAGGTGGGAACCTCCGAGCCTGCTTGGATTCGACTTGGTTATGCTAAATTCGTGTGGCCTTTGTTCTCTGAGAACCGAACCCGCTCACCTCTACTTTTAATATGTATCAGTTAGTAATAAATAAATAACCTGTGCACCAACTAGGAGATCTGGAAAACATTCACTGTTAGGGATGTGCAGCTATAGAGCCCAATATGTACATATATATCCAGGGCAGTGCTAGGTTATTCTGCTGCTCCCCCAGACTCCCGAAGTTGCTCTAATATGCTGGATTTGTGCCCACATCTAAAATAAAAACACTCAGCTCATGCAGGATGGAACCTACTGCCGCATTTAATGGCATACTGTGATTACTGGTCCTGTACATGCTGGAATTATGATACACAATATACTTTGTATTAGGGGTGAGCGGGTTCGGATTTCTGAAATCCGAACCCCCCCGAGCCCCCCCGATCCGAGGCCGATCCGAGTCAGGCTCAACTTTTCCCACCTGACTCGGATCTGAAATCGAGGCAAAACGTCATCATCCCGCCTTCCGGGTCTCGCGGGTTTTAAATCCTATATAAGGTATCCGCGTCTGCGCCATTTTCTCACTCGGCTGTGGACAGTTAAGAGGGAGGGTGGGAGTTAGGGCTGGCTGGGCTGTGTAGTGTAGTGCAGTGTAGTGTTGTGCTGTGCTGTGCTGCGCTGTGCTGCTGTTCTCCATAGGGGCTGTGTCCACTACTTCAAAGTCCATAGGGGCTGGCTGGACTGTGTTGTGCAGTCAGTTGTCCATAGGGGCTGTGTCCACTCCAAAGTCCTGTGCAGTGTCCCAGTCCTAAAGGGGTGCTGTAGTGTTGTCCAGGGGGTGCTCTGTCCATCAGGGGTGCTCCCCCCAAGTGCTAAAAAAATATATTTCTACTTCAGGGTCCATAGGGTATCCACAGGATACCTTGGGGTATAGGTGTGACGTCAGTCACAGGGCACCAAAGAGTTAAGCTTTCAGCCTCCCAGGATGCACTAGGTCCCCCTCCTATACCCCGCCCCCGGGCCAAGGCACCTCAGTTTAGTTTGGTGCCCGGCCGGAGTCGGGTGCACCTGTTGGAGTGGGGGCTAGAAGAGCCCCTGAAGCTTTTTCTTCATGCAGCTGTGGCTGCACATCTGGATGAACAGCATGGACAGTCAGTCCTGACGTCCATGCTGTCTTCCCTACACCCCGCCGGTACCAGAACGCCGGTACTGATCCGGGGATGCTGGTGGGCGTCTGGGGTCACAGCTAGCGGTGACCCCAGATGCTCCGGACCATGGCCGGATTCAAGGGGGACAGAGGTAAGCAGCGGGGTCCCGCGGTGGGTCCCCGCTGATCACATGGTCCTAAGTCCCCAGGCAGGGGGCTCCCTGGGGACTGGCTGCAGCGTGGAGCCAGGCGACCAACCTGCGCTTCCACTACCCCCTGGGACAGCGGACCGCAGCAGAGCAGTAGCGCTGCGGCGTCCCAGGGGTTAAATGCATGCCAGGGGAGCGCGCCTTCCCTGTCTCACAGCCGGCGCCTCCCCCGCTGCACACAGCCCTCTCTGCATGCTGCCGACTGGTCCTGTGGCAGCGCTCCTCCCCCAGGCCAGCCTCCTCTCTGCTCCTCGGCGGCCATCTTCTCCAGAACGCATGGTGAACGCTGCTGGAAGCGCTGGACGGAAGCATCGTGGTCTGGGTCCCCCCGCATACCTCTCCTCCGCTGTGGCTCAGGTCTGTGTATGCAGCGCTGTGTCCTACCAGGCCCTGTGTCTGTGTAGTTGAGTAATCAGCGCTGTTAGTGCAGGAATTGTTATTTCTCTGCATTGTATGTGACTGTGCTAGCGCTGCTGCCTGTAACTTTTCTTCTCTAAACTGTCAGCTTTATTACTGTCCCTGTTCTTCTGCTAAAGCCCTTGCGGTGCGGTGCTGCAGGGTGGTCTCTCGCCTATTTAATACTTAATTGGTGAGAGAGGTCACATACGTGGTGCCATCATGTCTGAAAGTGATTTTCCCCTCCGGCTACAGTGTACCACGTGCAAAGTACCGTTAGCGGAGGGGGAGGGTAGCGCGGAGGGCCTTTGCCGGCAGTGTTTGTCCATGGCGCGGCCTATTACGGTTACAGCACCGGTACAGGAGCCGCCCTGGGCTTGTTTCGCTCAGGCGTTAACAGCTTTAGTGGGCCAGTTAGCTCCGCAGCCCGCGTTTACTCCGAGGGGTTTGTCCCAGCAGTCTGTGGTGTCGTCACCCATGCAGGGGTTCCCACGACAATTGGTGGTACCCCACAGTCTCCCTATTTCCCCGCTCCCGGGTTCTCAGGAGCCAGCGTGGGTTAACTCCCTGACGAGTTCTGTACAGCACTTGTCGGATGTGTTGCAAGGGGAGTCTGTGATGCGGCCTCATAAACGGCCGGTGGCGTCTTTGTCCGCTCCTTATGAGGATGACGAGGGGACGTCTGATGATGGGGAGATTCTGGATCCTTACGATCAGGAACCTCTCCATACTAAGGACGCTGATGCTAAGTCCAAAGTATATATTCCTGGACTTATTCGGGCGGTCCGCACAGCCTTGGTGATTGAGGGCGAAGTTCCCCCAGCGGCTAAATCTAAGTATGCCTTTTTCAAAGATGTGAAGGGCGATGCCACAGTCTTTCCTCTTTCGGGTCAGTTGGTGGACCATTTAGAGGAGGCGTGGAAACAACCTGGCAAAAGATACCAGCCGCAGAGACGCCTGGCGGTGGCTTATCCGTTCGCGGATAATTATTTTGCTAAGTGGGAATCCCCTCCACAGGTGGATTCTCACGTGACCCGTCTTGTACGTAGTGCCACATTGCCGATGCCATCCATGTCCTCCCTTAAGGATGCTACGGACCGCAAGGTAGAAATCTGCCTGAAGTCCGCTTATTCCCTTGCAGGGGGGGCAGCACGGCCAGCTATGGCCATTTGCTGGGTTGCCAGAGCGATGGAGCGCTGGGCGGATTCATTAGAGGCTTCTTTTGAATCCGACTGTCCGGCCGAACAGGCGGAGTTGATTGGCAATCTCCGTGATTCGGCCACCTACATCAACGAGGCGGCTCTAGACATTAGTACTCTGGTGTCTAGAATTTCTTCAGCAGCGGTAGCTGCTCTTCGCACCTTGTGGCTGCGATCCTGGAAGGCGGACGCAGATTCCAAGAAAGGTCTGGAAGCGTTGCCGTTTACCGGAGAAGTTCTCTTCGGTCCGGATCTGGATAAGATTGTGGCCACGCTGGCGGCAGCCAAATCTGCTTGTCTCCCGTCGGCCGCTGCTCCTTCTGGTTCGGGACCATCGTCCTTTCGGTCATCTAGGGCCCAGGGCAGGCCCAAACCACAGTCGTTTCCTCGACAGGCTGGCCCTAAGAAATCGGTCAAGCCCCGGAAGCAGGCATGGAGTACCAGACGTCCGGTCCCCAAGCCAGATGACAAGCCTGCGGCCTGACGGTCCAGGCCTCCCTTTGGGGGATCCCAGGGTGGGAGGCCGCCTGCTACAGTTCGCCCAGTGTTGGTCGACCACTACGACAGACACTTGGGTTCTGGAGGTGGTTTCCCACGGATACGCCCTCTCCTTCCGGCACAGACCCCCGGCTCGCTTCTTCACCACGGGTCTCCCATCAGACCGGAACAAGGCTACGGAGCTGCGGAAGGTATTGCACACTATGCTCCAGGCTGGAGTTATAGTGGCTGTTCCATTCTCCCAGAGGGGCCAGGGTTTCTATTCAAATCTATTTTTGGTACAGAAACCCAATGGGTCATATCGTCCGATTCTCAACCTCAAAGCACTCAACAAGTCTTTGCGGGTCCCGAAGTTTCGGATGGAGACCCTACGGTCCATCATTCTGGCGCTGGAACCTGGGGACTACTTGGTGTCATTGGACATACAGGACGCTTACCTGCATATCCCTATTCTTTGGCGCCATCAACAGTTCCTCAGGTTTGCAATCCGCAGCGACCACTTCCAGTTTCGGGCGTTACCTTTTGGCCTGGCAACAGCACCACGTGTTTTCACCAAGGTGATGGCGGTCATGGCGGCTTCTCTGCGGCTGCAGTGAGTCCGCATGTTGCCGTATTTGGACGACCTGTTATTGGTGGCAGGATCTCCAGAGCTCCTGTTACGCCACTTGGACCTGACCATTGCACTGCTGCAACGGCACGGCTGGCTAATCAACTGGCAGAAGTCCACTCTAATCCTGTCTCGGAGGATTCTGCATCTTGGAGCCTTATTGGACTCGGGACAGCAAAGGATCTTCGTGACGGAGGACAAGATCTCTGCTTTACAGTCAAGGGTGCGCAGTTGCCTGCACAGCCGCCGGGTGTCCTTACACTCGGCGATGAGGTTACTGGGCTCCATGGTGTCGGTGTTCGACATGGTGGAATACGCCCAGTTTCACTCCAGACCTCTGCAGCACCTGATCCTGTCCAAGTGGAACGGGCTGACTCAGTCTTTGTAGTCCCAGACGATTGTGCTCACCCAGGAGGTTCGCCTGTCCCTTGCGTGGTGGTTACAGACGACCCACCTCAACAAGGGACGTCCGTTCTGGGTTCCAAATTGGGTCCTGTTGACAACGGACGCCAGTCTTCGGGGCTGGGGAGCAGTTTCGGGTCCACACTTGTTCCAGGGCAGGTGGACGCCGACAGAAGTGGAGCTTCCAATAAATATCTTGGAACTCCGTGCGGTCTTCAATGCTCTCCAGCAGGCACAGCGGTTTCTCCAGGGTCGCCCGGTGCAGGTCCAGTCGGACAACGCTACCACCGTGGCCTACATAAACAGGCAAGGAGGAACTCGCAGTCGGGCGGCTCTCGTAGAGGTCTCTCGGATCCTGGTTTGGGCGGAGCGCAATCTTCCGGCCATATCAGCGGTCTTCATCCCGGGAGTGCTAAATTGGGAGGCGGACTTTCTAAGTCGCCAGGACGTTCATCCGGGGGAATGGTCCCTGCACCCGGACGTTTTTCAACTACTGGTGGACAGGTGGGGTCTTCCAGAAATCGACCTCATGGCGTCCCGGCACAACAACAAGTTGCCGGTGTACGGGTCTCGCACAAGAGACGAAGGGGCGTCTCTGGTGGATGCTCTGTCCGTCCGGTGGACGTTCCGGTTCACATACCTGTTCCCTCCGGTCTCCCTTCTTCCACGGGTAATCCGGAAATTCAAACAGGAAGGAGGGACGCTCCTGTTGATAGCTCCCGCGTGGCCCAGACGGCACTGGTTCTCAGACCTTCAGGGTCTGTCCGTGGACAGTCCTCTGCGGTTGCCGCTACGACCGGACCTTCTGTCTCAGGGTCCTTGCCTTCACCCGGACCTGACTCGGCTGTCTTTGACGGCGTGGCTATTGAGACGGCCATGCTGAGGTCCCGGGGGTTTTCCAGCTCTGTGGTGCGTACCATGTTACGAGCTCGGAAACCGTCTTCCGTGAGGATATACCATCGCGTGTGGCATACGTTCTTCCAGTGGTGTCGACTGAGAGGTTATGCACCGCGGGAGTTTCGTCTGTCTCGGATTCTCGCCTTCCTGCAAGCGGGACTAGATCATGGGCTTCGCCTTGCTTCTTTGAAGGTACAGGTTTCGGCCCTATCTGTCTGGTTTCACCGTAGGATTGCTACAATCCCGGATGTGCGCACCTTTATGCAGGGTGTTCTCCGCATTCAGCCGCCCTTTGTTCCACCTGTGGCGCCTTGGGATTTGGCTGTGGTCCTGAGGGCTCTCCAAGGACCGCCGTTTGAACCACTGGGCTCAGTGGATCTTAAATGGCTAACAGCTAAGACTGTTTTCCTTCTGGCCATTGCTTCGGCCAGACGTGTTTCTGAGTTAGGGGCTCTTTCTTGTAGACCCCCTTTCTTGGTTTTTTATGGGAACAGGGCAGTGCTCCGAGTTTCTTCCCAAAGTTGTTTCCCAGTTTCATGTTAACGAGGAAATAGTTGTTCCGGCCTTTAACTCACCGGGTCTTTCCGTGGGTGAGGCCTCTTTGGATGTTGTGCGGGCCTTAAGGACTTATGTTGACCGCACTTCTTCGTTTAGGAAGTCGGACGCTTTGTTGTCCTCTATGGCTTCCGTAAAAAGGGTTGGCCGGCTTCAAAGCAAACTTTGGCAGCCTGGATCCGTATGGCTATTTCTGAAGCTTATCTTCATGAAGGCCTACCGGTCCCTCCTTCTCTGAAGGCTCATTCCACTAGGTCTGTGGGTCCTTCGTGGGCAGCTCGACGTGGTGCCTCGGCAGTTCAGATCTGCAAGGCTGCTACGTGGTCTTCTGTCCATACCTTCGTGAGGTATTACAGGTTTGACACCTTCGCCTCTCAGGATGCTTCCTTCGGGCGGCGGATTCTCCTTTCTGCACAGGAGCGTCCCCACCCTTAAAGGATACTGCTTTGGGACATCCCCAAGGTATCCTGTGGATACCCTATGGACCCTGAAGTAGAAAATATGAGATATGGTAAGAACTTACCCTTGTTATCTCTATTTCTACGAAGTCCATAGGGTTCCACAGGACTCCCGCCCTGTCGCACCTGTGCTGCAGATGGGCTTTGCTCTGGTCACCGGTTTTCCATCTCCCTCTGGTGAGAATGTGATTCTTGTATGTGTCCAGATCTTTGTTCTCTCTCTTCCTTCTCCTCCTCCGGCCTATGGCTTGGTAACTAACTGAGGTGCCTTGGCCCGGGGGCGGGGTATAGGAGGGGGACCTAGTGCATCCTGGGAGGCTGAAAGCTTAACTCTTTGGTGCCCTGCGACTGACGTCACACCTATACCCCAAGGTATCCTGTGGAACCCTATGGACTTCGTAGAAATAGAGATAACAAGGGTAAGTTCTTACCATATCTCATATTATTTTCTGTGTTTGTGAATTGTGTGCACTGTGGCTGCACGTGCATCAACAAAGGAGCAGCGCCAAGCGTGCGCCTGTGTCCCATAAGTAAAGGGCCGGCTGGCTTGTCCGTTAAAGGGTGCTGTAACCCCCAAAGTACACTCCAAACAAAATAAAAAAATATTTTCTGTGTTTGTGAATTGTGTGCGCAGTAGCCGCACGTGCATTAACAAAGTAGTGCCAAGCGTGCGCCTGTGTCATAAGTAAAGGGCCGGCTGGCTTGACCGTTAAATGGTGCTGTAACCCCCAAAGTACACTCCAAACCAAATAAAAAAATATTTTCTGTGTTTGTGAATTGTGTGCGCAGTAGCCGCACATGCATCAACAAAGTAGTGCCAAACGTGCGCCTGTGTCATAAGTAAAGGGCCGGCTGGCTTGACCGTTAAAGGGTGCAGTAATCCCCAAAGTACACTCCAAACAAAATAAAAAAATATTTTCTGTGTTTGTGAATTGTGTGCACTGTGGCTGCACGTGCATCAACAAAGGAGCAGCGCCAAGCGTGCGCCTGTGTCCCATAAGTAAAGAGCCGGCTGGCTCATTTCTTAAAGGGTGGTGTAACCCACAAAGTGCACTACTCTCCAGCAAAAAAAATAATATTTTCTGTGTTTGTGTGTGCCTTAGCCGCACGTATATATCAATATAACATAAATGGAGGACCATACTTTCTCGGATAAAAATAAAAGAGGGAAAGATCAAGAACCACTTCCTCCTAGTGCTGTTGCTGCTGCTGGTAGTTGTTCATCATCCCAGAGAGGAAGTAGGAACACCACTACTTTTACTAAACAATTGACCCTCTAACAGTCCCTAGCGATGAGGATGAAGTACGACAGCAGTCATCCTGAAGCAAAACGTATAACTGAGGCCTTGACTGCTATGTTGGTGTTAGACATGCGTCCAGTATCCGCCATTAGTGCAGTGGGATTTAGACAATTGATGGAGGTAGTGTGTCCCCGGTTTCAAATCCCATCTAGATTCCACCTGCATCCTCAAAGCAGCAGCAACAAGCATGCGTCTGTCTGTTAAAGGGTGATGTAACCCTCAAAGTGCGCTCCACAAACAATAAAAAAATTCTTCTTTTTTTTTCTCTTTGTGAAATGTGTGGGCTGCAGCCGCACCTGCATCCTTAAAGCAGCAGCGACAAGCGTGCGTCTGTCTGTTAAAGGGTGATGTAACCCTCAAAGTGCGCTCCACAAACAATAAAAAAAATCTTCTTTTTTTTTCTGTCTTTGTGAATTGTGTGGGCTGTAGCCGCACTTGCATCCTCAAAGCAGCAGCGACAAGCGTGCATCTGTCTGTTAAAGGGTGGTGTAACCCTCAAAGTACTCCAAAAATAAAAAACTATTTTTTTTATGTGTTTGTGAGTTGTGTGCGATGTAGCCACACGTGCATCAACACAGTAGCAGCGCCAAGCGTGCGCCTGTGTCATAAGTCAAGGGCCGGTTTGGACATCTGGTCCGGAACTGAAGGACGTGCCAACAATTTCTGACAAGTCTACTGTCACTGCATATGATACTGTCCTCAAAGCAGCAGAGAAAAGCATGCGTCTGTCTGTTAAAGGGTGGTGTAACCCTCAAAGTGCGCTCCACAAACAATAAAAAAATTCTTCTTTTTTTTTCTGTTTGTGAAATGTGTGGGCTGTAGCCGCACCTGCATCCTTAAAGCAGCAGCGACAAGCGTGGGTCTGTCTGTTAAAGGGTGGTGACACCCTCAAAGTGTGCTCCACAATCAATAAAAAAATTCTTCTTTTTTTTTCTCTTTGTGAAATGTGTGGGCTGTAGCCGCACCTGCATCCTTAAAGCAGCAGCGACAAGCGTGCGTCTGTCTGTTAAAGGGTGGTGTAACCCTCAAAGTGCGCAGCACAAACAATAAAAAAATTCTTCTTTTTTTTCCTGTCTTTGTGAATTGTGTGGGCTGTAGCCGCACCTGCATCCTCAAAGCAGCAGCGACAAGCGTACGTCTGTCTGTTAAAGGATTACATCGGTGACAGCATCCAAGTAGGCTTGTCAGACAGTCCGTACATGTACTGGTAGGAAAAAGAGGCAATTTGGAGGCCCCTGTACAAACTGGCTCTATTTTACCTGAGTTGCCCCCCCTCCAGTGTGCACTCCGAAAGAGTGTTTAGTGCAGCCGGGAACCTTGTCAGCAAAAGGCGTAGGAGGTTGCTTCCACAAAATGTGGACAAGATGATGTTCATAAAAATGAATTATCAACTTTTCCAGGGAGACCAGCCTCCAGAACGTACAGAGGGACCTGTGGTGGTGGATTCCAGCGGGGACGAATTAATACTCTGTGAGGATGAGGATGTACACAACACTGAAGAGGGTGAGGAATCGGTGAATGAGGAGGATGAGGACGACATCTTGCCTCCGTAGAGCCAGTTTGTGCAGGGCCAGATTAATTGCCAGCTTGTTTTGTGGGGGCCCAAACGAACCAATCATTTCAGCCACAGTCATGTGGCAGACCCTGGCGCTGAAATGATTGGTTTGTTAAAGTGTGCATGTCCTGTTTATACAACATAAGGGTGGATGGGAGGGCCCAAGGACAATTCCATCTTGCACCTCTTTTTTTTCTTTGCATTATGTACTGTTTGGGGCCTAGTTTTTCAAACTGCCATCCTGTCTGCCACTGCAGTGTCACTCCTAGATGGGCCACGTGTTTGTGCCGCCCACTCGTGTCGCTTAGCATAGTCATCCATCTACCTTGGTGCAACCTTTTGGACATAAAAACACTATTGTGAGGTGTGAGGTGTTCAGAATAAACTGGAAATGAAGGTTATTGAGGTTAATAATAGCATAGGAGCAGAAAAATCAACACATTTTATCTGATTTTAGCTGTTTTTATGCTTTTTTTAGAAAAAATACAGATCCAAAACACAAAACCCAGAACCCAAAACACCGAAGGGTGGTTTTGGCAAAACCAATCCAGATCCAAAACACGAAGAAAGATCCAGATCCAAAACCAAAACACGAAAAGTGGACGGTGCACACCCCTACTTTGTATGACACATATTAAAGCTGGATAAGTGCTAATTATGCTATCTTCATGGACTGGCCACACTCACTCTAAAATCCAGCATTTGGAAACCACCCCTCTAGAAATCCTGCGTTTGCCACTGATAATAGTATAATCATGAATATACCCTGTGTGACCTGCTGGTGAGAAATTATCTTTGTAATTACCAAAGTAGTTTTAGTATGTAAATGTAATAATCATCTAACTGTGACATACAGTCAGGTCCATAAATATTGGGACATTGACAGAATTTTCAGATTTTGGCCTCTATTCACCACCACAGTGGTTTTGAAATGAAGCAAACAAGATGTGCTTTAACTGCAGACTTTCACATTTAATTTGAGGGTAATTACATCCAAATCAGGTGAACGGTGTAGGAATTACAACGGTTTCTATATGTGCCTCCCACTTTTTAAGGGGCCAAAAGTAATGGGACTATCAACTCAAAAGCTATTTAATGGACAGGTGTGGGCTATTCCCTCGTTATTTCATTATCAATTAAGCAGGTAAAAGGTCTGGAGTTGATTCTAGGTGTGACATTTGCATTTGGAATCAGTTGCTGTCAACTCTCAATATGAGATCCAAAGAGCTGTCACTATCAGTGAAGCAAGCCATCATTAGGCTGAAAAATCAAAACAAACCCATCAGAGAGATAGCAAAAACATTAGGTGTGGCCAAATCAACTGTTTGGAACATTCTTAAAAAGAAAGAAAACATCGGATAGCTCAGCAACACCAAAAGACCCAGAAGACCATGGAAAACAACTGTGGTGGATGACAAAAGAATTATTTCCCTGGTGAAGAAAAACCCCTTCACAACAGTTGGCCAGATCAAGAACACTCTCCAGGAGGTAGATGTATATGTGTCAAAGTCAACAATCAAGAGAAGACTTCACAAGAGTGAATATAGAGGGTTCACCACAAGATGCAAACCATTGGTGAGCCTCAAAAACAGGAAGACCAGATTAAAGTTTGTCAAACAACATCTAAAAAAGCCATTATAGTTCTGGAACAACATCCTATGGACAGATGAGACAAAGATCAACTTGTACCACAGTGATGGGAAGAGAAGAGAAGGAAAGGAACTGCTCATGATCCAAAACATACCACCTCATCAGTGAAGCATGGTGGTGGTTGTGTCATGGCGTGGGCATGTATGGCTGCCAATGGAACTGGTTCCCTTGTATTTATTGATGATGTGACTGCTGACAAAAGCAGCAGAATAAATTCTGAAGTGTTTCGGGCAATATTATATGCTCATATTCAGTCAAATGCTTCAGAACTCATTGGACGGCGCTTCACAGTGCAGATGGACAATGACCCGAAGCATACTGCAAAAGCAACCAAAGAGTTTTTTAAGGCTAAAAAGTGGAATGTTATGCAATGGCCAAGTCAATCCCCTGACCTGAATCTGATTGAGCATGCATTTCACTTGATGAAGACAAAACTGAAGGGAAAATGCCCCAAGAACAAGCAGGAACTGAAGACATTTGCAGTAGAGGCCTGGCAGAGCATCACCAGGGATGAAACCCAGCGTCTGGTGATGTCTATGCGTTCCAGACTTCAGGCTGTAATTGCCTGCAAAGGATTTGCAACAAAGTATTAAAAAGTGAAAGTTAGATTTAGGATTGTTTAGTTTGTCCCATTACTTTTGGCCCCTTAAAAAGTGGGAGGCACATATAGAAACCATTGTAATTCCTACACCGTTCACCTGATTTGGATGTAATTACCCTCAAAATAAATCTGAAAGTCTGCAGTTAAAGCACATCTTGTTTGTTTCATTTCAAAGCCATTGTGGTGGTGAATAGAGGACAAAATATGAAAATTCTGTCAATGTCCCAATATTTATGGACCTGACTGTACATAAATATTCAGATGATGCAGCGGGGGGGGGGGGGGGGGGGGCGAGGGTTAGAGATGAAGTTCTGAACTCATGGACGCTGCCCATAATTACAAGAATGCTGCAGTGCTAAGGTAGCATTTTTTCACTTCCCAATAATAGACCACAAATAATCAAAGCTCAATTAATTTATTCTGTGGCCCTTAATAGCAGTTAATAACTGCTGGGTAACACTGCAGTCCAAGCTATCATTTATTAGGCAGATCAAAAACGGAGGCTGTAGTGGATCCCAAAGTGTCTGGGCATAAAAATCAAACAGTCACCGAGGCATCTTTTCATGCTATACCTGACTTCACCTGAAGAAATATAAGTTTACATGACATAGAAATGTAATACCCCGCTATGCGAGGTATTACACCTGACACTGCATCGTGCTAGTCTGTCATTACACAGGCAGACAATTCCCAGCAGTTTCTGCAGCTGCTCAGGAGCAGGTCGCATGACCAGTGTCAGTCAGGTGACAGTTGGAAGCGAGCAGCAGTTGGTTAGGGAGTGCGCAGCGTTACCTAAGGATGGAGCAGGAGTGCTGCTAAACCTATGGCCAAAAAATCTGTAACAGAATCTGCAACAGTCAATCACCGGGCTGAGCTCGTTATGTGTGTCAGAACCCTCGTTCAGGGTATCTCTTGGTAAATCAGCTGATTGAGAGAACATCAAGACTTGAACCAAGTCTGTATTCAGATTCCTCATTATTTCTTATCTATCTTAATAGGGAGTCTACATTATGTTAAGGGAGTGCAATCATGCTATTAACTCTCTGCACCTTCTATCTCTCAGGAAATTCCAATCCCTTAACTCTATGAAGGTCATCCCCAAAAACCCTTATCTAACAGTGGGCCTGATTCAGACCCGCTGGCAAGCGATATGCGCTCGCGAGCGGGTCGATGTTAGGCCACTGTGCATGCGCACGCTGGAGAGGGCTCCGACGTGCACATGTGCGAGACCCGGCTAGCGGCGGGCGCTCCGTGTCTCGCACCAAAAGGGGGCGGCTGTCGATTTTGATCGACAGCTTGCACCATTTTGGAGGCGTGGCGTGGGGGTGGGTTCACAAATGGAGGCGTTCCCATGCGAAGCCTGTCGTTTGTGGGCGGCCCCACTGACATCACCAGTGATGTCAGTGGGAGAGCTTCCGGCTCTATTAGCTCTCTGGGGCTTGCGGCCATGAGACCCTACCACAAGGGTCTTGTCGCAAGCCCGATGGTCGCAATGGTCTTGACCATCGCGACCATCATCCTGGCTGCTTGCAATAGCTATGGGTGGTCACCCACAGCTATGCGAGCGGCCACAAGGCCACTCCAAAAACAAAACAAAACAAATGCCCTGATTCATAGCGAGCGCTCTTCAGAGCGTCCGGGTCTGAATCAGGGCCTGTATTCAATATTTCCCAATTATGAATAACTTAGCATAGACCATTTTGTAACAAAATGGAGTCTTCATGTGGATAGCTTAAGATCAGATTTCTCAATTCCCATCTTTTATTCATAACTTATCCTATACTATCTACCTAACAGCATTGTGCTCTTGCTGCACTAAGAACAGGTGCATATACATACTGTATAAGCCCATCTACAGAAACTGTAGGGAAAGTCCAAGGTCCTCTGTCTCTAGTTGTCTTTTATCCTGTCCATCTTGTCATGAATATTCATGGAAATGATGATAGTCTTGCACTGTCCACGTCTGAGTGTCATCTTCAATTAGGATTGTTCCACAAATGGTACAGCTTGGAATGTCATCTAGGGGATATATATGTTATCTTGGACTCGAGTCATCATCAAGACCTTTGGTGTATTTTCCTTGAAGAAACAATAGTCAAGTGTAAATAACTTAGGACCTGATTCAGACCCGCTCGCAAGCGCTACGCGCTCGCAAGCGGGTTGATGTTGGGGCATTGCGCATGCATGGCATGCGCAATGTGCGTGTGCGAGCCCTGGAGTGAGTGAGAAATGCACTCGCTCCGGGGCTCGCTACAAATGGGGTGGGTGTTGATGTTGATCGACAGCTCACCCCATTTTGTAGGTGGGGAGGGGGGGTGGCTGGACAAACGGAGGTGTTCTAGTGATGTCAGGAGTGAGCTTCCGTCTCTATTAGAGCCGGAAGCTCACTGGGGCTTGCGGCAGATGAGACCCTACCACAAGGGTCTTGTCGCAAGCCCGATGGTCGCGACCATCACCTGGCAGCTCGCAAAAGCTGTGGGTGCTCACCCACAGCTTAGCGAGCGGACAGGACGCCAGCTTTTAAAAAAAAAAGTGGCCGCCTTCATTCAGAGCAAGAGCTCGCATTTTGCGTGCAGCTCTGAGTAGGTCCTTAATCAGAAAAATAGCAAGTTTTATTGCAATATAAATGATTACAAACAAAGCTAAACTTTTAGTAATAAGTGAAAGGATTTTGGATATCCATCCACCAAATCCCTTAAACCAGGGGTCTTCAAACTTGGCTCTCCAGCTGCTGTGGAACTACACATCCCAGCATGCACTGCCACCTTTTTGATATAACAGCATGCTAAAACTATGTGCAGTGCATGCTGGGATGTGTAGTTCCACAGCATCTGGAGGACCAAGTTTGAAGACCCCTGCCTTAAACCATTAGCTGGGTTTAACGAAGAAAACCATCCTTTACCATCAAGATCATACTCTGGATCATTATGTGCTTTCCTAAACTAGTCTTTTAATTGCTTGATTTTTCATATGTTCATGTATTGGGTCAGAAAAGTTATCAACTATACAAGTACAGCAGGCTAGTCTCATTATTTGACACATACCTCTCTCAGCAGCCGTAGGATTGTCGAGGACCAGTCTAAATCTGTCCCATAACCTTTACCCTAAATTGCAGTTCATTAGTAATTATTTCAAACACATCAATTATTTCATCTGTAACATTATCAAATAATTTGGCTAAAGCTTCTATATTGTGAACATTCTATATACTGAGTCTAGATATTGTTACGGCCTCCTGTCTCTTGATATACTACTATCTATGCAGTTACTCAGCTTAATGCTTGTGATAAAAGAAACTAAAAGTTTAAAGCTAAAATTAAAGCTATAGCAAAATCAAAGCAAAGTATACATCCCCACAAGCTTTTGTCTGGCTTAACAACATATATTAGTTCAGAATTTCAAATTACTCCAACTCTCCTTGGGTGAAGATTTTGCAGTGGGAGGTGTATATCCAGATGTCCTTTCCCTGGGTTTCACCAAAATATGTTTAGTCAGCAGGATTTGGAATGGACTTTCAAATCTGGGCTCAACAGCCTTCCTGGTATGTTTCCAAATTATCATCCAGTCTCCTGCTTGTAAACAGTGGGTACCTGTATCAAGATGAGGGACTGGAATACAAAAAAAACACCTAACTATGTATTCTAGTTAATTGTTTCTATAGAGTAAATACATAGTACATCATATCTGCAGATGACCTCAGTCATAATTTCTTAATTTTGTTAACCACCATCCTTGTATCTGCCCTCTGACACTCCCACCCTCCAGGCCAGTGACTTAAGATGCTCGTACAAGAGGACATTTTCATACCCTGAGCATTTGGGCAGTTGTATAAAATCAAATTGTATCCTCTTTAAGGAACACTGAATCTAGGGAGTACTTTTCAAAAGGGGTTGGGACAGACTTACCCGGATTGTTCAATGCACATATTAGACACCTTGTTACAAAGGCCTATGCTGTCTGTGCAAAACCCGGAGCTATCCAAATATGGTTAGTGATAGCCACCATTGTATCTTTCCCCAAGTGCACCTTACCATGTATTATCTGGGCCATAGCTGGGTAAAGTGCTTTTGTTAGACACATATGTCGACCTTCCCCCCACTCACCATTTGTATCTTTAGCTCCTAGCTTTGCTTTTCTCAGCCTCTGGAGCTTGTGTCTGCAGTTTTATGAGGGTACTTAAGTCAATCTTGGGGTTGGGATATACCACATAAGTGGGTTCACCCTGGAAGTAGTGACTTATGTCAGCAGCATGTGCGGCCTGGTCTACCAGTCTATTGCCTTCCGCTTAGGGTGTAGTCTCTTGAGTGTGTCTCTATATTTATTACTGTAAACCTTTGGGGCAACTGGAATGAAGTAGACAGTGCTCTGACATGGCCAACATATCCTGTGTGTGGAACTCCATCTACATAGTATCTGGAACCATCTACAAAGAGAGTAAGGTCTGCATCTACAAAAGGAACATCCAAAAAGTTAGATAAGGACAATGAGTTTTGCTTCATAAATTGAACACAGCACAATCGAAAATGAAAAAGTGTGTATATTTTCAGTGGCTACCTTGACACTGTCACAATTACTATTGTTTGTACTTTTACAAGGGGACATATCATCTCATCTCCCATCTTTGACTCCTGCGGGAGCAATGATGCAAGATTCAACACTGTACACCTTTTAAGAGTGACATTACTTGTACAACAAAACTACCTCGTATTTCGTAAGCCTAGCAACAGACAAATGCTTTGTTTGAGCCCTATTCAAGATTTTTATAACCCCATGTGGTACTATAAGGATTAACGGGTGTCCTAACACTATGACAGCACTTTACAGGGTCTAGGTGACAAGAGTTTCCATGTGGTTGTGCAAGGACCCCCTGAGCATGTGAGTTATACTCATGGCAAAACAGTATAAACGATTTACTATAATCAGGTAAAGCTAATGCTGGTGCATTAATGATGTCTTGTTTTAAAACATAAAAATGTATTCAAGTGTTAATTCAAGGGGATCCTGTTGTATAAGTCCCTTCAATGCATCATACAAAATGTACAATTTATAAACATAAAGGTATCCATTTTCTACAATATGCAAATAAGCCCAAAAAGGCTTCTGTTTGTATGTGTGTGGGACATCTGCTTTTTTGAATCATACTCTTTCCTTCTTTTGTAAGTGTTTAGCTTGGTGTTATGAGCAATGTCCTAAAAAATGAATTCTTGTCTGTATGGATTGCAGCTTGTCTTTAGATATACCTTACAATTTTTACTGTGCAAAAAAATTCAGTAATGATGATAGTGTTATACAAACAATCCTTTTCTGAATCAGCACATAAAATTAAATTGTCTACATATTGTATAATGATTGTGATTGCCCTGGCAGGAAGCCAATCTTCTAAAATCAATAACATTGTCTCTGAGTATTCACTAGGGTTTGTAGCACCCCCTTGTGGCAGTTTAGTTCAGGCATACTGCTTTTCTTTTTTGTTATTGGGACTGAAAAAGTAAAAATTGTGAGGTGGGTGGTATGCCATTCAACAAGGTGTGCAGATTAATCCATGTATTAACTTGTTACCTTTTATTAATCTCTCAAGAATCATTCTAAAAAGGGAGATTCATCTAGATTTGAGGTTTTCTTTTTAATAGACAACAGAGGCGAGTTCCAACTGACATGGCATTCCCTAAGAACTCCCTGCTTTCAGGTAATCTGCTACCTGTTTGGTTACTGCAGCCACTTGATCTGGTCTTAAAGGTTATTGTTTAACTGTAACTGGCTGCACATGTGACTTAAGTTTAATTTCCATGGGCTGGATGGGCAGTAGCCCTACATCCAGTTTACCCTTTGCCCATAATGTATCAGGGACTTTATCAAATATCTCATTTAGGTGAGGACTTTCAGTGTTAACAACATTAATGAGATCTGTTAGTACATTTCTTGTATCACAGACTATTCTTCCAAGAAGTCCTGATTTGGAAGTTAGAGTCACTTCCCCATCTCTGTATTCTATTGTGACATTCAATGCTGACAGTAAATCTGCCCCTAAAAGATTAAGTGGGCAGTTATTTGAGACTAAAAACTGTCCCTAATGTCACACCATTATTTACAGTAATCTGCAATGGTTTTGTCTTTTGTAAATACTGTATTTGACCATCCAGGCCAGTGGCCGGGACTAAAGAGAAGGTCAAAAGTTCTGGTGAGATTAATTTGGACTGAATAATACTTTTAGCAGACCCAGATAGATTGTGAGTCACTAGGACTGGTTACATTGGGAAGTATGTGACTCTGGGGGCTATCTTCCTATGCTTGTTTGTCTGTGTGTTCTGCTCTGGGTTTACTGAGATGAGGTCAGTGAAAACACAAACCATTCTACATACAAGTTTGGAATCTTTGACTAATTTTAACATTAGATAACATTGTAACAATGGGTGATGCTGTTGGCCTAAGGTGAGTGCCAGTATTTTGCCCAAATGGTACCAACTATTGCCATTTTCCTGATGTTTGAACAACATAAATAGATTGTAATTGGATAATTTTATTTTTATTCTGCTTATTTAATTGCTCTTCCTCATGTTTATGTCTACATTGCTTATAGTAATCAGTGACTTATTACGTCCTTGTGGGATATCTTGGGCAGGTATATTATTAATTTTACCTTTACAATAAGCTTCAAATTCCAACACTTGTTGTAAACACTTTGGTGTTATAATCTAACTTGCCCATTATGGATAGTATGTGTATGTAAGTAGCAATAGCCTAATAAGCCCTTGTACATGATAAGGAAGAGATGGACAGAATTACTTACACTGTCCCTGTAATGCCACAACCAGACAACTTTTATACATATTTATGTATTACCACTAAAACAAAGACCAATAGCAAAAAAAAATTATAATAATTTTGAGTTGCAAATGTCACTAACGTTCACAGGCTGGTCAAGCTCTCGAAAAAAACAAACTGCCTGTTAAGCATTTGAAATGATGTTCACTAAGCCTCTTGTGAATTAGGCATACACAAGGCTAACTAAGACAAAAACAATTATGTCATAACTTCAAATATTTGAATATCTCACTAACATCACATTTAGATTTTATTGAACATACACATTGATTTATGTATCTTCCACATTAACTATTTCTTAAGCCTACTAATTCCCATTCATAGCTTCTTTTTACATTTAAAATCAAACAATTTAGCTCTCTCCACAATTTAATTTGAGGACATTCACAGTTCCATGTATATTTCTTACTGGGATCTATGTATTTCTTATCCCTATCCCAACTTCTGGTATCTTTTCTGGGTTCAGTATATGATAATTTCAGTCTACAAACTCTACAATTTACAGCACCACAATTCCAAAATGTCACATGCTTGACAGTCTCTATTGGGGCATAACTATTTCTTTTTAGCAATATCATTTTTCACTGAACAATTTGGACCTACTGTCCTTACAGGTATCTCTTCAAAATAATCCTTAAAGGGCATACAATTCATCTTTTATTCCCTTTCTTGTGACTCTTTCTCTAACAAGATCTGTTCTGACACTTTTATACAATTCCAAAGTTTGCCTTCAAGTTTGTTACTCTTTATGTAAGGGCCATATGACTTATGTATCTGTTGACATTTAATTGGGTCAAGTGTGTGCCATTTCTGTGGATGCCAGCCTTTTTAAAAAGTTTGGACATCCCTTCTGTCGCCCCAGGACCTAAAACTGTGTGTATAATATCCATGGGGTCTGACAACTGGACAAATGCTTGCTGTCCGTATTACTCATATCTGTGGTGAATACGACAATTTAGAATAAATATTTCAAACCGCCTGCGCCCTTTGACTGCAGCCCAGTACACGCTTAAGAGCACCACTCCTCCAAATACATAAGGAAGGACCTTTACGACCGGGAACGCATTGGTGTATCTATAAGGACTTACATTGCTGTACTGTACTTATCCAAAAACAAGATCTAAGGAGCGATTCCCTGTTGTTATACTTCAATCTGGATGAAGTAACTCCAGACTCTATTAGAGGAAGTACAAGCTGTGGAGTGTATGTTTTTATGTTCATGGTTTCTTTTTAATAAATGTTTTAAATGGAAAATGTACTCTGAATAAAGGATTCCTGATTATCCATAAGAACTTCTCTGCATGATACACTGGCTGATACAAAAACCTTTTGGGGAATGTCGATATCTGGTCCCAGGTGAGTTCACTCCCTACGGGGAAGATGGTGGAGAAAAGTAAAGAAACCGTTATAGGAATGTAGGGCACCTTATATAGGTGAGTCCCCTTGATGGTCATCCCACCATATTGCAAACCTTTGTTCTTTGATTGGAGCTTAACTGTTTATTATCTTTTCCTCACTTGAGATACACTGCTTCAAGGAAGAAAAAGAGCAAAACTGAATGTTGTGACAGCACCTGTGGAACACTTTTTTTTGTCTTTCTCATATCTATGGGTTTACTAAACCCTGTTCTATTGTGTGAGGTAGCTCCTACTTAGGGGAAGAAACCAGACACTGATTCTTTTCTATTTTTTCTGTTACTAAGGTGGGGCTTCTTAGTAGTTCTGGGCACACTATGACCATACCTTTGGGATATAGATTGACTGGTAAATTAGTTATAATTTCAAAATTATCCTACTCTGGTCTTAAGATAATCTCCGTCAATATGACAACCTACAATACCTTACCGCATCTGTAATCAGTGCTGCCCATGCGGTGTTACATCCGTAAAAACCAGCACATGCACAGCACTGCCTACAGCTGTGGTAATTCTGTGTGTCCCCCAGCCACCACACCCCCCTTCCCCCTCCGCTCACCTCCCCCCATCCCCGACTTACCTGCCCGCTGCAGCCGCCTCCGGCTCCATCTGCTGTTCTGACACTGTGTTCTCCAGGCAGAACACAGTAAAGTTTAGAGAAAAAAAATATTTTTTTTCCTTCTAAACTTGACTGTATTCTGCCTGGAGAACATGTGTCAGAGCAGCCACTGGAGCCAGAGGAGAGACCAGGGAGTGCCGGAGGGAGCGGAGGAGGACCTGCCCATGCTGACACAGGTAAGTGTCACCTGCTATACGCCACCTCACAGTGGCGGATAGTAACTCCATCAAATTCCAAAAATACATAATTTTTGGAATTTGATAAAAACCATAATTTCCATATCCCCATACTAATTATGGGGAGTGTGGAAATGAACGCAGGCAGACTTAACCAGGATATATAAGTGATATCTCCTGTGTTAAGTGTCTTCACGAATACTAATATAACGGTAATTAAGGAAAATGTCCTTAAAACTTTATTTTAGTGTTGATTAATAGGTCCCTGAGACACATAAGATATCCGTACCTGAACCCTTAGGCAGACACAGGAGCTCACAAAACAGCGGGGTCTAGCTTGAACAGAAAACTACTCATCCCAGGTTTATAGTCAGAATCCACTGTCCTGGTCACTCCCGTCGTGTCCGTCCTCAGATCAGTGAAGGAAATCTTGGTAAGGACCTCCAAGTTTTGACAAATCTATAACAGAATCTGCAACAGTCAATCACCGGGCTGAGCTTATTACGCGTGTCAGTACCCTCGTTCAGGGTATCCCTTGGTAAATCAGCTGATTGGGAGAAAATCAAGACCTGAACCAAGTCTGTATTCAGATTCATCATTATTTCTTATCTACAGTATCTTAAAAAAGTCTACCTTACGTTCAGGGAGTGCAATCATGCTGTTATCTCTCTGCACTTTCTATCTCTCAGGAAATTCCAATCCATTGACTCTATGAAGGTCACCAACCCTTTTCTAACAGTATTCAGTATTTTTCAATTATGAATAACTTATAGGCATAGACCATTTGTAACAAGACGGAGTCTTAATGTGGATAGTTTAAGATTAGATTACTCAATAAAGACTTGCATCACTACAGGAGAGGTGGAGCTGACTGAGGGGAGATCCTCCCACCATCAAGGCTGTACTCAGTGACTTATAACAGAGACAAGCTGAATAGTCCTTGGAGAGCCGGCATGATAGATAAGAAAGTGCCTGAGACAGAGAGACATGGAAGGATCCAGGAAATCTGGTAATTGAACTACCAACTCTAGAGGTACTACTTTGGGAATATACTACACATAATAGACTGCAGTCAAAAGGTGGAAGACAGTTGTTACTAAGCATCACACAGATAACTCACAGAACAGAAGGAAATAGTCTTTAGGGGAGTGTTTAAACAATAGTCTCTAAGAACTAGCACGTAGCCAGAGGGAAAGATCCCTATAATTCCAATAGTAAGCATCAGTAAAGTAAACTGAATTAGGGACTATCACCCTAAGTACAAAGCACCCAGAGGGATTATATACATTAACACCAGTACTGCTAAGGTGGCAATTATCATCCAGACAGAGCATTTGTGAGGAGAAAAGTTCCTTTTACCACAGCCAAACTCATAAAAGCTGTACCCAGAGTTATAAATAATTTATTATAAACTGAAAGCATTCAGTTTTGGATTATACAGTATAGATTTGCATCTCCGGAAACAAATGCTTTGCTAGGCTCAGAGTCTGCAACTGTATTGAAATAAGCAAGATGTGCACCAACGTTTAAATTGGCCAGGTGTTACAAGTCCAGTCCAGGACTTGCATATGGATCAAGATTCTTCTGCTCCTCTCCCCACTGGATCTGCTCCCAGGAGATCAGGATGTCTGAGACCTAGGCTGGGTTCCACCCAGGTCACCTGATGTGTCCTTCCTCTGTTATTACACACTGGAGTCTAGCTGCCTTGACGGCTATAGCGTTTATTTCACAGCGCTCAGCTCAGCTGCATGGTCAGCTATTTTCTTCCAGCTTTTTCACCGTGGACTGTTACCCGGCTTCTTAGCCACTCCAGCAACCGTTCTTCCACAGCTTGCATACCAGGCATCTTAGCCACTCCACCAGCCGTTCTCCCACAACCTGCACTTTGGCCTCAAGCTACACAATTGGACTCAAGCCACAACATCAGACTCAAGCTTCAACATCGGTCTGAGGCCACAACATTGGGCATTTGCCACAGTATCGGCCTCAAGTCATAACATCAGACTCTAGCCACAACATCGGCCTCAAGCTGCAACATCGGCCTCAGGCCACAACATCGGCCTCAAGCTGCAACATTGGCCTCAAGCCACAACATTGGCCTCAAGCCGCAACATCGGTCTTAAGCCGCATCATCGGCCTCAAGCCGCAACATCGGCCCCGGTCACAACACCAGCTTCAAGCTGCAACATCGGCCTCAAGCCGCAATATTTGCCTTGGTAACAACACCGTTCTCAAGCCACTCCATCCGCCTCAAGCCGCAACAACGGTCGCAAGTCGCTACCTCGGCCTCAGCTGTTCCGCCCAGCCACTCAGCCAAATCCTCGGCACCAGCTTCATCTTCACTGGTTGGCCAACTGCTACAGCTATCTGGTGCAAATGCCTCCATTAGTGTCCGTTTACCATCGGTAAGACTTTTTCTTCCACCTTGTCTGCACCGCTTTTCCACAGGGATTCTTGGGTGTCGGATCCCCGACATCCGTAACATTATAGCCGGCCACCTTGGAGAAGACCCCACAGACTAGTTATGGAACAGTTAGACTAGTTATGGAACAAGTGCTTGCTGCGCAGATATCTGCCCTGACCCAGAAAGTCCAGGAAATATCCATTATCGTAGCGGAGATTCGGACAGCTACTCCTCCATCTACTATCCGAGAACCTAAGATTAACCTCCCGGATCGGTTCTCCAGGGATCGGGACCAGTTTCTCAATTTTAGAGAAAGCTGCAAGCTTTATTTCCGACTGCGGCCTCTCTCCTCTGACTTGGAGACCCAGCAAGTAGGGATTGTAATCTCACTTCTCCAAGGAGACCCACAGACCTGGGCTTTTAGTCTTCCAGCCATGCCGCCTTACAGGCTTCGGAGGTATTTTTTACGGCCCTAGGCCAGATATATCACAATCCGGACAAGAGGTCTTTAGTCGAGTCTAAGCTCCGATCTTTGTCCCAGTGTCACCGGGCGGTTGAAGATTATTCCTCTGAGTTTCACAGATGGGCTGTGGATTCTGGGTGGAATGACCCTGCGCTGTGTAGCCAGTACTGTCTGGGCCTCTCGAAGGAGTTCAAGGACATCTTGGTCCAGCATTCTACGCAGAGCTTGCTAAATGATCTTATTAGTATGGCCATTCATATTGATCGTCACTTAAGGGAGAGAAGATGCAAACAGAATCATCCTGTAAGGCCTCCTCAAACTTCAGCTGCATGGTCCTCAAGTAAGGCTCGGAGGAGCCTATGCAGGTAGGCGCCTTCTGTCTACCTCCACAGAAAAGATGCCGTAGACAAGATCAGGGCCTCTGTTTGTATTGCAGCAGCAAGGGGCATGATATCAACACTTGTACCCTCAAGTCAGGAAAGACAGAGCCTAGGTGGTCGAGAGGAGTTGCATCTAGGTCTTGCGTCCATCTTCTCTGACAACTTGATCCTGCTGCCGGCCACGGTCCATTTTCCTCAGGCTCCCCTTTCTGTGTTGGCCTTCTTGGACAGTGAAGCCACAGGAAATTTTATGGACCTTGCCTTTTTCCATCAGTCCAGGCTACCCACTGTTGTGCTGGAGGAAGAAATACCCATTTGCGGCCTAGATGGGAATCATATCTCCAGCGGCACCATCAAAAGTTGGGCACCACCCATCCGACCTTCTGTGGGTTCACTACATACAGAGACTATTTATTTCATGCTTCTCCAATGCCCACTGATTCTCGTGGTCCTCAGACTACCATGGTTGAAGACTCATAACCCTCGGGTGGATTGGAGACACCACCAAGTGGGGGTCTGGTTGTCAGTCTCGCTGTTTGTCCTTACCCATCAGAACTTTACAATCCAAGTGCTCTGATATGGCCAATCCTTTGCCACCTCTCTACCAAGAGTTGTGGGATGTCTTATCCAAACAGAAAGCCAGCTCCCTGCCTCCACACTGACCCTACAATTGATCCATCCAGCTTGTTTCTGGAACAAGACTTCCCAAGGATCATTTGTATTCTCTCTCCATACCAGAGACCCAGGCAATGGAAGACTACATCAAAGAGGCTCTGGCCAATGGCTTCATCCATCTGTCCAAGTCCCCAGTAGGGGCAGGGTTTTGTTTTGTGCAGAAGGATGGCTCTCTTAGACCCTGCATTGACTACCAGGAGTTAAATAAGATCACAATAAAATAATTGTACCCATTACCCCTCATCTCTGTACTCTTTGACCAACCCCTACAGGCCTCCATCTTTTCAAAGATCGATCTCCGTGGAGCTTATAACCATGTCCGGATCAAGGCCAGAGATGAGTGAAAGATGGTGTTCAGTACTCACAGTGGGCACTATGAGTACTTGCCGTTCGGCTTGCCCAATGCTCCTGCGATCTTTCAGGATTTCATCAACGATGTCCTCCGGGATTTTCTGGGCAAGTTTGTCGTGGTATATTTAGACGATATCCTCTTCTTCTTGTCGTCCATGATTGAACATCAGAACCACGTCAAACAGGTCCTCCAGAAACTTAGAGAGAACCATCTGTTTGCCAAGGCTGAAAAGTGTGAATTCCATGTGCGACAGGTCATGTTTCTTGGGTATGTTATTTCCCCCATGGATTTGCTATGGAACCAAAGAAGGTTAAGGCCATCATAGACTGGGTCCAGCCAACCACTTTAAAGGCCATTCAGCATTTCCTCGGCTTTGCCAACTATTACAGGAGGTTCACTGGGTCCTTCTCCACCGCAAATGCCTCCATTAGTGTCCACTTACCATCGATAAGACTCTTCCTTCCACCTTGTCTGCACCGCTCTTCCACAGGGATTCTTGGATGTTGGATCCCCAACATCCGTAACACTAGGCAGGACTAACCTCGTACAGTATTGGGAACATTCAAAGCATAGTATTACTTCTGTAAAAGTGTAATTGCTTGCTGTGGCAATTTTGTTATTGTAGATTGTAATTTAAGTATTGCATACAGTATATATAATATATTGGAGTATTGTATGAAATTGACTATTGTTTAACCATTACTTAAAAGGTTCCAGATTATTGTCTTGACTAGATCCAGATAAATAAAATTGAGCATTATTTTGTTGGTTGTGTCATTCATTGTACTGAAACTTGGGGAACCCTCTGCCTCTTTGACATGAGTGTAGAAAGCCCAAAAGAGAACAGGTACGTATCAGACAGCACCCACCACAGTAGACTGTTATAGAAATATAGAAATTGACAGCAGATAAGAACCACTTGGCCCATCTAAATCATATTACCTCTAAATCAATCCACTTGATTTTGATTATCTGGGGGCTATGAAGTGTACAAGCTTACCAGTGCATTGGAGGATTCTCCTAAATCTGGGCAGTGCCCTTCTGAACTACTGTAGACAGTGAATTCATATGCTATAAATATAATTCATCAGGGCCAAATGCAGGATTTGTTAGGGGAGTGTATATATAATTACCAACCACAATTCTAAAAAAAATTAATATATTTTTGCAGTGCATTGTGTAAGCATAGGTCTATTCCCAACTAAACCCACTGCCAACTGGGACTGAGATTGGCATTGTGTAGTGTACTAGACAGAGAAGGAGACTGATGCTCCACAATGGCATGGGAGAGCTGCTGTAACTGGACATGGGCAGCAGCTCCCCCCGACAGTAGTGTACCTTGACACATGCACAGTGCGAATTAGATGCATGCATATTTTACCGATAATCGCTCAACTGCATAAATATTGGCATTGCATCCATCTCTGAATCACATACATAGTCCTCAACATGCCCCATCTGTCTCTGATACTTTGGTATCCAACCACCGTGAATTTCAGTGTTGGATACCATATTACTGGTTTGCTCCAGTGTAGAGACAGCTGCTATGAAAAGTAGCTGCCCCAGTGATTCCTATGACTGACAGTTATACCACTTAATTAGGAGCCACGTAACTTTATACTACCAGGTCTGACATGGCAGTGTTAGTGCACATGTGTGACCAAGGGAGAGGACGGAGAGAATTGTAAGGATATCTCAGTTGTAGTGTCAAGGGGTGAGACAGAGGGGATAGTTGATCAGCCCAATAATCAGGAGGGCAGTCTTAATAATACTGGAGTTTGTTACATTCATATATCACCATTAGATTTCAGGAGGTTCCTTTTCCCTTTAAGCTCACTTCACATTAATGAGATGTGTACCTATAAAGGTTTCTTTTATATTCTCTCTGGTCTGGTCAGCATATGCATCCACATAAATATCTACTTCAAACACTGAACCACTCTTATATAAAGGCTTACCTGGGAACAGGTATAAACATTCACATAAAGGTATCTTTAGATTGGGTCAACCAAAACTTCCTCCTTATTCCACCAGAGAAGAACAAAGGGTATCCACGAAACCAATTAATCCAAAAAGGGTATTTATTCCAACTAAATAGTAAAACCGTGTCCAATGATAAGAATAAATACATCCAATGTAGCAGAAATATAATAAAAAGCAAATATAAAAAAATATATAAAAAAGAAGTGTCCTTCCCCATGGGGAGCCTATCTACAGTTTAGGACTTAAGGCAACCAGTGCCACCTCTCACCCGGTTAGAGTGGGGCAAAGATGTCTAAGGTAGCTGTAAATACCAGAATTCCTCAACTGCATCAGGGTCCCCTATAACACCAACGCATTTCTGACAATGGTCCTTCCTCAGGGTGTGTCTGGGGTATATCTGGTTGGGCTTTATATACCCTAACCAATAATCAATCAGCAATCTCCAAATCCTCATTAACAGATCTAACATAAAATGCGGTAAAAATCCAGATCCCATAAAATACAATTGTACTTACAACATATTCAAAATAGCACATCATCCTAAAATAAACAACAATAAAACAATAATGATTTTCCCACCAAAAGACTGTACAACTTTGGGCGTGCCAATATAAGAACATTGGTAAAACAAGATATACATGTCCATGTAATCCAATCCACGTTATTCTGTCACTGGATGTTCATTTGGCGCCCATCCTCCAAAAAGGAAGCCCGATGTGTCCCGTTTTCCGTGTTCCCCGCGATCTCCACTCTGACCTTGTTGACCGGAAGTGGATAGTGACGACTTCCGGTATATGGAACGCAAGCCGGAAGTGGATTACTCCGCGGTGGAACACACATCGAAAATTCACAGGAGCCTCCATATAATGTAGAATCGTATAGATAGTGCGATTCCAGAGGGTGGGTTTTAGGCATTCTCTTTTCATATATAGGTCCATCAACAGTATTCCTCATACCATGCGATATATTATAACAAAAATAAAAATAAAAATAATAATAAATTAGTACCATGTAAAACAACTCCTAAATCTGATAAATACCCTAGAACCCAAATTTCAATAATCATAACAATAAAAAAATAAATATATAAATAACACTTTAAAAATTACTGAACAAAATTATTTAAACCATTTCATTTCAAACTCTACATTTAAGCCCTTGGGTACATGTGTTTTTAACAAGAACATGGTTTGCATCTCCATTTTGGCAAGCCTCACATCCCTGTCATTATTTCTCCAATGTGGTAAAGGTACTTTTATTCCACAAAAAGATGTCAAATGCTTAATGTCACATTGATGTACTTTCTTAAAATGTGAAGAGACATTGTGTGTTTCTAATCCTTTTTTGATGTTTCTGACATGTTCAGAAAGCCTCTCTTTTAATGTTCTAGTGGTTTTCCCCACATATTGGCTTCTGCAGGAGCATTCTAAGATACATATGCAGTATTTCGTGTTACATGTTACATGAAGTCCTTGATTTCGTAAATTTTCTTAGTCTGTGTGGATGTGTATTGCGTAATTTTTGATGTTTCACTTTTACATACTTTACACATACTACACACCCCACATCTAAAAGATCCCTTAGATTTAATCCTGGTTCCAATACCAGGAACTGGAAGAGCACTGCATACCACATTATCTTTAATATTACGGGCTTTTCTTTAGACAAATTTTGGATGTTCATCTAATACTGTTTGGAGTAATGGGTCATTTGTCAAAATACCCCAATGCTTCTTTATTATGCCCTCCACTTGTTTATATTGATTGTTAAATTTTATAATAAATGGTACTACGAATCCTTTTGGTTTTATTCTGCTACCTTTTTCTATGAATAATCTGTTCTGTTCATATTACCCCCTTTGTTTTCAGCGTTATTTACTATCCGAACATCATAACCTTTGGATGTAAATTGTTCTTTCAGGACTTTTGCTTGTTCATTATAAACATCTATATCCGAACAGTTATACCTAATTCTTTGGAATTGGCTATTAGGGATACTTTTCAACCAATTTAAGTGGTGATTACTTGTATAATCTATGAACGAGTTACAATCTTTACTCTTAATAAAATTCTTTGTTTTTATATAACCCTCCTCCACATATATGGAGAGATCAAGGAAATCCACTGAGGTATCACTATTATTGAAAGTCAAGACAATATTTAATTCATTAACATTCAGATACTCACAGAACTTATCTAGGGAGGTCTGATCCCCATCCCAAATAAATAAAACATCATCTATATACCTCCGCCATGTCACCAGGCTGTCCCCAAGTTGATGGTCACCCCAAACTGTCTTGGTCTCCCAATACACCATAAATAAGTTTGTGTAACTTGGGGCCAGCCTGGTGCCCATGGCGGTCCCTGTCAACTGCAAATAAAAGGTATTGTTGAACCACAAAAAATTATTCTGCAGTACCATTGCAATGCCTTCCAGTATAAACTGTCTAAGATCATCCTGTATATTATCCTTTTCCAAGAAGAACCTCACTGCATTTAGTCCTGCTTGATGGTTAATTATTGTATACAGCGAGGTTACGTCAGCAGTAACCAACTTATATGTGGACTTCCACTCTATATTAGACAGTTCTTTAATGACAGATATTGTGTCCTTCAAATAGGATGGGGTTTTTTTGCACATACCGTTGCAACAGGTAATCCAAATAATGGGACAAATTTGACAAGATGGAATTCATCCCTGCCATTGGATGACTGGGTGGTCTTTCCCTATTTTTGTGTATTTTGGGGAGTATATATATCACCCATGGACGGGTGATCAACCTTTATATAATCCCATATACTGTCTGTGATTACTCCTTTAGATGTATACATTTTTAGTAATGTTTCCAATTTTTTTTTAAATATTATCAGTAGGGTCAGCCCTTAATTTTTTATATGTGAGACTGAGAGTTGTCTTTGAATTTCAGCATTATAATCATCAATATCCAAAATAATGATACTGCCCCCCTGATCAGTGGGTTTTATAACAATTTGGGTATTGCCCTTCAGTGATCTTATAGCTTCCCTCTCTTCTTTAGTCAAGTTTATATTTTTAATAGGTTTGAGGTCAAGTCTTTCTAAATCTGCCCTCACTAGTTTTTCAAATGACTCTATGAAGCAACCTTTTTTGTGGGCCAGAAAAAAAGTAGATTTCTTTTTAAATATCAAGTACATCAGGATTAGAGTCACTTTCTGCTGAATTAGATTGTTCCTTAAAAAAATTCTTTAGAGTGAGCTTTCTAATAAATTTTTGCAGATCCACAAAGATCTCAAAATCATTAGCATGACTAGATGGAGCAAACTTCAGGCCCCATTCTAATACACTAATTTCATGTTCGCTTAATGTATATTCACTTAAATTATATATCTTAGTTTTGTGTATTTTAATTTAACTCTCTTTATTTTTAATCATTTCATCCTCAATATTCTTATCACTATTTTGTTTAGATCCATTTTTTTGATGTTGTTTGACTCTAAGGCGTTTCCTTACATGCAGTCTCTTACCCCCCTTTTACCTCTAGATCTTTTTTATAGGTCACCGAATCCATCAGGATGGTGTCCTCTGATCTAAAAAATGTTCTGTTGAGAAGAGAGGTTCAAATCTATTCCCTTCCCTCCACATATTTGCATCAACCCTAGAGTTCCTCCAATTCTTATTCGGGGTATCTCTATAGTTACCCCTTTGGGGGGGGTCCTCCACCCTCTATGTTCCCTCTGTCTGTTATCTATCCTGGCCCTATGTGAGTTCTCCCTCCATTGCGAGGGTGTCCTCTCACTAAGAGTGGACCTTACTTTCCAAGCATAATTATTACTTGAAATGAGGGGCTTATTATTATTTTTCCGTACCTTTTTGATTTGATCTTCTTGTTCTGCAAAGTGTTTCTCTTGTTTTGTTATCAAATGTTGGTTTCCCATATTATCATAATTTTTATCCCTACAATACTTTTTCCGTTTTTTTAATTTTAAGTTCCCTCTCATTCTTTTCAACTTTCCATATTATTTTTTCTTCTATTTCCTTATAATCTTTCAACTCAGAGAAAGAGGCAACCAAGGATTTATATACTTCAATTTCCTTTTCTAATTTTTCTAACTCTTTAGATTTCTCTCTAATAATTACTTCCGTTAAGGATAGGGAACAGGAATCCAGTATATTAAAACACTCATCCTTAAACTCTTGAGATGACTCTCCAAAGGATGGGATTTTATCTAAATCTTAAACCCCTTGGTATCAGTTTTTCTGCTCTATATTTTTCTAAACTGACCATCTCCCACCATATCCTCCCTTCTCTTAATAGGGATTTCTCCAACTTATACATAGCGCTCTCTAAATCATCGTCTATTAAATTTTCTTAATTTATATCTGAAAACATTTCATTTATATATGTACTTCTATGTCCTCTATGGGAAACATTTTGGGTCAGCTGGTTACCGTAACAAGGTGCACAACTAGTAAATCAAAACAATATATGTTACAGCCACCTGTGCCCCAGGACTTCTGCTTAGTCCACACACATAATAAGGAAGCATTGGGGTATTTTGACAAATGACCCATTACTCCAAACAGAATTAGATGAATGTCCAAAATTTGTCTATAGGAAAGCCTGTAATATTAAAGATAATGTGGTACGCAGTGCTCTTCCAGTTCCTGGTGTTGGAACCAGGATTAAATCTAAAGGATTTTTTAGATGTGGGGTGTGTAGTATGTGTAAAGTATGTAAAAGTGAAACATCGAAAATTACGCAATACACATCCACACAGACTAAGAAAATTTACGAAATCAAGGACTTCGTAACATGTAACATGAAATACTGCATCTATATATATTAGAATGCTCCTGCAGAAGCCAATATGTGGGGAAAACCACTAGAACATTAAAAGAGAGGCTTTCTGAACATGTCAGAAATATCAAAAAAGGATTAGAAACACACAATGTCTCTTTACATTTTAAGAAAGTACATCAATGTGACATTAAGCATTTGACATCTTTTTGTGGAATAAAAGTAGCTTTACGACATTGGAGAAATAATGACAGGGATGTGAGGCTTGCCAAAATGGAGATGCAAACCATGTTCATGTTAAAAACACATGTACCCAGGGGCTTAAATGTAGACTTTGAAATGAAATGGTTTATATAATTTTGTTCAGTAATTTTTAAAGTGTTATTTATATGTTTATTTTTTTATTGTTATGAATATTGACATTTGGGTTCTAGGGTATTTATCAGATTTAGGAGTTGTTTTACATTATTTTTATTATTATTTTTATTTTTGTTATAATATATCGCATGGAATGAGGAATACTGTTGATGGATCTATATATGAAAAGAGAATGCCTAAAACCAACCCTGTGGAATCGCACTATCTATACGATTCTAAATTATATGGAGGCTCCTGTGAATTTTTCGATGTGTGTTCCACCGCGTAGTAATCCACTTCTGGCTTGCGTTCCGTATACTGGAAGTCATCACTATCCACTTCCGGTCAACAAGGTCGGAGTGGAGATCGTGGGGAACATGGAAAACAGGACACATCGGGCTTCCTTTTTGGAGAATGGGCGCCAAACGAACATCCAGGGACAGAATAACGTGGATTGGATTACATGGACATGTATATCTTGTTATATCACTGTTTATCAATGGCACGCCCAAAGTTGTACAGTCTTTCGGTGGGAAATCATTATTGTTTTATTGTTGTTTATTTTTTTAGGATGATGTGCTATTTTGAATATGTTGTAATTACAATTGTATTTTATGGGATCTGGATTTTTTACCGCATTTTATGTTAGATCTATAAATGAGGATTTGGAGATTGCTGATTGATTATTGGTTAGGGTATATAAAGCCCAACCAGATATACCCCAGACACACCCTGCGGAAGGACCATTGTCAGAAACGCGTTGGTGTTATAGGGGACCCTGATGCAGTTGAGGAATTCTGGTATTTACAGCTACCTTAGACATCTTTGCCCCACTCAGGCTGGTTGAGAGGTGGCACTGGTTGCCTTAAGTCCTAAACTGTAGATAGGCTCCCCGTGGGGAAGGACACTTCTTTTTTATATTTTTTTATATTTGTTTTTTATTATATTTCTGCTACATTGGATGTTTTTATTCTTATCATTGTACACGGTTTTACTATTTAGTTGGAATAAATACCCTTTTTGGATTAATTGGTTTCGTGGCTACCCTTTGTTCTTCTTTAGTGGAATAAGGAAGAAGTTTTGGTCGACGCAATCTAAAGATACCTTTATATGAATGTTTATACCTGTTCCCAGGTAAGCCTTTATATAAGAGGGGTTCTGTGTTTGAAATAGATATTTATGTGGATGCGTATGCTGACCAGACCAGAGAGAATATAAAAGAAACCTTTATAGGTACACATCTCATTAATGTGAGGTGAGTTTAAAGGGAAAAGGAACCTCCTGAAATCTAATGGTGACATATGAATGTAACAAACTGTCTTACTTTTCTTCTTTCGGTGAGAGATCCTATGCAAGAGAAGGTCAAGACTAAGAACCAGATTTTTTGACAGGGACTTTGCGCTTGTGGACCACTCATATATTATATATGTGTTTGTAAAGGATTGCTGATCCAGAGTGTGGACTAAGCAGCAGTCCTGGGGCGTAGGTGGCTGTGACATATATTGTTTTGATTTAATAATACAGGAGGCAAAATTAAATGCTGGAAATTAGGGTGTGAAGCCTAATACTCTAATACTCTGGCAGTGACACTAACTGATAGAGTGAATTAAATAGGCTGTTTGAGTCTGATGTCATTGGTCAGTGAAATTTGAGATGCTAGCAGAAGACAATTCAAAGTCAAGCACCTGTCTGGGGCAGAGAGTGAGTCAGACATGGTAAGAGTATGCTGCATGTAATAGAAACCAATAAATGTAACTAATAGTGACCATTTAATTCCTCTTGATAAAAAGGGTAGATGTCTTAAAATTCTAAGTTTTAGCAATAAATTGATTTTAACTTACCCTTCAAGTCTCTGGGATTGATTGAGAGACGGATGCAGGTAAAGCTTAGGATGTAGCTCCCAATGTTTTACCTCTGCACATGTGTCTGAAATGTGCTGCACATGTGCTCTGATGCTTACCACAGGGAGACGCAGATCAAAATTGCATGGAGATCCATGCATTTTACATTGGCACTTCTGGGCATTAACTGGGGGAAGGGGGTTGGAAGCTAACAGTCGCAAGCATGTCAGTGTCAGTGTCTAATGGTGGCCACAGTCACTTTCACATTCTGTGCCTGCCATAAGCAAATGCAATATCTGATTGTGTGGCTGATGGTGCACCGATAGTGCATCTAGGTACTCACATCGGTAGCTTTGTGCAGCAGCTGGTGGGCATCTCAATAGGACACCCAGTTGAATGGAAATTCCTGTCTGTGTCAAAGTCTTTCTTTAATGAAATCACCTATCTCTGTGTCAGTCTGTGTTTACGTATGTTTCTAGTAGGCACAATAACCTAAATACTGTATATTTCATCAAAAAAATGGAATAACTGCAATGAAATAACTGCACACAATCTCATGTCCTAGGTACAGAAGAAATATAAAAGAAATTGAGTAACATTGATGTAATTTTGTTAAGAATAAAAGATGAATAAAAGATGAAAAATGGGGATGGTAAGGCTATGAAAGAAGTTGACAGTTAGAATGTGTCTATCGTAATTACCTGCTTGAAAGGGTTCTTTGTCCAGCACTGATTAAAGGTATCATTCTGTGCAATGTTTGTTGTTCTCTGCTGTAAAATATCCTGTATTGCACTGACTGAAGTAAGAAATAGCTTCTAAAATGGAGCTTTAATGCAGTATAAATAAGTATATTGATAACCACTCTTCTTTTACAGTTTTAGAAATATGCAACAATAATAGCATCCTTTTAGAGAACAAAATCTCTGCCCACCTCACCATCTAGTTATAGATCTTATTTTCCAACAGTGATGCCAAAGATGAAAAATGTAATTCCTTTAATCTCTGTGAAAAGGTACACCGTAGCGAAAGGGAACTGTTTATTTATGAGAAGTGGTCAAAGTGGAATGATTTTTTAGTTTGTGCCTTTTAGCTGTAATTATGTCTTTTGCTTTAGTTTTTCTTCTTCACAGAATACCATATTTTTGAGTAATTATATGATTTGATTGTTTTTAACTTTGTAGCAATTAATACTCTTTATAGGATTTTAGTTCTGTGAAGCAAATTTGATGCAAACTTAAAAAATTGATACACACAAATGCCAGTCACCAATAATAGTGCTATTACTTTAAATTAGCCACATCCACTATAATATCAGCAGCTGCAATTGTTATTCTGCTACCTTACTGTATGTGTTAAGTGTTCACCATACGTCTTAGATCGTAAGCTCAAATGAACCGGAATACCTTCACCTTCTTAAATAAATAACAACAACAACAATAATAGTAATAATAATAATAATAATAATAATAACAGCAATGGCAGATCTCTGTGTGTGTGTATATATATATATATATATATATATATATAACAATCCCACATGAGGCAGCACTCCACAGATTTAAAAGAAGCAGACAAATATCAGTACTTAGATTTATATATATATCTCCACACGAAACAGTCCGGCACTCTGCTGGTCCCTAAGGACCTTTACCTTGCTCCAGGTGCCCTCCTCCGGGAGTATGCGTCCCCAATGTGTAAATACTAGAGATGAGCGGGTTCGGATCTCAGAGATCCGAAACCCACCCGAATTTACGGGATCCAGGGCGATCCGAGTGAAGCTTGGATCACCCTGCCTGCCCCGGATCCCTCACCCGAGGCAAAACTTTGCAACCCCGCTGTCGGGTTGCGAGGATTTGTATTGAGCGGGCTTAATGCTGATTGGCTGAGAAAGCTGTCTGTCACGGCTCTCAGCCAATCAGCATTAAACCCATTCAAAATGCAGAAGAAAAAGAAGATGTTGCCTGCCATCCCCCACCGCCTGACACCGCCGGCACCCCCAGCTGCCGACCGCCGGCACCACCTCTGGCAGCATCTCACGATGCTGACACTGCCGGCACCCCTGTACTGAGGACACCATCAGCGACCCCCACACTACCGACACTCCCACACTGAGGACACCACCAGCACCCCTGCACTGCCGACACTGTCAGCACACATGCACTGAGGACAAAGCTGGCACCAGGCTCTGCCGACACCGCCGACACCCTGCATTCAGAACACCCCTGCACTGCCGACACAGTCAGCAAACCTGCACTGAGGAAATCGCTGGCACCCCCACTCTGCCGACACCGCCGGTACCCTTCACTGAGAGTACTGCCAGCACCACAGCACTGTCATTCCATGTACTGAGGACACCACCAGCAACCCCCACACTGCCGACACAGCCAGCAAACCTGCACTGAGGACACCGCTGGCACCCCCGCACTGCCAACAGTACCGGTACCCTTCACTGAGGACACTGCCATTCCATGTACTGAGGACACTGTCAGCAACCCCACTCTGCTGACTCTGCTGTCACAGTAAGTGTACTATTGGTGTATCCAACCCACACTGTATAACACACTGTATCCGTGTTGGAAATTAGAAATTGAACTGCCACATTTTATTGCCGCCTACTGGTTCACTTAGCTTAGTCAGCCAGCTAGCTGGATACAACCTTTTGGCCTTAACTAGATGAAGCAAATAATATTGTGACGTGGTCAAAATTGATTGGAAATTACTGGAAATAAATGTTATTGAAGTTAATTATACTGTAGGAACAAAAACGCCCATTTTATGTGATTTTAGCTGTTTTTATGATTTAAAAAAAAAAAAATCCAGATCCAAAACCAAAACACGAAAACAAAACATGGAGGTGAGGTTTTGGCAAAAAAAAATCCAAAACACGGGGGTCGGCGCACATCTCTAATTTTAATGTGTACCTACCACACTTTGAGGCTCATCCACCAGCAGAAGATCAATACATTACATTTCTGTAAAATAATGTTGGTGAGTGTTAGCACTGAGTGTGAGTTTCCATTTTGTGAGACATGAGACTATAATGATGTGAGTAGTGAGACTACTGCATGTGGAACATACAGAAGAAGATGGATACCCAATACTGGATCTGTACATTTTTCAAATAGCACGGTGCGCTGCTGCCATTGGAGCTCATTCAGACCCGCTCGCTAAGATGCATTCTCTCGCTGCTGCCGATGGTATGCAGTATGCATGCATTGTGCGCATGCGTATGCATCACAGTGTGCATGCTCATACCTTAGTGAAAGTTCACAATTAATTCGCTCGCTGCGCATAGACAGCCCAGCAGAATGAGTGACAGGGGAAGCTGTTTGTAGGTGGTAACAGGGGCTGGCCATTAAAAACAGGGTAGCGGTGGGTGCAAACACAGGCGTGCCTGAGCCTCTCCATGGCGTTTTGGAGGTGTGGAAATTAGAAGCTGAACTCCCACATGTTAGTGCCGCCCACTGTGTCACTTAGCTTAGTCAGTCAGCCAGCTAGCTGGATGCAACCTTTTGGCCTTAACTAGATGAAGCAAATAATTTTGTGAGGAAATTACTGGAAATAAATGTTTTTAAGGTTAATTACTGTAGGAACAAATACAGGCCCATTTTATGTGATTTTAGCTGTTTTTATACTTTTTAAGAAAAAAATCCAGATCCAAAACCAAAACATGAAAACAAAACACTGAGGTGAGGTTTTGGCAAAAACAATCCAGATCCAAAACCAAAACACAAGGGTCGGCGCACATCTGTAGTAAATACCAATAATGGCGGCACTCCGGAGACATTATATATTTATATATGCTGTTGGATTAATAAACTTGAGACCTTAACCCCGAAGGTGTTAAATTGAAACACTAGGATTGCAATGCTGTCTATAAAATGTCACAGGTATTGATTGAGATCATCAGCCTGCTTTTGATAGAATAATAATTTTTCATACACTGCATTAATGTGGTGTTGGTCTTTAGCTAGTAAGATGATTTACTTTCCTATGGTGTTTCTTCATCCGCGATTCCCACAATGTTTTTAATGCAGTATGTTTGTTTCTAATTTGTATGTGATTGTTGCCATATTTCCCAGGCAACATGTGTAGTTTGTCCCAGTCCGGCTACGTCGCGGCATGATGACGTCACTGGGAACACGCGGCCTAATGTGTATGGTGCGGGTTGCCAAGGGAGGTTGTAAGACTGCGTCGATCCAGGTGAGTACAGACGACACATTAAATGCCTGATTGACTTGTCTATTTAAATGTGAGTAAGACTTTACTGTGTTTGATGATGGGCAGTGCTCCAAACCGTTGGATTTAAAGTTTAATCCATTTTTGCATACTAACAAGCCATCTGAGTGCTGCCATTATTACCATTGTGTATATATATATATATATATATATATATATACTGTATATAATCACTCTTCACCTGTCCTCTCCAGACTTTTTTACATTTTTGTAAATTACTCTTTTATTCACAACTTATGTAGCAATAAGTGCTTACGCCAATGTTTTGATTCATTATGAGTCTTTCTCAAGGCATTAGCAAATACATCACAGCTTACTATGATTGAACAAAATACAGTGCAATGAGCAATGTCTATCAGGTCCCTCCCAGGCAAGACACTTACAAAGTAGTAATGATATATTCTTAAATGACCAGACTATATAATGGGTGACATAGCACATCAATCGCAATGTAAATGTATATATGTATATCATAGTTCAATGTGAGAAATTAACAGTAGCAGTGAATGGTGACTTCTCTTAATTAGAGCGATAACATGTCATCAGATACAAGCATATATAGTTATATAAACAGATATAATTGTCACATAAATATAGTTTTTCTGTCACACATTGTATACACTATACACGTTTTTTTAGACAGAGCCCATACAAGATCCGAAAACCAAGATGCGGCCACACACGTAGACCCCATCTGAGGAGGGGTGGCTACTCAAGGAAAGAGGAGAGGAAGAGGCAGGAGACTATGATTCTGGTCACTATCAGATTACCCAGCACATGCAGGATGATCAAACAATGATATCTTTATCGTTGTCTGATCTGACCGTGTGTATGCACCATAACATTAATAGAGTAACTAATCCATGTAACTTAAAATGAAGCTTATTTTAATAAAGTTTAAATTCTCACATGATAATGTAAGCCTACAATTCAAGCATTGAAAGTTATTACAATATATGTACAATACTTCCCCAGATGACATATCATTAACCAACTGTAATAAAATAAATTACTCCAACTCTTTATTATTATTAATATTTTTATTTATATGCTGCAATGAGAGGCCCACATCAACATACAAAGTATAAAACCATAAAACAGTGCACACATAAGACATAACAAGATTATAGTGCAAAAGACTTACAGTACAAAATATTGTAGAACATAGGATACAAGATATAAAAACATTGCAGCATTTGATGGCAAAATGGCCACAAAAGAAGCACCAGGGGAACCCAAATAATTGATTCCACTGTTGGTAAAAGGAGATGATAGTATAGGTCAGAGAAGAATAGCACAAAAGGGAAGAGGATCCTGTTCATTAGAGTTTACAATCTATAGGAGAGGAGCAGACAGACAGGAGTGACACAGAGGGGGAGATACAGTAAGTGAGGAGCATAGAGCAGTGGTTTAGGATGAGAGCAGGAAAAATGTGGTAAAGAAGTGGGATTTGAGAGCCCATTTATAATTTTGGAGAGAGGTAAGGCCGGTACACACTAGACGATGTCTAGTGTGTACAACCTCATTAGTGATGGGACCTGGCAGGTGTGCCAGCATCATTAAGTGCATACACACTTGCTGATGCCAGCACCAACAGAGCCACGGCAAGGGCAATGCTGCATTTGGCAGCATGGCCCCCACTAACGATATCGCCCATCGGACCTGCATGCAATACAGTATCTATTATGTATAAATCTGGGGGTTAAACCTGTTACCTTAAGCTAGCGCTAATCTACTACAGTGCAAACAATACAATTACAATCTGTATACAGTTTCTTAAACAGATATATGGCCCATATATCTAACTTAGATAACCGTCTTTTCTGCAAATTGACCAGGGTCACAAACTGTATGCCCCCTACCGACTCTTTGTAATGGCTTAGGTCCAATTCAGTTATTATGGTGAACTGAAGTTTACTATCTGGTTTGAACAGTTTAGGGAGTATTGAGATAATGTATTCCAATTTTTGTAATTTCCTGGCAACAATATCCCTGAGAAAGTTGCATTTTGGCTCCGTTGTCAACTAACTAGGTTACTTGTACATGCACTTAGGCAACATCGTTGCTGCCTCAGCATAGAGCAACAGTTACCTAACTTATCTCAGAATCGCTGTCTATATTGAAGTCCTTGCAATGAGTAAATCAAACTGCTTTATATGAAGAACACTTATTTGTTTTGTGTATCCTTATTTACAGTGCCGTAGCAGGACGGCTGTGCTGCACTGTGCCGCACTGCCGCCCCTCTCGCTCCCCCCGGCCCCCTTCTCTCCGTAAGCACTTACCTTTAGACCCACCCGACAGGTGGAGGGCGGGGATTCCTTTAGCGCTGCTCTGTGAGAGCCTCATTGCACTCCAGGGGGTCTCTTCCTGCAGACCTCCGGAGCCGACCAGGTAGCTGCCGGTGACCTTGCATGATTGCGCCCTGTGCGGAGGTACAGGCCGCACCACCCTCCCTACGGCCCTGCTTATTTATACTGGAGCTCCTAACATTTATCCTGTGTCTAGGTAATTTCTTCTCTATCAGGGAAAGTATGAATTGATTGCAATGTTCTTTATTTATTTATTACCAGTTATTTATATAGCGCACACATATTCCGCAGCGCTTTACAATGAATACTTGCCCATTCACATCAATCCCTGCCCCAGGAGAGCTTACAATCTATATACCCTATCACATGAACATGCACATACATACACAGATGTTCTTTGTGAGAGTCTGAGTGGTGGCCCTTTTTGTCTTACTGCACAAAAGAGTCAAACATGCAAGTTTCTTACCTTACTAGTGGTTCTGAAGGCATGCTGTGTCCTGGTGGAGCTAGACTGGATATGCAGATGAGCATCATCAAGGGTACCAAGAAGGTGTCTCTTGAGCAGTCAGCAGTAGGGGACGGAGTCTCACAACTGAGCTGCAAAGAGTTCCTAGTTGTGGCTTACCTGGATTCTCTATTACCCCTTTCACACTGCCAGCAGTAACCTTGGTTATTTCACATGAACTCGCAGCATATTAAACAGTGTGATAGAGCGCAGTTAAAATAACCCAGGTTGAGCAGGGTTGAACACAGGTTCAACACTGCTCGTGGTGCAGTGTGAACGGGTAACCCACGTTGATGTGACCTGGGACTCGTTCACAGCATAGGAAGATCCGACACTCTTCCTGATATCATCAGGCTTGTCATGTGAAGGGGGTGACATCATCGACCCGGAAATAAGCCGGGTTGGGCCGCCAGTCTGAAATGGGTTTAAGCTGTATAACACCAGGAATGGACCAGTGTACAAAATCTCGGGTGCGACCCAATTTTACAGTGTGAAAGAGGTATAATTGACATGGAGTAATAAGTAGTAGCAGGGATGCAATTGAGGGAAAAGTAATCTTATTAAGTAGAGAACCACTTAGGAAAAGGGGGGGGGGCTGCTTTTACTTGTCAGCATTCACTACAAAGCCTGTAGGGCAGAACTGCCTTTATTACCTTTATTAACCAGTAACAACAGGTTATACCTAGGGGCCAGACCAGTGGAGCAGTCACTTAGCTAACAAGGGCTTTGAGGCCGGGTTGACTGAAGGATGGTGGTGGGTAGAGCTAAAGGAGCTGAGTTATCTGTAATCACAGGCTGCAGAGTAGAACCTGGGGGCTGGTCTGTCCATGTGCTTGGTGGCAGCAGCAGGGTCTGAGGGGCTGCACCGCTTAGAACGACAGACTGCCATCTGTAATTGGGGCTAAGGGGATAGTACAGTGATTTTCAACCTTTTTGAACTTGCGGCACACCGAACAAGATTTTAAACTTGCCAAGGCACAGCATCTGTCCCCCATGGAGAAAAACACTCAAATTGGTCCCCACGGGGGAAAAACACATTGATTGGCCTCCCCAAAAAACAAAATTAAGCACATTGGCCCCTATTTAAAAAAACAATCACACTGGCCCCAACAGAAGGCAAAATAATACACTGGTCCCCCAGACAGCAAAATAAAACACACTGGCCCACAAATGATAAGAAAAAAAAATCACACTATCCCCCTTAGAAAGAAAATAATATACATTGTCCCCACATAAAAAAAACAATTACATTGGCCCCCACAGACAGCAAAGTAATATACATTGCCCCCCTACCTGGAGCTCCCTGTCCCTTGATGCCCTTTTACTGGGCAGATCCTGACTCCTTCAGTCCTACAGCAGCGGTTGGTGCAGGTTTGCAGCAGCCTGTCACATTTACTGCTCATCAGCAGTGAGCAGTACTGTGCAGACGGGACAGCGACGCGGCATGCGTGACCTATGATGTCATGCCGCCCTGTCTCCATTGGTGCGACCCGGGCAGCAGCTGAGCCACCCGGAAGAGCTCAGCGCTGCCCGGGCATAAAGTTAAAAGTTAAGCTGCGGGGGGCATCTCCGGACGGCGATAGTTAAGCTGTGGGGGGCATCTCTAGGGGACGATAGTTAAGCTGCAAGGGGCATCTCCGGGTGGTGACTCTCTCGCGGCACACTTAGGAACCACTCGCGGCACACTAGTGTGCCATGGCACACCGGTTGAAAATCACTGAGCTAGTAGTACTTAAACTGACAGGTAGGCAGAAGGGAGCACTCCTTCCTCACCCGGCTGCTGTCACTGAGATGTGGCTCCACATACACAGCTGCCAGCAGCAACACAGCCATTTCATTTAGAGGGCACCTCAGGACTCCCTGGTGCTTCACCTATCACAGCTGATAAGCCACCCCGACAGACGGCACTCCGGCAGCTCCTGCTGCTCAAAAAGTTACTTTAACTCTCCCCTTAGGGTCAGTGAGAGCTGCTATATATAGCCTCTGGCTAGGTGCCAGGATGTTTCCCACCCACATGACAAGCAGGTTATATTTCTTTCTCAGCCCAACTGTCAACAACTCTTTGAGGTGCAGTGTGACAGAGGAGAAGAAGGGACCGCTGCTAAGTATCTTACAGCCCCATGTTCCCAATGCAGCTCACACACAACAGTTTATTCAAAACAGAGTCAGTACATATTTATAGGCAGGGCCGCCCTGCCACTTACGCCGACTATGCTAGCCAGCAGAAGGCGCTTTGATTCGAAGCGCCTCCTGCCGCCACACTCCTTACCCCCCCAGCCGCCGCAGGGAGGATCCATTTGCCAGGCGTCCGCTGAGATTTTACCAACAGGCGCCCGGCTCCCCACAGTGGCAGCCGGAGCTCACTCCTGAGCTCCGGCTTCCGGCTCCCACCACGGGCACTATTGGAGAGACTCTCCCATAGTTCCGAGGAGCGGTGGACGGCAGCGGATGCAGGATTGGGGCTTAAGGTAAGTATTCTGTTTTTTTTATTGTGTGTGTATGCAGCACTCTTACAGGAGGCACTATTACAGGGGGCTTACTACTGGGGGCACTTTTACAGAGGGCTTTACTACTGGGGGCAATTGTAAAGGGGCACTATTACAGGGGCCTTACTACTGGGCGCACTTTTACAGGGGCACTACTACTGGGGGCATTATTACAGAGGCCTAACTAATGAGGGCACTTTTACAAGGGGCATTACTACTGGGGGAAATTTTACAGGGACACTACTACTGGGGGCTAACTACTTGGGGCATTATTACAGGGGCATTACTACTGAAAGCACTCTTACAGGTGCTTACTACTGTGGGCACTTTTACATGGGGCATTACTACTGGGGGCAATTTTTCAGGTGCACTATTACAGGTGCCTTACTACTGGGGGCAATTTTTCAGGTGCACTATTACAGGTGCCTTACTACTGGGGGCACTTTTACAGGGGACATTACTACTGGGGACAATTTTACAGGGGCACTAATACAGGGAGCATTACTTTTGGGGGAACTATCACAGGGGCACTACTGCTGGGGCCACTACTAATGGGAGCATTGCAGAAGGGGCACCACTACTGGGGGCACTGCAGAAGGGGTACCACTGCTGTGGGCATTATGTGTAAGTGCACCTACTGCTGTAGACATTGTACAAGGGTCACTACAACTGTGGGCATTGTATTAGGGTCATTACTATTGTGGGCATTGTATTAGGGTCACTACTACTGTGGGCATTGTGTATAAGGGGCACTAATGTTGGCATTGTGTAAAAGGGGCACTACTATATGTCGGAACATAAATAAGGGACACTACTATGTGGTGAAATGTGAATCATGGGAACTATGGGCCTGATTCAGAGCCGCTCGCAAGCGGCCGCTCGCTCGCTTCGAGCGATGTTCGCACATCTGCGCATGCATATGGGTCGTAATGCGCATGCGCCAACCAGTCATTGCGGTCAGAAATCGTGCGCTCGCAAAACAGCGAGGGCCTGCTAATTTGAGTGACAGAATGAGGCGTTTGTGGGTGGTAACAGGGGAAGGTGCTTGAAAACGGGTAGTGGAGATCCGAACGCAGTCGTGCCAAATGGTCAAAACGGGCGTTTAATGGGAGTGCATAATTAACAAAGCGGCATCTTCGACCACGTCACTTGGTTGTCTTTTAGCCTGAACTGCTCGCAGTGATTGCGGGAAGTAAAACCTACCACAAGCACTGCGAGCAGTTCAGACGCCTTTCGATGTACTCGATTAATCTAATAAATAGCGGAGATGACGTATGGTGCGAACGGCCAGGGGGCGTCTTTACAAAATAGCGAGCGCATGTTTCGTACGCTCGCTCAGACATAGAGGCGTCAACAGACCGCAATGAGCGAGCGCTCAATTGAAATACCCGTCCCCTTTTTCTGAACAACCGTTCGCAAATAGCGTCCGGCTCTGAATCAGGCCCTATGTGTGGTGTAATGTGAATAAAATTGTGCTATTGTATGGTGTAGTTTGAATTGGGGATACTATTGTGTGAACACGCCCCTTTCTTTTGAGACCTTTCCTTTAGCATGCCTCCCAACCATCCCAATTTTGGCAACAAAGTGTCCAGGATGGGGGAGGGGAAACAGTGAATAGATTCCATGCGCATGCATGCGGCATCTATTGACTGGAGAAAGGGACTGGGAGCATGCCCAGCAGCTCCAAGAGCACTGGGCATGTACCCAGCATGATCGGAATTACGGGGCGGCGCTCGTGATTATGGCTTTTCCCATGAGACCACACCCCTTTCCTTTGTTGGGTGCATGCACCTTCGGCGTGTGCAAATTCCACCAGGGGGCGCCAAAATGTATCTTCGCATACCGAAAATATTAGGCTTGGGCCGGCCCTGTTTATAGGGAAGCCATATGAGTTCCATTTTATTACAAGAGTGATACCACATTGTATATAAACAGATAGTCCTTGGGTAGAGTATCATATCACACTGGCAGAGCAAAATGGGTGGACGGGAGTGTGGAGAGAGATGAGATCAGAGATGTAGGGGGGAGACAATTGGTTGAGGGCTCTGTAGGTGAATGTGAATAGTATGAAATGGTTTCTGAGAGGAAGAGGAGCCAGTGTTTGATCCTGGAGATATTTAAAAGTTAGAAGCAGCAAGACTGGGAGAGAAAATTAATGTGTGGTTTGAAGGAGAGAGCAGAGTCAAGGACAACTCCAAGGCAGCGGACATGCGGAATGGATGGTGAGGTTCTCAGTGTATCGAGTGAGGTGAGGGGATCTTAGAAAGTGGGAAGATGATTACCTCAGTCTTAGAAATGTTAAATTTAAGAAGGTGTTGGGACACCTTGAAGGAAATAGACACAGTTGGAAAAATGAGAGGGGGAGAGAGAATGGAAGAGGTCAGTACAGGAGAAGTAGGTCTGAGTATCATTAGCATACAGGTAATATTGTAGGCCATAAGTAATGATGAGCTCACCTAAGGAGGAAGTATAAATGGAAAAGAGAAGGGGCCCAAGAACAGTACTGTGGGGAATACCAACTTGTAGCACAAGAGGGGAGAACTGGAGTCATGAGAAGAGACAGAGAAGGAGCGGTCAGAGTGGTAGATGGACAGCCAGGAGAGCGCAGGCGAACATATTAAATTCCATGGGAACAGGGGGGGGTCCTTTAGGTGATATTCTCATCAAGATCGGTTCTGATACCTTAACAAGCAAATAATTTTGTGACAGGTGTTTAAGATTCTGAATATAAAAGCACATCAAAGGGATACAGTCATATCCATGGAAATGGTCTGGTTCACAATTCTGACAGGGAGGCCACATGAACAGGCCTTTAGTCAAAGGCCGATCCAATTTAGGGCTTTATTCAGTTTAGAAAAGAAAAAATTGCAAAATGAACATCTCCAGACATTTATATACACCAGTAAAAGGTCAGTTAGTTCCTTTTGTGCATAAAGATTGATAAGATTAGCTATTAATGTCCAGATCTCATTGCTAAAGGAAGGACACTGAGAATGCATGTTCTTTCCAATTGATGCTAGCAGCTACAACAAATTATTCTGGGACTTGGAGCTGAAGCAATAAAGCATATGCAGTACATGTCCTGTAATGGTAAGAACTAGAGATGAGCGGGTTTGGAAGCAGGCTCGATTTTTCCAGCCTGACTCAGATCTCAAACAGAGGCAAAACTATAGAGCCTGAAATCTCGCGATTCGCGAGCTTTCATCTCTATGATCAATGTAGTATATAAGGGACCACGCGACGGATGCCATTTCACTCCGGCTGTGGAAACTGAACAGGGAAGGTAGATGGTGTAGGGCTGGGAGAGGTGCTGGTGCTGTCTGCTGTGTCCTGGGCTGGTACTGATCCATTCTGGGCTGGTGCTATCACTGTGCTGTCTGCTGTGTCCATCTGGGCTGCTGCTGATCCATCTGGGCTGTCTGTGCTGTCTGCTGTGTCCTGGGCTGGTGCTGCTGATCCATTCTGGGCTGGTGATTTGCTGTCTGTTCTGTCTATCTGGGCTGGTGCAGAACTACAGATACATCTGGGCTGGTGCTGAGTCCATCTGGGCCCAAGTTCTACACTAAAAAAAAAAATATAGAGAGTAAAAAAAAAAAATTAAAGAGTCTTTTATATTTTTCTGTGTGTGTGTGCGTGTTAGGCTTAACCACAGTACCACACAAGATCCAGCCAGTAACGCAATTTGCAACTTATTGCTGCCCGACTTCAGTCGTGCTACAAAAAAAAAAAAAAATCAATAAAAGTGTCTTTTATATTTTTCTGTGTGTGTGTGCATGCGTGTTAGGCTTAACCGCAGTACCGCACAAGATCCAGCCAGCAACACAAGTTGCAACCTAGTCGTGCCAAAAAAAAAAAATCTATAAAAGTGTCTTTTATATTTTTCTGTGTGTGTGTGCGTGTTAGGCTTAACTGCAGTACCGCACAAGATCCAGCCAGCAATGCAAGTTGCAACCTAAGGCTGCCCGACTCCAGTCATGATTAATCTGTGCTCTGGGCCCAAGTTCTGGAGCTGAAAAAAAAAACATTGTCTTTTTCTTGTCCAATTTTTTTTGTGTGAGTATCAGCCACACCTGACTGTCACTGTCATCGGCGTAGGTGCGCAGGGGTGCTGTGCTCGTGTCTGTCAAGAGGCTTCTGCCCAAAATAATAAATAAACAATTTTTATTGTGTGCGTGTCAGCCACACATGGCTGTCATTGTCATCGGTGTAGGTGAGCAGGGGCGCTGTGCTGCTGTCTGTCAAGGGGCTGCATGAATATTGCAATGAAAACTTTTTTTTTAAGTTATTAGGTTACAAAAAGTTGTTTTTTTTATCTTAAACATAGCAGCTGTTATCCTAACAGCTTATAAAGTTATATGCTCTAAAAAACTAAAGTCTATATATATTTAAAAACCTATATAGATTAGACATCCTAAATTCTAAAACTGTTCTATTCAAAAATGTAAACAAAAGTCAGGAGAGGCCTAAGAGAACATGAAAAAAGATGCTTTCAGTGCTGAACTTCAAGGGATTTCACAGTGTTTGGCTATAACACCCACCTTTGCCAGGAATTACCAAAAATTATTACAAGCAAATGATTCATCTGCCTGGAATATGTCTGGGAATTCATGGATCATATTTGGCCTGAATGCACTAAAACATCCAGTGATTCTGTCACTGTGTTCTGTAGCTGACTTTTTTTCTACCTGAATCGCAAACTGAAATACGGAATAGTAAGCACACACAACATGGAGGCCTTTGCTATTCCGCTACCTGCATTCCAACCAATACCTCCCAGACTACACCCACTGGGGGGACCAGGTCTTGATAATGACCATCCCCATCTGTTGCTAGTTCCAAACCATCTATCCTGGACTTCCCATCCAAAAAGCGTGAGAAGGGTACAGAAAGAGGAGCTAGATGTCCCCGATTACATTTTTTTTCATCTATAATAGATGATGTAGAGAGATAAGAGCTTCAGATGTTGGAACAGGGGCTCCCACCTATTTGGCTTCCCTCCAGAGAATAGAGCTCTGTTCCTCATGAAGTGTCTATACCTGAGCTGATAAGTAGGTAGTCACTGTCTGTTGGTAAACACCCTTCAGGAGATGGCAACCCAAAATAACAACAACTATATTAATAATGTGTCCACTGATAACCAGCCTAATCCCTTAACAGCAACATACCCCATATGGCCAACTCATAACATGACACCCAGTTTGCAGCCTCCTTTTCCTTATGACACTAATCCAGTCGCCATGGTTGATCAATCAGCCATGTGTGGTCCACCCAATTTTTGGCCTTCTACATTAATTTCTAACATATTCACATATCTAAGAAGTGGACAGTAGGCACAATGGCAATTTGAAGTCCACTAACTAACTCTGTTTTTTTTAATGTCCCTGTACAGGTTGGGAAATTCCGTTACAGAACAGAAGGGTTACAAAGGATTATTTAAGTCAAATGTTTATTTATTTTTGGAAAACACGCTTCCTTGTCCCCTTCTGGTATGAAAAAAATCCACTCCCAGCAAGCAGGCATGGTGCTCAAGAAAGAATACCCAAGAAAGACACAACATAAGACCTAAACCTTAAATCTGAAATGTTGCATTTGCTGCTCTGTTCCACTTGTTCACATATCTCATATGGTTAAGTGGACAGTGGGAACAACGGCAGTTTGAAGGCCACTAACTATGTTTTTTTTATGTCCCTGTACAGGTTTAGAAATGCCTTTATAGAAGATTTGCAAAGCATTATTTAAGTCAACTGTTTATTTTTTTTGGAAAGCACTCTTCCTGGTCCCCTTCTGGGATGAGAAAATCAACTCCCAGCAGCAGCCATGCTCAAGGATTCTTCTGTGGCAAGGACTGATGTAAATGTACTGTATCACATTTTTTTGTAAATGCCTCCTCCCCTCCCCTTCTCCCTCATAAATTTTTTTTTTTTATCAAAAAACAAAATTAAATTTACTACCAATCAACCCTTCCTGTCCATGCCCTACCTTCAACAACATACATACTCCAACTCCCTCAGGCCTCTCTTGAATAATAAAAGTGTTTCCTGATGTGCCATGTTTGAAGTTGAACTGCCATGTGTTTGTGCCGCCCACTGCTGCAGCTTAGCTTAGTCAGCCAGCTATCTTGGTGCAAATTTTGGGCCTAAACAAGATGAACAAATCAATATTGTGAGTTGTGAAGTGGTCAAAATTGACTGGAAACAAGTGGAAATAAATGTTATTGAGGTTATTAATACTGTAGGAACAAAAAAGGCACATTTTATGTGATTTTATCTGTTTTTTTTATTTTGTAAGATAAAATCCAGATCCAAAACCAAAACACAAAAACAAAAACACAGAGGTGAGGTTTTGGTAAAACCAATCTAGATCCAAAACCAGGGGAGATCCAGATCCAAAACCAAAACATGGGGGCGGTGCACATCTCTAGTAAGAACATAGGACAATCTCAGAGTGAGCCTTATAGAAAATTCCCCACATGTTATTTTAAAATATGACCAAATGAAATAGACATATATAGAAATATGTATACATTTGACAGCCTTCTTTTGTTTATTACCAATAGCCTGAAGGTTATGACCAAGACACGTTACTTTGAATAATCATCTCACATGTATTAATCCTCTTTGACAATGACTGAAAGACTCCATTATTTCAGGATATTATGAATGTTAAAACAGAAAGAAGTTTGTTGTTTGAAATAACCCTCTCATTGGATGCAGTGGCAGTGACCCTCTACTCAGATGGCATACTAAATTGTAACACCCATACACCCATAAAGTCGGCAAGATAGTTACTCATTGTGAAGTGCTGGAGATGTGAATCATGTGATATTCCACTGTCACAAAGTGACATAATCAATCACTGTTGGAAAATGTGGAAGGTACTGTAGCCTATGTGATGTATGGAAAATATGGGCTGCCTGCAGTTGAAAACAAAAAAAGAGGACGAGAAAGGGGAATCGAAAGTCTTAAAATTTACCTACACCTTTCTCTATCATGGAAACATTTGTATATGTTATGCTTGTACCTCTGGGTGACATGATAAAACAGAAAAATGATAATGAGCAATTCAAAAGTTATTTGTTGTAGATAGGTAAATCAAAGACTGTTTGTAGTGCCATTAATTCAGGGCATATGGGATCACAACCATATATAGATGTGTCCTCATTAGAGATGTGCGGTTCGGTTCTCCAGAAATCCGAATCCACCCAAATTTCGTGAATCCGGGTGAATCAGAGTCGCGGTTCTAATCTCTTTAGGAGATCCAGGTAAATCTGAGTCGCGGTTCTGATCTTTTTGCGGTTCGGAATTCAGATTTTAAATCTGAATTTCGGGTTTTGGTTTGCATAAAGTACATGATTTTAGCTGTTTTTAAAACTTTTTATATAAAAAAATCCAGATTCAAAACCAAAACACTTGAGGATGGTTTGCAAATCCAAATCCAGATCCAAAACCTTAACCAAAACACGGGGGTTGGCGCACATCCCTAGTCTTCATACATCTAGCCTCAATATGCCCTGCAGCGCGAAAATGCAGAAATGTGTCTACAGTAAGTTGCAATGTGATGTGACTAGGATGCACTATCAGAATGTGCTGAGTGATTTGATATGCAAAACTTGTATATTTGTGTTTACCTGAGTCTATATATGAACCACAATGGAACGGAATGAAAAAAGCTTTGACCGCTACATTGTAGATCATTGTATACAGATTCAGAGATTCAGTGGTACACAGATATACAAGTGTCACATATTAAATTAATCAGCACAGGCTGCAGGTGCGTCCTAGTCACTTAGACGCATTTTCGGAAAGAAAACGCACAAAAGAAGCTCGGAGCCAGCAGAGTCTCACGGGACTTGGCGCGCCAAGTGGGTTTTTTTAGCGCCTGTGGCAAAGATGTTTACGGACACATCTATATGCCACAAATGAACCTTGGATTGTGGATTCCGAGTGCACCATAAAATTGGGTATTGACTGAGGAACAGACTTAGAATGATGATATACGTAGATATGTTAACTTCTGCAATTGGAAGACATAGACAATTAGCAAGCATGCTTAGATATCCAGGACCAGTACAAAAAGCCTGGATAATAGTAAAATTTTCCAGTAACCAGTACTTGGCTGAACCAGCTGGGGCAGCTGACGCTATAGCAGGGGGACACACAGTGGCAAACTGGTCACCCAGGGCTGAAATCCATAGGAAAGTGGGGACACTCCCAAAAATGGGGTCCCCTACCCCAAGGACAACAAGGGCTCTTCTCTGCACCCCTTGGACTTTGGGTGCGGAGGTAATAGTGTCATTAAATAGTTTAAAACAGGTACAGGTGGACTACAGGTCCAAGGAAGACTGCGCGGGCATGATGGCAATTGTTGAATCACATGTACCAGCATGCCCAGACATCAATGGCCCACTGGCATCTGGACTCTATTGGTAAAAAAAAAAATTAATACATGAAAACACACCTATTGTTTACTATTTATTACACACAAAATGTTGGGGTTCATGTCCTCTTCGATACATGTAGCATCCCTGAATCTTAGCAAAACAAAAAAATTATGCTACTGCTCCTCTGGGAGGAGGAGAGGTCACTCAGGGAAAAGGAGAGGTGACCCTATTACTGGTGGTAAACAGCAGCACAGTGTCTCACTTACTTATTCCTGTGCTGTTGCCAAGGGGAGGGGGTGGCTGTGTATCTGCATGTCACCACCAGTGCAGCCGGAGACAGAGTGAGGAGTCCTGGGGTCCTCTCTCCTCTGTGTGGTCGCACTGAGGATTGAGGTGTGGCTGGGAGGCTCACTGCAGGAAATTGTTCACAGGGACTTCTGCTGGCTGGCGCCCTATGTACCAGCATACTGTAGTAGGGGTTGGCCATGCTCGGGGACTCCCTCCATAGAAATGAATGGAGGCACGCTGATTAATCAGGGAATGGGAACTGCCACAAACTAACTAAAGTGGCCTTTCAGCCCAGGGCTGGTTGTCGTTCGGGAAGGGGAACCCATTTTTGTGGGGTTCCTACTTACCTAGGCATTCCAGCTATGGGCTGACTAGCTTGGGGCTGGTTGCCATTATGGCAGGGGGACTTAAGGCTCTATTGGAATAGGGTAATCTGACAGGGTTTTAGACATAAAATATATGATATACATTGCTGTCGGACTTCTGTTGATGCTCAAATCCAATGGTTAGTAAATGGTTAGTGGCTCTTAAGACCAATACTTCATCAAAGCCTTCGAGCTCTCATCCTAACCCACTGCTATATGCTTATTCCTCCCTGTCTATCCCATTTGTGTCACACCTTTTTGTCTGCCCCGCCCCTTTAGAATGTAAGCTCTCACAAGCAGGGCCCTCTTCCCTCTTGTGCTGCCCCTGTTGCTTATTGGAGTGTTATGATCACTAATGCAGCATTGTCCTGCATTGTATTGTACTGTAAGTCACCTGTTGCTTGCTCACTTATATATCTATGTACTTTGTAAGGTGCTCCAGAACACTGTGGCGTATAAATTAAGGATAATGATAATAATAATAATAATAATAAATACTTGACTTTTAGACAGCAGTACGACAGCGATGTCCATCAGATTGTAATAGACGACAAACACGATCCCCCCGTTTAAAACCGAAGTATAAGAAACTTGAACAGATACAGTACATTAAACATAATGGGCCAAATGTAATAGGGTGAGAGTTTAGAAAATGTGAGAGCTTAGCATTAAACTCTCACATTGGTTGAGTTGTATCTTCAAAAAGGGAAAACATCTGGATGAGATTTTAAATTGTGACAGTTTTTTTGATTCTGAAAAACATGCGAGTTTGCATGATCTCTGCTAATCTCTCACATTTTCTAAACTCTCACCCTATTACATTTGGCCCCAAGTGTTCCTCCAAAGGAAACTTTAGCCCTTAGCTCCACATGGTCTAGCACCGGTCCTGTATTCATCTCTATATGAGAAGAGTCTGATGAAATACAGTGATCTTGTGTATGATTTGTCCCAAATGTGACACTGTTTTGCCGGGCCAGGACTCTACTGGAGAAGAGGACCAACCTGCGCCAGGATGTAGGTAAGTATTTTTTTTTTTTTTTTTAGGAATAACCATGGAAAAGGGAACCATTCACTGGGGACAAGGTGAGTATGTATGTGTGTGTTTAGTGTGTAATAAAATTGTACTTTCTACGGTGTGTGTGTTCTGTCTATTTTTTTACTATTTTTTTTTTACAGTGGGGGAACTGATGCCGGCTGCCTGCTGAAACTTGTAGTTCCACAAGTGCCAAAGGGCAGGTACACTGGCACCTGTAGTCCCACTGTAAAAATCAATAGTACACATCTACTATTAATATTATTACCCCTGCATCCACCATCCAGGGGTGCAGGGAAGAGCCCTGGGCTTCAGCCCAAGTCTGGGGTGCTGAGAAGAGGGGGGACTGCTTTATTGGGGGATCCCCACCTCCCCTGGTTTGTCTGGGTGAAAGAATCCTCTGGCTGTGGCATTACACCCCGGCTAGTTTGAGTCCGGTGCTGGTTTTAAAAATACCGGGAACCCTATACCATTTTTTCCCCGTAATTTTAAAACCAGAACTGGCTCACAGAGTCCAGTGCTGGTTCATAAAATATGGGGTCTCCTACACATTTTGTCCCCCAAATTTTTAGAACCAGTACTGACTCCTGGAGCCTGGGACTGCTTATGCTTTTTTGGGGGGGAACCCCACATCATATTTTTTTTACATTAAACCTTTCTTTATACATTATTACACACAAGCAGCCTGCCCTTGTCTAACTGGTATGTGCAGGCTGCTTGTTTGGGAGTGTTAGGCTGGGGGAACACTGGTAGGAAACACGGGTAAAAACGATCACATACACCATTGGAAAACACAATTCTGAAAAAACGGGACCTTAATATGTTAATTTCCTAATTTCTTTTAGAAAAAACCCCCAGTATATGATCGTTCCTACCTGTGTTTAATCTTGGACAAATACGGGCCAGACACAGAGCTTAGTAAATTTACCCCAAAGAGGGGAAATCTGCACTGGAGTGAAAGTACACCATTCAGGGTGTGTGTTTCACTGTTCCCCGTTCCAGATTGTACGTTCCAGATTGTACATTTCTATTATTATACAATTAGAAGTAGGGAGGTGCTCACAAGAATCCACTATACAGACAAGATCTCAGAGGACAACAAATATTCTCATTTTGTTAAACAGTGGAACAATTAACATATAACTATTATCATTAAAATTTGACTTACAGTATAAAACCCAAGTAATGAAAAATAGTGTATTTTGTATACTAGATAATTAAACCATTTCAAAATTAGTTATCTGGCTGTAAATTCTTATTCAGCTTAATTTTTTAACTCTCCTGATTGGGGAGAAAATGACACTATTAATTACCTAGGTTCTTGCTGGGTACACACTGTGCAAATTATTCTATTGATCCACAGAGATATTATCTGATATATGTGCACCCTGTATACACTGAGCTATTTTTATCTCTGTGTGTACTTTATTCTATGGCATCGGGAGGTCAGGAATTTACATTTTTAAGCAGCTCATAAGATGCGACCTCCCGATCCAACCTTTGCAGGAGTGTTGATTGGCTAATCCTTCTGCATACACACCCTTGCAATTGATGATCGGCCCTATAAATGCATAGGTATGTACTCAGCTTTAATGTTGCCGTAATACAATTAGTGATACAGTGTAACAATTATGTTGCAATCTTAAACTTTGTAATACTTTATATTTATATTGTTACACTTGGCTTCCTAATATTGTTCTCTTAATGCACATAAAATAATAACCCAGTGGGGAAGTGGCTTAACCTCCTGACGGAATGGACGTGTTCTTCTGAGGCTCATGCTAATACCGGACTTTTGGCTACTATCTTGGAGTTACCCCTATCCCCTATATCCCACATAGCATTCTATATCATCCAAGGAGTACCGAAGGGACTTTTTTACATTCCCTCCTTATTTCTGAATCGAGTCATCACACATTGGCTGACCGTGGCCTACGATGTGCCTGGAATCACTGCCTCATGTATTTCACACCATGCCCTCACCGGCGCAGTTTCTGCCTCCTGTGATACCATTACCAGGAGCCCCAAGGTTGTTGGCTTGCTGAGGAGTACACCCAGCTTGAGACTCCTGCTGATAGCCGTGGATGCCACACTAACCTGGGCACGGGCGTGTTTGCTGGGACTCCCGCTACCGCCTGGCTGTTTGAGGTACCCATGTTCCGCTCAGCCGGCTGCCCCCGCTCCCGCACCCGCTCTGGTCATTATGGAGCTGAGTGCTGTAACCTCCGGTGCATGCACACAGCTGACGCTGCTACTGCCCACACCGGAAATCTATTGCCAGTCCCTCCGGTATCTGCAGTGCTTATCAAGACCCTCTAGCCCCCTCATAGTACTGCCTTAGAACCCCGGAGTGGAAGTGCTCTAACTTTGGGACAGAGGACGAGGACACTGGGAACATACCATGGTCAGCGCTCCCCAACTCTCTTACACCCCTTGCATAGGTGTGGTCCCATTGATTGCTATGGTCGCTGTTCAGTTTCCACGGAGCGCTTTGTATCTTCCTTACTATGGCCTTCCTTGGGGGCTCATACTGACCTCTTTTTGCCTGCGGAGGTCCTACTGGTTACCAGTTTATTGTTCTACATTGCCCTTTACCTTACCTGCCTGAGAGATTTACAAAGGCAGGTTCAACATCTATATAAGTGGCAGACCCACACCTGTTCACACAAAGTCCAAGACATCACCTCTATAGCAGAATCTCTCACTACTATTGTGGTCCAGGGGTAATTGTTTGGTGGGTCCCTAGAGACTTCCTCATCTCTGTTGATGCCAATCCTGGAGTCAGAGCTCCACCAAGTGGTCTATTTCTATATCTAGACTTTTTGTATGTGACACAAGTGCCTTTTTCTAGAGCTTAACCACTGCTGGATATGTAATATCACTAAACCAGGAGTCTAGTCCTGTGCATACTAAAAATGTAATAGGAGTTACCCCTTTCTCCAATCGGTGTTGACAGTCAAACATTCTCCTCTAACTCCATCATCATGCCTAAAGGGGGAAAAAATCAGTATCCCACAACCTTGTTGGATACTTTAAGAACCCTGCACTCTCATATTCACAGACATCTACTAATGCCTCACCTACTGATGAGATCTCTGATAAGGACTCTGATGAGAAAATCTCTTCAACACCAGCCACTAAAGCTGACATTGCGATGCTTCTCACTGAAATGAAAATCATTAAGAAGACAATTCGTGAGGAAGTCCAGGATGCCCTGTCTGGTATTAATATGGAGGTGGCCTCTTTGGGCTCCAGAGTCAATGCTACTGAGAGAAATTAGGAAGAACTTCTTGCCTTTCAACAAGAGTCCGAACAAGAGATGGCACAAATTCATATGGATGTGATGCTTTTGGCTGATAAACGAGAAGATTTAGATAATAGAGGCCATTGAAACAACCTCCGGATTCGCAACATCCCTGAATCTGTGGAATCGGCCCATCTAATGGACTATCTTCTCTGCCTCTTTCGGGTCCTTGCTCCCTCCATTCCGGATGATCTGTTGTTCCTAGACAGAGCTCATCGAGCACTTCGCCCTAGATCCCTGGATGCCAACACCCCTAGAGACGTAATTTTGAGGCTACATTATTACTCAAAAAAAGGATCAGATCTATACAAAAGCCAGGCTTTCCCCCAACATCTCTTGCGAGGAATCCATGCTTCTTATTTTTCAAGATCTCTCCTCCATCACTCTGGCAAGACGTCGGGAAATGGAAGATATTACCAAGCCGCTAAGAGACAATAACATTAAATATAGTTGGGGCTTCTCCTTTACCCTCCAAGTCTGGTCTGGTGGCAAAGTTTTGGCTGCCAAGACACCCGATGAAGCTGTGCAATTGCTTCGACATTTGAATCTCTCGAGATCTCCAACTCCTCCACAGCATTCTCCTCCTGTCAACAACTCCCCACCCCATAGAGCCCCGTCCCAGGATTGGCACACAGTTGGGTCATCCTCACTCCACCTTCCAGATACCTGAATCCATTCCCTCTTCTCAGTGTTCAATTTTTATGAAGATTATACTCTGTAGACCCCTGTTGATGCTGTGAAGACTACATGCTTTCTTATTGACATGGCTTTTGAAGAGGGTACTGGACTTTGTGTGATATATGGTCTCCATGTGCTCACATATAGGTCCCTACTATTATCTTTGTTACATAAATATTACTATTTGTATTTCAAGTTAAAGTGTTGGGCCCTTGCGGCCACTTTATGCCCCAGAAGATGGGGTACAATTTTTTCCTATTACTATGCATTTTTAAAAGGTGTTTCATTACAGCCAAGTGTCTAGTCTACAATGCGCCCGGTGATATACTAGGTGGGAAAGGTCATGCCCTTATCCGCCTTGTACTTTTAGGTATCCTGTCTAAATATCACTTTGCGGTTGCTCTGTTTATATGGACTTGTTACATTTTACTCGTATCACTGTTTTGTCTCTATAACCTTTCTTGTCCTTCCTGGGACACCCCCCCCCCGCCACCTCCCCCCTCCCCCATATCCCTGCAAATCCTCTCTCTTACTATGACTAATTCCAAGTATGTTTAATTTGATTTTATTTGCACATACGACTTAGACTCTACTCCCTCCACACTTCTTGGTCTCCCCTTTCTTTCCACTTGGAGGTCCTGCTGGTATTTCTTTGTATGTGTTTTTGCTTTCTCTTTATTTATAAATGGTACTTAGGATTTTCTCTTTGAACACAAAGGGTCTGAATAGCCCCCATAAACACTCTCTATTGTTCCACACTCTCCAGCAACTGAGGGGTGATGTGATATTATTACAGGAAACCCATTTTGCTGGTACACATCACCCTGAACTTCAATCTAAACGATTCCCAAATACTTTTCATGCTTGCGATCCCACTCACAAAAAGAAAGTTGTATCTATTATATTTGCCCGACACCTTACATTCACACCCTCGGAGATAATTAAGGACCCTGAAGGTAGATACTTGCTGTTGATTTGGACTTTGAATGGGATTCCATACACATTCATGAATGTCTACACACCTAATCAATCTCAAGCTACTTTTTTCAACTCCCTCAATAGTTTACTGGCTCTTCATAGACGGGGCATACTAGTTATGGGTGGGGACTTTAGTGTGACCCTTGATTGCAACCTGGACAGTTCCAAGCCCCTCCTTAAGTCCCTCCACTCCAGCAATCTCATTCTCGTCACTCTGCTGCCCTAAATTTCCTTTTATCGCAAAACCTTCTTTTTGAAGGAACCCACCACCCGAGACTATACATATTACTCTCCCATATATGATGTATATACAAGGATGGACATGATATTTCTGAGCACTGAACCAGCCCTGTATATATTGGACACTTCCATCCATCCCAGCACATGGTCCGATCATGGTCCAAGCACAGAAGATGTACTCAGTCCCCAAATGCCCAATCGTCAGTATTCATGGCATTTAAATGATAAACACCTTCTTAATCCCTTACTAAAAATCTAATTAGCAGAAGAATTAACACATTACTTTAGATTCAATAATACTCCAAGTATTACCACTATGGTCTTATGGGATGCCCATAAGACAGTTATGCGGGGTTATCTAACTAGAGCATCTGCCCACACTACTAAAACCAGAACTATGCAAATTCAAGACCTCTCTGAGCAAATAAGATCTCTCTCTTTAAAACACAAACACTCAGGATCACATGCGGATTTATCTACTCTGTTATCCGCTAAGGGAATTTTGAACTTACTTTTGACAGCTAAGGCTGAGACCAATTTAAGATGGCTCAATCAATCTTTCTATGAGAAAGGGCACAAAGCCGTCAGGCTGCGGTCTAAAATCGCACAAAGAAATGTTCTTTCCATCCGATCCTCCACAGGTCAAATTTCCAGAGATCCTAAACTCATCACCCAAGCTCTCTTTCATTTCTATGACAAATTCTATAATGCTTTTGGGTCCTCTTGGGCTTCACCTGCATTTAGGGCAGTGATCCGGGATTTCCTCTCACAATGCCATCTGCCCCGCCTATCGTTGGAGGCAGCATCTGCACTTAATGCTGAGATATCTGAGGAGGAGGTCGCCACCACCATTAAAACTCTAAAGAGAAACAAAGCACCGGGCCCTGATGGCTTTGCAGCCAGCTACTACAAGACTTTCCAAAATCATCTTATACCCCACTTGTTGGTCCTGTTTGATGATATCCTACAAGGCGCCCCCCTCTCTAGCTCAGCTCTTGAGGCCATGATTATTGTTATACCTAAAGATGGTAAAGACATAAAAAATTGTGCTATCGACCTATATCTTTACTTGACATTGATATTAAGTTATATGCTAAAATTCTGGCCTTATGATTAAACACGGTATTGCCTCAACTTATACATAATGACCAAGTGGGGTTTATCCCAGGTAGACAAGCACCAGATAACACAAGACGCATCATTAGCCTTATGCAGTCAATAAATTCTCTACATACTCCTGCTCTTATGCTTTCTCTGGATGCAGATAAAGCGTTTGATAGGATTAGTTGGCCCTTTATGTTAGAAACTCTTAGACATTTTGGGCTTGGTGGCGGCTTCCTCACCAGAATTCAGGCCTTGTACTCGGGCCCATCGGCTAAGGTATCTGTAAATGGATTAGCTTCCTGCCCATTGGAGATTACGAATGGCATTAGACATGGGTGCCCTCTGTCGCCCCTGATTTTTGCCTTGACCATCGAACCCCTGGTGGCCTGTATCCACGCTTCAAAGGATATAACAGGGATTGTTGTTGGTGGATCCGAGTACAAGATTTCATTGTTTGTCGATAACATCCTGCTTTCCCTTTCCTCACCCCACACTTTCCTACCAAATTTGTTTCAACTTCTCACTGAATATGGCCGTCTGTCGGGGTATAAAATCAATTGGTCCAAAACCAAAGCTTTGCCTCTCCACATTAATCCGGCCTGTTTGTCACTCTTACAATCCAACTATAAATTCTCTTGGTGGCCTACTAAGATCCGTTACCTGGGCATCTTTATTACAAACCACTATAGTACTTTTTATAAAGAGAACTATCTACCTCTGATATAGTCCATCAAAGTGGACCTGCAATCTTTTATCTCCTGGTTGGGTTGTATAGTGATCCTTAAAATGAATATACTTCCACATCTTTTATACCCGTTTCAGACTTTGCCAGTCAAGGTTCCAGAGTCAGCTTCAGCTCAACTACACAAATGGTTTCTCTGTTTTGTCTGTAGGAACAAAGGAACTGATTCAGACCCGCTTGCTATGAAAACAACGCTCGTAGCTGGACTATAGTCGGTATCTGCACATGCGTACGCATCGCAATGCACGTGCGCGAACCAGTGCCAGAGATTGGGATGTGTTCACTTGCTGCGCATAGACTGCCTAGCAGAGTGAGTGACAGGAGAAGCCGTTTGTGGTTGGTGACAGGCGCTGTCCACTGGTAACAGGGGAGTGGAGGTGCGAACGCAGGCATGCTTAAGTGTTTCAACACCATTTCAAAGGCATGCATAATTAAAAGGCAGCATCATAGTACACGTCACTTTGAGGGATTTCACTCTGAAGTGATTGCAGTGCTTGCGGCAGGGTATAGTCAACCTCAAGCGCTGTGTTCGCATCCAATGGTGCTCGATGTACCAAAGTTTTCAAGCACTTCCAGGAGATGACGTGTGGAAGTGGGCATCTTAAGAATGGATGGTGGGCATCTGCATACACTAAGTGATCACACGCCAAGACATAGTGGGCGTGCTAATGCCTTGCCGTGCGATCGCCTGCCTTGCTAGGCATGCGCTGGATTTGCATACGCAGGGAGTGAGTGAAAACATCTAGCGAGCGGGTCTGAATGAGCTCCAAAGTACCAAGAACGGGGTTTTGACCAGAAAAAAACCTGTGGTGGAGGGAGGGAGGGGTTTTCTGGACATTCATCTATACTATTATGCCTCTCATTTGAGTCAAGCTATTGCATGGTACGTCCCCACCTCCACTCTTAGGTGGCTTCAATTGGAGATGGATCTAAGTCATGCTAACTCACTGGCATCCCAACTACTACTGCCCTCCATGTCCAGATTTCCTCACATTGGTTTACATCCTGTCCTTAATTTTACCTGCCAGATCTGGGACTACTGTATCTGTCGCTTCAAATTTCTCTCGTCTCCCTCTTCCCTTATCCCTTTATGCAGTGCTCGAAGTGGAAATTTAGAGGTGGGGGTATGGAGATTTGAATCTCCCACCCCCACCTCTCACTCTCCTCTCTTACCCCCCACCACTTCTCCCTGCCTGAACCCCCCTCTCTCATCCCCTGCTATTCTCTCTAACAGAATCCCCCTGCAAGCCCCACTCTCTGATCTCCTCTTACCTGCTATGCGGCATCTAGAACTGAGCCGGGGCCCGGGAGCATTGGGTCCCTGCTGCACTGCAGTATAGTCACCCCCAGAAGCCAGCTAATCCCAGGTCGCGGACTAACTCATCTGCAAAAGGGGAGGCTTTTCAAATTCGGCGACAGCCGTGAGCCAATGAGAAGCTGCCACTTGGCAGCTTCTCATTGGCTGGGGCTCTGTGAGCTGTGATTGGTTGGCTGTCAGTGCCGCTGCTTAGTACTGCCGTACAGCCGAGACCTGAAACTTCCGGTTCCGTGCCAGCGCCGCCGCTGCCACCAATAGAGATGTGTCCCCAGCGGGACACCTTTCCACATGCTGGTGTTCCAGCACTGGGATCCCATACTCGATCCCAGTGCTGGTACATTTTCTGCAGCTAAAATGAAGTGGTGGCGGGAAGTGGCGGTATATCATACCGCTGTATACCGCCCCACTTTGACCACTGCCTTTATGGGATAATCCTACTTTCCCACCATGCCAATCCTCGTCCCTGGGTTAGTAGAAATATCTAAAGGAACGCCTGTGCTTCTCTGGCCACCCCCCTACCCTCCCACAAAATGGGGTGAGCTGTCAATCAACATCGACAGCCGCCCCATCTTGTTGCGAGCCCCAGAGCGACTGAGCTTAAGTTGCTCTGCTGGGCTTGTGCATGTGCACGCTGGAGGCGGTGCATGCAGTGGCAAACACAGGATTTCTAGAGGGGGGGTTTCCAAATGCCTGATTTTAGAGCGAGTGTGGCCAGTACATGAAGAGGGTATAATTATCGCTTATCCAGTGGACAGTGAAGAGGGAGGGTGGGAGCTAGGGCTGGCTGGGCTGTGTTGTCCATAGGGGCTGTGACCACTCAGTCCATAGGGGCTGACTGGGCTGTGTTGTGCTGCTGTCATAGGGGCTGGCTGGGCTGAGTTGTGCAGTCAGTTGTCCCATAAAGGCTGTAGTCCTAGAGGGGTGCTGTAGTGTTGTCCAGGTGGTGATCTGTGCATCAGGGGTGCTCCCCCAAAGTGCACTCCACAAAAAAAATTTTTTTCCTTTCTGTGATCGAGAATTGTGTGCGCAGTAGCAGCATGTGCATCAACAAAGTAGCGCCAAGCGTGCGCCTGTGTCATAAATCAAGAGCCGGCTGGCTTGTCCGTTAAAGGGTGCTGTAACCCCCAAAATGCACTCCAAAAAAAAAAAATATAAATATTTTTTTGTGTTTGTGAATTGTGTGCAGAGTGGGCCTGATTCAGACCCGCTCGCGAGCACTGAGCGCTCACAAGCAGGTCGATGTTGGGCCAGTGCGCATGATAGCGACAGGCAAGCCATTGCTATGGGTCTCGCTACAAAGGGGGCGTGCTGTCCTCCTCCGGAGGATCCTGCATTGCTTCACCTACTGCTGCCGCTGCTGCTGGGAGTCATTCATCATCTCAGAGAGGAAGTAGGAACACCACTACTTTTACTAAACAATTGACCCTCCAACAGTCCTTAGCGAGGAGGATGAAGTATGACATCAGTCATCCTGAAGCAAAACGTATAACTGAGGCCTTGACTGCTATGTTGGTGGTAGATGTGCATCCGGTATCCGCCATTAGTGCAGTGGGATTTAGACAATTGATGGAGGTAGTGTGTCCCTGGTTCCAAATCCCGTCTAGATTCCACTTCACTAGGCAGGCGATACAGAGACTGTACAGAAACATCAGAAAAAGTGACCTCAGTGTCCTGAAAAATGCGGTTGTACCCAATGTCCACTTAACCACGGACATGTGGACAAGTGGAACAGGGCAGACTAAGGACTATATGACTGTGACAGCCCACTGGGTAGATGTATCAACTTATGCAGCAACAACAGCAGCGTCACCAGTAGCAGCATCTCAGAAACGCCAGCTCGTTCCAAGGCAGGCTACGCTGTGTATCACCAGTTTCAGTAAGAGGCACACTGCCGACAACCTCTTAGAGAAACTGAGGGAAATCATCGCCCAGTGGCTTACCCCACTTAGACTCTCCTGGGGATTTGTGATATCTAACAACGCCACCAATATTGTGCGGGCATTACATCTGGGCAAATTCCAGCACGTCCCATGTTTTGCTCACACAATAAACTTGGTGGTGCAGAATTTTCTGAAAAGCGACAGGGGCATGCAGGAGAAGCTTTGGGTGGCCCGAAAAATTTCTGGTCACTTTCACCATTCAGTGACTGTGTGCTGAAGACTGGAGCACCAGCAAACACTCTTGAACCTGCCCCGTCATCATCTGAAGCAAGAGGTTGTGACACGGTGGAACTCAACCCTCTATATGCTTCAGAGGATGGAGGAGCAGCAAAAGGCCATTCAAGCCTATACATCCACCTATGACATAGGCAAAGGAGGTGGTATGCACCTGACTCAAGCACAGTGGAGAATGATTTCCGTGTTGTGCATGGTTCTCCAGCCCTTCGATCTTGCCACACGTGAAGTCAGTTCAGACACTGCCAGCTTGAGTCAGATCATTCCTCTCATCAGGCTTTTGCAGAAGCAGCTGGAGAAAGTGAAGGAGGAGCTAAGACGGAGCGATTCCGCTCGGCATGTGGGACTTGTGGATGAAGCCCTTCATTCGCTTTTCCAGGATTCCAGGGTGATCAATCTGTTGAAATCAGACCACTACATTTTGGCCACCATGCTCATTCCTAGGTTTAAAGCCTATGTGGTGTCTCTCTTTCCGGCCAACACAAGCCTGCAGAGGTGCAAAGACCAGCTGGTGAAAACACTGTCAGCTGAAGCGGAACGTGACACATCAACAGCTCCTTCTTCATTTTCTCCCGCAACTGGTGCTGCCATTTAAAAACGTGGGTATCCTAAGCAACCCACTGGCGGTGATGCAGGGCAGGCAGGACCAAGTTTGGACATCTGGTCCGGACTGAAGGAACTGGCAACAATTTCTGACATGTCTACTGTCACTGCATATGATACTGTCACCATTGACAGAATGGTGGAGGGTTACTTCAGTGATAGCATCCAAGCAGGCATGTCAGACAGTCCGTACCTGTACTGGCAGGAAAAAGAAGCAATTTGGAGGCCCCTGTACAAACTGGGTCTATTTTACCTGAAATTATATTGAAATAACAATGCGCTTCAATATAGGATGCAGCTAGAACGATAAATAGAGGTCACAAAACTCTATAATCAAAGACATAAACAAAAACAATAAAGTCGCAGCGCTTCCTCCTAGGTCAATATAAAATGTTATTCCCTCCTGTAGGTCCTTTAGAATAAAAGTTCTTTATAAATGATTTTTCTTCCTTGTTCCACAATAATTGCCGTCAGGCATATATTTCGGATGTATATAAAAGAGAAAAAAATTTGCCACATATAGTGAAGTACAATCTATTTATTTGAAAAACAATTTTAAAACATATTATCCTCCAGCACTTGGGGGTTTGGGTAACGTACCAGATGGAGAGGTGTATATGTACACCGGCAAACACATGTGAGTCAAGAAGCAATCCCGGACAAAGCTCTTGTCTTCACGATCCCTGATGTAAACAGTCCACTCCTCACATCTGCATTTGTTCCTTCCCCATAAACACCAACGCGTTTCAACAATTCAAGTCTTTGTCAAGGTGTGCTGGTGTGGTGGATATCCCACCATAATATACCCCACCTTACCCTCTCATTGGTTACCAACAGGAAGTGGGAAAAACTTTGTACATTTTATACATAAACATTATTCTCTCTCATAAGCACCTTCCACTTTCACATGTAATATCAATTTTATTCAAAATCCTCTAAAATAATGCCTCTACAATCCGTAAAATATATAGTATCCATTTGGAATGCATGTAAAACTTCCGGGTATAGTCACATGACTTATCACATGACTCACAAGATACTGCTTACTTCCTATTATCTGTTCTATATGAAACGCAGCTAGTACTTCTGGGTGCGGTCACCAGACGCACCACGTGACCATGTCCGTACTATCGTATATTTACTAATGCGGTTAATGTTCACCGGCCGCCATTCCTTTTGGTCTGCCATCCGGGGTATATAGATCATCACCTGTGACACACCCCTAGAGTCTCTTTCCAGTCTATTATATCCGCAACCTCTATATAAGTGACATCTCGTATTGTCACGTGATCCGGAAACATGCGGGTCATTTCAAAGCAAAAAATGGCTCCCGCTGGAATGCAAAGCGTATAATATAGGAACAATGAATTTCAATTACTATAAGGTGCAAAATACTATAGGACTTGGTAATAATGCCCACTAATATCCATTTTGAAACAAAAGTGCAAAGTGCTTATAACTTACATTGGTAATGAAACATTCATATTGTTATAGATCCAATTTATCATCCATTGTAAAATATAAAAAAATAAATAAATAAAATATAATATAAGAAATGGAACTTCACAGATAATATTAAGACCTTATAAAATACATTTAAAATTCATAAAAATTCATATAAAACAATTCATATGTTAAAAATGTATAACTATAAGAACCATTTAATTTCAAAATCATTATTCAGGCCACTGGGTATTAGGGTTTTTAGCTCATATATCAGCTTCATTTCTGTTTTAGCTAAAACATTATCTATGCCCCTTTGTCTCCAGTGGGGTTTCACTAATTTGATCCCCATTACATTCTTTATTCCTGAAGCAGATTTCTGATGACATTCTCTTTCATTAAACAAAGACCACATCTAAAAAACCCTTTGGTTTTAATCCTTTCTGACCTTATAACCGGTATGGCACTTTTAACCAATTTCGTTCTCAAATTGGGTGCTCTTCTATAAACAAATTTCGGACATTCAGGTAAAATTGTTTTCATAACAGAATCCTGTTTTAATATATACCAATGTTTCTTTATTATATCCTCTACCTGTTTATATTGGTTATTAAAGGTGGTAATAAACGGGAGTGAAAACTCACCAGTTTGTTCACTCTTGGTTTTCTCTATAAGTAGTTGTTTCCTATCTATCTTTATCATTTCTTCCATATGTGGATGTTGGACGCACTTCTAGACAGTTGAAAGAGAGGTGGAGTGAACATCTAAGGAATATCAAAAAAGGTTTCGAGAAACACTCCCTCTCCAATCATTTTAGAGAATGTCATCAGAAATCTGCTTCAGGAATAAAGAATGTAATGGGGATCAAATTAGTGAAACCCCACTGGAGACAAAGGGGCATAGATAATGTTTTAGCTAAAACAGAAATGAAGCTGATATATGAGCTAAAAACCCTAATACCCAGTGGCCTGAATAATGATTTTGAAATTAAGTGGTTCTTATAGTTATACATTTTTAACATATGAATTGTTTTTTATGAATTTTAAATGTATTTTATAAGGTCTTAATATTATCTGTGAAGTTCCATTTCTTATATTATATTTTATTTATTTATTTTTTTATATTTTACAATGGATGATAAATTGGATCTATAACAATATGAATGTTTCATTACCAATGTAAGTTATAAGCACTTTGCACTTTTGTTTCAAAATGGATATTAGTGGGCATTATTACCAAGTCCTATAGTATTTTGCACCTTATAGTAATTGAAATTCATTGTTCCTATATTATACGCTTTGCATTCCAGCGGGAGCCATTTTTTGCTTTGAAATGACCCGCATGTTTCCGGATCACGTGACAATACGAGATGTCACTTATATAGAGGTTACGGATATAATAGACTGGAAAGAGACTCTAGGGGTGTGTCACAGGTGATGGCGACCGGTGAACATTAGCCGCATTAGTAAATATACGATAGTACGGACCCGGTCACGTGGTGCGTCTGGTGACCGCACCCGGAAGTACTAGCTGCGTTTCAAATAGAACAGATAATAGAAAGTAAGCAGTATCTTGTGAGTCATGTGATAAGTCATGTGACTATACCCAGAAGTAGTACATGCGTTCCAAATGGATATTATATATTTTACGGATTGTAGAGGCATTATTTTAGAGGATTTTGAATAAAATTGATATTACATATGAAAGTGGAAGGTGCTTATGAGAGAGAATAATGTTTATGTATAAAATGTACAAAGTTTTTCCCACTTCCTGTTGGTAACCAATGAGAGGGTAAGGTGGGGTATATTAGGGTGGGATATCCACCACACCAGCACACCTTGACAAAGACTTGAATTGTTGAAACGCGTTGGTGTTTATGGGGAAGGAACAGATGCAGATGTGAGGAGTGGACTGTTTACATCAGGGATCGTGAAGACAAGGGCTTTGTCTGGGATTGCTTCTTGACTCACATGTGTTTGCCGGTGTACATATACACCTCTCCATCTGGTACGTTACCCAAACCCCCAAGTGCTGGAGGATAATATGTTTTAAAATTGTTTTTCAAGTAAATAGATTGTACTTCACTATATGTGGCAAATTTTTTTCTCTTTTATATACATCCGAAATATATGCCTGGCGGCAATTATTGTGGAACAAGGAAGAAGAATCATTTATAAAGAACTTTTATTCTAAAGGACCTACAGGAGGGAATAACATTTTATATTGACCTAGGAGGAAGCGCTGCGACTTTATTGTTTTTGTTTATGTCTATTTTACCTGAGTTGCACCCCCTCCAGTGTGTACTCTGAAAGAGTGTTTAGTGCAGTCGGGAACCTTGTCAGCGAAAGGCGTAGGAGGTTGCTTCCACAAAAAGATGATGTTCATAAAAATGAATTATCAACTCTTCCAGGGAGACCAGCCTCCATAACGTACAGAGGGACCTGTGGTGGTGAATTCCAGCTGGGATGAATTAATACTCTGTGAGGATGAGGATGTACACAACACTGAAGATGGTGAGGAATCGGTGGATGAGGACGACATCTTGCCTCCGTAGAGCCAGTTTGTGCAGGGACAGATTAATTGCCAGCTTGTTTTGTGGGGGCCCAAACGAACCAATCATTTCAGCCACAGTCGTGTGGCAGACCCTGGCGCTGAAATGATTGGTTTGTTAAAGTGTGCATGTCCTGTTTATACAACATAAGGGTGGGTGGGAGGGCCCAAGGACAATTCCATCTTGCACCTCTTTTTTTTCTTTGCATTATGTACTGTTTGGGGCCTAGTTTTTCAAACTGCCATCCTGTCTGCCACTGCAGTGTCACTCCTAGATGGGCCACGTGTTTGTGCCGCCCACTCGTGTAGCTTAGCATAGTCATCCAGCTACCTCGGTGCAACCTTTTGGACATAAAAACTCTATTGTGAGGTGTTCAGAATAGACTGGAAATGAGTGGAAATTAAGGTTATTGAGGTTAATAATAGCATAGGAGCACTACCCACAAATTCTGTGATTTTAGCTGTTTTTATGCTTTTTTAAAAAAAAAAATACAGATCCAAAACACAAAACCCAGAACCCAAAACACGGAAGGGTGGTTTTGGCAAAACCAATCCAGATCCAAAACACGAAGAAAGATCCAGATCCAAAACACAAAACATGAAAAGTGGCACACCCCTTATTATTATACAGTAATAATAATTAACCCTATTGATGGTCTATAGCAGTGCACCCCTACCAGTGCATGTTTTCCACAACTCCTAGTTGGTGCACAGGTATATTTATTACTGGCTGACACATTTTAAAAGATCCACAGGTGTTGCTAATCATTTAATTTGTGATACTGAGAACATGCAGCACTAGTAACATTGTATTATATTACTATTTCTATTGTGGTCATGATGTGTGCTGGGGAGGGGGGTTTCCAGGCACATGGAAACCCTCCCTGCGTTTGCCTATGGCATGCACAGAGTTAAAACTTCAAGCCACTTGCGAGCGCTCTGCGCGTGCGAGCGGCTCTGAATCAGGCCCTTAGTCCCTACTAGATTACACAAGATGTTTCCTTCTGTCTCCCATCAGTGCTGGAGGGGATGTGGCGTCCTAGGTTCTTTTATCTATATATGGTGGACATGCCCCAAAATAGCGCTTTATTGGAGCATGATTGCAAATCTGTTAAGTAATGTGATTAACGTCCTTATAGTTAAAGACCCTTGGTCTTTTCTCCTAGGTCTACCAATTGCAACACTAGACACAATCTCCAGTATATTTGTAGTTCAAATATTGAATGCAGCCAGATGCCTCGTTGCACTATATTGGAAATGTTTAGAAACTCCTTCTCTCCGCCTAGTTACTGACAAAATCTGGCACCTGGCGAGTATGGAGAAGATCACCGCATATCTTAATAATAGATCCTTTAGTTTCTTACAGGTTTGGAACCCTGGGAATAACTATCAAAACCCCTCATATAGTTCCCACTTGTTGGGTGGTCTTTCAGCCCTTCTGTTCTGACTGATTGTTTTTGTCTATTCATTTGTTTTATTTGTTGTTTTTTTTTTGCGTTCTTCTACAGGCTCTCTTAAATCTATTTTAGTGCCATTTGATATTGCCTCGATCTTTGTTGAGATGTTATACCAGTGGGGTCCTCCCCCCTCTTCCCACCCCCTCATTTTTTCTCTATTTCTTCTTTCTCTCCCTCCCCTCATCCTCTGCTTTTCTTTTCTCTTTTCTTTTCTCTTTTTTTTCTTTCTTCCACCCTTTTTTCTGCGGCTAATGTTGAACAATTGTTTGTAATACATTGCTATACTATATACGATTATTTATGTCCAACATATTCTCCAGATGTATATTTGACTCACAATGTTTCTTTTTCTCATCTATAAGCTTATTTTGGGATCATTTATTATTAATTAAAATACACAAAACAATTAAAAAAATAATAATAACCCCTGTACAAAACACTATTGTTGTGTAAATTGGAGTTCTGCATTATTGTAGGGGTTATCACAAGTTAATAGCATGCAGATTTAATGTTTAGTGTGTTTTACCACTCAGGGATCGAATGGAAAATGTATGCACATGATTTTACTACATAAAGATACAGATGCACAAAGAATTTAGATAGATCATGATGACATATTGTTATAAGAATTTTGAAAATTAAAACCTATCATGCTTTATGTATGAAAGAAAAACAGATTTAAAATTTTCGTCACAATAAGGTGCAATCACCACTCCAAAGTGGATACACCACAGATTTCCAAATAAAAGGTTTATAATTCCAGCACTAGGACTCCCAAATTACAAAATGCCATTATCATCCATCTGTCATCAAACCAATGGATTTGCATCAACAGTTCTTAAACAAAGACATGGGGATAAACAAACACATGTGGCTTTCTACAGAGGTCCCTTAGATCCTGCAAGGTTCTCCCCATTTGCCTCAGAGCTATGGGCCTAATTCAGATCTGCTCGCTAGATGCAATCGCTCGCACGATGTGTATGTAAATTGCGTAGGCAGTGCTACCACACGACAATGCATTAGCACACCCTGTATTTCTTAGAGAGCGATCACATAGTGTATGCAGACACCAGCCTGTATTAAGATGCCAACTTGTGCACGTCATGTCCAAGAAGTGTATGCAACCATCGGTACATCGGATGCTATCGCAGCGCTTGAGATTGACCATACCCTGCCGCAAGCACTGCGAGCACTTCAGTGTAAAAAAAAGCCAGGTGACGTGTACTATGATGCTGTCTATTAATTATGCACATCTCTATTGAGATGCTCAGGCATGCCTGCGTTTGCACCTCCACTCCCCCGTTTTTAATGGCCAGCCCCTGTTACCACCTTCAAACGGCTTCCCCTGTCACTCACTCTGCTGGGCTGTCTATGTGCAGCGAGCGAATGCATTGTGAATTTTCGCTAAGGTATGCGCATGCGCATGCGCACGGTGATGCATTTGCATGCGCACAATGCATACACACTGCATACCATCGGCAGCAACGAGAGAATGCATCTTAGCGAGCAGGTCTGAATGAGCTACAATGGCAGCAGCGCACCGTGCTATTTGAAAAATGTGCAGATCCAGTATTGGGTATCCAACTTGTTCCACACGCAGTAGTCACACTACCAGGGGCGGATTGGGCCGCCGGGACGTCGGGCTGGTTCCCGCTGGGCCGGACTCTTTTTATATCTTTTAAGGGCCGGCAGCTAACTTTCCCTTACCACCCAGTACTGGCCAAGCTGCCGCGATCGGAGCTCAGCTCCGACCGGGCAGCCAGGGCTGGACTATAGGTGGGGACGGCAACCCCGTGGCCCCCACACTCTTTCCCCGATGCTTACTATAAAAATCTGGAGGACAGCATTTAGCTGTGTCACCTCCTGTCCTTGGTCTCCTCCTCGGCGGCTCAGCTGCTATTACCTATTACCGCACCTTGTCACAGTCCCAGTCTCGCGAGAGGAGTCAAATCTTGTGAGACTGGTACTGTGACAGCTCCTCAGTGGCCGCGGTAACAGGTACTAACAGCTGAGCCGCCGAGGAGGAGACCAAGGACCGGAGCTGACACAGCTAAACGCTGTCCTCCGGATTTTTATAGTAAGCGTCTGGGCAAGGTGTGGGGGCGTAATATATATATATATATATATATATCACACTGTCAAGGTGTAATTGCCTGAGATTTACAAAATAAAAAAAAATAGCAACAGTATATATACACATGTATATATACTTCGTGTGAGTATATATAGATATATATATATTTATATATAGGCCCCCACGAGTTTATTGCCCACAGACCTTAATTCGGCATGCTTCTACTGCACATGCCGGCAGCCACCCTTCCTTCAGTCACCCAACTTCCGACCCAGCTGCCACTATCGGAGCTCAGCGTTAAGCCTACAGACCTAAACAAAAATGGTCAATGGGGGAGCTGCTGCGCACGCCCAGCCGCTGCAGCTCACCCATAAGCCTTTGCGGCACCTGTCAGTCACTTCTGACGGCTCCACCTCCATGCTGTCTGTGGTCTGCCTCAGTGCCTCCAGGATCATCTCTGTACCATGCACGGCACACTGGCACTGTCTCCACAACAAGCAGCTGGCATACAGATTACACAGACGGCACAGCAGCAAACTGCACACCGACAGCCTGTGAATATGACAGTCAATAAGTAAACAATTTTATTTATACCTAACATATGTCTGCCTGCCTGAATATATATATATATATATATATATATATATGCACACACACCTAAATTCACTTGCTATATACTATGTGTGTATATATATGTATATATATAATATCACTACGATGATAGGTGTATTATTGGAGTGACACAGGAGTGTTGCTGAAAGTAGGTGCGTGCAGAGACGCTGAATCACGCACGTTGGAGGCCATACTTGATGGATAATCTGCACTTAGCAGATGACGCATCTGATGGTAATGTCTAAAGACAAAAGTGGGTGTCTCAGCCCTTGCACATTTGGATGCACAGCTGTGCACCATGCAAGCGGTTAGTAGTAGCTGCAACTGCATCCAATTTAAAATCAGGCTCTATAAGGAGGGCGTATCATATTCCCTCAACAGACTCTGCCGTTTTAACAGAGCCCGCCTCCATCAGGGCTGCTTCCAAAAATTTCCCGGGCTGGTTTTCCATTTCAATCCACCCCTGCACACTCCTCACATCATTATAGTCTCATCTCTCACAAAATGGAAACTCACACTCAGTGTTAACACTCAGCAACATTATTTTACAGAAATGTAATGTATTGATCTTCTGCTGGTGGATGAGCCTCAAAGTGTGGTAGGTACACATTAAAATTCACAATATCTTAAAAGATCACATGATTGTCTTGCATTTGTAGAACAAAACTTTACACCCTGACAAACAAATGACGTGCCTTTGTCACATTTGGGAGAGCTCATAACACTCACATATGCATTCCAACTCACTGAAGGGATAACCGAGTGTAAATACTGTATTTGCACTATCTCAAGATATGTTTTTGGAATAGTGCACAATTTCAGAGTGCTATGGAAAATGAGAACATTCCACACTAATGTTAACCAAACAAATATGCCAAGCACATACCAATGCTGTAGATCATATTGCAAAGGGAAATCAAATTGTTGCTTTAGCAATGAAAGAAGCTGCTTAGAAATATGAAAAAAGTGTTTCCTTAAATATTGTGACAATTCCTGATGTACAAATGCTAAAAGAAATGAAAACACTGTTTACTCCACAGGAGACCTCCTTGTGGAAGTCTAAAGGTTTTGGTCAAGATGCCAGTTGTGTATGGCATGATCAGGAAGGAAAATCTCCTAAAGCCCCATCACTACTATATATTCTAGCTTAGTGTGAAGGTCTACTGGTGCACCCCAGGATTTTCCACATTTGCTGCTAAATGATATGAGTCATGTCTAATCTGAAAACCTTGGTGAGGCTGTACCCACATAACATTCCCATATCCCACCTACAGAGGGACTATTTCAGGTAATTCAGACTAATGCTATCAAACTCCCTAAATTAAAACAGATAATATTGGTAAGTGTAGATGTATTCTCAGGATGGAAGGAAGAACATCCTACTATAAAGCGTTACTGCTAAGAAATTAGTGCTAGATTTTATATGTAGACATGGTATAGCATAGATTATTGAAAGTGACTAAGAAATACATTCCACAGGAAAAGAGTTTTAAAGACATGTGTGACCTAAACAAAGTTTAATAACCCTTTTTACCCACATGCCAGTGGAAAAGTGGAAAGGTACAGAATACTGAAACTATTAAAAATAACCTTAGCAAAATTACATAATAGTTGAGGGTGTATTGGCCTGAAGCACTACCTTTGCTGCTGTATAGCACTAGAACCAACCCCAGACCATCACTGAATGTGTCTCTATATAAAGTGAAAGAATTCTTTCTGAGAAACATGCTTCATTAAATTGTTTCGACAATGAATAAAAAGTCATCCATTGCATGAGTCACATACTACTCCATTTTGGATATGCCCTATTGAGGGCACATTAAGTACTCTAATGTGCATTCTGGTGGTCCCAATAAGGGCTCACTGAAGAAAATTCTAAAGTCATCTGGGCCAATGCCTAAGACACAGGACTTTGGGCAGTAATTTTGGGATCAGGTTATTTTCATAACTAAAATGTTGTTGGAATTGCAGAATGTGATTAATGGGGCAGGTAATGATGATATACAGAGTTCCATGGGAATAGGCATGTTCACAGAAATTGAGTCACAACCCTCAAATTGTTGGGTGTGTACTCCACCCCCGGTATCATCAAAAAGTATGATCTGATTAGTTTTCCACTCAATATATCCTGAATCAGAGCATTGTCCTGCCCAGTGTACATGCTCACTGCCTATAGATCAAAAAGCACTTGATTTGGTTTATGGATATATAGGTAGACCCATCAATTGCATATGTAAGCCCCTCAGTCCAGAGTAAATGGAGACTCACTAATAAATACAGAATAACACCATTAGAATGAGTTATGTGCACTATGCATAACACAGATCCACATTCAGAAAAATAAAACAGTACCTGCCAGGGGAATAAAATAGTTGATTTTAAAAATTTTTATCCCCTATCTGTGCAACATGACTGGGGAATATGTGTTTACTGGTTGCAATCAGTCGATTTTGGGGAATGTCTTATTACTATCACGACATGTCCACTGAGTTATTTGCAACAAAAAGTGCCACCACAACACAATGTAAAACAATTCATTCCAGTGAAGCTGATTGTGCATTGGATGCGTTCAGATACACCATATCTGGAACCAGTGCAAACAAGTTTCTATCTGTTAGATTGGAAAGTATATGGGTTTTTGGGCATTGTGGTCCCATGTGCTAGTTTGCACCAAAGTACAGACATATAGGGCCAAATGTAATAGGGTGAGAGTTTAGAAAATGTGAGAGTTTAGCAGTAAACTCTCACATTGGTTGAGTTTTATCTTCAAAATGGGAAAACATCTGAATGAGATTTTAAATCGTGAGAGTTTTTTAAGTCTGAAAAAACATGCAAGTTCACTCTGTTACTTTGTTTTTGGACTCTATTACATTGGCAAAGTTTAAAAAGTGTCAGAAACTCTCACTTTTCTAAACTCTCACCCTATTACATTTGGCCCATAATGTGTCCACGGTTGTCTAAGGATGGGAGGTGGAGGAGAAACAACAGTATCCTTAAGAAGCTAAAGATTTGAATTACGAAGACCCAATACAAAGATTTGAGTTCATACTTTCCATGTATGGGCAACAGATTACTAATTATAAGTGTATAGCAAACTTATCACAACTCATTGATAACATAACTGAAAACTATGATCAGATATTTAGGTTTCTAGGCCAGGAACAGTAGATAATTGACGTCAAAGTCATCCAGCACAGTCTAATTCCGGACTATGTGACTGCTCAGATGGAACGGTATTGTGTAGTGTTGAAGACACCATATGTGGAGAAATGTTGTTAACATATAATTGGCCCATATAATACACAGGGCATAATATAATCACATATGGGACTGGTAGGGAATTTTAAGCAACAGTTTTTCAAAAATAATGACCAATTCTCACTCATAGAATTTACTTTGTCAGTGAGCAATGAATGATCAAAGGATGGAGTTGAATAAAACAAAATGGATGTCAAGAACAAAATATAAATGTATTTTGCACACATTTTTTACAATGACAGAATAAATGTATTAATACTCTTTCGATGTACGTTGTAAACTGTATTTATACTATAGAGTTGTATGTAACAGCTAACTATATTTAATTGCCATGGTCAAACTCTTATGATACATTGTTAAGTACTGTAAACATCATTTGTCATTTATAGATAATGTGAATATGATATATAAACCTGCTTTAAATTGTTTTCAGAACCATCACTCTTGCATTGAGCTTTGAAGGTCCATGATGCTAACTAAATGATAAAGAAGGAGCATATATTAAACCATCTAAAGCGTCTGACTGTTGCTCGGGCCTGAACAATATAGAGAAGTCACAATATACCGTTTAACTTAAAAATACTGGATGGTGGAGTATTTTCTAGTACTACAGTCCTACAGATAGCTCAGGTACTCTGGACACAGCAAAGCTTTCACATTGCATCCCCTATCACCCTAAAGCTACCATATATACTCGAGTATAAGTCGACCCGAATATAAGCCGAGGTACCTACTTTTACCCAAAAAAACTGGGAAAACTTACTGACTCGAGTATAAGCCTAGTGTGGGAAATGGCAGCAGCTGGTAGTGCCCCCAGTAGTAATTCCCCCTGGTTGTGCCCCCAGTAGTAATCCCTCCTGGTAGTGCCCCCAGTGGTAATCCCCCCTTTCAGTGCCTCCAGTAGTAATCCCCCCCTGGTAGTACCCCCAGTAGTAATCCCCCCCTGTTAGTGCCCCCTGTAGTAATCCCCCACTGGTAGTGCCCCCTGTAGTAATCCTCCCCTGGTAGTTCTCCCAGTGGTAATCCCCCCTTTTAGTGCCCCCTGTAGTAATCCCCCTTTTAGTACCCCCTGTAGTAATCTCCCCCTGTAGTAATCCCCCCCTGGTAGTGCCCCCTGTAGTAATCCCCCCCTTGTAGTTCCCCCAGTGGTAATCCCCCCTTTTAGTGCCACCTGTAGTGATCGCCCCCTGATAATGCCCCTTGGTAGTGCCCCCTGTAGTAATCGCCCCCTGGTAGTGCCCCCTGTAGTCATCGCCCCCTGGTAGTGCCCCCTGTAGTCCCCCCCCTAGTAGAGAGAGACGTGAAAAGAATTAAAAAAAAATAAACACTTACCTTAAACTCCCGCTCCTGGTCCCGCCGCTGTCCGCTCCTCCAGCCGCTTTGCATGGGAGAGACGTCGTCATGACGTCGTGTCTCCCATCACCCACTGCGGGAGCCGGAAGATGGCTCCCGCAGTGGGAGCAGCAGCAGCCGCTGAGAGTCTGACAGACTCTCAGCGGCTGCTGATTACACCAAACACGCAGCTGCCGGCTCCGGCGGCTGTGTGTATGGCAGTGTGTAGCGCTGACCGAACTCCGTCCGGTCAGCGCTACACTTGACTCGGGTATAAGCCGAGGGGGTACTTTTTCAGCACATTTTTTGTGCTGAAAAACTCGGCTTATACTCGAGTATATACGGTATATAATAATCAGGCCGATCACTTGATTTTCAGCTGCTTGGTGTGATAATCTCAGAGTATGTATGCAGCACTAGGGGGACGATGCACATTGTCAAGTGAGCATGAATCATGTGTCCAACATTTGTGCTGATAGCTCATTTAAAAATGTCACCTTTGACAGATAAAAGATTGTGTTGGAAGGATAATTCCCCAGTGTAAAAATCTGATGTTCTCATGATTGTTTAATCATCAAATTATGCAGTCAGATTGTGAGTGAAATCGTTCAGGTGTGTCCCTACAGTAGCTTAAGAGCCTGAAGGGGAGTTGTATCAAACCTTTGAGAGAGATAATGTGGAGAAGCTGCTCACATAAACCAACCAGCTGCAAACTGTCATTTCATAGACTGTGCAAAATAAATGACTGTTAAAAATTGATTGGTTGCTATGTTAAAATTTTCACTTTATCTCTCTCAAAGGTTTGATACATCTTCCCCTGGGTATTGTGGAAATTCTGTATAAGAAAACTGTGTCTTAGGGGTAGATGTACTAATGGCACACTTCCACTAGACGATTAAATTGAGCGATTCAATCGTTCATTAATCGTTCCCAAATTGTTTGCAAATCGTCTAGAAAAGTGTCTAAAATGACCAGCGATGCGCACTCCTGCTGGTCGTTTAGACATCTATCATCGGATAAACATGCTGGACAACCTGACGATAATGTCAGGTTCAGCATGTTAGGAGATGATTGATGTGCCTACACTGAATGACTGCTTGTTCAGTGAAGGCACATCACAGACTGAGAGATTGATGTCTTTTAGTGGATGTGTGCCTTAAGTCTTGGAGATAGATAAAGTGGAGGGAATGTACCAACCAATCAACACCTGTCATTTTTCAAACACAGCTTAGTACATAGACCCCATATTTAACAAAATGTTTGAAACAGTTTTGTCACAGGACTGTATATCACTCTCCAGTTAATCAGAGAAATTTCAACACCAGCTAATACAATGTGCTCCCAATGTGTGCATGGCAGGAAGACAGATGCCTTTCCACATGGACTCTATATGCCCTGAACTAGTGATTTTCAACCTTTTCAACTCACGATTTTAAAATTGCCAAGGCACACCATCAGTTCCCCACTGGAAAAAGAACACACACATTGTCCCCATGGAAAAAAACGCAATCATAGGTCCCACGGGAAAAGAACACAATCATAGGTCCCCATACGGAAAACACACAAACATAGTTCCCCATGGCAAAATAAACACACATATTGGCCCCCACAGAATGAAATTAAAAGAAAATAAAACTCATTGGCCCCCACAGGAAAAAAAAAAAAATCAGACATTGCCCCCACAGGAAAAAAACAAAATCAGACATAGGCCCACACAGGGAAAAAAAATCAGACATTGGACCTCACAGAATAAAAAAAATCAAAGACATTGTCTCTCACAGTAAAAAATCAAAGACATTGGCCCCACAGAAAACATATAATAAAACTCAAGTATTGCCCCAATCCCCCACAAAAGACTTACCTGACCTGATGGTAACAGAGATAGGAGCTCCCAGTCATCCCTGTCCCTCAGCCATGAGTGGTACAAGTACCCAGCAGTCAGTGGTGTAGCCAGGCTCAGTCACACAATCAGGGCAGGGGGTAGAGCAGTGAGCGTGGGCACGATGGTGGCACAGCGTGCATGACCTATGATATCACGCTGCCCTGTCTCATAGCTCATGGCCCGGGCTCGAAGTTAAACTTACAGCAGCTGCACACCGGTGGGAATCTCTGGCAGCACTTCTCCAGGCGGCACACTTGAGGATAGCTCGTGGCACACTCTCAAGTGTGCTGCGACACAGTGGTTGAAAAAAGCAGCCCTAAACAATGATAATCTCAGTAGCAGAATCAACTGATGATATTGTACAGTTGTATTGCATCCAAAATGACTGCAAAGGGGTAACTGGATAACAAATTGGACCCTGCTTAAAATTATATTGTTGGGGAATAGGTGTTGGTAAAAAAAATCCTTAAGGATCCAGTATGGAAATATGTGTAATTTTACAACCAAATGCAAAACAAGGTAATTTATAATATAGAGCAGTTTTTAAAATTGAATGTCCAGTAAACATAAAGGATAGTCAAACAGAAAAGCATTAAGAGACTAAAAAAAAGGCCAGAAACATCAACTAAGAATAACACTACCAGACCCTGATCTTCTCAAAGGGGGGCAATATACACAAATCATGTGCAGTCATTAGCCTGACACACAAGAATCTGCGCTACAAGCAGTCTGTCTCCACCTGCAGACCAAAAGGAAAATTGCAGGATTGTTCATTGAATTTCTGCTTACCCAGAAGTATTACCATACTGTAGAAAAGGTACAGTATCTTGGCAGGTACTCATATTTCTGTCCAATCACATGAGATAACTAATAGAATGTATTCATTAAATTTAACTGTTGGGGAAAATAATTGCTTTAATGTTACCAATCATACATTGAAATGTAGTGAATGGGGCTCCAATCTTTCCTGTGGTCTGGCCTCTTGCAGCTTCATGTGTAAAAATACACAACTTTGATGGAGATTGATAACATATTCTAAAATACAATTTTATTTTGGTTTGATGATACTCAATTCTAAAACAGAGTACCGAAATTATATTAAAATGCTTCTTCACTTGTATTATTGGGTACTACTGGGTTCGAACTCCCTCCTAGATAATTAAATCATTTAACCTCATCAACAGGGAGGGCTTGAAGCAGCTGGAAATTTATGTAGAAGAGGGTGGGACATTATTGAATGTAATTGTAATGTGATCGTACACATCTAACAATGGGCTTCCCACTTTGGCATGAAATATCTCCTGCTTCAGCTTCACCTGGCCAATAGAGCTGAATGAAGCTATCATTGTGTTGAAGTTCAATAACTTTAAACAATCTTTTTCCATCAGTCTGGTGGCAATACAGGAAGTGATTTTTGTTTTTTTATATAGTATTATATTTAACAGAAGTGATATAGGGGTCTATTTACTAAGGCTTGAATGGAGATAAAGTGAACAGAGATAAAGTGCCAGCCAATCAGCTCCTAAACGCCATGTCACAGGCTGTATTTAAAAAATGACAGTTAGTAGCTGATTGGCTGGTACTTTATCTCCATCCAAGGCTTAGTAAATTGACCCCTTAGACTGAGGATGGATGGTGTGACTAAAATCTCAGATAGTCACTTTGGAGGTTACAGAAGAGCTGTGCACATATTTGACTGGCACAGCATGGTTTACTAGATAGACAAAATAAAGCCATTTATTGGACCCACTCCAAAGTTCAAAACTTCACAAGAAATACTTGACCTTGGACAAAAAGATTAATGATAAATTCGAGCAATGTGAACTGTTATGACCATGTCCAAGCTATTATCGAGACAGTTTTGACATAATTTAAGGTTGGAGAGCATAGTCCAAAGTCTATTAAGTGAAACACGTAGGGTAGCTTCCATGTGATAACTGTCCCATTAGGAGGGATATTTTGCTCCAAACTTCAGTATCACCCACTGCAGCAGGATTCATTTGACTTGTTACAGCAACTGCCAGTGATTTCCAACTGACTAGTGATAGAGCAGGTTTTAATTGTGTGTGTGTGAATAAATTGTTTTTAACTGTATTACACTAGAGAAATCCATCTTTCATTGATTGTAATCTCCCTGGATCTTGTAGAAAACATCATCAGACACTAGTGAATAGAGAGATAATACAACCTTATAGAGATAAGCTGAAATGCTTTATTTAAAGTATGCATGCAATTGTCTTCTATAGACTATCACTTGGTTATCATGTAATGTGCTGTGGGTTCTCCCTCATTTCTTTTTGTTTTTTAGATTTTATTCAGCTTATACTGGCTCTAGAGTTTTGCAAGGCTGAAGGAGCCATTTCATGGAAAAAATATACTGAAAGCTCATTGTGTGCTTTTCTGCTCTGCAACTTCTTTCTTGTATGTTCTAAAAATATATCAATATTTTACAGCCTTTGGAAAAAAAGCAATTATTACAAAAGTGTGATAAAAAAAAAAAAGCTTGGAAGAAACACTTTTTAATAAGCAACAAATAAATAAATCCATAATGATGAAATGTGTAATCTATATGTGATGTTTCTTTCATCTCAGCTCACTTATTTTGTACTTCTCATTCCTATTTTTAAAAGTATTGCAAATCTTTATTGCTTTTAAATTTCCTAACTTGAAAATGAAACAAGTTGCTTAAAAATAAAAAGCAGGAATTCCTTACACTGCTAAACAAAAGAATATACTGTATATTTGTACCCAGCGCCAGGTCATAATATAAAAATTTACATAAACATTTTAAATGTTACTATGCAAAAATACATTTTGTCACAGTGCCAGTGGTGCATAAACAGGTCCTGGCCTCTCTAGGGACTCGGGAGTGCAGGGGACACCAAGTTGCTGTGACCATGTGCCCCCCCCCCCCCCCCCTCCTGATGAAAACAGGTCAAGATTGACAAAGTGGAGTCAGGTTGGATAGGAAGAATTGTGAACTGAAGCACCTGCACAGATTCCAACTTTGCCCATGTAAAGATTAGTAGTAGCAGTAGAGTAAGGACCTTATAAGACTGCATACAGTTATTTGGATTCACATTTAGCAATATGTTAATTATAGGAAATTAAAGTTGTCAGTGTTAATGGTTCACTGCCAGCTGTTGTCTGTAAGAAGATCCTCACACATTTATCTTGTTCCTTTGACAAAATTCACATTAAATATAGGACCTGATTCAGACCCACTCGCTAGGATGCGTTCGCTTGTTGCTGGCCAATTTTTGCGTTGTGCGCATGTGTACGCATCGCAGTGCTCGTGCGCGAACCAGTGCGAGAGATCGGGAAGTGTTTACTTGCTATGCATAGACAGCCCAGCAGAGGGAGTGACAGGAGAAGCCGTTTAAGGGTGGTGACAGGGGCTGGCCATTAAAAATGGGGGAGTGGAGGTGTGAATGCAGGCGTGCCTGAGCATCTTAACGCCATTTCAGAGGTGTGCATAATTAACAGGCAGCATCATAGTACATGTCACCTGGTTGTATTTCACACTGAAGTGATCGCAGTGCTTATGGTAAGGTATAGTCAACCTCAAGCGCTGTATTCACTTCCGATGGTCCTCGATGTATCAATGGTTGCATACACATCCTGGAGATGACGTGCGCAAGTGGGCGTCTTAAGACAGGCTGGTGGGCATCTGCATATACAGGGTAATCGCACGCCAAGACATAGTGGGCGTGCTTATGCTTTGCCTTGCGATCACCTGCCTTGCTGTCACTTAGCTGAATTTGCATGCACTGGGTGCGTGCGAACGAATCTAGTGAGCGGGACTGAATCGAGCCCATAGTATTGTTAACTTTAGTTACATTTTGATAGCAGTAAGTAATCCCTTCTCTTTTGTACAGTTTCTAATTATTAGTCATCAGAATCAGCCAAATGTGATTGGTAAAGAGCAAAGAACGTTATGTGTGAAGCGTAATAAAGTGACGTGGAATAACTAGTGTGTGCTGAGCGACAAGCAGTACAAAGGTGGCAGTTAAATTTTTTGAGCTTGGCTTGAGTATAAAGTATTGGAAATGCATTTCACATTGCAACAAACACTTCCCTTTAATAAGTACACCCTATTGATTAAGCAAGAAAGAATATCGCGCTCAATAGCTTAATTTTCCCATAGAGGTAATAGCTCTAAAATAGTCTGTACCACATAAGTCTCAATGTTTTGGCCCATAATTAGGAGTGCAGCAATTATAGGGTAAAACTCTTCCAGACGTGGCTATCTATATACTGTAATTGATGTTTGACACAACTGGCAAATATCCGGTGTTGTGACATATGTTACTATTTCTATTATCTGTTTCATGTATTGATTGTTTGATTAAATGTATCAATTGTAAAAGAGAAGTCTGCATGACATTTTTATGACACAAAGTAGCAATTTATTACTTTTCACCAGCGTAGTGAAAACCTTTTCCTTTTTTCAAGATTTGTCATGGGAATACACTTCTTATGAGGATAATATGAGTGTTGTGCATTATGTAAAGTTAAATTGGAATCATTATGAATGACTGCTGGACGTTAGCCCGGCGGATCAAATCCCGACGCTGGCAGCCCGATGGGTGAAAATCCAGACAGCGCAGGTAAGTATACTATCCCTACCCCACTCCCCCCTCTAACTCTAACCCTCCCTTAGGGGTGCCTAACCCTAACCTCCCTCCCTAGTGCCTAACCCTAATCTCCCCCTGTTAGTGCCTAAACCTAACCCCCCCTCCTCTCCCCTCCCCGCACCCTAAATCTAACCCTCCCTAAACTCAGCCCTTGAGATTGACTATACCCTACCGCAAGCACTGTGAGCACTTTAGTGTAAAATACAACCAGGTGACGTGTACGCTGCCTTTTAATTATGCACGCCTCTGAAACGGCGTTATGACGCTCAGGCATGCCTGCGCTCACACCTCCACTCCCCAGTTTCTAGTGGCCTGTCCATGTTACCACCCAAAAAATTGCTTCTCCTGTCACTCACTCTGCTGGGCAGTCTATGCGTAGCGAGCGACCCCTTCCCGATCTCTTGCACTGGTTTGTGCACGCGCACTGCGATGCATATGCATGCGCAGAATGCAAAAATCGGCCAGCTATGAGCGAACGCTTCTTTATGACCTGGTCTGAATCAGGTCCTTAGTGTTGCTGGCTGATGGGCCCACCTTTCGCTCTGCTCCTCCCCCTCCTGCAGGGGATAACAGTAATGTCAGAGACTGAGCCTGAGGATAACAGTGACGTGATAGTGGCTCCTGGCTCCAGGCAGTAGCTAGGGAAGCAGCATACGTGCACGCAGGGGGATTTCTGAGTACCCAGTAACCACCCTGTCTACGATCCATCGCCACGCATCAGAGACTGGAGCTCAGGCAGCTGCCTGCTGTTATTCACTGGTTGGTTTTGCTGACTGTATGAGGAGTTGCAGCAGCAACACGCGGCTCTGCCAGACAGTCCCCACGGGGCATTGAAAGAGCGATTCCTGAGAGCTGCTGCCAGGTGACTCTCTCTGCATTTCCGGCGCTCTGTTCTGGAGCCTCAGGTGTGTAGGTAGTGGAAGAAAGGGGGGGGGGGGTTGGAGGGGAGGGGGGTTGTTGGCAGGGGGGTGCCTTTAATAAATTATGTCAGCTGTATTCATTTGCTATCAGCTATTTTTATTTCCTCCCTCCGCTTTACCCCTGGTATCAGTACGTCCAGGTGTCTCATACTGTGGCAGCAGTCAGTGTCTGCAGCACTGGGAGGGGTTGAAGTCTGGCTGTGTATGCGGCACAATGTGAGTCACCAGGGTACTGGGTGAGATCTTCCCATGACAGGACACCTGGCAGTTACCACTGTACTGTGTTATATTTGCATAGTGTTATAAGGGGAATTACTGTGTGGCATAATGGGTAAAGGCCATTACTATGGCATAATGCGTTGTAAGGGGCATCACTGTTGCATAATGTGTAAGGGGCATTACTGTGTCACAAAACAACAAACTGTCCTTTTTGTTTTGTTTTAATTTTTGAGTGGGGGGGGCGCCGATTTACTGCCTTGCCTCAGGTGACAAAAATCCTAGTTTCGGCCCAGGTATTTAGTAAATGGAGGGAAGGTCTCCACACATCCCATTGAGCCCTCTCGGTGACTTAGCCAGCACATATCATAATTACTGGTCCAATGACGGCAGTGTGAGAATCTGAGTGGAAATAGACAGACTTATTTCTGAGAGAAATTAGGTTGTAGCTATGAAAGACATTGGTCAGAGCGGTATATGTTCAGGAAGCCGGCCGTCGCAATGCCGACAGCCGGTTTCCCAACTACTTAATCCCAGCGAGGATTAAATGACAGGTGTCTAAATCTAGACGCCTGTTATTTTACCGACACCGGGAGATCGGCACCCGGCATCCTGATCGAAGTGATGCCGGGCGTGGACAGCCGTGCGGGTGGGGAGGGTTAGGTTAGGGGCTCCCAGGGGGGAATTAGGGTTAGGAACCCCTCCGGGAGGTTAGGGTTAGGCTAGGGGGAGGGAGGATTAGGGTTAGGCACTCCCAGGGGGTAGGTTAGGGTTAGGCACCCCCCCGGGGTACTTAGGTTTAGGCGGTGGGGAAGGGGGTTTAGGTTTAGGCACTTAGAGGGGGAATTAGTGTTAGGCACAGGGGGGAGGGAGGTTAGGGTTAGGCACACTAAAGGAAGGTTAGGGTTAGGGGGTAGAATTATATTAGTTTATACTTACCTTTAAGATGATCAGGATTTCCTCCTCTGTCGGGCTGACGTTGCCGGGATTTGACCTGCCGGCCATGCGGCCAGCGGTTTATCATACCGAATGCGGTCAGAGCTAGGGTTGTGGGTTTCTGTCTTCCAGGATCTCCCAGGGTTTATCGATTATCCTGGCACCTGATTAAGCTGCTACCTTATGTGATACTGGTGTAGTGAATTGTATTGCTACTGTACCTTAAAGTAAAGATACCATTGTATCTTCCCTGTTGTCTTGTTTGTGTTATCCTAAACCCTAGAGGCAGGGCAGGTGAGCCGTGCAGTAGCACGGGTTGCATAACCCTTGTAATTGCATGGCTCGCAACCCCACAGAGTGCTGTGGCCAAGTCCCGGGCCAGGGCCCTGGAGAGAGAGGGGGGCATGTCCGCAAGACCGCCCACTTCCCCACCCATTTTGATGTCCCTAATCCTATGTTATTGTAAAGACTTAATAAAGGAAATCTTTTCATTTGAGGCCACGTAACCTTATTGTGAGACCATGCCCCCTTTCTGTGAGACCACACCCACTTTCTGGGGTGTGCCCACCTTCGTCATGCGCAAACTTACTATCTTATGTTTATTTAAGGGTTGGGTGCATTTTGACTGTTTACACTGGGAGCCCACAACCCTAGAAACGGCCTTGCCTAAAGGTACCCCGGTTTACCTAGTGAACCCCAGTTCTAACACCCAGGTACATTGCAATTGTTGCCTGGGATAATGACAAAATGCAAATTTGTTTAATGGTCACTCTCTCTCACAAGATTAGCCACAAAGCATATCTATCACAACAAGAATAGGTTAAATAGGTAGACTTTTCTCAAAGCAATTACTGCAGTATTTATTCTTACTCAAACAGGGGTATTCAATATGGGAGCGAAAAGTCCATGCTGGACTTTTCGCTCCACATCGGAGATTTTCCAGGGATAAAGTATCGGGCGCGCGCCCGCTTTATCCCCGTATTCAATATAAAAGCTGCAAAAACGGGACCCCGCGAAGTAGGATCGGCAAAAAACAAAAACAAAATTTACCTGGAATAAATTGTAGGACCCCCCTAAAGCTGTAAAAACATGGGGGATCACTATGGGTACCCCCGTTTTAGCCTGCAAATGAAAGTCGGGGTTTTAAATAGCTGCGGCAGGTGTTTTTTTCCCGACATTGAAGAAGTGTTGCAGAAGAGCACTTAGGGTTTTTTTTTCATTTTTTTAAGTGGTCTCATCAAATTTGGGGTACATGAAAATGGGTGCTAGCATATTTTTAAGTCCCTAAAGTCTTCATTTAAAAATTCTGCAAATATGCACCTGCCGCTAATAACCTATTCTAGAATACACCTGCCGCATATTTGCAGAATTTCCCTATTTTTTTTAAAAAAATTTCCCTTTTTTTTTTTCACCCCACATTTAAAATAATTTTTTTGGGGTGTCCCTATTTTTTTAAAAACTTTTTTTGACACAGTTTATTTTAAAATGACATTCCCAGGGATGCAGGCTATTTTTTTTAAGCCTGCACCCCTAAACCCCAATTCTGCACTTTTTTTGCCACCTATTCAGTGGTGAAAAGTTATCCCCGTTTTTTTTCAAAGACTTTTCGAACCTGCGAAAAGTCTTTGAAATTGAGGGCCTGATTCAGAGCCGGATGCTATTTGCGCTCGCTCGTTCAGAAAAAGGGCCGGATATTTAAATTGAGCGCTCGCTCTTTGCGGTCTGTTGATGCCTCTATGTCTGAGCGAGCGAACGAAACATGCGCTCGCTATTTTGTAAAAATGCCCCCTGGCCGTTCGCATCATACGCCATCTCCGCTATTTATTAGATTAATCGAGTACATCGAAAGGCGTCTGAACTGCTCGCAGTGCTTGTGGTAGGATTTTCCTACCGCAATCATGCGAACAGTTCAGGCTAAGAGACAACCAAGTGACGTGGCCGATGACGCTGCTTTGTTAATTATGCACACCCTTAAAATGCCCGTTTTGACCGTTTGGCACGCCTGCGTTCGGATCTCCACTCCCTGTTTTCAAGCACCTTCTCCTGTTACCACCCACAAACGCCTCATCCTGTCACTCAAATTAACAGGCACTCGCTATTTTGCGAAAACACGATTTCCGACCGCAATGACTGGTTGGCGCATGTGCATTACGGCCCATATGCATGCGCAGATGTGCGAACATCGCTCGGAGCGAACGAGCGGCCGCTTACGAGCGGCTCTGAAACAGGCCCTGAATACGGTGTAAAACCAAAACCAGCGAAAATGACGTCATTGGTGCGAAATTATCGCAAAAACTGACTTTTCGCTCCAAATTGAATTGCCCTGTTAACCTTTAGTAGCAGATGAAATGTTTAATCAGGTAATCATAAATAGAATAATTTACAGACTTTAGTGAATTGATGTAGAAAAGGACTGTAATTTATGAGACTTGGGTGTCACTTAGTATCAATGACATTCAACATATAATTGTTCATTAATCCATATCTAGGAGCCATGCTTCAACAACATGACCATGTTTAATATAAATAGCCATATACAAATACTGATGTAAAGATCAACACTTGTACAGCACTGCAGTCTCCAGTAATGTATTGCAGTCTCCAGTAATGCGCTGCAGTCTCCAGTAATGCTATGCAGTCTCCAGAAATGCACTGCAGGCTCCAGTAATGCGCTGCTCTGCAGTCTAGCAATGCGCTGCAGACTCCAGTATACAAATACTGATGCAAAGATCAATACTTGTACAGCACTGCAGTCTCCAATGTACTGCAGTTTCTAGTAATGCACAGCACTGCAGTCTCCAGTAATGCACTGCAGTCTCCAGTAATGCTCCTGAAATCAGACTGCAGTCTAGCAATGCGCTGCAGACTCCAGTATACAAATACTGATGCAAAGATCAACACTTGTACAGCACTGAAGTCTCCAATGTACTGCAGTCTCTAGCAATGTACTGCAGTCTCTAGCAATGTACTGCAGTCTCTAGTAATGCACTGCACTGCAGTCTCCAGTAATGTACTGCAGTCTCCTGTAATTGGCAAGATTTATGTTAAAATGTGACTGTCTACAGTAGTTTGTATATTATTATGTGCAGCCTGTTCACTAGAAAAGCAATTTCATTCTTCAAATTCTGTCTAACATTGATTATTTGATCAGCCTGAATTGATTTTCATTATGTGCTTGTTAAATCTACCACATAGAGAAAAAGGAGGACCAGTGAAAACAATGCGTAGAAGGATATGCAAAATCAGACTATTAATTTGTTCTACAATACTTATATCATCCTTATAACGAAATGTTCTTTACTCCATCAAGTTACTTTCACAACAACCTTTTCACTGTAATTCTTCACATGACTGTAACTAGAACAGTGCGACAAATGTCACTACTCAAGGAGCAAAGATGAGAGTTACTTGAGCTCTTTGCTAACAGATTAGGGCTGGTTGACATGAATGAAGGACTCCATGTTACAGGTTTTTAATCTTACAGTGTCTCCTGCCCAGCTTGTCATAGACTAGTGATGATAGCCAGAGGTGCAGAGAGGTGAGGAGGTAATAATTGCCCATGCCCAGGCTTGGAGAGGCCCGGGTCCAGCGCCCTTCTCCTTCTTACCTTTGTAGGTAGCATGGTGTAACCAATTCCTGGAGGTGTGACCATGCCCCGTACAGTACCTGGGCCTTGCCTCGCTCTCTATGGCCTTTATTTTGGAGGGGTCAAGCTATGAGTCCCAATGCTGGAAACGCTTTGGGGAACGAGAGATGCTTTTTAATTATTCCTTATTTAACACATTTTCCAACACTGCAAATGTGCCTGGGGGCTAATTCAAAGATCTGTGTTGAAGATGATCATCAGCACAAAGCTTTGATCCAACACCTCAATAGATATGCCTACTGATAGGTACAGTCAGGTGCTTAAATATTGGGACATTGACAGAATTTTCATATTTTCGCCTCTATTCACCACCACAATGGCTTTGAAATGAAACCAACAAGATGTGCTTTAACTGCAGACTTTCAGATTTAATTTGAGGGTAATTACATCCAAATCAGGTGAACGGTGTAGGAATTACAATGGTTTCTATATGTGCCTCCCACTTTTTAAGGGGCCAAAAGTAATGGGACTATCAACTCAAAAGCTATTTCATGGACAGGTGTGGGCTATTCCCTCTTTATTTCATTATCAATTAAGCAGGTGAAAGGTCTGGAGTTGATTCTAGGTGTGACATTTGCATTTGGAATCAGTTGCTGTCGACTCTCAATATGAGATCCAAAGAGCTGTCACTATCAGTGATGCAAGCCATCATTAAGCTGAAAAATCAAAACAAACCCATCAGAGAGATAGCAAAAACATTAGGTGTGGCCAAATCAACTGTTTGGAACATTCTTAAAAAGAAAGAACGCACCAGAGAGCTCAGCAACACCAAAAGACCCGGAAGACCACGGAAAACAACTGTGGTGGATGACAGAAGAATTATTTCCCTGGTGAAGAAAAACCCCTTCACAACAGTTGGCCAAATCAAGAACACTCTCCAGGAGGTAGGTGTATATGTGTCAAAGTCAACAATCAAGAGAACACTTCACAAGAGTGAATATAGAGGGTTCACCACAAGATGTAAACCATTGGTGAGCAACAAAAACAGGAAGCCCAGATTAGAGTTTGCCAAACAACATCTAAAAAAGCCATTACAGTTCTGGAACGACATCCTATGGACAGATGAGACAAAGATCAACTTGTACCAGAGTGATGGGAAGAGAAGAATATGGAGAAGGAAAGGAACTGCTCATGATCCAAAACATACCACCTCATCAGTGAAGCATGGTGGTGGTAGTGTCATGGTGTGGGCATGTATGGCTGCCAATGGAACTGGTTCCCTTGTATTTATTGATGATGTGACTGCTGACAAAAGCAGCAGAATGAATTCTGAAGTGTTTTGGGCAATATTATATGCTCATATTCAGTCAAATGCATCAGAACTCATTGGACGGCGCTTCACAGTACAGATGAACAATGACCCGAAGCATACTGCAAAAGCAACCAAAGAGTTTTTTAAGGCTAAAAAGTGGAATGTTATGCAATGGCCAAGTCAATCCCCTGACCTGAATCCAATTGAGCATGCATTTCACTTGATGAAGACAAAACTGAAGGGAAAATGCCCCAAGAACAAGCAGGAACTGAAGACTTTTGCAGTAGAGGCCTGGCAGAGCATCACCAGGCATGAAACCCAGGGTCTGGTGATGTCTATGCGTTCCAGACTTCAGGCTGTAATTGCCTGCAAAGGATTTGCAACAAAGTATTAAAAAGTGAAAGTTAGATTTAGGATTGGTTAGTTTTTCCCATTACTTTTGGTCCCTTAAAAAGTGGAATGCACATATAGAAACCGTTGTAATTCCTACACCATTCACCTGATTTGGATGTAATTACCCTCAAATTAAATCTGAAAGTCTGCAGTTAAAGCACATCTTGTTTGTTTCATTTCAAAGCCATTGTGGTGGTGAATAGAGGCCAAAATATGAAAATTCTGTCAATGTCCCAATATTTATGCACCTGACTGGGTATATTGCTGTGTCCTTGCAGGTCTGCCTGACTTTACTGCAGTCTGGAAGCATTTGTACATCTCTTTCCTCCCCTGTTCTGCCTCTCCAGCCATAAAGAGGCACAAGTGTCAGATGCAAGCAACTCTTCTTTGATTCATCCAGTATGCATGCATTCTCTTTGTGCACACGTGCAGTGCAAATTTGCTATTTTGAACTCTGCAAATAGGTGTAAAATCCACGCTAAAGGAGTCCCCAGTATTACAAAACCTGATAGTACCCCTTTGCTTTCAATGCATGATCTGAGTACAGCAGAGACTGGAAAGCATAATGAAGAGACAACAGGGTCCACAGGCCAGGGCAGTTGGTTTGTTCTTTGGGCCAGCAGCTAAGGCAGTGGATTTGTCCTCCAACCGTGTCAGACTGGTGCATGAAGGGCCCACTGAGGGAGTGCAGTGATAGGGGTCTATACTTGGGGGTGTGGCCAGCCTCTAGAGGTGGTGTAGCCAGCCTTCACATAGGCTTAGCTAACCATTAGAGAGTGCAGGGTCTGGGACCCTTTAGAATATATATGTAAATACTGCTAGTGCATGCAAGATAATGTACAAGATTAATAACAGCAATGCATTGTCCATAATACACCATAGTCCTGACAGTATAATGTAACATACTGTATGTATAATGTATAATTCAAGTGCACAGTCTGGAACCTGATCCCTAGTAGAGGGGGTGGGCTCCTAGGTAGTGGGGCCCACCAGGGATTTCCCCTGTACCCCTGTGGGCCAGTCCAACCCTGAACTCAGACAAAGCAAGCTTCTCAAAGACCATGGGCAAGGTAAGGGTCTAAGAGAACATGTGCAAAACAGGCATCTGGGAGACCATGTGTTAGACAAGCATCTGAGAGACCACAGGTTAGGCAGCTATCTCAGAGACCACAAGCCAGGCAGGCATCTCAGAGAGCGCATGCAAGGCAGGCATTTAGAGACCACAGATTAGCCAAAAAGGGGTCAATATCACAGGTCCATTCTGCAAAACTCTCCTATCAAAATTCTGTATATTAACTGGAGTGAGGTGTTACCAACCAAATAGAGAGTTACTACCGGAGGGGAAGAGAGTAGTATTGTTGAGCACTGCCTTTTTCTATTTTCATTTTGTTTACCAGTTTGGTAAGAATCTCAGAGATCCCAGGAAGAGCAGGCATATCAGAGACCTCCGGCAAGGCAGACACTGAGACATTGAGTAAGGCAGGCATCTCAGATATCTCAGACAGGGCAGGTGTCTCAAAGACTTTGAGGAAGGAAGATGACTCCGAGACATTTTGCAAGGTCGACAAATCAGAGATCTTGTGCAGGGTAGGACTAAGAGACCTAAGAGCCTAACAGACCTCGGGCAAGGTAGGCATCACAGAGAACTCGGGCAAGGTAGGCATCACAAAGACCTCAAGCAAGATAGTTGTCTCATGTACCTCAGGTAAGGTAGGTGTCTCAAATATTTTAGGCAGGTCAGTCATCTCAACATCTACAGGAAAAGAGGTAAAGACTACGTGCCCAGTAATGTGGTTATGAGCTTTTAGTGTAAGTATTTGAAATACAGATGTGCCCAGCTAGTTTGTTGCTCATAGCGTGTCATTCAAGCCTCTGTGTCGCGCCATGGAATGTTACATGATGGCTGGACTTTGGCATACCGTAGTATTCTTCAACGAAAGATATGCTACGGCATGTAATACACCACTTAACCACCGGGTGGGGAGTGCTCCACTGATGTAATTTGTACTGAATACCATACTGTTAAATTGGATGGATATCACATTCACGCAGTGTATTTGCATATTGCATGTTCACTACAGTGTTTAAGTCTGGGACAGCGCCGGCAGTGCCGACAATGACACAAGTGTGCAATACAAAGACCCCACTTTTAAACAGAGCCTACTACTAGTTTCTAAAGTCATGACATCACTATAGTGTCTAAGTATGGGATGCACTGTGTTTGACTCCTGACTCACTGGGCATGCGCAGTAGTATGAGTCTCCCATATGCCACAGCATAGCATGACTAGCAGGGCGCTACATGGCATATGAAGCGGCTCCACTGGGCATGCACCAGAGATCCCATTGCAACAGCCAGAGCTGTCAGCCACCACAGCACCGATGTGCCGACAGTGCTGCAAGTGTGCGGATTAAAATCCCACTTTCAAACATCTTACTGCTAGTTTCTAAAGTCATGAAATCACTATAGTGTTTAAGTCTGGGACAGTGCCGGCAGTGCTGACATTGATGCAAGTGTGTCAGTTTGTCATATAGAGACCCCTCTTTCAAACAGAGCCCACTACTAGTTCCTAAAGTCATGAAATTACATAGTCTGGGACAGCGCCGACAGTGCCGTGTGCAGCTTCAAAAGCACAGTCAGTGTGTAATACAGAGCTGTGCGTGCGTGCATGTGAAATATTTTTATAAAACAGTACAGGACTCACAGACATTCTTCTACAGCTCTGATTCCATGAGGAAAAGCTGTACTATAGTGTACCAAATCCCTGCTTCTGTCAATCATCGGGCGGTGATAGAGAAAATGCATTAGAAATCTGACGCATGCGCTGTGTACTTTAGGAAAAGTAAAACCTGGTTGACAAAAAGTTGTATTACACGCTATGACTTTTTTCCATTGCTACGCTATGTTCTGTTACTGAACATTCTGTGTGGCGTGACTCAAGGCATAGTGTGTTGCACGAGATGCATGGCACGCTACATGGCGTATGGAGCAACAAACTAGCTGGGCCCATCTGCAAATCTAACAAGTTAGCAACCTTTGCTTTTAAATAGAACTGACATCTTCAATAAAACTAGTGGCCCAATCCAGCACATTGCAAATGTTGGGCTCCTCTGTAGGACACTGTAGTGGAATAGCAACAATGGGCACATTGATTTAAAACATTCATCAATTACACATTTCTGCAAAAAAAAAGGCATGGGAATGGTTATGGCTGGTTGCTTAAGTGTCAGCAAAGATAGAAAAATCCAGCAGTATGCCACAAGTCTGACATTAGTGAAGTATATCAATTGTAGTTGCAGTTTCACAAGGATAAATAAGGTTGTTGAGTCCTTAAAGCAGGCAAAGGTAATATAGGTGATGTCACAAAGAGCAGAACACTCCATGCTCAATCACCACCACAATCCCTATCGCCATGTGTTTGCGCTGATGCATGTTATGCTAGCAGTGCATGCGGCTCCTTCTCTGGCACTTTAGGTGCTGGCCCTGCAAAGCCCTCCCCCTATACTCATCTTTCTGTGAGAAAGAAGTGCAGCAGCCAGGAACTTGAGAAAAGCCCTATGCTCCCAGATAGTTGGATGCAAGAACACTGTTAATGTTAATTTTGACAAGGATTTTCAATTTAGTTTTAGTCCTAGTCGCTTACTTAAAATTTTCCTTAGTTATAAAGTCACGCTTTATTCTTTTTTTGCTCTTGTCAAGATTTAGTCAGTGGATTTCAGTTTACACTTTAGTCAAATTTTAGTCAATGTTTTAGTCATAGCTTTTGCAGTCTAATGGGAATGGTGGATTGTATATGACAAACAAAACAGTGTATGTAAAATGTGCATACTGTCAATTTACATTATATGCCATATTACGTCCCCTACCTGACATCTTTCACAATTTGCTGATTTTTTTCTTCAGCCTTATGCCACTGCACAGAGATCGCACATTAAGGACACTAATCACTTTCTACACTTAATAAATGGTATAAAGTGGGAAGACACGTATTTATTTGTTACTTGCGATGTACAAGCCCTTTATTCTAATATCCCTCACGATAGGGGCATTAAGGTGGTAGGAGACACATTGAGAAGAGACAGTGGAGTCACAGAAAGTCAGGGAAAATTCATCTTAGATTCCATTGCTTTTATACTTTCACACAATTATTTTATAGTTGATCATGTTTTTTATTTACAGACACTTGGTACAGCGATGGGCACGAGGTTCATGCCGAGCTTTGCCAACGTTTACATGGGGGCCTTTGAGGAGGCACATGTGTGAGGGGAGGGGCTTGGCGCAAACCTCGTGCTCTATGGATGATACATAGATTACTTATTTTTTATATGGGATGGTGACGCACATTCACTTGCACTCTTTATTGCACAGTTGAACTCTAATAATTTTAATTTGACATTCACTAGCACTTATCATCCGTCCAGCATCTCTTTCCTTGATATCACCCTCTATATAGAGAGTGGCAATATTCTCAACAAAACATTTGGAAAAGATGTTGACACCTACAATTTTCTTAATTTCAATAGTTAACACCATAAACCCTGGATTCAAAATATTCCTTATGGACAACTCAGGAGGATAAGTTGCAACTGTACAAGAGATAATATATTTGAAAGCCAAGCTGCTGACATTCTGGAATCATTTAGAGAAAGGGAATTCCCCGATACTCTTTTAAAATCAGCACTCGAGAAAACTAGATTACTAAAGATAAATGAACTACTAGATACTAAACCAAAAAATAATTCTCTCTCTGATCATTCTAGGTTCATATCTAAATACAACAACTGCTCAAATAAAATCAGGAAGATTGTATCTTTGAACTTCCAGATCCTCCTTTCAGATAATGTACTTAAAGACAACATCCCAGCTGATCCATCTATCATATTTAAGAAGGCAGATAATCTGGAGATTTACTGGCACCCAGTTTAAAAAAAAAGATACAACGATCACTGACAAAATGAATATTAAGGATGGTTGGTTGACCAATAAGCCTAAGGGATGTTTCAAATGCGGATGTCCCTCCTGTATCACCTGTGATTACATCACCAATAGATGTTACGAGATAAAATCAACCAAATCAAATGAAAAGTTTTCCATTAAAAGTTTCACAAACTGTAACATGTCATATGTTATTTATATGTTGGAATATACTTGCGGGACCCAATATATTGGTAGAACAAGGAGACCACTTAGGTGTAGATTTCTGGAACACAGAAAACGGATTATGAAAAGTAAAACCATGCACAGTGTCCAGAGGCACTTTACATCTATACACCATTCCAATCCCAGAGATATTAAAGCAACAGGTATAGAACATATCCCACAGATGGAGAGGGGAGGAGATATGTTCTCCAAACTCTGTCTGAGGGAGAATTACTGGATACACAGAATGGGTACGTTATCTCCTGAAGGGTTTAATGAAAACATTGAAATAGATCTATAGGTAACCAGTAACTGAGCATTCACTACTGAATCTGATAAACATGATTAGATAGCCACCTAGCATGATCTATATTTCTATGTATTCTGCAATTGTGTGATTGAGATAGGGGTGTGGTAGTGACTTGATGTTGGGGACCCTCTGTCCGGAGAGATCTGAGGTCTATATTCCCACCCTCACCTTGCTGTTTATAACAATATGTTCAAAAAGTCTGACTCAATAATATGACTAACAGCACTATTCAATATGTATATCAGTAGTATTTGGAAGAATGTCATCATTAATAGCCCTTGAGTTCCTAACTGCATTATCATCAGTTGGTACAAAGTCCCTCCTTGGTTATTGATAAGCCCTTTCATCACCAATACATGCCCGGGTGATGGGTTTTTTTGGGATTCATTATCTAAACAAAGGGGGTAGGGGTGTGTGTGTGTGTATGTGTGTGGGGGGGTGGTAGCGATATTGAGGACCACATGGCTGGTCTAGTAATATACAAATTAATTGTGTGGGCCATAATGATTCTAACAATTGGGACCTATAGGGTTGATGATGGTTAAGAATGGCCATATGGTTAGGTTTTTATGTTGGTTCCACTGACTTTATATCAATTTAATAACACCACTATTAGAGGTTCTATAGTTTTGCATCTCATTATGGAATAATTTATTCAGGAACTGTATGATTAATTAACCTCTGAAATACACTGACAGGATGAATATGATTTCATCTGTTAGACATATTGACGTTTAAACTTTTTTATAACTTTAGATAATTAATGAATTAATTATTACTTATTAGAATTTAACTTCAATTAATTTGAATTAATTATGATTAGGCTGAGCATTAATAAATGTTATTATTCGGATTTTTATTATATTATTATATTTTTTTGATCTTATTTATTATTTTTTAACTTTACTTTTTATATGATACTTTATTTATATTTATTTTGAGATGTGAATGTATAATTATGCGAGATGAATGTGATCTGTGTAAGACATATGCTGTTGAAATGACCGCATTCAATTATCTGTCTATTCATTAATTGTTTATTTAAGCATCACCTGGGGGAGCAGTAATATAAGGACACTAAATAGTTCTACCTACTACCTTTGAAAAAGTCACATAACACGTGATGAAACGCGTTAGCTAGGATGCTCTCTCTCACTTACCTGTTACACTGACACTTTGCTGTACCTGATCCATGCTTCATTCACATCCATACCCAGGCTTCCGCTGAACAGCAAACATACCTGCAGGATCTGGCTTTGCCTCTGATATCACAGCTGAATATACGGGACTCCGGATCTAACATACCTGCAGGATCCGGTTTTCCCTCTGATACCTCGACTGATCATATGGGACTCCGGATCTTAGAGAAGATGGGGCCCACACATTGCTCTTTCAACAGTCCGTGAGTACACACAGCTTACAATATGAAAACACTGCCTGGCTAACTGGAGATACGATCAGCATGTGGCTGTGACCATTTGCCTGGCTCAGTGATTGCTATTTAGATTTATTTTTGCCCAGAGACGGTATTCAATCTTCAACAGCTGTTTGAGCCCTATACATGGGAGAAACATTCTAACGGACCAATTTGTATTTATGTTTACTTACATCTTGTGGTTAATCAAACCAATATTTGGAATAAGCAATTACATGCGATACAATGCATGGATAATGCTAACTAATGTTCAACAAATGGTTGAAGCTCATGTTATAACACTGGATTGAACAAGTGACATTTATTATCATTGTATTTTTTGATTGAACACGGTATTCCTGATTTTACCTGTTAATAAGCAGTTTTAATATGTTTACGCAATTGTGAATAGCTTCATTCTGGACTGATTATTATATTTAGCAACATATCTATTCATCTGTAAACAGATCAAAGTGATCAGCAACATTATTACAATTCGATACAGTGTAATAATGTGACATATTAGTATTTTTCTATGTATTTAATCCATATTTTACAATTTTTATGTTAATATGGATAATTTTTAGTAGTTAAATAAACAATTTACTGTTATATATTATACATTCAATCTTTATTTATATTGTCTTTGATTCTGATAGAGAATACTATAGAGGTAGCGCAGAACATAGTCTTTTGCTTGTCATATGCCACATTGTGTATGTCCCCCCATTTCACATTATATGCCCCATTGTGCATGCCCCCCAATTTCACATTATATTCCACATTGTGCATGCCTCCCCAATTCATTATATGCCACATTGTGCATGCCCCCCATTTCATTATATGCCACATTGTGCATGCCCCCCATTTCACATTATATGCCACATTGTGCATGCCCCCATTTCACATTATATGCCCCATTGTGCATACCTCCCCAATTCATTATATGCCACATTCTGCATGCCTCCCCATTTCACATATATGTCATGTTGCGCATGCCCCCCAATTCACATTATATGCCACATTGTGCATGCCTCCCCAATTCACATTATATGCCACATTGTGTACCCCCCATTTCACATTATATGCCCCATTATGCATGACCCCCATTTTACATTATATTCCACATTTTCAGAAAAAAACCTATAGATATAAGATGTATCTATATCAGGCGCAATTAGAATCTTATAAAGGTATAATTAACAAATAAATGGATGAATACTAACCACCATGCAGCTCCCAATGAGGTTTCGGAAACACTGGAAGGTAGACAAACATATAAACAAGCAATAGGGAGCGCAAAAGTAGAGTATTACAAATTAATTTAATATGGTATAATTACCAGGACATACAATTGAAACATAAAATACTATTTAAAACCACAAAGGGTGGCCCAAAAAGGGTTATTACTTAAGATATATAGTAGGGAGAAGTATAATGTAAAGGAAAACTTCCTAACATATAATGCAAACATAAAGTCCACCAAAGTCTCTAGAAATCCGGTATATTATTTAGGAATCCAGTTTGGTATCCAACAAGGATAATCAAATGCAGTTTTTTAACCCAAATGCTGATGTTATATACAACCTCATTACCGTGAGTGCACCTCACCACCGCTGTAGATCTTATTCACCAGTAGAAATCTCGGAGTAATGGCAGCGTAGGGGGGCAGAACCTCAGTGAAGTACTCTCCCCTAGAGGTGTTAATAGCAACCACCTAATGTTGTTGTAGAGCCAGATCAGCAGGAGCAACACATCATCGGCCGGTGTATAGAGTGAATGCATGGCTTGGGCTAAAACTAAAGATGGCAACTTTGTTTCCAGAAAAGTCCCAGTTATTAGAGCACATAGCACTTGAGAACTTTGGCGATGATTGACCAGCACATAAGAGAATCCTCAATCCTTAACGCATTTCTCCGTTGTAATATTTTAACGGTTTCATCAGAAGGTATGGATGCCCCCCATTTCACATTAAATGTCACATTGTGCATGCCCCCCATTTCACATAATATCTCACATTGTGCATGCCCCCCATTTCACATATCTCACATTGTGCATGCTTTCCCATTTCACAGTATATGCCACATTGTGCATGCTCCCCATTTCACATAATATGCCACATTGTGCAAGCTCCCCATTTCACATAATATGCCACATTATGCATGCCTTCCCATTTCACATTATATGCCCTATTGTGCATGCCCCCCAGTTCACATATATGCCACATTGTGCATGCCTCCCCATTTCACATTATATGCCACATTGTGCATGCCTCCCCATTTCACATATATGCCACATTGTGCATGCCTCTCCATTTCACATATATGCCACATTGTGCATTCCTCCCCAATTCACATTATATGCCACATTGCACATGCCCCCCCAATTCACATTATATGCCACATTGTGCATGCCTCCCCAATTCACATTATATGCCACATTGTGTACCCCCCATTTTACATTATATGCCCCATTGTGCATGCCCCCCATTTCACATAATATTCCACATTGTGCATGCCCCTCAATTCACATTATATGCCACACTATACATGTTCTAATAATCCATAAGTAGGCTGGCAGTGGGTTGTACCAAAAGCATCCCAATATTATTTATATTTATGCACCAAGTGACACAGTAATAATAGTGATAACGGTGTCTCCTCCTTACCCTTGGTATGGTAATGTTGGTACAGTATTCAGCGTGTCCCATTCACTGCCTCCAACTGGCACCCTTCCTCCTGCCCAGAGAGCTCTAGAGGTGTCTGCAGCATGCAATGCTCTACTCTCCATTGTCCATTCTCCACAGACACCAAGACCCATATCCCGTGTCACAACTCACAAGGGCGTGGGTGACGCCTGGGTCCTGCAGTGCTTCCTGGGTGTACCCATTACCCAGATACTATAACTATTGCAGTCTTACGAGATCCCACGTGCACTCAGCTTATCGGGTGGGAGTAGGCTGAGTGAGACTTGGGAAGAAAGGAAGAAAGAAAGGACAGAGCTGATGCACCTGAACACAACAGATCCAGCTATTTTGTCTCGTTGTTATTCATCAGGGAATCATGAACACAGATTTCTCCATAATTTTTGTTATTAAGATTTGTATATTTTCGTTATTGTTACAATTTAGTCCTGGAATAAACTGTCATTGACGAATACTTTTAGTCAAAATATTCGTCAACAAAATTTACAATTCGCAAGAGGTGGCAATCCCATTCCTTCCCTTAAGTGATAAGATTAAGGTAAACCTTTCCCTGCCTGGCTGAGCAGCAGTAGTGGTGGGATCCAAGCTGTTGCACCGCTCTTTGCCCCTCTCACCTCCTCCTGAGTTGCACACGTGTTTGCTGCAGTTGCAGGACCTAACCCTGCCTTTTGTCTGCTGTTCTCTCTGGCTGCACACCCTCTTCCCTAGCATATCCAGCACAACCAGGGAGCAGCCCTCATCCTCAGAAGACAGTGAGAGCTCAGTAGCTTAGCTGGTCATGGTTGTGGATTGAAAGATCAACAGTAAAAAGGTAAACAATGTCTAGATAGACACCACATGTTAGACATGCAATAGGTCGACATGGACAAAAGGTCAACAGGGACAAAACGTCGACACACTAAAGGTCGACATGTGAGGAGGTCGACCAGTACAAATGGTCGACAGGGTCAAAAGGTTGAGATGCATATGGTCTCAGCAATGATAGACATACACCTGAGGCTGGGAATGACCTCATGATTATTTAGAGGAGTAGTGAAAGTAATGAGCCTATGGTCTCTGAATCTGAGTCCTATTGGAGAAAGAACGCTATATAAATACAATTATTATTATTATAATTACTGGCACAGGCTAGTTGGAGGATGGAGGCCTAATGTGGCATATTCATCAAGCTGCAATTTATTTAAGTCAAACTTGCCTGAAAATCCCTTCAAAATCATGACACATCTTATAAACAGGGCCGTAAGGAGGACAGTGTGGCCATTGCCATTGCCTAGGCTGTGATGTCCTGGTGTCAGAATAGCCACTGCCACCAGCCCGCTATGTTCCGCCACCACCACAAGCACAGTTATCAGCCTCCTACGGTAATGCATGTTAAACTTGCAGTAAGCCTGGCCTTAGCTGTCTCCAGCAGTGGCTCCCCTTAACTTGTTCCAGGCCGGCTCCACCTTCCACACTCTGTGGGTATAGATGTCAAGATGCCCTGATTTCAAGACGTCTCATCTGATGATCTCTGGCTGCTCCTGTGAGTCTGAAGAGACATCTATGGAAGGAACTGGTTGTGCATGGACTAACCCAGCCACCACCCGTCACAGCCAGCACCAGGTTAGTTAAAGGAGGGATGGGGGTTATAAAATGATTGTGGTATAAAATATAAAAAATATAAAATATATAAAATATAAAATACCACAATCGCCATCACAATGGGGCGATATACATAAAATATGTAATTGAGGTGCTGGGCATCAAAATATAAGGTTGGTGATGGGCATAAGACTTAACTTTCCACATGCCCCATGCCCTTTAAACCTCCATATGTGCCATTATTATGCCATCAGACCCATGCACATGTCCTTGATGTGCCATGAGTCTCCTTCAGCTGACCCTTATGTGCCATCAGACCCCCCAGATGCATCTAATGTACCAACAGACTCTCCAGCTCCACATATGTGCCATCAAACCCTTCCAGATTCACATTTTGTGCCATCAGATACTTCCAGATTCACATTTTGTGCCATCAGACCACTCCTCGTGCTTGTGTCCACATACACCTTTCCTAAAATCAAGCCGTGTCACCAAATTTGCCATGCCTTTGAATCTGTGTATTATCCACGCCTTGTGATTTTTCTTAAAATTTGCTACTATAATCTGATACTTTATATGAATACTTTTGGAGGAAAAAGAAATGTGGGATCTATCTAATTGTTACTCGTCGTGGTGCATGTTAGCCATGACGGCATCTTGTGCCAAATGAAGAAAAAAAGGAAAGATGTGTGAGGACACATCTGTATGTGCCATTTATCCCCTCCACATTCCATTTATAAGCAGTTTCCCTTGAATAATATCCCCTGGCATATAATATTAACCTAGTGTGGATGATAGTCTGAGCATTACCACTGATTATAAGGATTTTCCCCCACACAGAGCATTTATCCTTCTATGCACCCCCATATTGAGGTTCACCTTGGAAGAAGAAATAAACACACCACCTGATTCATCTCAGCACACAGGGGAACAGACAACTAAATAAAAAGAGGATGGTAAGTCAGACTTTTATATAGCTTATTTAAAAAAAAATTATCTATAGTTTCTGTCCCAGGTCAGGAGATACGGGGAAGTAGTAGACAGGGTTCTTCGGTGCTCTCTCTTGCCCAGAAAAAAGTCTAGCTATGGCTCTGCTTAAAAGAACACTGTTGAATGGCTGCCCATAGAAATAAAATAAAGAGGCTTGCCATTGGCTTCCCTCACCACGGTGTGACCCGGGACGGGGAGGGATGCCACCAAAAAGGGGTGTGACCACGTGGACAGGGGGTGTGGCCTCGTGGGTCAAACCCCTGTGCCTATTATATGGGGGAAGGTGGCGGGTACCTGTATGCAATGCTGGTCGGCTTCCTCAGTGTCAGGAGCCGAGTGCTGCACTTAATGTTACAGTGCAGCACCCAGCTCCTGTCATTGAGGGGGAGTCTGCACCTTGGTGTCACCCCTCGGCGGGTGACACCCGGGTGTGGCCCGCACCCCCTGCACCCACCTTGTGACGCCACTGAGGCTTGCCAATCTTAGGTGTTTTCCATGGAGCAGTACATTGCACTGGTACAGGTTTGTTTGTTTGTATTTTTAGTCCCATGAACTATATTGTATAAGAAAGATAAGTATATAAATACACACTACACTACAGATAATTTTGGGATCCATTATTTATTAATCTTATTACAGCACAATAGTTATTATTTATAATAATTCATATTTAACAACTTAATAAATTGTATTCAATTAAAAATTTAATTAATAAGGGTTGCACAATTAACAATTTAATTAACAAAGGGATCACTTTTAATAGTTTACTTCGTATAGTGTAGAATTCACATTTAACAATTTATTTAATTAAGGGGACTCATGTAACAATTTAATTATCAAAGGTGGTGAATTTAACAATTTCATTAATAAATGGGGCATATATGAAAATTACTGTCAATATGCGGTTAGTTTGAACTTGCCAGAAAAACCACACTGTGGTATTCCCCCTCAAGTGTTTGCTCAGCTTTCCATTAGGTAAATAGTAACTATCTATTGGTCAAGCAGAGCCCTACAATTCCAGGATCTGGCCAAGCAACAACTGAACGTAAGACACTAGCAATACCATCAGATAGTAAATATAATGTAGGAGAGAACAGTACAGTCTGCTAATTGTCCATTGTCATGATTGGTGTCTGCGAGTTACCTGTCTCAGGTGGTGATCGGGTTTCAACGGAGGCCGGCATGACTGGAATCACAGATAATGTAAATAGCTCTATTTACAAGACTTGGGTAGCAGTGAAAACTGCCTTTGATGATAAATGACAGGAACTGGAGGGACCGGACTGGGACCGGCAGGAAGACTTGTTGAATTGAACTGATGAACTAAGAACTTGACTCTGGACTGGAACAACGTGGACTGAACTGATGAGCTTGGATCTTGACTCTGGACTGGAACAACGTGGACTGAACTGATGAGCTTGGAACTTGACTCAGGACTGGAATGTGACAATGGCAGAAGGGAAGTCAGGTAATGCTGAGACGAGGGCTAAACAGGGTAATCTGGAATTACTATGACAAAGGCTAGAACTCAGGTGCAGGCTGGACAGGATAATTGGAAATAACAGGTTTCAGGAAGGAATGGGTAGGTTTGGGAATTTGCAGGCTGGACAGGATAATTGGAAATAACAGGTTTCAGGAAGGAATGGGTAGGTTTGGGAATTTTAGGTTCAGGGAGGGAATAGGTAGGTAACAGGGGCAGGAGTTGATCCACAGCAGGAAGCAAGGCAGGGTAACATGATGCAGGTTTACAGAGTGCCAGGGACCAACCACGAGTAGGACTAGCATTAGAGCACAGGCCAGGTACTCTGTAACAGGACGTCTGGATGCCAGGTATTACTGTAGCAGGTTTTCGGGATGCACCAGAGGTTGCTGTCAGCAGGCTTACTGGATTGCCAGGCTTGGCTGTAACAGGTTTTCTGGAAGCACCGGGGGTTGCTGCCAGCAGATTTACTGGATTGCCAGGTACAGCTGAAACAGGTTTTCTGGATAGCGCCAGGGATTGCTGTAGCAGGTTACAGGGACAGACTTGAATGCATGAACCATACACCACGGGAAGACGAGATGTTCAGGCCCAGAATGCTATCAGGAGAGGATATATATACCATGGGTCTGGCATCAATTGGTGGATACGGACAGGTGGTCTGGTAGTAGCATTCTGAGTGGTGGAAGGCACAACATGCAGAGGGAGTATACATCTCTGCAGCTCTGAGAATCAGAACCACACCTGTGATTCCAATCAGGGCTAGCAGTGCTCACAGACAGAGGAGAGGCCAGGTACAATAATCAGAGCAAATCCTCCAGGCAAATTACACACACAGATCCATGGGGAAGCTGACAGGGGTAAGTCTCAAGGCAAAAAGGTGACAACTAGACAGGGTCGTGACAGTACCCCCCTCTTTATGGGTGGACTCCGGACACCAAAACAAAAACTTTCAGACATCTTCCCAATTCTCAATTTCTTGGGATACTTGGAGTGGAAAGTCTACAAAGGAGATAGTTCAAGACCTTCGCCGATTCTTCTTTTTGCTGCGAGAACGTTTTGTGCCAACCAACAGACCAGGAATCTTTGGTAACTCCTGTGGAAATATGTGGCTGGGAAGGACAGGATCAGAATTTTGGGAGGAACAGTAGCAGAAAGGGGACAAGGAGGTGTGTGCACAAGTCATGTTCTGGGTTACAGATTCAAAAGTGCTGCTCTCTTGGGATGCCTGGAATTCGGCACACTGGCCCTTGAAACCTTGACCTTGTTCGTATTTCAGAGGAGTGGAGGACAAATTCTTGGTAGCACAAACAGACAGTTTGGACAATATTTTGGAACTGGGAACTTCACTAGAAATTTTTTTTTACAGGGTTAGGACTAAATTCTTTGATAACAGCTTCACTGAAAGTCTTTATATTTAGAAGCATTGGATCATTGGACTCGATGATAGGATTGGCCCAGTCTAAGGCTTTGTCACTAAAGGAAAGAAGAAGGAACCTAGCGATGTTGGTAGGAGTGATACCACTAGTTGGATCTGCTTCCATAATGGCGGAGTATTGCTTAATTAAAGCATAGTATTCAGATAAGTCCCCATCAAAAATAAATGCATGGTGAAGTATCCGACGAATCCTGTGTGTTCAAGGATTGTGGAGCACTTTCAGGTGCCTGGCAGGAGGAAATTTGAGGATGCTCCGATTGATGAGGAGTCGAAATAACTGAAGGTGACCGATGTTCGGAATTCGGACCAATTGATGGAACTGGAAGGAGTCCTGGGGAGCTAGAGACAGTAGCATCAACAATCAAAGCTGAGAACAGACTACAGAGATTGTCATCTTCTGGAACAATATATGCAGGAGACGGTGAACAGGAACCATAATCAGATTTTGTAGCACAAGACACTTCTCCCTGATAACAGGAACTTGAGACCCCCTCCTGAGGCATGAGACTTGAGACCCCCTCCTGGGGCGCGAGACTTGAGACCCCCTCCTGGGGCACGAGACTTGAGACCCCCTCCTGGGGTACGAGATTTGAAACCCCTCCTGGGGCTGCTGACTGGAGTCCCCTGCTGGGACGGGCAGAATCCGGGCTGGGACCGGAACGGGCAGAATCCGGGCTGGGACCAGAACGGGCAGAATCTGGGCTGGGACCGGAACGGGCAGAATCCGGGCTGGGACCGGAACGGGCAGAATCCGGGCTGGGACCGGAATGGGCAGAATCCGGGCTGGGACCGGAACGGGCAGAATCCGGGCTGGGACCGGAACGGGCAGAATCCGGGCTGGGACCGGAACGGGCAGAATCCGGGCTGGAGCTGGAAAGGGCAGAATCTGGGCTGGGACTGGAATGGGCAGAATCCGGGCTGGAACTGGAACGGGCAGAATCCGGGCTGGAACCGGAACGGGCAGAATCCGGGCTGGAACCGGAATGGGCAGAATCCGGGCTGGAGCCGGAACGGGCACTGAGATGTTGACACTTGGAAGCACTGCTGGAGTTGCAAAGGAAACAGTCTTTAATGAAGTGGTCAGAACTCCCACAATAGAGACAGAGCTGTAAATCTTTGCGCCGCTGGCGTTCGGCCACAGAGAGCTTGGGGCGTGGGTAACTTCGATGTCTGACATTACTTGGTTCAGAAGAATCCTTGTTTCTTAGGGATTCCAAGGCAGAGGTTTTAGTCGAGACAGAGGCAGCTCTAAGAAATTCAGGAATGATCTGAAAAATTTTGCTGAGTAGAGCCTGAAGCTGTTCCAGCAGTCGATGGAAGGTAGTTAGGGGTTCAGGTAAGGTTTGGGTAACATCTAGCCGGTTATTCACAATTTGCAAAAGCTGTAGCACTTGATGCTGTACGGCCTCCTGTGAATCCAAACGGGTGACCAGGTTACGGAAAGCATCTAGTCCCTTAATAGGTGCTTGATCCGCCACCATCGTTGGGCCTGAACATTCTGTCATGATTGGTGTCTGCGAGTTACCTGTCTCAGGTGGTGATCGGGTTTCAACGGAGGCCGGCATGACTGGAATCACAGATAATGTAAATAGCTCTATTTACAAGACTTGGGTAGCAGTGAAAACTGCCTTTGATGATAAATGACAGGAACTGGAGGGACCGGACTGGGACCGGCAGGAAGACTTGTTGAATTGAACTGATGAACTAAGAACTTGACTCTGGACTGGAACAACGTGGACTGAACTGATGAGCTTGGATCTTGACTCTGGACTGGAACAATGTGGACTGAACTGATGAGCTTGGAACTTGACTCAGGACTGGAATGTGACAATGGCAGAAGGGAAGTCAGCTAATGCTGAGACGAGGGCTAAACAGGGTAATCTGGAATTACTATGACAAAGGCTAGAACTCAGGTGCAGGCTGGACAGGATAATTGGAAATAACAGGTTTCAGGAAGGATTGGGTAGGTTTGGGAATTTGCAGGCTGGACAGGATAATTGGAAATAACAGGTTTCAGGAAGGATTGGGTAGGTTTGGGAATTTGCAGGCTGGACAGGATAATTGGAAATAACAGGTTTCAGGAAGGAATGGGTAGGTTTGGGAATTTGCAGGCTGGACAGGATAATTGGAAATAACAGGTTTCAGGAAGGAATGGGTAGGTTTGGGAATTTTAGGTTCAGGGAGGGAATAGGTAGGTAACAGGGGCAGGAGTTGATCCACAGCAGGAAGCAAGGCAGGGTAACACGATGCAGGTTTACAGAGTGCCAGGGACCAACCACGAGTAGGACTAGCATTAGAGCACAGGCCAGGTACTCTGTAACAGGACGTCTGGATGCCAGGTATTACTGTAGCAGGTTTTCGGGATGCACCAGAGGTTGCTGTCAGCAGGCTTACTGGATTGCCAGGCTTGGCTGTAACAGGTTTTCTGGAAGCACCGGGGGTTGCTGCCAGCAGATTTACTGGATTGCCAGGTACAGCTGAAACAGGTTTTCTGGATAGCGCCAGGGATTGCTGTAGCAGGTTACAGGGACAGACTTGAATGCATGAACCATACACCACGGGAAGACGAGATGTTCAGGCCCAGAATGCTATCAGGAGAGGATATATATACCATGGGTCTGGCATCAATTGGTGGATACGGACAGGTGGTCTGGTAGTAGCATTCTGAGTGGTGGAAGGCACAACATGCAGAGGGAGTATACATCTCTGCAGCTCTGAGAATCAGAACCACACCTGTGATTCCAATCAGGGCTAGCAGTGCTCACAGACAGAGGAGAGGCCAGGTACAATAATCAGAGCAAATCCTCCAGGCAAATTACACACACAGATCCATGGGGAAGCTGACAGGGGTAAGTCTCAAGGCAAAAAGGTGACAACTAGACAGGGTCATGACATCCATCTCTGGTAAGGAAGTTCTAATTTTGCTGTACAGTTCCATGCTGTCAGCACTTTATCATAACTGTACGAATTCATGCTGGACTGATCGTAAAAGGGGAACTATGTGCATCCAACAGTGGTGTGCATAGGAATTCTGATGCATGTGAAGAGGAATGGTAGTGTTGGTTGGCCCAGCACAGAGATAGCCATGTCCTTTAATGCTGACACAAAGATCTAAATGAAGGCACAGTGTGGAAAATGGATAGGGTCCATGGAGGGAGGGAGGGGGATGGAGCATGGACTAGTACTGGTCCTCCTCCTGAGGTGCACAATAGCTTTCACTTGGTATCTACAATCACTCTCACAAAGATGGGGGGGTGGGTTAATGTGCTCTCTTTTCCAGGGTACTAAAATGTCTAGTTTTGGCTTTTATTCTTTCTAACAATCCCCAAAGTGATATTGAAATCACTTCCCTCAGTTACAAAATGATCTTGCCCTGGAACAGACACAGACAACCCTTGGCATAGTGCCACAAGATGGCACTCAAGGATGTTTGAATGGCACCTGTGGGGTTAGTCCATCTCCTGTTACGCTCACTATGATGCTACTCCCCTCCTACTCCATCACTTTCCCTCACAGGGTAGACTTTTTCGTGCACTATACTCTCTCCTAACCAAAGAACCCAAACGTGGCCTGTGAAGCCATGTACTCTGGTGAGTGACCTTGCCATAGTTAGTTATGCTCACCATTGAATAACAATACAACATTGTGAAGCATGACTTCATCTCCATACTACAAATCAATCTAACCTGTGCAGGGTATTTGCTTGTAAATGTCTGTATATGTTGTAATGGTGGCACTCAGGAAATGTCTATGGAGATGTGGCCCAGGGCCTGGCCGAAGAGGAACAAGTGGCTCTGAAAATTGTCTATGATTTGGGAAACATTGCTGGATCCTTTCATTGGAGTAGAATTCATTGTTGTGGATGCTGTCCTGGAGAAAATAATTTGTCAAGAGGTGGGTGGTAGCAATGTTGGAGTTCTGGTTGGAAAGTGTTTACAGTGTAGCACTATTGGAAACTTGCATCTGTAAATACGCAAGCTTGTCCAGCATTTCAAATTTGGCGTCACCAGCAAGCCAATAGTGGTTTGCCGAGGACAGGACAATCAGTGCTGGCCAAGGCGAGTCAATCACATTTCGCCGCATCATTCTCTGCTCTGATGACGTGGCGGCTTACATTAGCCTCATTAGGTGGGTACAGTTCAGTTCAGTAGTGTATGAAGGACAGCAGCTAAGAGTGAAGAGTGGCAGCCAGTAAAGGAAGATACCAGAATATACTGTTAAAGTTAAAAAAATTTAATTCCACAGAAGCATCTTTTTGTACATTTAAATCATATTTTATTATTTTCCAAATACTTAAATTCTCCTTTTCAATATCACGCATTGTTGTATATAAGTGTTTATTTTCTTTATGAACAATGTACAATTTCCCATATAACACTCTGTAAATATCGCGCTGCAATTTAATGTACGAAAATATATTTGATTTTGTAAGCGATCACAGATGTGTGAACATTTGTTTTATTCAAGGCTGCCTGTAGACATGGCTTGTTAGTTAAATGCATATGCTTCTATTAAATAACCTGTTTTAAACTGTAAGCTGATGTACCTGACAGAAAAATAGATAGTACAAATCCCTTGGCACTTCTGGGGGAGGGGAAACAGACACAGGTGGTGGATAGAAAATATATATAGAGAGGTACTTCCCTTATGCCAAGACGGTCTCTCTTGATAGTAATAAGTGAATTTTTAACATGTAAAAGAATGCATAGAAACACATACAGTGTAATTCAGTTTGCAAAACACACGGTAAGGTGTGAAAAATATGCAATTTATTAGGCTAACTAATAAAATTATAAACAAATGGTCTCTCTAAATGGAGCAGTAGAAACTGATGGTCAGTCACATGATATCACAATAACAGTGATATTAGCTCTATATACTGTATGAGCACATGAATTCACAGTATATGCATACAAATAAATAAAATGCATAGACAAACGATAACAAAAAAAGAAAATGTCCAATATCCACCCGTACCAGAAAGAATTGTAGGTTTAGGTGATGGTATGCACACAAAGCAGTATCTGGATTCTGCCTTGTGTGTCTAACAATGCAGCTTACTTCGTCTGGTTACTGGATGTCCATACAGTGACTTCCTGACAGTGTCTATCATTGGTAGCTTGCAGTAGATACCTTATAGGTTTCGACCTGCTGCGCTCTTCCTCATAGAATCCTCTGAGTAAGAGCCCAGCAGCTTGAAACACGTAAGGTACCTACTGCAAGCTACCAATGAAAGACTCTTTCAGGCTGCCATTTTTCCGGCATTTTGCGAATGTGCAGTAGGGAAAACAACAGAAAAATTGCATGCGCTGTAGACTTCAGGCACACTCGAGTGCAGACGACTGCCACAGACAGAGAAAGGGACCCCAGACAGAGAATGCACATGGGCCCCCTCCTCTCTAGAAATTCCCCTGACATGTGCATTGTATTGGCGGTACTCTTTAGGTTGTGCAAATAAATCTTTTAGACTTTGGAACTCCAAGTAATCTGATCGGACTACACAATTATTTTACTTTAATAATACCATGGTCAATAGATACCAGATACTGGAAGATGTTGTTACACCAATTCTGCTGCATGAGGCCTAGAGTCACACTTGGAAGGCATGCAGCTCAATTCACCTCCTCACCAGTATCCTGTGTGGTAGGTGAAATGCCTGCCACAGCCCAAGACATTTTTGTTCTCACAGTCTTATCAGATTGGGCTCTGGGGAATACACTCAATGTCCACGTTTAAGAAAATTAATGTTTTTGTGGCATCATCAATAGGCAACACCCCACACATCATTTTCCTGTAAAAAAGAGGGCATATCTTACGCCAATTGTTAGTTACAGGGAAGATTTCTGTACTGTGTTGTAGATAATGAATGGTGGAATTTCTACCATGGTTAACTGGCAAGCAGGGTCCCCTACCCTGAGAACCGGACCCACCCGAACTTCGGGGATCCAAGGCAGATACGAATCGGCTCGTGTTTTCCCGCCTGACTCGGATCTGAAAACGTGGCAAAACGTCATCATTCCGCTGTCGGATTCTCGTGGGTTTTGGATTCTATAATGGTCCTGCGATTCACCGCCATTTTTCATTCCGGCTGTGGAGAGTGAAGAGAGAGGGAGCTGGGAGCTGTGCTGTTGTTATTGTCAATACTTAATACTTGTTACTGGCTGGCTGTTGTCTATAGAGGGGCTGGCTGGCTATTGTCGTGTCCATAGGGGCTGGCTGGCTGTAGTTGTCCTGTCCATAGGGGCTGGCTGGCTGTAGTGCTGTGTTGTCCAGTGGGTGATCTGTCCTTCAGGGGTGCTCTTCACCCTCCCCAGTGTGAAAAAAATAAAATAAATTAGTGTTAGCTTAGCCACACTTGTCATCAGTGCAGGGGTGCTGTGCTGCTGTCTGTTAAGGGGCTGCTGCCTATTTTCAGGGGTTCACCCCAGTGTTAATAAAAAAAATAATAAACACATTTTTTTGTGTGCGTGTCAGCCACACCTGGCTGTCATTTTCATCGGTGTAGCTGCGCAGGGGTGCTGTGCTCCTTTCTGTCGAGGGGCTGCTGCCCAAAATAATATATTTTTTCGTGTGTGCGTGTCAGCCACACATGGCTGTCACTGTCATCGGCGTAGCTAAGCAGGGGTGCTGTGCTGCTGTCTACCAAGGGCTGCTGCCCAAAAAAAACTAAAACATTTTTTGTTTGTGGTTGTGTTCGTAGTGAGTATGGAGTTGGAGGACAGTCACATGACTGGAGAGCAAGATCCACATACCAGTCTTGTAGCTGCTGGCAGCAGTCATGATGACGATGCAAGACCGTCAACGTCAACTATGACGGCCGATGTACCAGGACTTAAGTCAGGCCAAAAAGTTAGGCTAAAAAAATCAACTTTTACCCTGTTAAAGCAAAACAAATTTAAAGCTAAGTCAGCTTTAGAGAAACAAAAAATTGGCAATATGCCATTCACTACACGAAGTGGCAAGGAAAGAATAAGGCCTTGGCCTTTATTATTGACTGGTGGTTCTAGTGATGATATAAGCCCCTCTGCTTGTAGGTGAGGTTCAAAAAAAGTTAAAATTGTTAAGACGAGTAAGACACTGGAACCAACTGTGTGCTCTGAAAACGTACAAATCCCCGAGGAGAGTCCAAGTATGTCTGCTGTTGCCATGTGTGAGCCTGACCTTTCTAGTAATACTGTACTTGAAGAGGATCCTCCTTCCACCAGTTGTGTGCCTCCTGATGTAGAAATCGAGGATGCTTCTGTGGAATTGCACGAGAAGGATATTTATCTAGTTGGTGATAACAACAAGGATCATGAGGATGTTGATGATGATGAGGATGTTGATGGCGAGGATGTTTGTGTAAAAACTGTAAATCAGGCAACAGTTGTTGCCCATGGTGGCAAAAATCCCATTGTTGGCATGCCTGGGCAAAGGACCAAAAAATCCACTTCTCATGTTTGGAATTATTTCCACCCAAATCCAGACAACCATTGCCAAGCCATTTGTAACCATTGCCAAGTAGCAGTGAGTAGAGGTTAGAGGTAAGGACCTTAACAATCTTGGAACTTCCTCCTGTTTTATCACTTGCAGTGCATTCATCAAATTGGAAAGGGTATTTCAAATTCTAAAACTTTGGGGACAATAAACAAACAACAATCAGTCCAGTGTCACCTAGCTGCTCCCTACTATCTGGATCCAAGCGCCTGCAATCTCCACCACCGACACCTGCATCATCATCAACATCCTCATTCATGATTGGAAGTAGTCCTGCATCCAATTTCATAAGCATGACTGACTCCTCTCCTATCCGTGATTCCTCCGAAGGATCCTTGAGTGCTGCGCCTGTTGCTGCTGCTGGGATTGGATCTTCATCCCAGAAAGGGACCAAGAAGGCTACTACTAGTAGTAATTTAAAAAAGCAATTAACTATCAAACAGTCCTTTGATTGAGGAAGTAAGTATAACAGCTGTCACCCAGTTTCACAGCGGATCACTGATGCCGCGCTAGTATTAGATGGTGAAATAATAAAAAATGAGGCAACATCTTGGGTGTGGAATTATTTTAATCTAAATTCTGACAACAGTTGTGAAGGCATCTGTTCCATTTGTAAAGCCAAAGTTAGCAGAGGAAGGGACGTTAACATCTAAGCACCTCCTCCCTGTTACATTATTTGCAGCGAGTTCATGCAATTTGTTTAACAAAATTATCATTTGTAAATTAATAACAAGCAGTCCAGTATCAGCTACCAGCAGTTTGGACCAGCACATGCAATCTCCACCACCAACACCCTCATCATCAACCTCCTCCTTAATAATTTAAGGTAGTTCTTCCAAAACATGTTTTGTGGGGGCACAAACAAACCAAGGAGTTCAGCCATGAAAGTGTCAGTCCTAGTGGCTAAAGTGCTTGGTTTGTTAAACTGTGCATGTCCTTTTTAAGAGATGCAATCGGGAAGCCGGCTGACATTATACCGACAGCCGGCTTCCCGACTGTCATATCCTGGCAAGGGTGAAATGACCGGCGTCTAGATGTAGAAGCCGCTCATTTCACCGACGCCGGGAGACTGGCGCCCGGCATCCCAATCAAAGGGATGCCGGGGGCGTCGTGAGCGGACAGCCGTGGGGTGGGAGGGTTAGGTTTAGGGCTCCTGGGGGGGACTTCGGCGGGAGGTTAGGGTTAGGCTAGGGGGAGGGAGGGTTAGGGTTAGGCACCCCCAGGGGGAGTTTAGGGTTAGGCAACCCTCCGGGGGACTTAGGTTGAGGCAGCGGGGAAGGGGGGGTTAGGTTTAGGTACTTAGAGGGGGGATTAGGGTAAGGCACTGGGGAGGGAGGTTAGGGTTAGGCACCCCTAAGGGAGGGTTAGGGTTAGTGGGGTAGGTTAGTTCATACTTAACTGGGGACGATCGGGATTTCCAGCGCTGTCAGGCTCCCGCTGCCGGGATCTGTTCCACTGTCGGCCTGACGCTGCCGGGAATCAAACATGCGGCCGGCGGTATTACATACCGATTCTCTTTTTAATATCCCACATAAGAGTGGGTGGGAGGGACAATTCCATCTTGCACCTCTTTCCTTTACATTTGCCACAATTTGGGGCATTGCAGACTGACATTATTATAGTTTATTAAACTGACATCCTGTCTGCCACTGCGGCAATGTTTCATAGATGTCCTATATGTTTTTAAACTGCCGTGCGTTTGTGCTGCTGCTCTGTTGCTTACTTTAGCCAGCCAGCTCGCTGCAGCCTTTGGCCTATATTGGTGATAAATAGTGAAATCAATATTGTGAGCTGTGAGCATAGAAATGCCTGAAAATTATTGTTATTAAGGTTAATAATACTGTAGGAACAAAAGCAGACCCAAATTATGTGGTTTTAGTTGTTTATATCATTTTTTGGAAAAAATACAGATCCAAAACCAAAACCGAAAAACAAAACACCAAGGAAAAAAATCCAAAACCAGATTCAGATCCAAAACCAGGGGAGATCCAGATCCAAAACCAAAACCAAAATGACGGGGGTCGGCGCACATCTCTAGTTTTCATGTAAACCACGAAATTGTCTGGGTGACCCCAAACATTTGTACGGTAGTGTAGGTTGGGATGGTCTTGCATTGTAACTAGGGGTGTGCACCGGCCACTTTTCGTGTTTTGTGTTTTGGTTTTGGATCTGGATCTTTCTTCGTGTTTTGGATCTGGATTGGTTTTGCCAAAACCACCCTTCCGTGTTTTGGGTTCTGGGTTTTGTGTTTTGGATCTGTATTTTTTTTTAAAAAAGCATAAAAACAGCTAAAATCACAGAATTTGTAGGTTTTTCTGCTCCTATGCTATTATTAACCTCAATAACCTTAATTTCCACTCATTTCCAGTCTATTCTGAACACCTCACACCTCACAATAGTGTTTTTATGTCCAAAACGTTGCACCGAGGTAGCTGGATGACTATGCTAAGCGACACGAGTGGGCGGCACAAACACGTGACCCATCTAGGCGTGAAACTGCAGTGGCAGACAGGATGGCAGTTTGAAAAACTAGGCCCCAAACTGTACATAATGCAAAGAAAAAAAAGAGGTGCAAGATGGAATTGTCCTTGGGCCCTCCCACCCACCCTTATGTTGTATAAACAGGACATGCACACTTTAACAAACCAATCATTTCAGCGCCAGGGTCTGCCACACAACTGTGGCTGAAATGATTGGTTCGTTTGGGCCCCCACAAAACAAGCTGGCAATTAATGTGTCCCTGCACAAACTGGCTCTATGGAGGCAAGATGTCATCCTCATCCTCCTCATCCACCGATTCCTCACCCTCTTCAGTGTGTACATCCTCATCCTCACAAAGTATTAACTCGTCCCCACTTGAATCCACCACCACAGGTCCCTCTGTACCTTCTGGAGGCTGGTCTCCCTGGAAGAGCTGATAATTCATTTTGATGAACATCATCTTCTCCACATTCTGTGGAAGCAACCTCCTACGCCTTTCGCTGACAAGGTTCCCGGCTGCACTAAACACTCTTTCGGAGTACACACTGGAGGGGGGGCAACTCAGGTAAAATAGAGCCAGTTTGTACAGGGGCCTCCAAATTGCCTCTTTTTCCTGCCAGTACAGGTATGGACTGTCTGCCATGCCTACTTGGATGCTGTCACCGATGTAATCCTCCACCATTCTGTCAATGGTGACAGTATCATATGCAGTGACAGTAGACATGTCAGAAATTGTTGCCAGGTCCTTCAGTCCGGACCAGATGTCCAAACTTGGTCCTGCCTGCCCTGCATCACCGCCAGCGGGTTGCTTAGGATACCTAAGTTTTTTCCTGGCAGCCCCAGTTGCAGGAGAAAATGAAGAAGGAGCCGTTGACGTGTCACGTTCCGCTTCAGCTGACAGTGTGTTCACCAGCAGGTCTTTGCACCTCTGCAGGCTTGTGTCGGCCGGAAAGAGAGACACCACATAGGCTTTAAACCTAGGATCGAGCATGGTGGCCAAAACGTAGTGGTCTGATTTCAACAGATTGACCACCCTGGAATCCTGGCAAAGCGAATGAAGGGCCTCATCCACAAGTCCCACATGCCGAGCGGAATCGCTCCGTCTTAGCTCCTCCTTCACTTTCTCCAGCTGCTTCTGCAAAAGCCTGATGAGGGGAATGACCTGACTCAAGCTGGCAGTGTCTGAACTGACTTCACGTGTGGCAAGTTCGAAGGGCTGGAGAACCTTGCACAACACGGAAATCATTCTCCACTGCGCTTGAGTCAGGTGCATACCCCCTCCTTTGCCTATGTCATAGGTGGATGTATAGGCTTGTATGGCCTTTTGCTGCTCCTCCATCCTCTGAAGCATATAGAGGGTTGAGTTCCACCGCGTCACAACCTCTTGCTTCAGGTGATGGCGGGGCAGGTTCAAGAGTGTTTGCTGGCGCTCCAGTCTTCGGCACGCAGTCGCTGAATGGCGAAAGTGGCCAGAAATTTTTCGGGCCACCCAAAGCGTCTCCTGCACGCCCCTGTCGCTTTTCAGAAAATTCTGCACCACCAAGTTTATTGTGTGAGCAAAACATGGGACGTGCTGGAATTTGCCCAGATGTAATGCCCGCACAATATTGGTGGCGTTGTCAGATATCACAAATCCCCAGGAGAGTCTAAGTGGGGTAAGCCACTGGGCGATGATTTCCCTCAGTTTCTCTAAGAGGTTGTCGGCGGTGTGCCTCTTACTGAAACCGGTGATACACAGCGTAGCCTGCCTTGTAACGAGCTGGCATTTCTGAGATGCTGCTACTGGTGACGCTGCTGCTGTTGCTGCGTAAGGTGATACATCTACCCAGTGGGCTGTCACAGTCATATAGTCCTTAGTCTGCCCTGTTCCACTTGTCCACATGTCCGTGGTTAAGTGGACATTGTGTACAACGGCATTTTTCAGGACACTGAGGACACTTTTTCTGACGTTTCTGTACAGTCTCGGTATCGCCTGCCTAGTGAAGTGGAATCTAGACGGGATTTGGAACCGGGGACACACTACCTCCATCAATTGTCTAAATCCCACTGCACTAATGGTGGATACCGGACGCACGTCTAACACCAACATAGCAGTCAAGGCCTCAGTTATACGTTTTGCTTCAGGATGACTGCTGTCGTACTTCATCCTCCTCGCTAAGGACTGTTGGAGGGTCAATTGTTTAGTAAAAGTAGTGGTGTTCCTACTTCCTCTCTGGGATGATGAACGACTCCCAGCAGCAGCAACAGCAGCAGCGGCAGCAGTAGGCGTAGCAATGCAGGATCCTCCAGAGGAATCCCGGATAGGAGAGTCAGTCATGCCAGTGACATGGCCTGCAGGACTACTTCCGATCCTGACTAAGGAGGAAATTGACGAGGAGGGAGTTGACGGTGTGGTTTGCAGGCGCTTGGATACAACAGGACAACGGGATTTAGGTGTCCCTGGACTGCTTACGGTCTTAGCCAAAGTTTCTGAACTTGACAGTAACTTTTTATGAACGCGCTGCAGGTGCCGTATAAGGGAGGATGTTCCTAGGTGGTTGACGTCCCTACCCCTACTTATTTCACCTTTACATATGGTACATATGGCAAGACAGTTGTTGTCCGGATTTGGATAGAAATATTGCCAGACCAAAGAGGTGGAATGTTTGGTCTTCTGCCCAGGCATGACCGTGATGGGCTTTTTCATCCCACGGACAACAACTGTCTCCCCCGGAGCCTGATTTAAACAAACCACATCACCATCAGAATCCTCCTCGCCAACTTCCTCCTCAGCGCCAGCTACACCAGTATCCTCATCCTGTTGTACTTCAACAGTGACATCTTCAATTTGCATATCAGCAAGTGGACTGTGGGTGCTCCTTTCAGCACTTGCAGGGGGCGTGCAAATGGTGGAAAGAGCCACCTCTTCCCGTCCAGTGCTGGGAAGGTCAGGCATCGCAACCACCACCACACTTGGACTCTCCTTGGGGATTTGTGATATCTTCTTAGAAAGCACAGTTCTTCGCTGTGCTTTTGCCAGCTTAACTCTTTTGATTTTTTTAGTGGGAGGAGGGCTTCCATCGTCATGTGAAGCTGAACCACTAGTCATGAACATACTAGGGATCGACCTTAGCCGTTCCTTGCCACTCCGTGTCGTAAATGGCATATTGGCAAGTTTACGTTTCTCTTCAGCTGATTTAAATGTCTTTTTCAAGGTAATTTTCCTGAACTTTGCCATTTGGGATTGTATGTGCCCTCTACTATGACATTGGGCATCGGCCTTGGCAGACGACGTTGATGGCATGTTATCGTCTATGTCATGACTAGTGGCAGCAGCTTCAGCACTAGGAGGAAGTGGTTCTTGATCTTTCTCTATTTTATTTTTATCGGAGAAAGTTTGGTCCTCCATTTATGTTATATCGATTTGATATATACGTGCGGCTAAACACAGAAAATAATTTTTTTTTTGGTTTGGACTGGAGTGTACTTTGTGGGTTACAGCACCCATTAACGGTCAAGCCAGCCGGCCCTTTACTTATGACACAGGCGCACGCTTGGCACTACTTTGTTGATGCACGTGCGGCTACTGCGCACACAATTCACAAACACAGAAAATAATTTTTTTTTGGTTTGGACTGGAGTGTACTTTCGGGGGTTACAGCACCCTTAACGGTCAAGCCAGCTGGCCCTTTACTTATGACACAGGCGCACGCTTGGCACTACTTTGTTGATGCACGTGCGGCTACTGCGCACACAATTCACAAACACAGAAAATAATTTTTTTTTGGTTTGGACTGGAGTGTACTTTCGGGGGTTACAGCACCCTTTAACGGTCAAGCCAGCCGGCCCTTTACTTATGACACAGGCGCACGCTTGGCACTACTTTGTTGATGCACGTGCGGCTACTGCGCACACAATTCACAAACACAGAAAATAATTTTTTTTTGGTTTGGACTGGAGTGTTCTTTTGGGGGTTACAGCACCCTTTAACGGTCAAGCCAGCCGGCCCTTTACTTATGACACAGGCGCACGCTTGGCACTACTTTGTTGATGCACGTGCGGCTACTGCGCACACAATTCACAAACACAGAAAAATTTTTTTTTTTGGTTTGGACTGGAGTGTACTTTCGGGGGTTACAGCACCCTTTAACGGTCAAGCCAGCCGGCCCTTTACTTATGACACAGGCGCACGCTTGGCACTACTTTGTTGATGCACGTGCGGCTACTGCGCACACAATTCACAAACACAGAAAATAATTTTTTTTTTGGTTTGGACTGGAGTGTACTTTGGGGGTTACAGCACCCTTTAACGGTCAAGCCAGCCGGCCCTTTACTTATGACACAGGCGCACGCTTGGCACTACTTTGTTGATGCACGTGCGGCTACTGCGCACACAATTCACAAACACAGAAAATAATTTTTTTTTTGGTTTGGACTGGAGTGTACTTTCGGGGGTTACAGCACCCTTAACGGTCAAGCCAGCCGGCCCTTTACTTATGACACAGGTGCACGCTTGGCACTACTTTGTTGATGCACGTGCGGCTACTGCGCACACAATTCACAAACACAGAAAATAATTTTTTTTTGGTTTGGACTGGAGTGTACTTTCGGGGGTTACAGCACCCTTTAACGGTCAAGCCAGCCGGCCCTTTACTTATGACACAGGCGCACGCTTGGCACTACTTTGTTGATGCACGTGCGGCTACTGCGCACACAATTCACAAACACAGAAAATAATTTTTTTTTTGGTTTGGACTGGAGTGTACTTTGGGGGTTACAGCACCCTTTAACGGTCAAGCCAGCCGGCCCTTTACTTATGACACAGGCGCACGCTTGGCACTACTTTGTTGATGCACGTGCGGCTACTGCGCACACAATTCACAAACCCAGAAAATAATTTTTTTTTTGGTTTGGACTGGAGTGTACTTTCGGGGGTTACAGCACCCTTAACGGTCAAGCCAGCCGGCCCTTTACTTATGACACAGGTGCACGCTTGGCACTACTTTGTTGATGCACGTGCGGCTACTGCGCACACAATTCACAAACACAGAAAATAATTTTTTTTTTGGTTTGGACTGGAGTGTACTTTCGGGGGTTACAGCACCCTTAACGGTCAAGCCAGCCGGCCCTTTACTTATGACACAGGCGCACGCTTGGCACTACTTTGTTGATGCACGTGCGGCTACTGCGCACACAATTCACAAACACAGAAAATAATTTTTTTTTTGGTTTGGACTGGAGTGTACTTTCGGGGGTTACAGCACCCTTAACGGTCAAGCCAGCCGGCCCTTTACTTATGACACAGGCGCACGCTTGGCACTACTTTGTTGATGCACGTGCGGCTACTGCGCACAAAATTCACAAACACAGAAAATAATTTTTTTTTGGTTTGGACTGGAGTGTACTTTCGGGGGTTACAGCACCCTTTAACGGTCAAGCCAGCCGGCCCTTTACTTATGACACAGGCGCACGCTTGGCACTACTTTGTTGATGCACGTGCGGCTACTGCGCACACAATTCACAAACACAGAAAATAATTTTTTTTTGGGTTTGGACTGGAGTGTACTTTCGGGGGTTACAGCACCCTTAACGGTCAAGCCAGCCGGCCCTTTACTTATGACACAGGTGCACGCTTGGCACTACTTTGTTGATGCACGTGCGGCTACTGCGCACACAATTCACAAACACAGAAAATAATTTTTTTTTGGTTTGGACTGGAGTGTACTTTCGGGGGTTACAGCACCCTTTAACGGTCAAGCCAGCCGGCCCTTTACTTATGACACAGGCGCACGCTTGGCACTACTTTGTTGATGCACGTGCGGCTACTGCGCACACAATTCACAAACACAGAAAATAATTTTTTTTTTGGTTTGGACTGGAGTGTACTTTGGGGGTTACAGCACCCTTTAACGGTCAAGCCAGCCGGCCCTTTACTTATGACACAGGCGCACGCTTGGCACTACTTTGTTGATGCACGTGCGGCTACTGCGCACACAATTCACAAACACAGAAAATAATTTTTTTTTGGTTTGGACTGGAGTGTACTTTCGGGGGTTACAGCACCCTTAACGGTCAAGCCAGCCGGCCCTTTACTTATGACACAGGTGCACGCTTGGCACTACTTTGTTGATGCACGTGCGGCTACTGCGCACACAATTCACAAACACAGAAAATAATTTTTTTTTTGGTTTGGACTGGAGTGTACTTTCGGGGGTTACAGCACCCTTAACGGTCAAGCCAGCCGGCCCTTTACTTATGACACAGGCGCACGCTTGGCACTACTTTGTTGATGCACGTGCGGCTACTGCGCACACAATTCACAAACACAGAAAATAATTTTTTTTTTGGTTTGGACTGGAGTGTACTTTCGGGGGTTACAGCACCCTTAACGGTCAAGCCAGCCGGCCCTTTACTTATGACACAGGCGCACGCTTGGCACTACTTTGTTGATGCACGTGCGGCTACTGCGCACACAATTCACAAACACAGAAAATAATTTTTTTTTGGTTTGGACTGGAGTGTACTTTCGGGGGTTACAGCACCCTTTAACGGTCAAGCCAGCCGGCCCTTTACTTATGACACAGGCGCACGCTTGGCACTACTTTGTTGATGCACGTGCGGCTACTGCGCACACAATTCACAAACACAGAAAATATATTATTTTTTTAGCACTTGGGGGGAGCACCCCTGATGGACAGAGCACCCCCTGGACAACACTACAGCACTCCTTTAGGACTGGGACACTGCACAGGACTTTGGAGTGGACACAGCCCCTATGGAGAACTGACTGCACAACACAGTCCAGCCAGCCCCTATGGACTTTGAAGTAGTGGACACAGCCCCCATTAACAACAGCAGCACAGCACAACACAGCCAGCCCCTATGGACTTTGAAGTAGCGGACAACAGCAGCACTACACTACACTACACTACACTACACTACACAGCCCTAACTCCCACCCTCCCTCTTCACTGTCCACAGCCGAGTGAGAAAATGGCGCCGACGCGGGTACCTTATATAGGATCCAAAACCCGCGAGACTCGGAAGGCGGGATGATGACGTTTTGCCTCGATTTCAGATCCGAGTCAGGCGGGAAAAGTCGAGCCTGACTCGGATCGGACTCGGATCGGGGGGGCTCGGGGGGGTTCGGATTTCAGAAATCCGAACCCGCTCACCCCTAATTGTAACATGGTTAAAGTTATCTGCATTGTACCTTGCTTGTCCTACACTGTATTGTGTTATTGTGCATGCACTGTTCTTTGAAATTACTTCTCTGCTGTGGATATTGAGGCTGATTCAGCAGATTATTGGGAATCAAGCCCCTTCTATGCCTCTGCCTGATTGACAGGCAGAGGCATTTAAGGGGCAGTGCGGGGGCAGGGACGGCCAACGTCCCTGGAAACGGGGGCATGTCTGCCACATTTTCCGTAAGTGGCAAGGCCAGGGGCTGCATCCATGGATGTAGTTTCCTGGCCAGGCAAACCGGCCAGCCTGAGTGGTCGAGATGTTGATCCCAGCTGCGACCTTGGTCACAGTGCTGGGATCACAAATGCAGCATGTCTAACAATAATACCAACAGAGCAGCACCCTTGGTGAAAATGGGGTACTGCATTGAGTGCTGCAAACAGAATCCAAATCATGACACTAACAACAATGGGCCTGATTCAGCTTTGTAATCTTTGCTGCCTGCTGCAATTATCCTTAGTATCAGGTGCTTTCATCAAAACTGCACATTCATATCTGGTCAAATTTGTTACTTGTATCTTGCTCTGCAAAACCCTGGACTACCTGTTGTATTTAACTCAAGAGAATCTAGTTAAATCTGCCACTTGTATAATGCTTTACAAAAACAGGACAACAGTTATTCAGGGGTGTAGTATGAAATATAGTTGTCCAGAATGTCGGCAAGGTTAAGTCAACATGCAGCGGCGTCACAAGGGGGTGCAGGTTTCACCTGCCGAGGGGTGACACCAATGTGCCAACTCCTCCTCAGTGATAGGAGCCAGGTGCTGCAGTGTACCATTACAGCCCTCGGCTCTTGAAACAGTGAGAGAGCCGTCAATGCACATACAGGGGCAGTTCGCATCTTGGGGACCCCCGGAGTGACTAAAACGGGGGTTAGGACAGCAAGGCCATGCCCCTTCCCCGCAAGGCCATGCCCACTTTTGCCAGTGCACGGCTACACTGCGCATACTACAACCCTCCCCGCTCCGGGTGTCGCCACAGGAAGGGATGCCACTGTCAACATCTGACATTTCGACAGGATAACCATGGCGACATTGTGCATGCAGTCGGCATATCGTTTTTACAGTACTTAAGCCCTAACCCTAACCTAAATCTAACACTGACATGTACTGTCAGCACTGTAACTGTCAACATTAATAATGTCAACATAATGTCCATGCCGTCAACATTTTTCACTGCTGACATATTGACCATGTTGTCATTCTGAATGTCGATTTTCAGACCATGTCAACATTATGATGTTGACATTCAGATTGTCAACATAATGACTATATAATATATATATATATTCAGTTCATATTTATCGCCTCGGAATCTGATACCATTTGCTACTGTATATTTGTTCTAGAGATGTGCGCCGACCCTCGTGTTTTGGTTTTGGATCTGGATTGGTTTTTCCAAAATCTCACATCCGTGTTTTGTTTTTGTGTTTTGGTTTTGGATCAGGAATTTTTCTTAAAAAATCATAAAAACAGCTAAAATCACATAAAATGGGCTTGTTTGTGTTCCTACAGTAAAATTAACCTCAATAACATTTATTTCCAGTAATTTACAATCAATTTTGACCACCTCACAATATTATTAGCTTCATCTAGTTAAGGCCAAAAGGTTGCATCCAGCTAGCTGGCTGACTAAGCGAAGTGACACAGTGGACGGCACTAACAGGTGGCAGTTCAGCTTTTAATTTCCAACACGGATACAGTGTGTTATACAGTGTGGGTTGGATACACCAATAGTGCACTTACTGTGACGTTGCTGATGGTGTCCTCAGTACATGGAATGGCAGTGCTGCTGTGCTGGCAGTGTCCTCAGTAAAGGGTACTGGTGATGTCGGCAGTGCGGGGGTGCCAGCGGTGTCTTTAGTGCAGGTTTGCTGGCTGTGTCGGCAGTGCGGGGGTTGCTGGCGGTGTCCTCAGTACATGGAATGGCAGTGCTGCAGTGCTGGCAGTGTCCTCAGTGAAGGGTACCGGTGATGTCAGCAGTGCGGGGATGCCAGCAGTGTCTTTAGTGCAGGTTTGTTGGCTGTGTCGGCAGTGCGGTGGTTGCTGGTGGTGTCCTCAGGACATGGAATGGCAGTGCTGCGGTGCTGGCAGTGTTCTCACTGAAGGGTACCGGCGGTGTCGGCAGAGCAGGGGTGCCAGCGGTGTCCTCAGTGCAGGTTTGCTGACTGCATTGGCAGTGCAGGGGTGTTCTCAATGCAGAGTGCGGCAGTGTCAGCAGAGCGGGGTGCCAGCGGTGTCCTCAGTGCAGGTTTGCTGACTGTGTCGGCAGTGCAGGGGTGTTCTCAAAGCAAGTTGCCGGCGGTGTTGGCAGAGTGGGGGTGCCAGCAGTGTCCTCAGCGCATGTGTGCTGACAGTGTCGGAAGTGCAGGGGTGCTGGTGGTGTCCTCAGTGTGGGAGTGTCGGCAGTGTGGGGTTCGCTGACGGTGTCCTCAGTATGTGGGGCAGCAGTGCAGGGGTGCCTGCGGTGTCGGCTGTGGTGGTGTCGGCAGCAAGTGATGCTGTAAGTGGGGGTGCCAGCAGTGTCAGACAGCGGGGGATGGTGAGCGCCATCTTCTTTTTCTTTGGTGTGCATTTTCAATGGGCTTAATGCTGATTGGCTGAGAGCCGTGACAGATGGCTCTCTCAGCCAATCAGCGTTAAGCCCGCTCAATACAAAATCTCACGATCCGACAGTGGGGTAGCGAGGTTTTGCCTCGGGTGAGGTATCCGGGGCTTCGTAGATCCGAACCCACTCAACTCTAATTTATACTGCTTTGCAAAACCTGGACTACCTGTAATGCCATTCCCATTTAACTCCACAGAATCTGGTTATATCTTTTATTTGAATCCTGGATTACCTGTTATTATTTATATACAGCACTTCAGAGATTTAGTACAACATTATTATTTATCACAACTTTATCTGCCAACATATGTTCCTGTTTCCCTAGCCACTGCTCCACCATCCCTGTAATAAAGCCTACTGCCAAAATGATTCTTATATTCATGAGTTAAGTATGAGTGCGAAGTCTTTACATGACAGTTAGTAATTATGGGCCTGATTCAGACCCACTCGCAAGCGGCTGTCCGCTCGCAAGTGGGTCGATGTTGTGCACTGCGCATGCGCACGACGGCGGGAGCTCCGTCGTGCGCATGCGCCAGACGCGACGAGCGAAGGACTTTCCTTCGCTCGTTGTGTCTGATCAAAGGGGGCGTGCTGTCGATGTTGATTGACAGCACGCCCCCTTTGGTGGGCGTGCCGGGGGCGTTCCCAAGGGAACGCCTACCGTCAGAAGCCGGCCCACTGACATCACTAGTGATGTCAGTGGGAGTGATTTTGGCTCTGATAGAGCCAAAATCACTCCGGGCCTTGCGGTTGAAAAACTCAACCACAGGCTCCGGCTCGCAGTGGCGATGGTCGCGATGGTCAAGACCATCGCGGCCATCAAACTGCACGCTCGTATATGCTGTGGGTGGTGGCCCACAGCTATACGAGCGTCCACGAGGACGCTCCATAATTATGGAGGGCGGCCCTCATTCAGAGCGTGCGCTCTGCTCAGAGCGTACGGCTCTGAATGAGGGCCAATGTTTGTACTTTGGGCCTGATTCAGAGCCACTCGTTCGCTCCGAGCGATGTTTGCCCAACTGCGCATGTGTACGGATCATTATACGCATGCGCGAACCAGTCAGTGCGGCCGAAATTCATGTACTCGCAAAATAGCGAATGCCTGCTAATTTGAGTGACAGGATGAGGCGTATGTGGGTGGTAACAGGGGAAGGTGCTTGAAAACGGGGAGTGGAGATCCGATCGCAGGCGTGCTTAAAGGTCAAAACGGGCGTTTTATGGGTGTGCATATTTAAAACAGCAGCGTCATTGACCACGTCACTGGGTTATTTTATAGCCAGAACTGCTCGCAAAATTGTGGTAGCAAAAACCAACCACAAGAATAGCGAGCAGCTCATACCCTGTTCGATGTACTCGATTAATCTAATAAATAGCGGACATGACGTAGGATGCAAGCAGACAGGGGGCGTAGTTTCCCAAAAAAAGACCGCAAGTTTTGTTCGCTTGTTCAGACCTAGAGGCGTGAACAGACCGCAAACAGCGAATGGTTCATTTGAATAGCCACCCCTATTTTCTGAACGTGCCAGCGCAAATAGCGACCGGCTCTGAATCAGGCCCTTTGTACACAATATCAAGATGGAAGGTATTGTTTGTACACTAGTGCCAGTTGGTTGGTTATAGGGCCCATGTAATATTTAGTTAGCTAGGCTAGAGGTGTGCACTGATTACTGAAGAAGCATAGATTAATCGGGGTATATTTACTAAAGTGAGTTTTTTTAGATGTGGAGATGTTGCTCATAGCAATTAATCAGATTCTACTTCTCATTTATCTAGCACCTTCTAGAAGATAATAGCTAGAATCTATTTGGTTGCTATGGGCAACATCTCTTCTAAAAACCCACACTGTAGTAAATTAGTACTTTTAGGGGTTCATTCAGACCCATTCGCGAGCAAAGGACGCTCGCAAACGGGTCGATGTTGCCCCACTGCGCATGCGCGAGACCCGGATAGCGACGGGCTCTCTGTCACTCCGGGTCTCGCACCAAAGGGGGCGTGCTGTCGATGTTGATTGACAGCACGCCCCCTTTGGTGGGCGTGCCGGGGGCATGACTTGCAGACGGAGGCGTTCCCATGGGAACGCCTACCGTCTGAGTCCGGCCCCACTGACATCAGTAATGATGTCAGTGGGAGTGATTTTGGCTCTGATAGAGCCAGAATCACTCCTGGGCTTGCGGAAGCGAGACCCTACCGCAGGGTCTCATCGCAAGCCCGATGGTCGCGATGGTCTTTGACCATCGCGACCATCTTTTTGGCCGCTCGCATAAGCTGTGGGTGGTCACCCTCAGCTTTGCAAGCGGCCACGAGGCCGCTCCAAATTTAGCTCGGACAGCCCTGATTCAGAGCGAGCGCTCCGGTCAGAGCGTTCAGCTCTGAATCAGGCCCTTAGTGCAGGGACACCTGGTGCAGTGTAGCTACTACCAAGGTGGCAATAACTTAGCTGGTGATCAGTGGCGGCTCCAGAGGTGGGGCTGCAGCGCAGTCTAAAATTCAAATAGGGGAGCTATACCAACTGCCAGTGAGTCCCGGGCGGCGATGTTTGACAGCGTTTGGGGTGGCAGTTGGTGTGGCTCCCCTATTTGAATTTGGACTGCTTTGCATCTCCATCTCTGGAGTCGCCACTGCTGGTGACTATCGATTCTTTGTTGTATTGTCTTGTACCCTCCCTGGTTCCAACTGGGTAATAGGCAGTTCTTTGCTTGTGGGCATGAGTAATACATACTATTGTCTAAGCTTTATAGGTAACAAAAGAATTGCTGAGGCATTTGCGCCGGTGATGACTAATCACCCATGCCAGTAGAGGACACCATCACCATCTGGGGTCCCCACATTGGTTGGTAAAGAAACATTGACTCATGATAATCCCTTTCCTCCTAGGCTCTTCTACCCTGTACTTTAGGACTCTCCACAAACAGTGACAAATTCTTGAGGCAATCAGGTGTGGAGGTAAATACCCCACTAACTTTACTTATTTCACATGTCTGGCACCCAAAGATAAAACTGTTGCCTACCCCTGCTCAGGAATATGGGACCTGCCACATCGGCACTGAAAAGATGTGGGACAAGTTAGGTCTAAATGGTGGGGACCCGTGATGCAGCTGGAGTGTGTCCAGCCTGGAGGTCAGATGAGTGCTGTACTACCGAGGGGCCTGAGGCTGCTAATGAACCAGCTACAGACAAAAGGGCATCTGCCTTCATGGTTGCCACAGTTATTGACCACAGTGTATAGGTAGGGGAGGAAGAGGGGGCATCAGTAATGTAATCACTGTGTTTTTGTTGTAAAATCTAGCTACCCACATGATGTTTATGCCTATTCAATATATTCATATTAGTATTCAAAAAGATGATATCAGTTTAAACTAATAACAGAAAATAGTTACATTTTTCATAAAATAAATATATGTATACAATATATGTATTTTGGACTTGAGATGTAATTCACTCACATTGCCCTGGGCCTTTGTTCTCTAAAGTTATTAGGATTATAAAATATTTAAGAGAGTAGTTATGTTTTAATTACAGAGCAAAACAACCATCACTTGCAGACTGTTGAAGTACTGTTGTAGAAAATGTTAATTAGACTTCTTGTGTTCTTATTACACTGTCTGTCATTGTAATGTGGAGTGTGAATGTTGGAAGAATTGCAATACATTGACCTTTTAATTTCTTGCATTTTGATTGGCTGATTATGCAGCAAACAAGGAAACAAACAGTATGGAAATTGTGTGACAATGTACTGTTACAGAGATAGACAACAAATCTCATTCACATGTAAACAAGAAGAACTTGTCTGCTTATGACTAACAAATTAGCCTCATAAGAAGGTGAAACATTTTGTTTGTCAGAAGTTTCATAGAGTGAAATTATCCTCTTGTTTTTGGGATCTTTTTTACTAACAGTAAAAACAATCTGTACAGTTATATTCAGCATCTCTATTGCTGCAGTCACATATATATTTCATTCATAGCTGATATTTATTTAGGAAGGTGTTCTGCATTACTTTATTGGTTAACTGTTAATGGGGGGATAGGTTATACTTTTTACATATTTTCTAGTTGTCTCTTTGGGGCATATTTATGACGTGAGGCAAATATCACTACCAGGGCCATAGCAGGCTGATGATGCACCTTTGGTAGACCACACCCCTTGCACATGTTATGTCATGTTGAGGGCTAGAGGCGTCACCGGGTTTTGGTGACACCCAGTGCGTACTCTGGCTAACCCTGCACTAGCCTGCGCCCAAAAAGAGGGAGTGGCCTAAAACAAAGGGGCATGGCCTCATTGGGATCACTTCGGAGGAAGCCCAGCATCACAGGAGATGCTGGGCTGCCCCTGGAGACTGGGCTGTCAGCACTGTTGGCTCCTCTTCTATGACAGGAGCCGGATACTGCAGGAGAATGTCACCCTGCAGCACCTGGCTCCTGTCACTGCAGAGGAGACGGCAGTTTGGTGTCATCCCGTCCGAGGGTGACAATCGGGTGCGGCCTGCACCTTCTGCACCTCTCTCATAACTCCACTGATGAGGGGGAAGGGCTACAGTGACCAGGAATAAACTGAGCATCCAGAGAATCCTAAGAATGCATCAGGAAGCTCTGTTATGGTTTTACAGGCTGCAGGGTGTCATTCTAAGCACCCTGCAAGCCAAATACTGATGCTATGGGGCAGTGACTTTGCCACCCTCTATGCCCTGTCACCAGGGTCATATTAACCCATGGCTGGGCCCCTAGGTTTGCAGGTATTTCAGTCTCCCTCCGGCAATTCAAACTTTCACCCCACTACAGGTTTTGTATGTTGAGTGGGCCAGGTATGCTTGAGTAGAAAATGAGCAACAGTATATGGTCTAATAGAGTGTGGCCAAAGGATGAAATCAAGCAAAGTTTACGGTATCTAAGGCAGTAATTGAGTGACTTGATTCAGTATGGAGAGAGTTTCTGTTTATTAGATATCTCCCTGTGGTGTGTCTGCAGAGTAGCGTCTACTGGTCGTCATGGTTTTGGATGTCTTTGTGTGTGTGTCGTGGCAACGTCCGGAACTATGAACTTACCTGTGGGTTGCAGCGTCCATTCTGGTGTGTGCACTTCAGATCTTCAATCCAGTTGGCTCCACCCCTACGCTGAGGTATCCTTGCTCTGCACTCAGTGTGGTTCTCTATTGGGCAGCCAAAATCCTTGCAAGTCCTACGGAATCTCCTGTACCTGTGTGTGCTGAGGACTGGAGGAGAGAGAACTTCCTCCAGGTAGCAGCGGTGACAGCATCTGTGATGGCGGTGGTCACGTGTCCTCTCATAGAGATGTATCAACCCTTACACTAGTGTGCTATTGGTCTGCTGTCCCCCCATTGTCTGAAAACAAACCTCAACTGATTACAAGCATGACTTGCTGACTTCGAGTACTGCCATTTACTATTATCTGCTATTTTTATATATTGCAACCTCATCCAGAAATATCACCTTTGTTTAGTATAGTTACTGTTTAGGAAAAAGTGGAGAGAGATAACGTACCATCCAATCATTTCCTAATTGTCATTTTACAGGAGGTGGGTCTGAGTCAGATAAGTACGGAAACTCAGTGTTTACATACATATCTGATGGTGGGGCATGTGCAGAACGGATTCTATGATAATGGTTGCTGTGCCCCCAGAGCCGCAGCCTGATTGACAGGCTGCAACGGTTTGGGGGCGGGAAGCGAGCAGCGCTGGGCTGCGTTCCTGGAAACAGGGCCATGTCGCTCCCGTTTCCTCAGAGTGCCGAGTCAAGGGTCTGTGTCGTAGAATGTAGATTTCCTGGCCTTGCAAGCAGCCAGGAGCTGGTCAGGCTGCGTAATCTTCAGATTACGCAGCCTGCCCAAAGCTGCAACCATCGCTACTAATGTTCACAATGTTGATCCAAGGCAACATTTACAGACGCTGCTGTGAGATTGCAGATGCATGCAACAGTTGTCTATTTCCTACAGTAATCTCCTGCTGCATCAGCATATTAGCTGGACAGTATTGTACATGTGCGCCAATCCTTGACAACCCTTTCTCTTCATTTGCTTTAAGTTCATATTGTTATCATTAGGCTGCACCCCCCGATATGACTAATACAATTTTGATTCATTAGTATGTAAAGTATGTTTTTTTTCTATAATCATTGTAGTTAACTAAATTATATGTGTGCAGAGGTTTTTTTTTCCTTTGATTTTCTTGGTGTATAGAATGTTCATTAAGGTAGATGCTGGTCAGTGAATTCAACCATACAGTGACAATAAGAGTGCTCCTACCACCATTGCATTATTGTATTAAAACTTGCAGTACAAAGGAGTTAATATTTATAAAAACACTACAGATGTGTTCTCACTTACTGGGCATCCTTAAACCATATGGCATGAGATGCCCGGTGCGACTAAGAGAGGAGTAGTGTACAGTATTTCTTTTGAAAGTTTGAGTTGAGTACACACACACACCCGGCCATTCCAGTAAAACAACACCTCTGGCCAGGCTGTGGTCTCTTTGCATGGTGAGTGCACCCCTTTCAAGCAGTGCACAGTCACTCAGCAGCACCCCAGCACCACCTTTTAGACTCAGTCAGAGTCAGATCCATCTAGCAGGCAACACCCCTCTCTGCCCAGTGCCTATGCCCATCAGCACCCCAGGCAGCCAGTACCTCTCAGAGACTGACTTCGATCTCAATCAGCAAGCAGCAGCACCCATCTGTTAACTTACTATTAGAGTGACTCACTCACTACCTACCATCTCTCAGTCTGTCTGTCTCTTCTTTAGCCAGGCCTGGAGGAGTGGGACCGTCCCTGCTGCAGTGCAATGGTTTCTCCTGGATGATGGGCGCTGGGTGGCAGCAGCTAATGGAGGCAGAGCCGATGAGTTAACACTCATGGCTAAGCTCTGCAAAGGCCCATGGGAGGAGTGGCAGCTGCTGGGCATGACCAGTATGTCTTCCGTAGCCATTTTGCTTGTAGCAAAAATGATGCTTCTGCACATGTGCAGAAGCGCATTCTGACCACTGCACTGCCTGATCGGAGCTGAGCTCCAGTCGCGGTAGCAGCGGGTGGGGTGATACCCAACTAAACAGGTTAGGTGTTGCTCTAGGCAGTGGGGAGGATGATGGTATAAGAGAGGGAAGGAAAAGCACAAAAGGGAAGAGGGCCCTGCTCATGAGAGCTTACAGTCTGAAGGCGAGGAGCAGACAGACAGAGGTTTTACAGAGGGAGAGACAAGAGCATGGAGCAGTGGGTTAGGGTGAGAGCTCTGATAGGCAGATAGAGAGAGTTCCAGAGGTAAGAAGCAGCATGAGCAAATCTTGGAGGCGGAACTGGGAGGAAGTAATCAGTTGGGAGCAGAGGTGGCATTCATTTGTAGAGCAAAGTGGGCAGGCAGGAGTGTGAAGGGTGATGTCAGAGATGTAAATAGCAGATGATTGGGTGAGGGCTTTGTCAGTCAGTGTGAGAAGTTTGAATTGAATTCTGAAGGGGAAGGGGACCCAGTGTGGGGTAGTACAGTAGGATAGGGGAGGCATATTTTGTATGTTTGGAGAGGATGATGAGTCGGGCAGCAGCACTGAGGACAATTTGGAGTGGAGAGAGGTGGCAGGCAGGGAATCCAGATAGGAGGTTACAGTACAGGCTGGAGATGACCAGTGGGTGGATAAGGGTCTTAGTTGCCTCCAGGGTGTGAAAGGGTCTGATCACAGAGATACAGTTTTGTTGAGATGGAAACAGCAGGATGGTAAAAGGTACTGAATGTGAGGTTTGAAGGGGAGAGAGGAGTCAAGTATAACTCCATGACAGTGCATGTGTGGAGGTGATGGTGTTGTTGTCAATAGATAAAGAAATTGTGAGAGTTGAGGTTTTTCAGGAGGGTGGGAAGATAATCAGCTCGGTCTAAGACGTATTAAGTTTAAGAAAGCGCTGGGACATCCAGGTGGAAATAGCAGAGACATTTGTATATACGGATGAGGAGAGGGGGGGAAAGGCCAGGGGAAGAGAGGTACAGTAGATCTGAGTGTTATCTGCATAGAGATGATATTGGAGGCCAAAGGAGCTGATGATCTCACTTAAAGTATAGAGGGAAAATAGGAGAGGTCCAAGAATAGAACCTTGGGTGAGACCTACTGGTAGAAGAAGTTAGAGGAAAGTGGAGTCCTGAGAGGAGACAGAGAAGGAACAGAGACAGAGAAAGAATGGTCAAAGAGATAGTAGGACAGCCATGAGAGGGCAATAACACACAGGCTGAGGGAGTGAAGGATTTGCTATTTATATAGCTCTACTGCATATATCAGTAAAACCTTTATTTAACTGCTCAACAAATCAGCTTAATAATAACATAAATTATAATAATATATAATTAATTAAATGTACAACCTATAGGAATTTAACAGTTATGTGACACTGGATTGATATATTTTTTGGAGGAAAGAGCAACATTGTGATAATAGCATATCTCTATAGTTTTTATTGGTCTCTTAAAAAAAACTTTTTCTGTATAAATATGGGATCTAAGTTCACCCTTCCAAAATGACTCCATTTGGTCTCTATATAATACTGTATATTTGTAGAGAACAAAAGATCTCAAGTACTGTATACAGTATGTGTGTTAATCCACTACAGAACTAAAAGGAACATTAACCTTGGTTGCAAGATTAAAATAAACCACTTTCTGTGGTTTATAATGCAAATAATTCCAATCTGGAGACAATCTCAATCCATAACTAAAATACATGCAGAAAACATACACATACTGTATGTAGTATAAAGTACAAATCAGTCACATATGCTATAATACATAATAATGTATAATACAGTGAATTTCACACTACACACAACATTAAATGTGTCATGTTTGTGTACAGTATGTGCAGCTTTTTATTACATTGCATGGAAAATGCCTAGAAAAACACAGGGATGAGAGGATGATATCTTGCCAGCTCAGGCCTTGTATCTGGGCTCTCCACCAGTCTCAGCGCTCCCGGTAGCACTTCACATACACACACACGGCAGATGGAGGCAAATGCTTTCATTGCCTCCGGAAATAAGACCATTGATAGGCTGCTGCATCTAAGGTGTACCCCTCATCTTTCACAAGCTCAGCTCTGGGGTGGTTTGGGTACAAAAACAAAACTGAAACCCCAAGAAAGACAACTTTTCCATCACAGTGTAATGTTCAAAGATCCCAAAGATCCTTACCCATTATACCAGAAGAATAAAGAAAAGAATAAACATGTTTGTTGTAGGGATGTGCACTGACGCCCGTATTTTGGTTTTGGATCTCCTTCGATGTTTGGATCTAGATTTGGTTTTGCAAAACCGCCCTTGCGTGTTTTGGTTTTGGATGTATTTTCTAAAAAATTAATAAAAACTTCTAAAATCACATAATTTGGTCTTTTTTTTGTCCCTACAGTATTATTAACCTCAATAACATTAATTTCCACTAATTTCCTGTCAATTTTCACCACCTCACAGCTCACAATATTGTTTTCATCAAGTTTAGGCCCAAAATTTTGCACCAAGCTAGCTGGCTGATAAAGCTAGGCAGCAACAGTGGGTGGCACAAACACGTGGCAGTTCAACCCCCAACATGGCACAAGAGGCCTGAGGGAGATGAAGTATGTATGTAGTTAAAGGCAGGGAAAGGAAGGATTGATTCATGGTAAATTTTATTGAATTTTTGAATCCAAAGTAAATTTATGAGGGAGGAGGGTAGAGCATGGGTGAACAATATGTCCCATGTTTTGCCCACAAAATCAACTTGGTGGTTCAGAATATTTTTTAAACTTAAAGGGGCATGCAGGAAATGCTGTCTGTGGAAATAAACATTTCAGCATTCAGTAACCGCATGTCAAAGATTGAAGCAGCTGTGGCAGTTCAACTTCCAACATGGCAAATACAGAAACAAATGTTTTTATTATTCAAGAGGCCTGTGGGCATTGCAGTATGTACTGTATGTAGTTGAAGGCAGGGAAAGGAAGGATTGATTAGCAGCAAATTTAATTTAATTTTTTGATTCCGAAGCAAATTTATGAGGGAGGAGGGGATGCATTTACAAAAAATATTTCACTCATTCACATCAGTCCTTGCCCCAGTGGAGCTTCTCGGTGGTTCCAATTTTCTTTTTTAAATAATCAAAGGGATATCCAGGAGATGATGTCTGTAGCAGCACACAAAATGGAAGATCTGAACAGGAAGGGGGCAGAGGGATTTTAAAGTCTGGTATGAAACATCTCTTATCATTGTGCTTCTGGGATTATGTATGGGAAGGCTGCGAGGGGAGGAGGGAGAACATCTCCAGATACAGTACCATCACAAAATAGCCTCTCCACTTGGTGTTTGAGTTGTATCTGACCAAACATGGCTGTTATGATCAAGGAAAGCCAAGCCCACCAGGTTGGTATCTAAAATCAAGGTTGAAAAATGGCATAAGAGTATTTTATAAGAGTATGCCTATTTGTGATTTTGGTTGAAATAAATACAGTGTCAAACTAAAAAAAAAAGGAAGCATCAGAGCAGCAGCACAAAAGCACGACAGTTTAAAAAAATATAGGACATCTATTAAACATTTGCCACACAGCAGTGGCAGACAGGATGGCAGTTTAATAAACTATAAAATTAAAATGCCAGGCAGCAATGCCCCAAATAGCACATAATGCAAAGAAAAGAGTTACAAGATGGAATTGTCCTTGGGCCTTTCCACCTACCCTTATGTTGTATATAGTAAACAGGACATGCAGTTTAACAAACCAATCACTTCAGGGACAGGGACTGCCAACTGTGGCTGAAGTGATTGGTTTGTTTGGGCCCCCACAAAATGAGCTACCAACAGTCAGCTGACATTGCTGACAATGAAATCTCCATGCACAAACTGGCTTTACAGAGGCAATATGTTATCGCCATCATCATCCGATTCCTCACCCTCATCAGTGTGTACATCATCTTCTCACAATATTAATTTGTCCCCGCTGGAATCCACCATTACAGCCTCAGGTGCCTCTGTAATTTTTGGATGTAATTGGTGGTGAAGGTCTTCCTTGTGAAATTTGTAGTTCATTTGATGAACGTCATCTTTTCCACATTTTTGGGAAGTAGCTTCCCCCTGCCGATTGCTGACAAGGTTCCTGGCTGTTCTGAAAACTCTTTCTGAGTACACACTGGAGGGTGGGCAGCTCAAGTAAAGCAAAGCCAGGGGCCTCAAAATTGCCTTTTTTTCCTGCCAGAAGTAAAAGGAACTGTCTGACATGCCTATTTGGATGCTATCATTAAAATAGTCCTCAACCATGCTTTGAATGGTGACCGTATCAGATGGAGTCATGGTAGAGGTCTCATTAATTGTAAGCAATTCTTCTAGACCCAACCAGATGTCAAAACTTGGTTGTGTTGACTCATCTGCATCACCAGTGGGTCTTTTTTTGGAAAAGTTTAGTTTTCCTGGCAGCAGCACTTGCTGGAGAAACCGAAGGAGGAGCCATCGCCGCATCACATGCCGCTTGAGCTGACAATTTCCTTACCAACAGCTCTTTGCATCTTTTCATATCTGTGTCCGCTGGGTAGAAAGAAAGACATGATGTATGACTTAAACCTAGGATCCAGCACGGTCGCCAAAATGTATTAATCCGATTGTAAGATCCTAAATACCCTTGGATCTTGGTGAAGCAATAAAGGACTTGATCTACAAGTCCTACATGCTTAGTGGAATCCCTTCATTTCAGCTCCTCCTTCAGTTTATCAAGATGCTTTTCCAACAGTCTAATTAGGGGAATTACCTGACTCAAGCTGGCAGTGTCTGAACTCACTTCACAGGTGACAACTTCGAAGGGTTTGCACAACATGGATAGCATTTTCCACTGAGCTTGAGTAAGGTACTGTACATCCCCCCTCCACTTCCTATGTCATAGTTTGTTGTGTACTGTAGCTTTGGATGGCTTTTTGCTGTTCCTCCATCCACTGAAGCATGTAAAGGGTGGAGTTCCACCTTGTAACTACTTTTTGCTTCAGCTGGTGGCAGGGCAAATTAAACATTTCTTGCAGGTGCTGCAAACTTCTAAATGCACCTGCTGAATGGCGTTACAATGGGGGAGATGTATGAAGGGGCGATATGGGGAAGAAGTGGTATCAGCACACGTTATTTGTGCTGATACCGCTTCATCCCCATGTATTATTGAGGGGTCCAGTGTTAAATGACATGTGCCCCTGTCATTATTGATGCTGTTATCTACAAGATAGCAGTGCCGATGTGCAGGGCAATGTACAGTATGAACAGTCAGTGGCACTGACTGTTTCGACAGTTGTAGCTATTAATATCAACAGCTGCAGCTGTCGTTGCCCTATTACCCCACAGTACTGTCCCTACGGTGGTGGCTGCCGGTTCCGGGGGCTGCACGAGAGATCTCGTGATGCTTGCGCATGCCCAGTGGAGCCAGCCAGGAAGGGAGACACAGTGCATCAGGACTAGGCTGATGCACTGTGTACTCAGGCAGGGATCACTGGAAGGGGGAGTTTTCACTCCCACAGATGAGATGTTCATACATCTACTCAGTACTGCTTCCTGCTTCGCCTCGTTAACAAGGCAAAGCAGGAAGAGTTATAGCGGAACAATCTGTGCCACTATAATACACCTCCCTGTATCTCCAACCACTGTGTGCCGTTCTTTCCTGCTGGCCACGAGAATTTCATTAATCCTTGTCTGTATTCCTGCCTGGATACATCCATCTACTGTGTGCCAACCACATTAGCTCACTTATCCTTGTGGATTATGTCTTAAAATTGTGGACTAATCAAACTACTATACTGTGTGTGGAAACGGTCAACATCGACAGCTGCCCCTTTTGGATGCGAGCACCAGAGCGAGTGCTTTTTGTGCTTGATCCGGGGCTCACGCGTGCGCACTGGCCCACAATTGACCCGCTAGCGAGTGCAATGCGCTTGCGAGCGGGTCTGATTCAGGCCCAAAGTCTTTCACTTCTCCATGGTATATAATAGAGGTAAGGATTTTGCAGTGATTTGTTTATGATTCCTGCTTTAAGACACAGTGGAGTATCACAATAGGGAGCCTTACTGATATTGATGTTTGACTGTGTTACTGAGGGGGAAGCTGTATTATAAATGCATAAAATGTAATGCCCAGGAGTTAAAGTGGGCTGGAATCCACCGGCCAACATTTTCTGGCCCACACAGCACTGCCTGATAATAAAGGAGGCTGGCCAGCTGAGCGCTCTGCCACCCATATCAATAGATGTGGCAGGCCTGCGGCAGTAACTCCGCCCACCTCCCCCCTCCTATAGCAGGCCGGGAATTACATGCTGTGACATCATGAGGTGACATCTGTCTCATTCCTGTGGTGTGCATAAGCTGGGGGAGCAAAGGGGGACTAGCACAAATGCCAGATCACACAGTGCAGGGGAAACCAGAGCCGACTGAGTCAGATGACAGACAGAGACCAGCAGTGGACAGGAGGACAACAAAAGTCACTGCTGCAGTATTGATTAAGGAGACAGTTCTATTACTTAAAACTAGTAAAATAGAAAAAAATAATGCGGTGGGATGCAGTGGGGGTGTGTTTGGTCATCTCAAGAATCACTGGGGCTGAGGCTGCTCAGTGGGTGGTAGCAGTGACTGGGGCATAAAATCAATACATAGAGACCCACCTTTATGTATTGATTTTATTCCCTAGTCAGTCATAGGGCATGATGATGGTGCTGCAGAGATGCAGGGAGGGTGAAGCTGGAGACACACAGGCCAGGATGAGGCTTGACAGATGCTGGAGAGATGCAGGGGGGTGAGGCTGGAGAGATGCAGGTGAAGATGTCACTGGTGAGTCATGGTGGGAGGATGCTGGTGAGAGACAGGAAGATGGTGCTGAGAAGATGTACCGTTAGTATGGTGTTAGAGTGACGCAGGGGGATGACGCTGATGAGACATGGGGGGAACTTGAGTGTCACACTGGGAATGGCACAGGAGACATGCTGGAGAGATGTGCTGGAGAGATGCAGGTGGGATCGCGCTGTGGAAATGCAGGGGGGGTGACACTGGAGAGACACATGGGGATGATGCTGTAGAATGCAAAGGGGATGATGTTGGTGAGATGCAGGGGAGAATGACAGAGGTGGGTGACATTGGTGAGACATAGGAGTGGAGTTGGTGCGATGGAACTGGAGAGGTGCGGTGCAGGGAGGTGGCACAGGAGAGATGCAGGGGTGGTGATGCTGTAGAGATGCAGGAGGGATGGCATTGGGGAGGCATGGGAAAATGGTGTCTTCACCATCATAGCTCCTAAAGTTTGTAGGCACACAATCACTTTAAATGTTTCTATACTCAACAATGTGTGTGTATGTATAGTCATATTGAGGTTTTACTTTGCTCTTGCATTTCCCTTATTTCGGTTTCCAATGTGTATTAAGTACACAGAAAGAATTAAAAAAAATAGTTTTCAATGGGTGACATTTTTTTATTTGGGCACCATCAACCCTAGTTGAACCTCTGGTGTAACACCCTGTGTTAAATAATTAATTATTTTACAAAATACAGACGACCCACACACACACATATATATATATATATATATATATATATATATATTATAAAGTTTAAGTAATAATAACCTATGTGTGTTGAAATTTAATATATGATTGTGATTACGACAGGTTTATGAATACACGGTTATGGAAGGCAATAGTGATCCTAGACACCCTTGATATAATGAAAATGTATATGGGGTTGTTAAATCTATGAGTGAATGCAATTCTCCTATATGGTTACTCATGACACCACACGGCCATATAGGTAATTATGGTACCAAAGTTAGTAAGGATCCTGGAAGGTTCCACAAATGAAATGCGCTTGGTACAGAGGGGAGGGGCTTGTGGCAGGCTGAGGGGAAGGCTATAAATAGGAGAGAGCTAGTGTCAGTTGGCAGACTGGAGTTCCCCCTCATGAGCCCTCTGATCTATGGCCGCAGTGCTGCGCTGAGATAACCTAATGAAGGCGGCAGAAGCGGCTGAGAGGCTGGATTAGAGGAGCCAGTGAGAGCTAAGTAAGGCATAAAACCCCTGGTGAGGAGGGTACCTGCTGAGAGGAGAAGCAGCTGCATGTGGTCCCGGCAACGGTCCGGACGGTAGGCGGGAAGCGTAGGTGTGCCTGATAAGCAGTGGAAGCCCTTAGTCGGCTGAGAGGGGCGGGCTGCTGTGACACACCCCAGAGACTGAGAGGATCAGCTGGGCAGGAGGCGGGCTTTGTAGCAGTATCGCTTCACCAGCAATCAGTGAGCTTACCGGAGGTGATGAGCCCTTTTTGAAGCATTATCATTCCTATTATTATTGCTGACCCCAGCACACCCAGCACTTAGTATTCTCCTCAAACAGAGGGGCATATATTAGTTAAACCAAGTACTGTTAATATCAGAATTAATGAAGCCCTGAAGCCCAGTCTGCAATAATTTATACTTCAGTGAGGTAGAGAAATCACTTGTATTGGAGTAACATGAACCAGCAAACTACTGATATCTAAATAAATCACCCCTACTCTGGAAGTCAGTAAATGTGCATATGCATTTGTGTATCAACATAGTGCACCTATTACATTTCCTCTGAGACTTAATTTGGGGGAACAAAGCTCATAGTCCAAAGTGAGAGAAACACAGAGCAGTTGGCATACAGGAGGATTGCCTTCAATTTAAAGTATTATTGAGGAATGCCTTATTTAAATGCGTTGGAGGTATTTTTCTACAATAGGGAAGGAAGGTCAATTTATTAACCCATTGTCCGTGACTGTTCATCATCTAATCCAAAATATTATAGCACGTCAGGAACAGGAATTTTAAACAGCTAGCAAAGTCATAAACTATGTGAGTACTATCAGATTCAAAACTCTTCGGCCCTGATTCAGACCCGGACGCAAGTGGCCGTTCGTATGTTCGGCGTACATGCCGAAATATGTTAATTTAAGCGCTCACTCGTAATTTCGTACGCAGCTAAACTTCCTCCCCAAAGTCTCCCAACCCCTCCTCTAGCTAACGAGTGAGCCAAATAGCGAGCGTACATCCCCAATGTGGCTTGCAGGGAACGCTCGCACAAGTACAAACCGGAAGTGGGCCTGTCAGATTTCGATTACCTGCTCGTTCATTCTGCCTACCTACCTCAATCGTATCATGCCAGTCAATATATCAATTAGCTTAATTGCTCTTCACATGTTTTCCAAACGTTTTTTTTTCTTTTTCAATAAACTTAACTCTTGTCCGTGTTTTTGTTTACCCGCAGAATACGTACGGTTTAAACAATGGTTTTCTTTTTCCAAAATACATGTTTGATCCAATTATCAAATTGTTTTCCGTGTTTTTACCCACGCATATTTTACTGGTTTCATTTCTTTATTTAAATAGCTTACGCATGTCACTGCATCAAGCCTATCATAACTCACAATAGATTTTTTGGCCTGTAGAACACATGACTCATACACTAACCAATAGAATGTTTCCTGTTAATTTCCCAACTACATTAGCCAATCAAAAGTTTTTTCTGGTCTTTATTAAAACTGTTTTATTAAAAATACACCATTGCCATCATGAGAGCCTCTGCATACACCAAGCGGGAGCTTATTGTCCTGACAGAGGTGATGGACCGGCGTATCACCAGCCAGCCTCCCTCCATCAGCAATCGGGAGAAGCGTGCCGCCTATGCAGAGGTTCGCCGCCTGCGTTCCTTCGGCTCACGCCGACAGATCGGCCAGCTGGAGCGCAGGTGGTCCGACCTTCAACGGCGGGCGCCCCGCTTGCTGGCATGTTTTCGCCAGCGTATAGCGGAAAGTAAGTTATGTTTTGTTTGGTTTTCTTGTTTTTATTTGCGGCCCTATCTGCGTGTGCATGTTTTCCTGTTTGGCCTGTTTCTTTTTTTCACACATATCTGCGTGTGCATGTTTTCTTGTTTGGCCTGTTTCTTTTTTTCACACATATCTGCGTGTGCATGTTTTCCTTTTTGTTTGTTAACCAATTAGCGTTTAGAAAGGTGATGTTCAAAACTAACCTCAATTTGTTATCCATCATTTAGGGGCCGAGTGAAGACTACGGCGTCATCGCCTGCGAAGACGTCGCCCTCGTCCCCTCTCCCCAACTCAGAGCCAAACCTCCTCTCCCCAAAATTCCCAAAATTCCCCCTCCACCCCAGCCTGCCCAGACCCTGACGCCCCTCCCTCTTGGAGATTTCCCATCCATCCAAATTCCCCCTCCCCTCAACCCACCCCTCTCTTGACCACCCCATCATCACAGTCAGAAATCACCCCGCCGACCTCCTTAGGAAATTGTCCCACCTCCGAGGAGGACGATGGTGTGGTTCCTGGTCCAGGCGTCATTCTGAACGGTATGTTTCCCTTTTATCCTTTTTTTTTTTTTTTAATGTGTTGATGTAATCCTTTGTCTGTGCCTTTTCCTTTTTTTAGTATTTTAAAAGGTTGGTTATATATCTCTTTGTTTATAAATTTCTCAGATGATTTCCCCATACACATATCACACATGTCAAAACACTCATACTTGTATCTCTTGTTTACGGTAGCAAGAATGTGTTTTTTTTTTTTTTATTTATTTTTTTATTATTTTTGGGTTTTTTTTTTTTAGTTTTTGGTTTGAAAAATGAATTGGTGTTTTTTTGGACTTTGTAAAACAATTGTCACTTTTTGCTAAGTCGATTTTGCTTTTGAAGTTTTTTAGAATCATAAATTAAGGATTCATTTTAGTAAGCACCACAATTTTATAACCCACAGAGGACCAGTGGCATTTGGCGGAGCTAGCCGGGTGTGTCCAAATGTTGAGGGGGCATGTGATCGGCCTGCTGGTGGTCCTGGATAGAATGACGGGGATCCTGCGCACTAATTTTTTTATTATTTTTTTTTTCAAAATAATTTTAAACAATAAACATTTAAATTTGGCATACAGTCTCATTCCTTGTCTGAAAATCTTAGATTGTTTAAACTTACATAAGTAGACTATTGCAGCAAGTATTTGAAACTAATGTAACTAAGGTTGTGTAAAGCTGATTTTTTTAAGCAGGCACATGAAACACCTAACACTAACAATAGGTTTGTAGAGTTACTAGCATTTGTTTTTTTTTGTTTTGTAAATATTTTTTTAAACCTGCTTAGGCCGAGATTCTAAAACATACTGATTCTACATAATACCTTTTGGTGTTGGTTTTAACCCACAAAGCATAGTAAAATAATGAGCAATTTGACACATTACAGGATTAGCCATTAAGCAACTTTTCCTTGGGTGAACCAGCTTACACTTGCTTGTAATGTCGAAAAGAAATGATGTTTTTAAAATAACCAAAAATGTATTAAATATAAATAATAAACACAAAGTGTTGGGTCACAATCAATACACACAGTGATAACAAACTCAAAAATCCAGCCTACACCATAATAAAAAAGCAAAAAAACAATCAAGAACTGGTTGACGAATGAGCATGCCAACATGATTCCACAAATGTGGCGTTGCAAAATTGGGTCCAGAAGATATATCCAATGTGGTCACATGAAGTCATTTTTTGGGAGCAGGAAGTAGTCATCGTTTCATTCCAAAATATTTTGAAAAAAAAAACAAGATGGGAAATTAAAAACCGATTAATTTGATTTCAAAATAATAACCTTTCTACATTGTGTCAAATAACTTATTTTGTGTCAATAATTACCTAAAGAATCTGGCCACCACATCATCGCGTATGGCCCCCCCACATACTGACCTCCGACCAACCTCGGGGGGGCCATCCTCAGGCAAGGCATCCTCTGGCTGCATTGGGACACCACTCCTTATGGCGATGTTGTGAAATATCCCACACAGCACCACAATTTTCGAAACCATATCCGGCAAATACATGAGCTCGCCACCAGAGCGGTGGAGGCATCTGAATCGGCCTTTAAAAGGCCGATACAGTGCTCCACCACTTGCCTGGTGGCTGTAAGTGCATAATTAAAATCACTTTGTGGGCCTGGTGTGGGAGCCAAATAAGGAGTGAGCAGCCAGGGCATGCAAGGGTAGCCACTGTCTCCTGTGAAAAAGAAGTGACAACATCAGGATCACTGTGTATCAAGCTTTGCATTGGTATCTACTAAAGGTCTCCACTTACCCAGAAGCCATGCATCACCAGCTTGTAGGTTGTTTAATTTTTGCCAAATCCCTGATTGCCGGATGACGAATGAGTCATGTGCACTCCCGGGTAATTTTGCATTCAGGGACAGGATCTGGAGGGAGGCATCACATACCACCATTACATTCAGTGAGTGATAGTGTTTTCGGTTCCTAAAAATGGCCTCCAGCCGTGCTGGAGGCTGAAGTGGTATGTGAGTACCATCCACAACCCCTATGATGTGTGGGAAGCCAGCTATTTGGTAAAACTTGGCCTTGGCCACACTAAGGGAACCCATATCCAAAGGCATTTTAATAAAATGATGGAGGTGCTTGAAAAGGGCCTCCATCACTGCCCTCAGGATCCTTGAAAAGGAGGATTGGGAGATTCCCGCAACTATTCCCACCGTGGTTTGAAAGGATCCTGAGGCACAGAAATGTAACACCGCCATAAATTGCGCAAGTGGTGGTATTGCTGTAGGACTGTCAATTTGCCGCTCCAGATCACTCTCTATTAATGAGAGACTGTCTATGATGATTTGGGGCGGAAGACGGTATCGCCTTAACACCTCATCATCGGGCATTCCAAAAAGGGTGACACATGTTCTATATATCTGGGGCCTTGCACGCCTACGATGCCTACGCCTGGGACGAGATTGAGGTTGGTCGGCTTCCGGTAGCATGGCCACAATAATACGACCAACATCAACCTGAAATGGTAAGAATTGAAGTTAAGGTATGTTGCCCCCAAAAAAGACTGAAAAATACTTATCTTTACGATACAATCCAAAGATGCTTACATGCCGGGGTATTGTCATGATTTCCAAAACCTTCATTTCAACAGACCATAAAAAGGACAGATTTTGGGGTGTCCATTTTGTAAGCTTGATTTTTGAAAAGGCACAAAAATAAAGGGGGTAAACACACATTTCTACAAAGAGCAAACCGACATTGCGACGACTTCCACAATTTGGCCCCCAAAAAACAACCCAGATTGTGAACGCTAAATAGTTCGCATTTTAACAAGAGAAATCAAGCCTACAAAAGTGTGCTAAATAGTTCACATTTTAACAAGAGAAATCAAGCCTACAAAAGTGCGCTAAATAGTTCGCAGTTTTCACATCCCCAAAAACCCAGAAGAAATCAGTAATGTCCCCAAAAAATGCGAAAAACAAGTCATGAACATTTAACAAACAAGTTAAAATCCAAACTTACCAATACTCGATATAGAAGTCACAGAACAAAAAGGTCGTTGGGGCAGAGCCAAAATAAACCTACAAAAGAAAAAAAAAATATATATATTTTTGGACCAAAACCAAACAAAAAGGAGAGCCATATTTTACAAAAGGATGACGGGAAAAAACACCCAAAAAATACACCACAACTAAAAGAACCACACCAAAAAATGCGAACGGAAAGTTAAACCCAAAAAAACCGCCTCTAACAAATTCCAAAACACCTCCAAATACAACTCTCGCCAACAATCCACCCGACCAACGTAACCTCCAACAAACAACACCCGCCACCTCGACTCGAGTCGCCAAAAGCCATAAATAGTGTTTCTTTTCCCGCTCAAATTAAGGACGGTTCATAGGAACGCACAATCAATGATGCGGCCGAATAATAAGGACGCATGTATAAATACGTCACGACAAAAAACAAACGGTCTGGTGTAGTTCTTGTTTTGGCTTGAAAAATGGCTACAGACCTGCCAAACAATGGCCAAGAGGTGGCTGGTAAGTATTTCTCACATTTCAAATCAAGGCTTATTTAGAAGCAGAATATAGTGAAAGATTGACATCTAACTTAACAATAATTTAATGTAAATAGGTGTTGAGGATGACATGTAAGAGGCTGCTGGGCCCAGTATTCCGGCCAAAGCTGGCAAAAAGAAAAGGCAGCCACAATTCACAAGAAAGGAGATGGAGGTTTTGGTTCAGAAGTGTGTGGACATCCTGCCACAGGCAGACAGGAATATGGGTGTAAGCCAGAAGTTGAGAATGTGGGAGGAGATAGCCAGTGCTGTCAATAGGGTGGGTGATTATGTCCGTCTAGGCCGGGAAGTCAAACGCCGGTAAGTAAAAACTTGACCAACACAAATAAAAAGGGTCAAATAATGCAGGAATAATGCCTACTTTTTCACCCACAGATGGCAAGACTTCAAATATCGCCTGAAGCAAAAAATGGCTGACAGGGCTATGCATGCAAGGGGGACAGGTGGGGGTCCCACCCCTGTGTCATTGGAGTTTAATGATTTGGAAGAGCTGGCACAGGGGTGTGTGCAGGATGTGGAGGTGTTTGGCGTGTCCAACATGGATACGGACATGCCAGACTTTGCGGCTCCTCATGTTGTCCCAGGTAAATGTTGTGATGTAACCAACTCTGAAATGTTATTGTGACAATATGTAGATTGTAATGTTCCTCTTTTCTCTTTTTTCTCACAGAGACACAGGCGGATGAGTCTGCTCCAGAGGGGAGCCTTGGCCACAGAATTTCTGCTGGCTCTGCAGGGGAGGAACCAGTACATCCGGCGGAAGACCCTGCAGAAGCCAGTCCTGGGTAATCCCCCTTGCAGGCAGTGGCACTCCTCACAGAACTCAATTTTAAATCGGATTCCCATACGGAGATTCTGCAGAGGATGGACGCCAGTCTGCTACGGGTGGCTGAGGCCCTTGAGCAAAATGCTGCAGCCAACGTTACCATTGGTCAGGCCCTGGCTGAAAATACCAGGGCCAACATCCGAATCGCCAATGCCCTGGAGCAGCTCGTTCGCCAGCACATGGTGGAGCCGACCTCCCTTCCTGACGGAACATCTGGATCCTCCACCTCTGGCACAACAACAGCCATTCTTCCAAATGTGCCTAGCCCTGTGCCTAGTCCAGAGGCCACAACATCTGCCTCTGGACAGGCCAGCCAGAGGACATCCCGGACCCGGTCTGGCGCCCACCCTACCCCAGCCAAATGGGGAAAGAAACGATGACAGCACTGGCTACTTTTCCCACACTCCTTCTGTGCTTGCCCCATATTCCTTAAGGGCCAAAACTTCCCTCTACTTTCTTGTGAATTGTTTTTTTTTTGTTTTATTTTTGGTCCAAAATAGTTTTTTTTAAAAAGACAAATGTACAAAATATTAGTGGGTAACAATGACCCCAAACTTTTAAGGCAAAATGCACATGATTTGTTAAAAAATGTGTTGAGAAAATAATAAAAAAAAAATGTTCTCAACTGTATTGTGACATTATTTGAAAAATGGTTTATAGTTAATCCTGTACCACAAGGCGAAAACGAAATCTTAGCTTTAAAAAAAAAAAACCCCCAAAAAAGGGTTAAAAAAAAATGTTTCTTTAAGGAACACTTTGTTAAAAAAAAAAAAAAATCTCCAGCCCAATGCAAAAGGTTACAATACACACAAACATGATGACAATATTGTTACAATATCACAAAACACTGACAAAATTGTAAAAAACATTCCTTCAAAAAAACACTAATTGATTGTGTAATCCTGAAATTAGCAGCTGAGATTTTCAGCTGCGTACGGTTTTGTGCTATCCCAAAGAAGAAAAAAAAACACATTACAAGCTGGTTTGCAATCCAAAGTTGATTGTTTTTCTGAGAAGCCGTGGTAAATCGATGAAACATCGAGGAGGCCAGGACCACAGGACAAGGCCATCGCCATTGTGGTCGAGTAATCCAGACCCCAAGCTGTGCGAGCAGTTTGAACGGAAAGAGGATCAGTCAGTGACGTATGACTTGGTACGAACACATTTGACGTTCGCATGAGCTAATTTATGTTTGCCCAAAAAACGCCTCGCCACGCCTGCGTTTTCCCATCTCCACCCCCGTCAACGCCCCAAAACGGCCTGTTCTGTCAATCACATTTGACATGTCACTTCCTGCTCGCAATTTGCCGAACGAGTGAAAAAAAGCTCGCAAACTGCCGTACGCACATGCGCAGTGTTACACCGACGCATGCGCGGTTTCTCAACATCGGAACGCAACGAGAGTACTGCTGCTAATGAGTGGCTCTGAATGAGGGCCTTCAACCGTAGTTACCAGGAGAACCTACAGAGCCCTATAGTACAGTTTGCAGTCCAGGAGTATTTCCCAGCAAAATTTATATAGTTTTCTAAGTGACATATGTTAGTTGGTTACTTACATACCATCGGCAGTTCACCTTCAAAAGACTTTTAGTGTTGTGAACTCATTCAAATACCATCACACAGTGACATTATACAAGATACCCAAAAAAGGAAAAGGAACATATCTTCTGCTGAATGTCTTTTAATTAGATAACAGTATCTTTGTATTATTCTACAAAACCTGATTGCAGTGAAATACCAGTGTTAACATTGTATTCTCTATGTCGGTTTCACTATTGTATATTATTGTATGAGGTGTGTATACATTGTTATACTTAAAAGGAAAAAGAAAAAAAATATACTATCTGTGTATTGTTACTGTACTTACCTGTCTTTTCTGAAGCATTGCGGTATCCGAAGCAAACCCTGGAGGGAACAAATTCGAGAAGAGTATGAGTTACTAACATTGCTTGGGAGATATACAAACACATGTTGGTTTAGTATTTAGTACACTGCATTATCATTTGGGTTTTCCCAAGTAGACCCACACACATCATAAATACTTGGGTGGAGGCACTGATCAGAACTAGAGTCATATCATTTAATAGATGTTGTGTGGTTGGTAACCTAGTGTCCCTTTCACAAGGGGAAATAAAAGGGGGTTACACTGGCAAAGTAGCACTGCCTAGCATGGGGGTGAAAGGTGAAGGGTTAGGGAGGGATGAGTGCCAGGACCTTATAATACCTGGTAATAACTCTGCAATTCTTAGCCAATAAGCCTATTAAGTGTAGTACTAGTGCTGGGTTTTCTGTTCAGACTGCTTTCTCTACAGGTTGAAGACCCATGCTCTACAGGCTGCACTTCTGGCTGCTCTTCTACCCTGTCAGCACCCAACACTCCAGCTCCCAAACAGCTCCCACGAGACTCCACCCGGAGAAGGCTATGTCTCTGTGGGGAAGTCCATTCCTGATCCCATCTTTGCCTCTCACCCAATCCCAGCTTCAGACAGCTCCACAGTGGCTCTGAATGATCCCCAAAGAGAACAGCTCAGATCACCTTTCCTCATCACAGGAGCTCAGGTACCCCACCTTGGCATGTCTGACCATTTCTGCTGAATTCTCTTTTATACCCTTTTTACTTGTCTCTAGGCCTTTTCTGCAATTCTCATGCTCTCCCCTCCTATTGGGCTTGGTAAGGTGGCACGAGGAGCTTATAGTACTAGCTAGAAACTTCTCTCCCATCTCATGCTGGCTTTCATTGCCTATATGCAGCCAGATAGATTTTGGCTAAAAGTTCAATTATTTAAATAATATACTGACTATACTTAAATACATATCCTTAAAACTAAGACAATCTGGGTAAAATAGGTAATCACTCAATAGGAGGTACAAGTACAATACACCCATGTGGAGGGTTTCAAACATGGTAAAGTTAGATAATACTGGGTGGTTTTACTGTCAAAGATTGAAGAGCAATAAGCAAAAGTGGAAGAGTTATATGACAGGATTGTTAGCTCATCACTGATCTAAAAAGCCTAACAAATCTATAATAGATTTATCTAACATAAGATGGTAGGACTGATTGGGTTTGAGATTGTCCGTTGATCAGGTTGACAGACTTATTAAATTTCTTTTTAAATGGCCTAACATTTGAGTCTCAGCTACTTGTAGGAGTGTTAAAAGAGGATCTAAAATTGATTTCACACCATCAAAATCCTTAAAGCTTCTAGGCGGCCCCTGGCCACATCCATGGAGTACATCCCCTGTAAATTTACATTCCACTACAATGTGTGTGTTCAATTTGTAACTATTGCAAGTAACATTTAGCCTTGCTCTAGTGTATCCTGAATTGGTGTTGTGAGTGTGTGTTTCAGTACCAGTATAAGAATTCACAAATACAAAACATGCCAGATGCCTGTACAAACTACAAAACAAAATCCACCCAGCACACTGCAAAAGACGAGCAATAAGATTTGAATACTACATGATAATAGAAATACAGAGATCTTTGTTGCATATACAGTATTTGAAAAATACAGTATGTTTAAGCACCGGGCCATGTCAAGCGTCTCTGTACCGGTGTCCCTAATGCTACATGATAATAGCACATACATTAATATATCTAAGTTGAGAGCCAACTCATCTGGAGGTACACCAGTTAGTGTGCCTCTACACACTAACAATAAAGCAAAAATAATTCTTAGGGGTTCATTTATTAAAGCTTCTAAAACACAGAAGTAGTGATGTTGCCTATAGCAACCAATCAGATTCTAGCTGTCATTTCTCTATTGCATTATAGATACACAGAATCTGATTGGTTGCTATGGGCAACACCACCACTTGTCTGTTTTAGAAGCTTTAGTAAATATACCCATAAATGTCTTAGGGGTCTATTTACTAAGCAGTGTTAGGAGACAGAGTGAAAAGTGATAAGGTGCCAGCCAATCAGCTCCTAACTGCCATCTCACAGGCTGTGTTTAAAAAATGACAGTTGGGAGCTGATTGGCTGGCACCTTATCACTTTTCACTCTGTCTCCTAACACTGCTTAGTAAATAGACCCCTTAATGTTCTCAATTGACAAAAAGAACATGTTAACTAATTTTTAGACTGTTTTGATCTGCTTCGTATTTTACTGCAAACCAAGTTGAAAAGCACTGCAATATAATGGATAATGCATTAAATGTAATGTCATTTAAAGTACCCAGTAAAAGATTGTTTTGAAAAACAGCCATATTTCCAAACCATCCAGCTAAGAGAGCTACTGTACATCAGCACTGCAATCTGACAGTGATCCTCTTTTCTGAAAAATAAGGAGTTAATTATATTGCAGTCACAAAAAAATGTAAATAGATTGCTGGCCCTGAAAAAAAGCACTTGTATTTCCCTGCTGAGAAGGGATGAAGTAAAACAATTGGAGTTAATGAGTCTTTACACCATAGAATGCCATCTGTTGGCATTGCTCTACTTCTACTATCCAGAAAAAAACATCTGCTAAGTTTGGTACATATAGATAACAACCCATAGCTAAATAGCATATGCATGTAGTTAACTTGAAATGGCTTCAATGTGTTACAGTAAAAAAAAATATAAGGTTATGCAATATTATATTATGCGATAAAAAAAATATGAAGCAGCATAAAATATAGGAGGACACCAGATGTCTAAATTAGGATTAAAGATACAGTATATCCTTTGCAAATGCTTGTTACAAAATATATTCGTAGGAAATCTGTGTACATCTTTGTGGTCTAGCAGAGTTGTGTACACACCAGTGGATATATAAAGAATCCAGCCCCCCTCCCACCCCCCAGGTCCTACCCTAACCCAAACCCTCCCCCCAACCCCGCTAATTACCTTCAGGATTCTTGTGATCGGGAAGCCAGCGACGGGATTCTGACAGGTGTCGGCATCCCCTGCACCGCGATACTGAACGTATCCCTTCAGGAGCTAAAGGAAGGACAGCCGTCTTCCACTGTATAGCTCATACAGAGTGAAAGAAGATGGTACCATGCATGCACAGCTATAGTATTGGTGGCCATCTTGGCAGGGGAACTGAAGCATCCCTTGAGGAGCCATATTGTTGGAAACTGCGCAGCACTCCACTTCTAAAAATATTGATACTGCTATTAGATCTGATGATCGTACAAATCTACACATAATATTTATTTAATTTCTGGTTTATGAATTTATGGATTTCAGATAGTACAGACATATTGATGACTTGCTAGCACATGTGGCTTATCAAAGAATCTCAAACGTTTGGTAACACTGGTCAACAAAAATTTTGTCCTAAGGGATTTGATGGGTAAGCTTATTCATGCAGAATCTAAATAAACAAATAGATTTTTTACTATCAGGCTTAGCTTACATATTTCACAATGTTTATTTCTCTCATTTAGAAAAACCACAGGATAAAATGTTTTTATAAATTATTATTTTTTTAATATTAATAAGAATTTACAGAACTAATAATGTTGACAGGATAAATCTCATTAGAGCAGATCTAGAGGTCTTTGCAGCATTACTATGATTGCAGCTAGTTTACATCAAGTACTGTTGTTTTTATGTGAGTGGGATAGTTGAGACAAGCAAAGCCACTACATTCAGGATAGGCTAAAACGTACCTCAGTTGTTGCAGGTGAGAAAAATGTTGTGAACAAGTTGTACTTGTAGTATTCGGTTTTCCTGAAAACCGAACACACCTGAACTTTGGAGTTTCAATTCGAATCGAATCTCGGCTCAGATCACATTTGGAGTTAAAAGTAGAACCAAGTCCTGGCTCGGGTCTGCTGTAAGTTCAGAACTTGGATTTATAAACCAAATCTTATGTTTTGGATTGCATGTATACAGGTTCAAATTACATGAATCAAATCTGAACTAAAACACTTGAGGGTGGTTTTGTCAAAACCAAAATTATTACCTGTGATGGTGGTTTTGCCAAAACCAAAACCATAACACTGAGTTCGCTCACATATCTATTCACTTGTTTAACCTGTTAAAGTGTACCTTCTCTTGGGCTTATGAAAAACTTTGCTAAAGCAATGGATGAAATGCAAACTGTATTCACATAGCTTATATCAGGTGACTGTTTAGAGATGAGAGATTTGAAGGAGAATTGAATGAATTTGAGAAAGCTGCATGACAGAGGCACAAAGATTTTGGGAAACACAAGGCCAAAAAACTATAAACTAAAACTAAAATAGTGTGTGACCTTCTTATTGTCACGGGACTTAGCGATGGAGGCGTTCCCTGGACTGGTTCAGGAGTAGAGGGTGAAGCGGCATTGTGAACAAAGTGTGAGGGATGGATATAGGTCCTTCTCATAAGTGATTTCAGGAGGCCAACCAGGAAATACTAGAGACATAGGAGGACTGTGGGCGATGGAGTCCAAAGTAGGCTTGTCAACCACTGGTTCTAGCTGAACTCAGCATAGACTTGGATCGAAATAATAACAAAGATGGACTTGACGTGGACTGTGACGACTCTTTTTTACTGGATTCCAAGTCTCTGAGTGCCGCCTTTGTGGTTGGTGTGTGCGTGTGTGTATATATATATCACTGATTATTGATATTTTAATTAAAGGGGGCATGGATTATTGCTACTCCAATAAAAAGGTATCATTATTGAAATTATAATAATGTGGAATGACCACACCTACCAAACACTGGTCATGCCCCTTTACCTTGCCCCTGCCATTGTATTCCCCTGTGGGCCCTTTATGCCCCAGTCTGACACTGGGGGCAGACAGAGAGCAATGATACTGTATGAGTGAATATGTGCATTTATTTCAATGCATGCCATGCAGTACATCTACAACCAATTTGCATTCACCTTAGCATCAGGCCTTTGGTGCTTATCTAATTACCTGGTACTGATTTGGCATGTACCTGACCAATCTGGGTCCCTGCTGTATATTTGCTGTTCTGATCACAAAATTTCTGACCTACCTGCTTCTGACCATGTTTGTTTGCTTATGACTCTTACCTTCAGTGTGTTGTGCACATCTTGATGCATAACATGGAGCCACGAACGTCTGTGTATTCTTACTGTAGCCACAGTCAGCAACATAGCGCGCAGCCTGTGGTACAAACATATTGAGAAACTAAAAAAAATAAAATAAAAAAATAGAAGCAAGGAAGATCAAATACAAATATATATGGAAAATATCAGATTAGAAAAACATGGCCAATTTTAAATTAAATTATTTGCTTTAGTTGTGGTTTCAGAACTGCAACATTTACAGTACATCTCCTGAAGCATGTGTTCTAGAGTCTTTTGTAAACAAAATGTTTTACTGAAACCAAATTTTACACCATTGTAATGACATGAAACAAATTATGTAGCTTCATTTTATTCCCTTTTCCAACTACTTGAGAATGCCCCATTACAACGCAGTTATGCTAGGGTACACTCTGTTCTAGAGCATGTGCAGCATGAAAACACATAGGATATGCTCCGCAAACTGACATATGCCCAAATCAGCATCAGCCTACTCACAGTGTGTCCACCTTCACTCTTCAAACTACCAGCCGTGCGCTGACAATCAATTGGTCTCTTCCTAGAGCCCTGGATATGGGGTTTGAGTTAATGCATAGGCAGAAGGGTGGTGTGGTGGTTAGGTTTACTTTTTAATAAAGATGAGCGGATCCGGTTCTCAGAGAACTGGACCCACCCAAACTTTGCGTTATGAGCCGAGATCCGAGCACGGCTCGGGGGTTCCCACCTTACTCAGATTCCAAAATGATGCAAAACGTTATCCTCCCATTGTCGGATTCTCGTGGGTTTTGGATACGATAAAGGTACCTGGTCATCGGCGCCTTGTCACTCATGGCTCCACATGGCTGTGGAGAGAGTAGTGAACGGATGTGCTGTGTCCATCTAAGGGCTGCTGTATCTGTCCAGGGCAGGGGCTGCTGTGTCCATCCAGGGGTTTCTGTGTCCATCTAGGGCAGGAGCTGCTGTGTCCATCCAGGGGCTGCTGTGTCCATCCAGCAGCTGCTGTGTCCATCCAGGGCAGGGGCTGCTGTGTCCATCCAGGAGTTTCTGTGTCCATCCAGGGGCAGGGGCTGCTGTGTCCAACCAGGGGTTCTCTGTCCATCCAAGGGCGTCCAGTGTATATATATAATAAAGCTAATAATATAATTAATACTATACTAGTACTATACTGTACTATATTATTATTATTATTATTTATTTTTGACTGTGACACTGCTAATCAGACTGCAGTGTAATATTCATACACATATTGTTTAAGACACTGTAAATGGTAGCACAGTGTATTCATTAAAATTATTGTGACAAGTGTATTTGTAAAAAATATTGTGACACTGTTAGTGAAAATGTAGTGTATTTGTTAAAAATATTGTGACACTGTGAGTGGCAAACAGAGTGTTCATTAAAAATAATGTGACACTGTTAGTGGAAATGCAGTGTATTTGTTAAAAATATTGTGACACTGTAAGTGGAAATTGCAGCGTATTAGTAAAAAATATTGTGACACTGTTAGTGAAAATGCAGTGTATTCTTAAAAAATACTGTGACACTGTTAGTGGAAATGCAGTGTATTCATAAAAAATATTGTGACACTGTGAGTGGAAAACAGAGTGTTCATTAAAAATAATGTGACACTGTTAGTGAAATGCAGTGTATTCTTAAAAAATACTGTGACACTGTTAGTGGAAATGCAGTGTATTCATAAAAAATATTGTGACACTGTTAGTGGAAATGCACTGTATTCATTAAAAATATTGTGACACTGTAAGTGATGGTGCAGTGTGTTATTCTTTTATTATTCCTAAAAAATCCTGTGACACTGTAAGTGGTCACGCAGTGTGTTATTCTTTTCTTATTCATAAAAAAAATTTGTGACACTGTGTTATTCTTTTCTTATTCATAAAAAAAATTTGTGACACTGTAAGTGTTATTATTTTCTTATTCATAAAAAATCTTGTGACACTGTAAGTGGTAGTGCAGTGTGTTATTCTTTTCTTATTCATTAAAAATCTTGTGACACTGTAAGTGGTAGCGCAGTGTGTCATTCTTACTCATAAAAATTCTTGTGACACTGTAAGTGGTAGCACAGTGTAAAATTTTAAATTGGTACAAATTGATGTGTGTGCTGTACCCCACTTCATTTGTGTTTGTTGATATATAGTATGATCAGATGAGAGGAGAGCAGGAACCACATACTAGTGCTGGAGCTGCTGCCAGTGCCACCAGTCATGACGATACTAGTCCATCTAGAACATCTACTAAAGCCAATGCCCAAGGGCATACTGGGCTTAAGTCAGGGTATCTAAAATCAAGATCCAATATTTTACAGTGGTAAAGAAAAAAACATCAAAGGGAAAATGAGCTGCAGAAAGACATAAAATTGGCAATATGCCTTTCACCACACGAAGTGGCAAGGAAAGGCTAAGGCCATGGCCTTTATTTATGACTGGTGGTTCTGCCTTTTATGATGATATAAGTACAAGTGAACATGCTGACAGAAATCGAGGATGCTTCTGTGGAAGTGCACCAGGATGAGCAGGATATTTGTGTAGCTGATGCTAATAAGGATGTTGTTGATGAGGATGTTGTTTTTGTAATTCAGGCACCAGTGGAAGAAACAGTTGTTGCCCATGATAAGGAAAAGCCCATTGTCATGCCTGGGCATAAGACAAAAAAATCCACTTCTTATGTGTGGAATTATTTCTACCCAAATCCGGTCAACAATTGTCAAGCCATCTATACACTTTGTAAAGCCAGAGTTAGCAGAGGTAGGAACCTTAACCATCTAGGAATCTCCTCTCTGTTACGTCTTCTGCAGTGCAAAAAAGTTTTTTCTTAAATTCCGAAACTTTGCCTACAACAAGCAGTCCACCATCAGATAGCTCCCTTCTCTCTGCTAGATCCAAGCACCTGCCATCTTCACTACCAACACCTTCATTGTCAATATAAATCATGAAGCGATTGGTTTGTTTGGGCTCCCACAAACAAGCTACCAAATGGCAGCTGACATTTCTGGCAATGATCTCTATGAGCACAAACTGGCTTTACAGAGGCAAGATGTTGTCGCCGTCATCCTCCAATTCCTCACTCTCATCAGTGTGCACATCATCTTCACACAATATTAATTCGTCCCCACTGGAATCTACCATTACAGGTGCCTCTGTAATTTTTGGATGCAATTGGCATAGAGTTTATAGTTCATTTTGATGGACATAATCTTTTCCATACTTTGAGGAAGTAGCCTCCTATGCCAATCGCTGACAAGGTTCCTGGCTGTGCTGAAAACTCTTTCTGAGTACACACTGGAGGGTGGGCAATTCAAGTAAAGCAAAGCCAGTTTGTGCAAGGGCCTCCAAATTACCTTTTCTGACATGCCTATTTGGATATTGAAAAATTTAAAATAGTCCTCAACCATTCTTTGAATGGTGACCGTATCAGATGGAGATATGGTAGAGGTCTCATTAATTGTAGGCAATTCCTTTAGACCCAACCAGATGTCAAAACTTGGTTGTGTTGACATCACCAGTGGGTCTTTTGGGAAGGTTTAGTTTTTTTCCCAGCAGATGCACTTGCTGGAGAAATTGAAGGAGAAGCCATCGGTGCATCATGTGCCACTTGAGCTGACAATTTGCTTACCAACAGCTCTTTGCATCTCTTCAGATCTATGTCAATTGGGAAGAAAGACACAATCTATGACTTAAACCTTAAATCTAAAATCTTGAGTTTTCTCTGTTCAGCTTGTCCACATATCTGGGGTTATATGGACAATGGGCACAACGGCATTTTGGAGGCCATTAATTAAGTTTTGTGTCCCTGTACAGGTTGGGAATTGCTTTTCTAGTGAAGTGGAATCTAGCTGTCTAAAACCCACTGCATTATTGGTGGATATTGGATGCATATCTAGTACCAGCATAGATGTTATGGCATCAGTGATCCACTATGCAACTGGGTGACTGCTGTCATACTAGCTCCCCCTTGCAAAGGATTGTTTAATACTCAATTGTTTTTTAAAGTACAGTACTGCTAGTAGTATTACTGGTCCCCTTCTGGGATGAAAATCCACTCCCAGCAGGAGCAGCAGCAGGCATAGCGCTCAAGGATTCTTCCTGGGCAAGGACTGATGTAAAAGATTTAAATATATTTAGAAAATGCCTCCCTTCCTCCCTCATAAATTTGCTTTGAATCAAAAAATTCTATTAAATTTACTACTAATCAAATTTTCCATCCCCTGCCTTCAACTACATACATACTACAATTCCCTCAGGCCTCTTGAATAATAAAAACATTTGTTTCCTGATGTGCCATGTTGGAAGTTGAACTGCCACATGTTTGTGCCACCCACTGCTGCCACTTAGCTTAGTCAGCCAGCTAGCTTTGTGCAAATTTTGGGCCTAAACCAGATGAAAACAATATTGTGAGCTGTGAGGTTGATCAAAATAGACTGGAAACAAGTGGAAATTAATGTTATTGAGGTTAATAACACTGTAGGAACAAAAAAAGCCCAAGTTATGAGATTTTAGCAGTTTTTATCAATTCTTGAAAAAAAAATACAGATCTGAAACCAAAAACACAAAAGGGCGGTTTTGGTAAAACCAATCCAGATCCAAAACACGAAGGAGGTACAGATCCAAAACCAAAACACGGGGGTCAGCACACATCCCAACATTCTAACAGCACCAAGGTAAAGAGATCAATTCCCAACTGAGCCTCTATCTATGTGGAGTTTGCATGCTCTTCCGTGTTTCCTCGCTGTGCTCTTGTTTCCTCCCACACTTTAATAAAATATTGTTAGGTGAATTGGCTTCTGACATAAAATAAGTCACCCTAGTGTGTAGGTATGTCAATGTGGTGGGGGATATAGATTTCAAGCTCCACTGTGACAGGGGCTGATGTGACTGACTAACAACAGTAACATACAATAAGCAGGTTTTTTTTGTAATCCTAATAGCAAATGCCAATTTTGCAACAAAATAATTGGTTAAAAACATGGATTGTTTAAGATTAGACAATGTATTTAACCAATTATTTTGTTGCAAAATAGGCATTTGTTATTAGAATTACAAAAAATAAATGCAAATCTTTAATACATCAGATACAGCTCTCCACCTTGAGTATGATTAAAAAACACACAAACAAACATAATATATGCAAGAGCAACAAAGAAACGCACCTATGAGTGTCAGTGTCAGCGTTGCATTCACATTCTGCAAATCACGAGTGGTTAGCTAATCCTTTGAAGTGCCATTCATTTTACTGGATCCATTCATTTCAATGACAGTAACTACATGTAATTTTTCAGCAGGAACAAGCAGGAACTCAGGGCCTGATTCAGAGCCGGACGCTATTTGCGCTCGCTCGTTCAGAAAAAGGGGCCGGATATTTAAATTGAGCGCTCGCTCTTTGCGGTCTGTTGACGCCTCTATGTCTGAGCGAGCGAACGAAACATGCGCTCGCTATTTTATAAAGACGCCCCCTGGCCGCTCGCATTCTACGTCATCTCCGCTATTTATTTGATTAATCGAGTACATCGAAAGGCGTCTGAACTGCTCGCAGTGCTTGTGGTAGGATTTTCCTACCGCAATCATGCGAACAGTTCAGGCTAAGAAACAACCAAGTGACGTGGTCGATGACACTGCTTTGTTAATTATGCACACCCTTAAAACGCCCGTTTTGACCTTTAAGCACGCCTGCGTTCGGATCTCCACTCCCCGTTTTCAAGCACCTTCCCCTGTTACCACCCACAAACGCCTCATCCTGTCACTCAAATTAGCAGGCACTCGCTATTTTGCGAGCGCTCGATTTCCGACCGCAATGACTGGTTGGCGCATGCGCATTATGACCCATATGCATGCGCAGATGTGCGAACATCGCTCGGAGCGAACGAGCGGCCGCTTACGAGCGGCTCTGAATCAGGCCCTCAGTTCCTGCACCTCTGAAACTAAGATGTAATATCTTGGGCCAAAATGTATTTTCCATAAGACTAAATTTGTTTTAAAGTCCCTTTTGAGTGCCTGCTTTTTTAAATATATTATATATACATATATATATAGTATCTAAGTGTGTATATATACAAATACCACACACAAAAAAGAACGTGGAATGAGGGCACTCACCAAAAAATAGATCAGCTTATTTTTAATCAGAGCATCAAATTAGTAGTTCATAGGTGCTACAAAATACCGACGTTTCGGTCCAGACAAGGGCCATTCTCAAGGTGCAGCAATCCAAAAATCACCAATACATCCTGGGTCTACTGAAGTCACAGACTAACTAAGCACATCGGATAGTACATAGTGCAGTCTCCCAGGGCCCTGTTATATAGCCAACACACTCATAACTGGTAGGCAATCAGTAATCAAGCCAATAAGTAACCAGCCACTTACCAGCATGTTAATTATCAAAACAACAGCCAAGACCATGAAGTACGGAGGGCATAAGGAACCAATCAGGTTATCCACCGTCCATCCCGCACAGTGTCAACCCTCCGGCGCAACACACTGACACACCATCGCTGGTGCGCTCAGCGTGACACGCTCCAAACGTCCAGCAGTGACGCGCGCTACACCATGTGGTTCGCACACGGCTGCGCGCACACGCCGGACGCATAACCAAGGCAACAGGGCTTCAAGGTGATAGGCTGGTAGGTGCTAGGGCTGATGAATCATAAATAAACACAAAATATAGCGCATATAAGGTGCGTGTTGTACAAACAGGGACCCTGAGATATACTGCATGGAAGAATAATGTACATTAGTGTATAAACAATATGTAGTGACCAAAGTCACTAGGCAGCCAATCATAAAAATAACGCTACGCAAGAATAGCAGCAGAAATATAAACATATCACAATGGAAAATATAATAAAAAAAGAAGAAAGAAGGAGAAAACTAAACGATAAATGTGTACGATAATGCAGGATAAACAAACCAATATGCAGAATATGGGAAACATCAGAGAAAACAATTTTAAGGTAAAAACACAGACAGATGGTTGATCTCATTTAAACCCCTTGGTGCCACAGTATCGAGCTTACCGTTTTGGCACGCCTGCGTTCGGATCTCCACTCCCCGTTTTCAAGCACCTTCCCCTGTTACCACCCACAAACGCCTCATCCTTTCACTCAAATTAGCAGGCACTCGCTATTTTGCGAGCGCTCGATTTCCGACCGCAATGACTGGTTGGCGCATGCGCATTACGACCCATACGCATGCGCAGATGTGCGAACATCGCTCAGAGCGAACGAGCGGCCGCTTACGAGCGGCTCTGAATCAGGCCCTCAGTTCCTGCACCTCTGAAACTAAGATGTAATATCTTGGGCCAAAATGTATTTTCCATAAGACTAAATTTGTTTTAAAGTCCCTTTTGAGTGCCTGCTTTTTTAAATACTATATATATATATATATGTATATATAATATATCTAAGTGTATATATATATATATATATAATTGTTTTTCTATAGTTTCACCCCAGTAGCTCCCCAACAGTTCCTGAACCTATTTTTCCAGATAAACAGCCTGTTAACATGTATGTTGTAAACCTTATTGAAGCTAATAGGACAATACATAGAATTAGCAAATCTCTATTATGGTGCATACACACGATCAGATTTTTTCTTCAGATATGGACGATAACGATTTAAAAATCGTTCAGTCGTTCATATCTGAAGGAAAATCGTTCATATCTGACATGCCTGAACGATGGACGATCAACGATGCGTGTTCCCGTTTGTCAGATAACGATATCTGACATCTGATGGGTTTGCAGTCAGACTTGGACGATTCCATTCATTTTAATGCAGTCAAAAATCGTTCAATCGTTCAAATCGTTCAAATCGTTCAGATCGTTTAATCGTTCAATCGTTCATCTGACAAATCTGACAAGTCTGACAAATCTGACCGTGTGTACGCTCCATAACTCTTCATACTATCATGACCAAATAAATTATTTTTGATATTATGCTATGGACTGTAAGTGCTCACCACAATTATTGTGTTGACAGAATATAATTCAGGGTCAGTGGGATTCAAGGTCAAATGTATTAATACATAATTAATGTATACTTTATTTAAAATGAAAGCTTACACTTTTAGTAAATAAATAATCTTCAACCATCCCCAAAACTAGACAGCCCAGGTTGGATCTTTCTGGTCAGCACCACACTGTTTTCTTATAGGGCCCATTATTCCAGAAAGGTAAATAAAATATACAGACATATTGTAAAGTTAAGTTTAATTGAATACATCCCTCTTTAAACATTTGCTCACCACATAATTATAAAATAACATGTATATTTGCTCCAGATCGATTGGCTTCCAATGGGAAAATCTTCTACTTTGTAAACCAGCTACCTCAACGTCATAAAAGCCAACACAACTGCTTGTTATGAATGCCTGCTGCTGAATATCTAGAGTAACTAAAAGACATTTCCATTTCAGCCAATAATAAGCATTTTCTGACTCTGGCTGCTCTTGTGATTGGCTAGTGGCTAAGCAAGTGGGAGGTGGGGGGGAGAATAATAATCACCCCCAAAACACTTCCCTCCTGCCCACTAATGCCACTCAGCGACAGCAGCCTCCCTCCCCAGCCCAGCATACCAAGTTGTGTGCTGGACTGGGGCGGGTCCAAGTAGACTGCTGATTGCCCTTATCACCCCCCCACACCGATTCACCACTACTGTCACCATTATCAGTGACTTCATACTTAATTTATTTGATACATTATACATGCACACTTACAAGACTCTTAAAGGAATAGTTTATCTTCAAATATTAATATTTTATGCATAAATGTTTATTGCCACATATTGCAAAAAGTAGTATAAAGTATGTATGTGTCACCGGATATAATTGTGGGGTTGGGTATGATATACCAATGTGTAGAATGCTGGCTGTCAATACACTGACAGTGGCATCCCGATGGCTATAATCCCGACAGGGAAACAGTAAGTAGTGTTTCCATATCCTATTTACCCCCTAACCATAATCCTCCTTTCCTTCACCCTAACAACCCTCCCTACCCCACACTGTAACCCACCCAGTAAGTGCCTAAACCTAACCCTCCCCGCTTAGTGCCTAACTCTAACCCTCAACCCTTAGTGCCTAACCCTAACCTCCCTCCCGGTGGTGCCTAACCCTATTCCCCCCTGTCTGGAGCCTAACCCTAACCTCCCCCCTGCCATAGCCTAAGCCTAAGTCCCCCCGGGGTGTCTAAACCTAACTCTCTCCCCTGCAGCTAACAGCTATTTGGCCCTTCTGTACTTACGATCAGGATGCCAGCTGTTAATATTCCTGCATTGGCATCTCCAGCCATGTCAAGATTCCATCGCTGGTCTTCCCATTCTGATCGGGTTTCCAGCGCCGAAATATCAGCAGTTGGCATCTCGGCTGTTGGTCAATTGACCACATTCTGTCATTGTGAGGTCTGGCTGTATGCATTACCATCTACAGTGGTACACAGTCTTCACTAACTTTCCTGAGTGCCTGTATGCAGGGAGAGGGAAATTAGGGAAGGTACTGGTTGCTCCAGAGGCACATCAGAACCATCATGCTGAACTGAATTTCCCCTTTGCATATTGCTACCATACTGTTAGGATCTGCAGCAGCGGATCATCTTAGTGCCGTAGTTGCAACTGAGACATTGCATCATGTCTTGATCCATATTCCGGCTGTTGCAGGCAGCTGGAATCTTGTCTTGTCTGTGTGCAGCTCATTGCTGCATTCCTGCCTGTCTGTCTGTGTGCAGAGCTCAGCTGCATACTAGCTTGTCATTAGAGAAGGCTCCCTGCAGGGATTGCTCTGATTGGTCCCTGCTCCTGATAAGTTACAGCCATCCCTACACTTCGTGCTGGTGATATTGTCTGACATCCAGAGTATGTTTGTCCTGTGCTCAGAAGCCTGAGTTCCCGCTGGTCTTACCTGGTTCTGCAGTTTCTGTGTCCAATGCCTGTCTGCCTGACCTGTATTCACCTGTGTGTTATCTGCTCATATTCTTGCTGTTTAGACTTCCTGGAGCAGTGACTCTTGCAGCTGCAGCCTACTTCTCCACTGCCTGCTGCATTTCCATACCACAGCCCAGTCTAGGCATATCAGTCTGTTTGCAGCCGATTCATGCTTGCAGTGTTCTCAACCTCACTGTCTCCAACCTGCATTCCTGTCGCGCCTGAGTTCACCTGTCTGCCATGTTGTTCCTGTCGCACCCCAGCCCTCAATACCACATCATCTTGTTCCTGTCTCACCTCAGCCCTCAGGGCCACTTTGTCTTGTTCCTGTCACCTCATTCCTGTTCCAGTCACACCTTGGCCTTCAAAGCCGCACCTCGGCCCTCAAGGCCCCATTGTGTTGTTCCAGTCGCCCTTCGACCCTCAAGGCCGCTCCGTCTTGTGCCTGTCACCTTAGTCCTGTTCCAGTTGCACCTCGGCCCTCAAGGCTGCACCTCGGCACTCAAGACCGCATTGTGTTGTTCAAGTCACACCTCGGTCCTCAAGGCCGCTGTCTTGTTTCTGTCACCACCGTCCTGTTCCAGTCGCACCTTGGCCCTCAAGGCCGCACCTCGGCCCTGAAGGCCTCATCATTTTTTTCCAGTCACACCTCAGCCCACAAGGCCACTCCCTCTTGTTCTTGTCACCCCCGTCCTATTTTAGTTGCACCTCGGCCCTCAAGGCCGCTCCTTGTTGTTCTTGTTGCACTTCGGCTCACAAGGCATCACCTTGAACTTTATCTGTTCCTTTAGCTTGTGGTCCTACCACATTATTGTGCATTGCCTGTCAAGTTCTTGTTTATATATTGTCTGTCTAGTCCTTGTCTGTATCTTGTCTTTCAAGTCCTTGCATGTATCTTGCCTGTCTAGTTCATGTCTGAAACACTGAAATTTCACAGTACTGGTTGCTTCTGCCTTGCAGCTAATACATTTTCTAACCACTCCTTGTTGGCGACTTAGCTGCACCATAGTCCCGAGATGTACCTTAGACCATAATCATCTGCCGCTTGTGTACTGTATTCATATACCTATCCTAGTACCATTCTCCTGCAGCCTCACTCCAGCAAGTCCTAGTTGTGGAAGGACTGCCATGCCTCAATCTAACCTTTGCCTTGGTCAGCAGTCCTGTGGTCTCTCTCAATCATGCGAGAACCATAACACATACCTAATCAGATACCCAGCATAGGCAACAGTATCTCCCAGTGAATGGTTTACCGCAGGCCTAGCCAACATGTGACTCTCCAGCTGTTGTGAAGCTAGCATTTCCTAATAGCAAACTGGAGCAGGGCACGCTGGGACTTGTAGTTTCACAGCAGCTGAAAAGCCACAGATTGGCCGGGCCTGGTTTACTGCATTCAATTTGAAATTCATGGCCATACTGTATTTACACCAATAGATGTACTAATATATGACATTCTTAATATTATTTAATAATATATGTCAATGTTAAAATCGAAAATGAACAGCTTGTGCCCTGAAATTACCTCAGCAAATTAATTTTGTAGCTAACTTATGCAACATATTAAAACTGTAAAATGTGTTCTATATTATTAGAGATAGATAACCATTTATAGCCTGTTCTACACAGCCCTCCATTTCCTGTGACATAGTAAATCTATACAATTATCCTTCCCCGATCAAGGAAGTCAGCATTTCTACAGTGTATTTTATACCTCTGTGGAAAAATAAAGTTCAGTGGGATCTTCCGTCAATGGAGAAAATGTTTATCTGTAAAGTAAAGTTCAAAGAAAATGAAAAAAAGAAAAAGCCTAGGCTGTTCTCCCTGGTCACTAGTAATGAGTTTATATTGATCGAGCACAAGTTTGATTTTGTCATCTAAGTCTATGACGGAATCCATTATCTCTGAATATTGATCAAAAGCACTTGGAGAGAAAAGTGAAACAATTCGCTTATATTTAGTCCTGGAACATCTCCAAACATATTTGCAAGCCATTATGTTCCGTGCAAGGTACACAAAATTAGGGTCATTATCAGCTTTTCTTCAGAATTAATTAAGTTTGCATTGAATTCTTGGTAGTAATATCACTATTTATTCTTCACTGGCTGTTTGCATCGAAATTTATGCCTAATGGGTTTCAAAACACTGCAGAGTCCAGAACATAACTTATTTTTTGGATATAACATCAATATAACATGGGCTGTTAGGTTAACAATACTACGGGAACTGAATAATTTTTCCTTTTTACGCTTTACTTTCCAAAAACTTGTCTTTCTTCTGCTGGAGAGAAGGATTTTTTTCTGTTTGATTTAGTTTGCTGGAAGTGCTTAAACTGAGCTGGTTCCATTTCAGTTGCCAGGACTGTCTACAGAGATTAGTTAAAGCAACTTTTAATTATAGGCTTCAGATGGAGAAAATCTCATGATCAACAATTTTTTAAACTGTCAAATCCTTGCCCGTTAGATCCAAATATGAAAAATTAATGGTCTTTAAGAGCCATAGAAGTTGTGTCACTTAGTAAATTAACACTAACTTTTGCCTCTTGTATTATTTCTCGCTCATTTTACTGACAGTGGGGTCAACAGAATACTGGTAATTGCTTTTAAAATATAGACTGAGATCATAATTATAGCAATATAATCCATATGAACAAAGTGTTACATTATAGTTATATTCCAGTATTCCATGCACTGTTGACAGGTACCCCAGTAGGTATCCCAAAGTTTTACCCTGACTATGGTCAGAGCCAGTAACTGTATCACCCTGACTGGTACTACACTAGTGTTAGGACTGTGATTGTGCAGATCCCAAAGTCTTTATGTAGTGAGAGCAAAGTCTAATATAATACTTACACTGAATATTCTGTCACTGTTCCTGTTATACCATACACCTCTGTTTACTGCCACCACCCACAGGAAATAAAGGGGCCACAGGTCCCCTAAATCTATCACAATTGCACAGGCTTGGTGGCACAAACTACCACACAGTTATTTTGTCTCCCCCTCCTTCTAGCAACCAATAATAGTTATAGCATAAAACCTTTAGCGATTTAATAGCTTCCTCAAAGACTGGGTTCAGAAGCATATGTGAAAATAGACTAATAAAGGAACACACTAAAGGGAGTAAAATGATTAGCTACATAAATTATATAAGAAAAAGAGCTACAAATTACATAGACAAACATGTTGCAATTACAAAATAAAAAGGAGAAACAAACACAGAATTTACATATGCCTTATTCTGGCAGGGGGGCATGGTGGGAAAATGCAAGTCCTGGCTTCAACTTGGAATTTATCACCCAAGTCTAACCGAGAACAAATGGCTCCCATACAGTTTATTACCTGTCCTCCCTCCCATAGTGAGGTCATGACCAAGTCCCTGATGACTGGCTGATCAGTTAATTAACCCAGGAACTATACCAGGACTGGCCACAAAACTACCTCATGTCTGCCAAATCATACATCCTAGTGACTCCCAAATCACATCAGACCAGTGTACAGACATCTGGTATATTCCTATAATTCTGATAGCTCCTAGATATTATAGAATAATAAATGAAAGTAAAACATAGATAATATATGGTGAAGCTTTGAGTTTGCTTATAGTCTGAATACCTTTTTAGTCAGATGGCGAGTGCTTGCCCCAGCTGTGTTTGGAGCCAGCTTCACATCTCCAAGTAATCCTTATGCAAACATAAACAAAAAGCTATATTATAATCTCTTGTAAGGTAATAGAATGACATCATAAAGCTGGGTACACACTGACAGATATATTGCCCGATCAATTGATCGGCCAATATATTGGGTGCCCATCGGCCAGTGTGTACCAGTGATATGTCTGTGAACGATGTTGTTCACAGATATATCGCATCGGCTGTGCTTCACAGCCAGTGGATTGATATATCTGCAGACATAATTCTCAATTTTCAAGTGTGTATGGGCGATTAGCGGACCAACTTTACAAATGCAGCTGCGGGGAGGGGGACGGACCCACCCCCAGGTAGATGATGGTCGTTCATTGTATATGAATGACCATAATCTACAGATATATCTGCAGATAACTTGATCTGCAGATATATCTGCTAGGTATGTACCCACCTTTAGGGATGTACTTTAATTAAAACTACACAGGACCACCTCAGACTTCACTGAGTGATTAACATGTTAATGATCTGTATGGGCAGAATAATATCCTAACATCAAAAAGCATAACTCACAATATGCCCTAATATTTAGTCTCTACAGATGACATGGGTGTTTATTTAATCATTTTGTACAATGTGCACACATATTGTAACTTTCACAACTCAGTTTGAAAAGTCACAGTTATAATCTGATTGCCAAAGGATACAACACAATTGTGCAGAATGTACAATGTTGTTTAATAAAGTTTTGTGTGCTAAAGTCAAATTTGTAAAGATCGATAATGACAATGTTTTTCTCTTATCCTATCTAAGGGTGCCACACATAACCCAAGGCTAAAGTAGTAGTAGTTAGCACTAGGCTAGAGGCATATTTTACCCTGCCTCCCCATCACACCAGGAATGGACAAATATGTACAGCAATTTTGGAATAGGCTGAGGGCTATTTTCTTATTATATAAATATTTTTATAGAAGCTGTAGTAATAGACTAAAGGTTTTCAGGGTTTCCATGGGAGATGTCTGTTTCTAAGCAGTTTTATAACTGTAAACAGGGTCGGACTGTTCTGATGGGTGGCTGGGTAAATCCCGGGTGGGCCCCCCTGCTTTGGAGCTCCACCCACTACAAATGGGGGTGGGACCAATGCAAGGGCAGGCTGGTCAGTGGTCTGCTGGCATTCAACTGTTGCTCCGGCTGATGCTTAAAATCTCCCTTGCTCTGAATCCTTTGCACATGTCACGTTAGGGGTGATGTGCTACAATGAGAGCAACTGCAGTGCTCTGCCTAAGGTAAGCCCGACATCATACTGCTTCCTGGTGGCTGGTACCTTCCCAAGGACCAGCCACCGTATCGTAGTGCCCACACGGATCAACCCTGACCTTATCTATCTTTCTCTCCACCTCCTGTCATCTACATTTCAGCCTGGCCCCATAGGAGGAAAACAGGAAATGGCTGCAACCTGGTGTCTACCGCAGTACACTGAACTCAGAAGAACTTCCAGAGGCTGCAAAGCTGAAGGCAAGTAACAAGCAGTGATGAACGGTCAGGTGAGGCAGAGCCTTTCCTGTCATACTTCTGTATACTCCACAATTTTTACTATAAAAATTATAAGAAAAATGTAAAGAAAATATTATAAATATCTTCTTTGTATTATTCTAATTATTTTTATAGTTCAAACTCTGGAGTAAAAAGTGTATGGCAGATGAGGTACTGCCTCCCCTGTCTAACTTTTCCGAACATCCCTGATCAAAACACACCAAATTTCCAGTACTATATACTGCTGCTCCTTTATATAATGCCCACATGAACCCTAAGGTACATATATGTATCTATAAATCTGGCTCTGATACTAGCCAGTGCTTCCCCAGCCATTTACCTCACCCCACATCACTGGTAACAAGGGGCATCATCGTTGTGACACAAGGCAACCACCTAACACCGGCGAGGACATGGTCTTACTGCAGCCTGCTCTGCATACAACACCCAGCCAATGGCAATCTGTTACCCGAAACATCCAACCCTGATCTCCTGGAGCACACAGGTAGCTTTGCAATTGAGATCTTTGCAATAATGCAAATGCATCAGGAGGTGTATGACACCCCCTGCTGCATTTGCTATCTCAGGGCTAAGACGAAGGTCGCAGGTTGGGATCACTATTGCGACCATTGGTGGATGATGCAAGTCCTCCGGCCAGCTGAGTAAGCTTCAGCTTACTCAGGCTGGCCAGCTTGCGAGCGTCCACAAAGTCTCTGGACTGGCCACTCCCGGAAAATGGAGCAGGCATGCCCCTGTTTCCGGAAATGTTGCCCACCCCCGCACCTTAGATGCCTCTGCCTGTCAGGCAGAGGCATTCAAGGACTTCAGTGCGATTGAATCTGCACACTTGCAGAATGGTTCCTGCACCCGTGCAGATTCCGGATAATTTGGAATCTGCGTTCAGCAGTGCACGCTGAATCAATCCCACTGTTCTATAAGAACTATTACTTCAGTATGACTCCATTAGTCACCATCTCATGTCTAACACATCTAACTGTATTATTGTTACTGCCTACCATAATGGCTAACCAGCCCCAGACTTGTCAGCCTTCCTTGGTACCTAAAATTACGGGGAACAAAACGAGTAGGGTTCCACCGTAAATTAGGTAACAGCACCAAGCTGCAAGTCCAGTCCTACGCAATTTTTTTCCCACAGCACAGACGGTGTAATGGTTAGCATTACTGCCTCACAGCACTGAGGTCGTGGGATCGATTCCAATGCCCTAACTGTGCGGAGTTTGTATATTCTCCCTGTGCATGCGTGGGTTTCCTCCGGGTGCTCCAGTTTCCTCCCACACTCCAAAAATATACTGGTAGGTTAGTTGGCTCCTACCAAAAAAATTAACCCTAGTTTGTATGTGTGTGCATGTACATGTGATAGGGAATATAGATTGTAAGCTCCACTGGGGCAGGGACTGATATGAGTGGCCAAAAATTCTCTGTAAAGTGCTGCGGAATATGTGTGCATTATATAAATAACTGGTAATAAATAAATAAAATCTAGCAGCAGCTAAGTATGTGTGAGTCTGTATGTATGTATGTAATAAAACTTTATTTTCACGGTGTGTGTGTCTTGTGTTTTTTTACACATTTCAATACAGGTGAACTACGCTGATACTTGTGGTTTGCCAAGTACCAGCCATGCGGGGGAGGCTTACTGGGACCTGCAGTTCTACTGTAAAGACAATGTGAAAACTTCTCTATTATTACACTACACCTACACTATCAACCCGCCACCCACCGTCCAGGGGTGGCGAGGAGAGCCCCGGGCTATCAGCCTAGGCCAGGGGTGCCCTGGAGAGGGTGAGCCCTTTATTGGGGGGGTCCCTAACTCCCCATCCCTGGCCCGGGCTGACTAGAGGTGAGGGCTGATGCTGCGGCTGGGGGGGCCAGGTGAAAGGGCTCCCCTGGATGTGGCATCAGTCCCCCACTAGAAAGAGTCCGGAGCTGGTTTTAAAGATAAGGGGAACATCATACAATTTTTTTCACCCTATATTTAAAATCTGGCCTGGCCCTGGTGCCTGGTGCTGGTTCTTAAATTACTGTGGGACCCTACTCATTTTGTTCCCCATAATATTAAGAACCAAGACTGGCTGGCAAGTCCGGGGCTGGTTATGCTTAAGGAGGGGACCCTACGTAATTTTCTGTAATAACATTTAACCCGTTTTTTACAGGTCTTAACACACAAGCAGCCAGCACATATCTCACTGATATGTGCAAGCTGCTAGCTCGGGAGAGAAAACACTGCAATCTCGGGTGAGTAATCTCATCTTCACTTGCAACTCAGGGGAGATATCTCGATCTGCTTCACCATGGGCAAACTCACTTTCAGCTAAACTCACTTCTTAGTAAGTTTGTGAGATGAAAAACGGGAAAATCACCCGAAATTCGTCGATGCAATTCTAGATTAAAAAGAACTGAACTCGACTATTCTCGATTCTTAGTAATTTACTGCCAAGTCTGGTGTATAAAGTGAAAAATAAGGTGCTATTAATCGACATTTCGGGATCCAGTGTCCTGAGGAAGAGGATCGGACCCCAAAATGTCGATTAAAAGCACCTTATTTTTCACTTTGGAGACCAGACTTGGAGTGCCACCTTCTTTTCACTGAATTTATATATATATATATATATATATATATATATATATATATAATACAGTGCTGCAACCTTAAAGTCAATATGTGTCTCTTTATAGAAGATACTTATTGAAGGATAGGCTTCAAATACACTCCATGTGTTCAGTTGGCAGCTTTTTGTTCTTTTGGAGACTGTCGTGAAGTCTCAGTAGGGTGATGAATACTAAGGAGGGTGAGAAACAAGCACTCTATAGTGTAGTAGATTTTAACACCTTGCTACATATTGTAAATATCATGCATACCGCAAATTGAGAAAATACAGGCTTATCAAAATGTGGAACCCTTGGAACTTTGGAACCCTTGGAAAACGTCCCTCCTGAACCAAAAGCGAGGGGACTTACCAAGATTTACCAAACTTCTTAACAAAGGTGAATCACTCTTCATAAGACACAGATGGGCTCCGTGGTGAGGATGGTCTTCTGTAACCATGTGTTGGCTGCTTTACCTGTGCCATAAATATATATATAAATATAAATACTGTACATATATATTCGGTTACAGTAACTGGCCCCAAAAGGGTTAAATGAAGCATTTGGTCTTCAATGCTTCCTCTAACTAATGCCTGTAATTTCAGTGCTAGACTCCTTTTGGATAGCTATACATTATGTATTTAAGCTATTCTATATAACCAAATGACGTATTGAAGCTATGTTATCTGTGTATTATTAATAAAATTTTTGTAACATGGTGAAATAATAATTTGCTACATGTAATGTTTTAGTTCTTGGTATTGATACCTATGTATGTTTATATGTATTTTGTAAACTGCATATGCAGAGGTGAATGGACTTTAGTTAGCAATTAAGCTCACCTGACCACCTTGTGTGGTGAAGGGGGCGGGTATTCCTGTGTGTGGCTTTGCGCTTAAATGCTGTCTAAGTTTATTTGTGTTTTGTATCCTGACAAAAATGCACAATTAAAGCATTGAAATATTGATCACTCACCTTGGGTTCCAGTCTCTTCATTACAAAATCGACCAGAGTGCCTCCATTATCAAGTCCCCTCAACATGATGTGATGATGGTGGTCTATCTAGCGCTGAGGGGTCTTGATAATGGTCACATCAGTGACCGAAATGTTGACCATACCGGACCAGATTATGGTGATATTTATAGATTTGCTGAGTTTAGATATGTACCGCACATGATCAGTATAATGTACAATGGTTGTTTAATATTAAATCAATGGTGATATTTTTCTAAAGTGAGTGCTCTTTTTTTCTAGGCTTGATAGACATTTATTAAAAGCCAGTTAAGAGTTCCTGGGGTTATGGATAGAGATTGAGGGTGAGCTCCATCCATTAGGCCCATTTTGGGACTACAGGTCTTTAGTCTGAGAACAGGCTAATTAGTACTTGCACCTGTAAGAGGCTGCTAGAGGTTTTACTCAATGTCTCACTATCTGGGGAAACAGGTAGCAGGAGCCACAAGTCGCCGCACTGCCAATGCTGTGCGGGGTGAATGCCGGCAAGTGTTCGCTGAAATCTTCTCCTTCCTCCTGTTTGGATCTGTGCTTAGCAGCATATTGTTTGCAGTTCAAGTCTTGGTTGCTGCTGAGCCTCTGCACTAATTACTGCCTTTCTGTGTGCAGTGTCAGGTTTCACTAATTGATTCTCCTGTGTGTTCACAGCCCATGTGCAAACTGGTCATTCATCAAGGGAGGCTGGCTCTGTTTGGGCCTTGTTTCTGATAAATTCCAGCCAGCCCTTCACTCCATGCCGGTGAGAGCGTAATCACGTGTTTCCAGTTTGTTTTGGTCTCCTGTTTCAGTCAAGTTCCAGTATCCAGCCAGCTCCATTGTTCCTTCCGTTTGTGTCATCCAGGTGGCACAGTCCACACCTGCACTACCTGCTGTTTGTGTCATCTGGGCGGCACGGTCTGCACCTGCATTACGTGCCGTTTGTGTCATCCAGGTGGCATGGGACGCACTTGGAGTCCTGAGTATGCAATCCTGTGTACAACCACTTTTGTCATCCCAGCGGCATTTAGCACACCTGGGCGTCCAGAGTACGCAATCCTGTGTACAACCGCTTGTGTCATCCCAGCGGCATTTAGCGCACCTGGGCGTCCAGAGTATGCAATCCTGTGTACAACCACTTTTGTCATCCCAGCGGCATTTAGCGCACCTGGGCGTCCAGAGTACGCAATCCTGTGTACAACCGCTTGTGTCATTCCGGTGGCATTTAGCGCACCTGGGCATTTTGGAGTACGCAATCCTGCGTACTAACCGCTGGTGTCATCTGGCACTGGCGCACCGCAGCGTCTTCTTGCCAAGTTTCCCTGCCCTCAAGGCAGCATCCAGCCCAGAGGCTGCATCCGGCCCAAACGCCGCATCACAACAAGTAGGCCCACAGGCCTCATCCAGCCCAGAGACTGCATCCGTCCCAAAGGCCGCATCACAACAAATAGGCCCACAGGCCTCATCCAGCCCAGAGACTGCATCCGGCTCAAAAGCCGCATCACAACAAATAGGCCCACAGGCCTCATTCAGCCCAGAGGCTGCTACAGGCCCAAAGGCTGCTTCTCAACTAATAGGCCCACAGGCCTCATCCAGCCCACAGACTGCTACTGGACCAAAGGCCGCATCTCCATTAATAGGCTCACAGGCCTCACCGCAACTAATTGCTATAAGCCACATTTGGAGCTAGCTCCCTCAACCACCAAGGCAACCACCCAGCCGCATCCTGATAAAGCATTCCAGCCCTCAAGGCTGTGCAAGACTGTCTCTTCTGGCGACCACAGGGTCGTAACAGCAGGCTTGTTAAGAGACATTGTGATTTACTGATTAAGTACTGTGCATATGCCTATATTTGTGGTAGGGGCATTAGGTTCTACCACGGTTGAGAGCGGGATCCTGTTTGTTTAGTTAGAATCCAGACAGTTTAAGATTTTGTTTTATGTTTTCTTTTTACTGTACAATAAACAAGCTTCAGCTAATTATACGGAAACCCAGGACTGGTATGATATTTCCTGGCTGCTGTGTGTTTGGAAGGGCCCATCTAACCTAGATCGGCAGCCATATATATATATATATATATATATATATATATATATATATATTACTGTATATATACTGTATATAATTAATATTATTATTATTATTATTATTATTATTATTTCTTTCAACTGTATACTATTTATAATAAATTATGTAACAACATCCACCCACACATCATCAGCATTCTCTATAAAATATAACTTAAAACATGTTGCTTTTTAGACTTTAAATAAAAGTTTGTTTTTTTCACTGGCACTTTATAGGGTTACAGAGACACCACTGTGGCTCACAAACATCACACTGCTGCTTTCAAATCTTTTTCTACTTGGCTGATGTGAGGACATAATCACTGACCTGTGCAAGGCAGTTAGGGATTTGAAAACAGTGGCTTAAAAGGACAAAGCAGTTGGATGCTGGTGAGCTACAGTTACATTTAATAAAGTACCTTTTTTTTAAACAGAAATCATTTAAACAGTCCTGCATATATCCATAAATTAATAATTTTTTTTAATGCTTCTGGTCTGGTAATGGTTTTAACAGAACAAGGAGTACCACATTGGTGGTTCATAGATACTGTAGTGTTTAAGGATTCGGCCAGGGATCGGTCATTATTCACCGTGGCACCGGCTTCCCCTAACTAGCCATGCGGTCAGATGCCAGGTGCAGTGGCAGGTGACATGCTGAGTATGATCCCTGGTGACCTGTTAACTTCCACGCAATCCTCCATATCAGAGTTCCCGCGGGGGCGGTCATGGGCTTAGCCATATTGTCTGTCTCATCTGACCAGACCCTCCACCAATGGTTGCCTGGTCATCTCTCAGCTGACTTTCTCGTCCAATGGACAGCTACTTAAGGGTATAAAGTAGGACTCCAGGAAACAGGAAATCACCTGAACAACTTCTATTTTCCAGTAGCTGTTAGCTTTGGATTGCTGTTCCAGGCTCCATGCTGTTGTATCCTCACTGTGCTTTACCAGTCTCTGTGATATTCTTCAGTGATATTCAACATCAGTCACTACTGATATTCTTCAGTGATATTCAACATCAGTCACTACTGATAGTCTCCAGTGATATTCAGCATTGATCACTATGGATATTCTTCAGTTATATTCAGCATCAGTCACTATCGATATTCAACATCAGTCACTACCGATATTCTTCAGTGATATTCAAAATCAGTCACTATGATATTCTCCAGTGATATACAACATTGGTAACTACCAATACTCTTCAATGATATTCAACATCGATCACTACCGATATTCTCCAGTGATACTCATCATTGGATACTACCAATATTCCCTAGTGATAATATCCAACCACTCAGTTGTCTACCTTACCTACCTGTCAGTTGCTAATTCCTGGGTCCCTGACCAGGGGGCCATGAGCTGCTCATTTGGCGCAGCTACAGTAAGCCCATATCGCATTTGGAGGGGTCACTGGTGAAAACCACCAATGAGTAAGACTTCAAACCTCTGGTCAGGTCTCGTCAACACCCAGAATTATCTGATGAGGAAGTCGTATTTACTTCCTCCTCATCTACTGCTGTCTCCCCACCTAGTCACCCCGACTCCCAATTCTCTGACTGGAAACCTCGAGGGCCAGATTGTGACATACTGTACAGTATGTTCCTCCAACTGTGTTATGGGGCATTTTAAGAACTAAGGGATCTCTCTCCACTGTGCATCTACCCTCCACCTGTTTGCTGCGGTGCAATCTTTTTTATGACATCTTTCGAAAGATGTGCATGTGCAGAAGAGAGCAAAGACTTAATTAAGTATCACCGGAAAGATAGCTCTGCCAGATGAGTATAGGGATGGGACACACCACACACATGATATATATGCCACTGGTGAGCCGTAACTCCATTAGTACACAAAACAAAGGGAAAACAAGCACTTTGATAAATTAGCTTATGTCCTATATCTAAAAGTAACTTTGTAAGAGTGGGCCATTGGTCATGGAACAGTGCTTTGTGCTTGTCCATAAAAAAAATGTTTCCAGCCAGCCCCTGAATGTACAAAACACATAGCAGGTTAACGGTGTCACAGGTGTAGACCACATGACAGTGTGACTATATAGTTTTGTGCAATTCTGTAAATAATGTAAGCAAACTAAGTGATTTCTAATTATTCATAAAGGGTTAAACCTACATGATCATACTGAGGGGGAGCTGTATCAAAGCTTCGGGAGCTTCTGTCATTTTATAGACTGTGCAGATAAATTATAGTTATAAGCTGAGTAGTTGCTATCAGCAACTTCTCCACTTTATCTCTCTCAAAGTTTTGATACATATCCCCTTGCACCTGCATTTTGCATAAACATGTACATGTGATGGGTGCATCACTGAGCCTATCTGTGGTTTGCAACACCACCCGCCACCACCACCACCACCAAGAGTGAATCAATGAACCTGTCTGTGGCATGCAACACACCCACCACCACCACCATCACGAGTGCATCAATGAGCCTGTCTATGGCATGCAATGCCCCCTACTACCACCACATATGTATTCTTATAGGTACAATGTGGGAGTCCAGTGGGTCCTGGTTCTGGTGGCATTGCTCTTCTTCTTGCTAACCCTGCCCATTTCCTGTACATTATTCATCACATAATTCACAATGAGTCCTTCCAGCAGATTGCCATCCTCTGTTGTATTGCCGCACCCAGAACTGCAAGGATGTACGGTTAGTTTTTTGAAGACTTCCTATGTCCATTAGGCCAATGGTGTGCAATTTGGGCCATCTTACCTGCCAAATTCATCTCTTTTGTATAATGTGTCTTTCAGGGTGTTGTCCAGTAGTTTGTAGAACATCAGCCATATATATTTGGTGGTTTTAATTTTTTGCGTGTAAAATGTCAGGATGGTGATTTGCAGTGTGTCATGTGTGAAAAAGTAGATTTGGTAGCGATTTCCCACTGGTTTTTGACATTAATAAATCCAGTGGTTTGTAATCCACCCCCTGGAAATTACAATTTGACCAAATTTCAGTTGATGATCTTACCTTGTGTACATGAAAGGTTTGGAATAATTGAATTAATTCCGATTAACTTTACATTCAAAGAAACAACTAAAAATAGGGTCAATGTGTCTTTAACTACAGATTATGGAAACTAACAAGTTAATGTTATGGAATGAAGCCTGATGTATTTAACCAAAATGCCAAACACAAATTATTAACACAGCCTACTTTGTCCATCATCAATATAGCATACAGCACAAAATGGGTCACTTGAAGTTCAATGTGCGAAGTCAGAAAATTAATTGAAGTTTATGTTTATGTTACACATTTTAGTTATTCATCTGGCCGGACTACTTGCATAGCTGCCTTTCCACATATCCCCTTTACACTGTTTGATATTCCATTTGCCCTCTTGTTCACTTCAAGTAGTACTGTTAGGACAGAAAGGTGTTTGTTTAAGGACTCTATTGAACTTGGCAGGTTTTTAAAGTCTTAGATCCAATAAAAATGAACGCCAAAGAAAAAAAAAATCACATCTGTGACAAAACAAACTTATAGAAAAGGCATGTTCTGTGATAAAATCACCTAGTGTGCTAATGTAACTTAAATGATCTCTGCTCACAAATACCTTGTACTATGCACTACACAGAGTACCTATTCAGCTTTGTATACAGCCCACATGGAATATGGGAGGACATAATTCAGTGATCCGCTGGCTGCTTCTGTAATGTTAAAGTTGGGAAGTGTTTTGTAAAATGAATGCACTTTAATTTGGTTTATTGTAGGACACATACACAGTACATGAGGTTGACCTTCTTTACTGTAAATTGGTTATCCATTTATCATAGACTATACAATGCCCCTTCAATAGTGCTTAAATGGAATGTGTTCTATTTGTTGCACTAGGTAAGGGGTACTTCCACTAATAACTTCCAAATGACGATATCGGAGAATAAAAAGGAAGCAAGTTACTGTATCTTGGTGTGGTGCGCTTCTTAAAACAAAACCTTTTAATAATTATTTTAATTTAAAATATAGATGACAAACAAAGTCAATTAATATATTTAAAAAAATTCAAAGATGTGTAAAAAGATTAGGAGAAAGTGATTTAGAACACTGTAATATATACAATACAATATAGTTACTGTCCAAAGCCCTGTGTGTACAAATGATTCTCAGATCTCACCCATTATATATACTGTATATATACATACAGCTACTAGTAAGATTGTTTGGAGATTTATAAACAACTTTATAATTTGTGGAAGATTAGTCAGGCACCATTTATTTTTCCTATCTCCGTTGTGGATTCAATCGTATAGACTATATAGTTTTTGATAATGTAAAGTAATTCCAAAACTGTATCTTGAATGGAACTCTGTATTGTTTTATTAATCCTGATTTAATCAGGACCTAATAATTAGAGATATGTACAGACCCTCTGTTTTGGTTTTGGCTTTAAATAATCATGGAGTTTTAGTTTTGGTAAAAACACCTTCAATTGTTTTATTTTAGGATGTCTTTAAAAATTGATTAAAATAGCTAAAATCATGTAATTTGGGCCTGTTTTTGTTCCTACAGTATTATTAACCTCAAAAATATTAATTTCCAGTCAATTTTGATCACCTCACAGCTCACAATATTGTTTTCACCAATATTGGCGAAATGCTGCAGTGAGCTGGCTGGCTAAAGTAAGCAACAGAGCATAGGCACAAACACATGGCAGTTTAAAAGAATACAGCACACCTATGAAACACAGTGGCACAGCAGTGGGAGACAAGATGACAGTTTAATAAACTATATGACCCTATAGAATATTTTCATTAATCAAGAACCAATAGCCTAAAATTAAAAAGCTTGTAGAAAATATATTACCAACAGACTAATCCAAACAGAAAATTACAGCCTCAGGCCACTACAGGTGATTGCTGTCAGAATAAGGCCTAGTAGAAAACTAGATCACCATCAAACTTACTCCAACCAGCAAATCACAGACTTCAGGCCAATACAGTTGATTCAAGCTATAGTAACAGCCTAGCAGAAAAGTTAATAAATTAATACACCTAATAAGCCTGAACAGATCATACTGATCTGTGCAGTGCTTTCAACCTGCCTACAAAAGCAAAATTGCTTCAGGAAGGAAGTAGGAGGGAGGGATTTATATGTAAACCAAAACATACAAGATTTCCTTGTTTGAGATCCAAATTTGCTGGGAGGAACCGAGCCTTGCTACGCTTAGACTTGGAACCACAAAATTCAGTTCTGTTGGATTTCTAAGAATCTGAATTGCTCATCTCTACTACTAACCCTGTCTTTTCCACAATTATTACAGAGTTCAAATAAATTGCACCTAAATACCCAGTTGACCTCACAGACATTTATATTTACAATCCATAAAGGATATTGCATAATGGTATAATGTTTGGCTGCCCTAATTCCATCGGCCGTTGCATGCATCATCAGGGTAGATGGGGAGGGATCCATCTCTGAAAAAATCTGTGGTACATTAGCCCATAGGCTATTATAGGCTAAAGCTATCTTCACATTCCAGAGCTTGGTAAGTCCCCTATGGGGCTGCTATACATTTGGAAATGGAGGGACTGTGGCTGATATATGGAGATATCTGCTACAGTCTCTCCTTCTTACATCCTGGGGATGCTTAATATTTGCAGTTATCTCCTGAAAACTGGTGATTTCAGGGGATATTCCACAAGCATACTTTAATAAATATGCCCCTTAGCCACTTAAAATTGAACATAAAATACTAATGAAATTGATTACCGTTTCCCCACAATACTGATGATACATTGTATAGTCAGAAACTTCTAAGGATATTGTAAGTGCTTTTACAGAAATAGTTCATAGAAAGTTCCCACTAGAGGTCCAGAGGTGGGGGAGTATTGGATATTAATTACTTGGGCATGGGTCTGTTTAGGGTCCCAGGCCAGCTGCTGAGTCCCCTTTTGCAGGGCACTCGAGGAGCCACGCAAAGTAATTAATATTTTTATTCAACTGACCACCTATGCACACAACATGATGCCCCAATATTTCTGCAGAACGTCATTGACAGACATTTGGTACATACTGGCCCACGCACACAAAATATATTGGCCGATCAATTAATCGGCCAATATATCTGCCAGTGTGTACCTAGCATAAGAGGGATTCCAAGTATTATTACAGTGGTAAAAACTTCACACAAAAGTATCTGGTGGATTCAATTTCCCACAGTGGTTTTCAGCTATTTAGTTTTCCAGTCTTCTAAACTATACTGACAATGCATTAACAGTAACAATCCACATTCATACAGTGACTATCATGCAAAGTCTTTCAGGCAAGCCCACATTTAGCTATGTTGTACCTGAAGTCCACGCACACAGCCTATCTTTATAATAACAACGATTGTGTTGGTCAGGCATGGAGCATATCATGCTGATACGTGTTTCTCTGTATACTGCTTTGTCAAGGTTGAACCTGATCTGCCCGTGATCAAGCCTTATAGCGGCTTTGGTATTCATTTGTGTCCAATTACCATTCAAATGCATTAGAGGTCCTAGTTGTGGTCACACCTTTTCTTTTAATTTCAGTGAATTTTTATTTCTCCAATCATGGTAGATTTGTGAATGAAATAGAGTTGTCATTTTTGCTGGATAACTTGTGAGTTTAGATCTTTGTTTATTTGTAATAGTCTATTAATTATTCTCATTACGCATTTATCTTCATGACCACTATTTTAAATCAGTGGTTCTAGACCTCAACCCCCTGGTTTTCCCAATAGGTCATGCTTTGAGGATTTCTTTCTGTGGAATCAGGTGGGATAATTACTTACCCACCAACATAGATTCACTCACCTGTACATGATTAAAGAGATCCAGAAAACATGACTTCTTGTTACCTGCATTTTTGGAACTTGTTTTCTTTAATTTTTTCTTTTTTATATATTGTGGGTCTTGTTACATTGTATGCTGCCTTTGTACTTAGATGCTATTTTCTATTCATGTATGTATTTTTTATGTTCCAGTTACATTTTCATCTTTTTGGGGCTGACTCTGAGTCGTGCACAGTTGCCATCATCCTTTCGTTTTTTGCCCGCAGTCACATGTGTGACTTTATGCTACTGCCCCTACAAAGCCCTTCCATTGTGTGTACTCATGTGTCCAATGTGCAAGTACTGAGATATACACAATTAGCTCCTGTAGATGCTGAAATACAGCTTTCTGCGCCTTTAGACTGCCATCAGTTGCACCATCAAAACTTGCACCAGTCCTATGCTAGATGCAGTTCCTCCATCTGATTACAGCCTCCTATGTGAGCATTGACCATCTCTGTACACAACTGCTTTCAGTGACACATCTTCAACACTGACACAAGACAACATCCCTGTGTGTCTGTGTATTTACAAAGTTAACTCTCAGACGCTGCCCAGGAATGCCCAATATATTTCAGAGACCGTGGGTATATTTACTAAAGTTCAGTTTTTAGAAGTGGAGTTGTTGCCCATAGCAACCAGATTCTAGATATTATCTTCTAGAAGGTGCTATATAAATGATAAGTAAAATCTGATTGGTTGCTATGGGCAACAACTCTACTTTTAAAAACCCTCACTTAAGTAACTATACTCCCGTGCGTCCAAATCTGTTTTGCATTTCTGTGCAAACACCATCACGGTATTAAGTATTTTTTTATATAAGAATGGAAGGGGCGTGGCCACGTCTCCCCATATTTGGCCGCGGCCCCCAATAACCGAGCCCGTCCCCGCTTTCGACTGCCCTGATCTTGAGTTATGCAAAATGGGAAATGCCTTATGAAGCAACATTGAGTTTGTGTGTGGACAAATGAAGGGTGTGAGATATAAATCTTGTTAATACATGAAACAAGGTTCCAGATAATACAGGCGACGGGTGTATAATTACATCTTCCGTGTTGTTGATTTACATAACTTAGTTAAAAGTGATATCCTTATAATTTAGTGTGCTTGATGAAGATAAAGGACCTCATTTATCAATGAGTTTTATCATTCACAGCGAGTGATAAAACTTGCTGTGTATGATATTTTTGCTCAAGCCAATCAGCTCCCAACTGTCATCTGTTTGAAAAATGACAGGAGCTGATTGGCTGGAGCACCATTTATCATACGAAACAAGTTTTATCACTCGTTGTGAATGATAACATTTGTTAATAAATAAAGCAAGTGAAGATAATAAAGAGAATTTTGGTATACTTCTGTGAGTGATCATGTGTAAATTTCTAAGGCAAAAATGGGGGTGCTGAGAGATGAAAGATAAGTTTTGATGACATTATATTGTGTTTAAAAATATGATCCAGGTGACATTGATTTAGGTTAGTACAATCATCATTAATGTGTATATATATAATGGTATTCTTTTAGACCAAAACTGAATAGTTATTCCCCTCATGTAGACCATTGGGGGATAAACTATTCATCAAGTATATCATACTTGTCTCACATTTCAACAACTCTTTATCTACATCACCTCCTCTCATATTTAATTGTATTCTTACAAGCTCTCATGCCGCTGAAGTCACAGTTGTGGCATTTTAGAAAATGTCTAGCCACTTGTGTTAGTGGTCACAATTTGCGTTTGACATTGCAGATAGTGCCAACATGTTCAAAGATCCTTGTCTTGAGAGGTCTTATCGATTTGCTTATGTACAGTATCTTTCGAACAAAGCTGCATTCTAGGTTGTATACAGTACAATAGTGTTAGGGTCACTGCTTGTGCTGGGCAGGGCTGGGGGTAGAGCTGCTGTACTGTATCTAGAAGTGTGTCCTGCATTTCATTTTCATTAGTATCAGGTTGGGGAGACACAGAGCTGCAATGTGTAAATGAGGAGAGATGTGTGAGGTGGTAGGAACAATGAGTAATAATGGAGTGTGTGTAAACTAAATGAGATACTGAAAAACTTAAGTGTTTACAATTTTTATTGGTATTACAGGCAACTTTGGAGTCACAATGCTCTTTCTGCATGTGCTGTAGATTCCTTTAGGGATTATCCTTATCTTGTATACCAGTTGCTTGACCTGTATACTCCCACTAATTTGATAAGGGCACCCGGAGCTGTAAGGAGTAGTATAATTCTTTAGGAACTCCCTTATCATAGCAAGGCTATAGCCCACTGGTGTGGCTAGTGGTCACTAGTAAGGTGACCTGTGGTCACTGTTGCAGTAGTAGGTAAATTGTTTGCCCTCAAAGTCAATGGTCAATGCCTGGTGTATGGAAACAGTACTGAACTGGAGGCATCCCACAGTTTGTGGTTCCACTTACCGGTAAGTGGAGCAGCGATGGTCCTCCCTTCTTTATACTGGTAGCCGGGCTTGTTGTTGCCAATTTCACCGGCAATGTGTTGCACCTTGTGTCTAATCCACCTCAGCTTCAGGGTCTGCAGGGTGAGACCTCATAATGCACGATCTCACATGAGGTCTTGCAGTATTTTAGTTGTCTATAGTCTCTCCAGCCGGAGAGAGAATTGGAATGTCTATTCTGTAAGCAGTGCACATCAGGAGTGCACGTTTGCCTGTCAGTCCAATGCCTTTCAGTAATCTTGCCATTCCCAAGGATGACGTCAATCTGTTGTTGCCAATGTTTATACTCACTGGTTGCTTCTGATAAGTGCATTGCAGGTTGGCCTCCTATTTGCTGGTGGCTGATTGTTTTTGGGATGCTGCATTATGTCAATATTGTTTGAGAGATTTGGTATGGAAGCCATATTATCATGTTTATTCTGAGTTGTGTGATATGATTATATGGGGTAAATTTACTAAAGTGAGAGTTTTTAGAAGTGAGTTTTAAAAGTGATGTTGCCCATAGCACCCAATCAGATTCTACTTAACATTTAACTAGCACCTTCTAGAAGATAATAGCTTGAATCTGATTGGTTGCTATGGGCAACAACACTTTTAAAACTCACTTCTAAAAACTCTCACTTTAGTAAATTTACCCCTATGTGTTATATGGGAGATGACAGCAGTATGAATGAGCTTACTATTGGATCATGACAAAGGCTAATGTAAGAAGGTAAATAAAAATAAAATAAAATAAAGTTTTTATGGTCAGTGGCTGAATATAAATTAAAACAAATATATATATATATAATTAAAATAAAAATTAACTAAAACTATATAAAATAATTTTTTATTTAAAAAACATTATATTGATGTAAAAGATTAATTGATTATGTGTTGTGAATTCATTAATAAGACTATTGCTGTATGTGTGGTGGGGTTTCTAATTGAGTCTGGTGGCTATGTTCATGAGTCTCCCATCTAGACTAAATAATTGATGAAGACATGAAAGGAATGATAGTGAATGAATGTTATGTATTTACATGCTAATCTTGGGATGTATAGATATTTGAGGTTTATCATCTATAGTCGTTTACATCTATTGTCTAGGAGGTCATATGGGTACCAATGTCACGTCCCTCGTACATGTGAAGAATGACTTCTTTTTCCACTTTAATAAGGCCAAACCACCACGTAGCGGAGACACGTTTGCTCTTCTTCACACTCCTTTGAGATCAATGTTGCTTGATGGATTTGCACATGTACCCAAAATAAAGGGAGAAATAAATATTGCAACACTGTTAATGAAACATCATTCTCATAAAAAAATCACATGGATCTACACAAGAATGAAATTATTCTTTACAAATGTGACTACTCATAAAAATTACCATAAAACACATATGCATAAAATATAATCCATTCAGTAGCAGAAATGAAGTACTGGCTTAAAGGGAAAAACTGACAACGGACAGTTCTTATGCGCATAAGGTGATATCACCAGAGTGATGGTTGCGATGGTGATGTGGGCAGCATCTATGGACACTGCACTCAGATCACAAATGCAATGCTGGAGGTGTCTATTTCCTGCTGCATTTGCATCTTGTTGGATGGTATTGCACAGTCGCTTCTGTGCGGCTGTGCAATACTGTCCATCTCTATATCAGGCCCTATATCTGCTACGGATTTCTGAAACTCAAGAGCATGATTTTGAATATTTTGACCCTGAACTGTAGTGGCCACATTCTCGACCAATTAAATAACTTAAGCTGGCCACACACCTAAAGATTACCTTCCCAACCAGCCAACTAGTTGGCATTTTGGAATGAAAATCTGGTAATGTATGTAATGGGAACAAATGACAATTGACCGTTTGCTCTCAAATATCAGAAAATTTATGAAAATGGTCATTCAGACAAGTAGGTTAAATCAGTTTGAGAGCAATTTGGGAGCCAATGATTGAATACATTACCAGATTTTCATTTAAACCAGCCAACTAGTTGACTGGTTGTAAAGATAGTCTTTAGGTGTGTGGCCTGCTTTATCTAGATAGTCTATTATTTTGTTTGCCCATGTTACCCTGTTGCATAACTTTGGTTCTGCTATTCCATCAATAGTTGTAGTAATGTCACTAATAAAATATTAAAAAGATTAAATGGTTTGGCCCCCTTAAGCATGGGCTCCTACCACTACATTCCCCTGGTGGGCCCTTCATTCCCCAGTTCAACACTAATGATAACCATCAGTTAACCATGCAATGTGATTAGCATAGATCATATCAAGAATAAAAGAAAAAGGGGATGAGTGTAATGGGGTAATACAATAGAATGAAATGAACAGGAAAACATAGAACAGATTAGTGATAATTAGGAAACTGTTATTGAGGAAAAGGTGAGGTGTCTAATAGTTAAAGGGGGCATGTGGCTGTTGATTAGTAAAATAAGAGATACGTGGTACAGTAACAGGTTCAGACCAGCCCATGGGTACTGTTTGATAGAATGTGAGCCCTACAAACATACAGTAAGGGGTGATTTAGTTCTATGTGATGTTGGAGCGAAGCATGTGATGCGCATTGTGTGATATGTTGATAGCAACTGCATACCATTGCTCCAACAGAGTTCCAACACCAGGCATTGGGGTACACTGGAAAAATGCATTATGTTGGGAAACCACTTGATGTGGTTGATGTACTTGATGTGGAGTGATGTAATATAATGTAGCCTTGAATTGTTCCTGTAATGTCCTCTACCCAATAGACCTACATAAAAAATATAGTTACAGTATATGATCATGACCATGGTACACTAGGTGGAAACTGAAAATGTCCTTAACTAATTTATCTGTGGCACAGGATATATATGGTAACCAAGATATACTATATGTGCATTTTCTGGCTGTCAAGGAGAATTGCTGTCTCTTGTGTTTCCATGTAGTATGTTTCTTGGAATGTGAAATATTTATAGGATGTTTTTGATGTTGTTGATAATAAAGTCTGTTTGTTCTTTATCAATCTCTCCAAGTGACTACTATGTGTGTGATTTACACCGCGAACTGCCAAGTTCAAATTTGGACACTTTTGTATTATTCTTTAATTCTTTATTTAATTCCTTTTTATTTATTTCTTATACAGTAGCATTATTTACCAACATATTTTTTTATCATTGTTTTCTATGTATTCCTTATTTATAACATGCTTTCATGATACTAATATTGTTTTTCTCACTTAATTACTTTAATACTTTTAACTATTTAATATAAATATGATAAAATCCCTCCTGTGACCCACACAGGAAAGTGCAGTTTAAAAGGGATGTGATCATCACCAATCACAAAATCATATAAACATATAGACAAATATATTTAAGCATTCTTTCACCAGGGTCAGGTGTCCCACCATGAATAAGTGGTGACAATGTACTTAGGTACACTTTGAGAAAAACCTGTATGCTTGAAATGCGTTGGTGTTTTATATGAAAAGAGCTGTCACTATGGACCTAATGAAGGTGATATACCATCCCAGAATGAAGATAATATTGCTTAATCATTTTAATAACCCTAAATGTTGAATATTGTGTCTTTCTTAAAAGGTGTAATATGTGATTAAACCTGGGTACAATCCTGCCTATGCCTTCTAAATCCTGCCTATACCGTCTAAAATTGTCGCTTTTAGCGTAATGAGTCATACAGTAAATAAATGCCTTCAGACTTTGAATGTGTTTCCAACGCACAAAAGGTTATTATTCAACATAAAAACAGTAGGTTACACGCTGTGATCTAAAGACAATTTAAAGCAAATAAATCATACAGACCCAAGGCACAGTTATTACATACGCACGCACTCTGGGACCAGATACCATCATCAGCATCAGCAAGAAACCTCCGTCAACAGCATTAGCAAGAAGACTCCCGATTGGGGTCAGAGCGCACATATATACCCTTACAGAGATAGGCAATACAATAGGCAAGTTTGACATGATTCCATTGGTTCTCCGTCATGGTGCTTCTGTTACAGGACATTTAACAGGTCAATTCAAATGGACACAGGTCAGCCTCCAACAGCCTTTTGTCTCCTTTTTCCCGCTGCATGCAAATCTAAGCTGCTAACATTACATAGTACATTTTAGTGTTTTAACTCTCTACAGTCCATAAGTTGCGGACACATGTTGCGATCTTCTCACCGATGACACTGGGAAGCTGTTGAGACAGAGTAGATCAGTACAACACCAAACACGGTCTGCTTATCATGTACTAAACCTTAGATATCAAATAACCTTTATTACACAACATTAATAATCCCTGAATAAACCTTGAATATTACACTTTAGTACTAGGGAACCTTTCATGTAATTTGTGTATGTGTAAGAGAATATTGCATAAAGTTGCTAATATGCAACTGTGCGTAATGTGCGGTGTTTATGCATGTGCATCTATTTATGATGGATTTAATATATATTATATATATACATACACATATATACATACATACATCATACCCTTCCAACATATGTTTTTTTTAAACTACAATGCAAGGTGTTATGAGCAGTCAGTTTTACTCTCAAACAGGGTGGAGACCCCCAGCTGACTGCTGGTGCCATCCTGTCTGACAGTGAATCCAAAGGTTTTCTTCTGCCTATTTAGAATACCTGTGTCAGTTCTTTTTAAGCAGATTTCTTACCATTGTTCATTCAGACAAATTCAATTGTGCAGATCAGTGTCTGCACCATATTTCAATTGCCACGGCTACACCTGTCCACATGTGGGGTCTCTCCATTTACATGCAAAAACACCCACAGTATCCTGGTGTATTGCCTTTCTAATTACTTTTCTCAGGAAGCTGTTTTACTAAATCCTGCGTGAATACTGTGTTTGTTGTGGTATTTTTTACGCAAGGTTGTCCTTAGAATGGGCTTGTATACACCAGGGTATGGTTTCTGAAAGGATTATTAAAACATCATCATATGTACATAGCTCGTGAGTTGTAACTTAAAATGGCGCTGGGTTATCAGTCGCAAAATGGCGTCTTGCGGATTCCGATTGTAAATAGATTCTGTCTCAGCCAATCATCTGGCTTCGACAAAGGTCATCTGTGGTACGCAGCCAATTTTATTACCTGGGTTTATGTTTGTTTTAATAAATGTATAAGGTTTTACAGTATGTCATTCCCTTTGTGATTTTATTCTGAGGTGTAATGACACTGTGGGAGGCCATTTTCAGAGTGAATGGTTGGGGTGAGTACGATAATATTAGTGTGTTGCAGGGAAGTGTAGTAAGAGTGGGTAGAATATATAGATATTGTGATAACTTGGGGTAAATAGCTTGGTAGAGGGTGGATTAGTGCTTAATTAGGGTCCACACAGCTTTCAAGTGAATAAATGTAATGATGCTTTACTTTTCAGCATGTAAACCAGGAAACAGAAAATAATAAACAACCTAGCCCTTATTTAGGGCATCTAACTTACTTCTTGGCCCCTGACTATCATGGTGCAGCTTTTCTGCCAATAAAGTCTCTCCCTGCTTCTCTGCAGGTCTATTGCTGGCTCCAGCCTGACTTGGCTTGGCTGCCACAGCTATCTAATCTTGGTAGCCTTCCCTGTATCTTACAGGTATAGGCCCTGACTTCCTCAGCCTGCAGCCTAGCTGCTTCAATGTCACACAGTCTGAGAGGTTTGTGGTCCCCCCTGACTCCTGCAAGGAGGCCTCCTGGTCCCCAATGGCTTGCTTTGCTTCCCTGGGCTCTTGCTGCCACAGTCCCACATAGACTGTTTCCAATGGCATCCTGACTGGTCTGCCTTCTCATAAGTCCACACCTGAGCTCTCTCCACAAGGCAGCAATTATACATCTTCCCAGAATCCTTTTCTTCTCTGTGTATGCATATCTCTCCTGCCCCACACAAAATCTGCTGCTCACCAGCACCATCTCTGGTGATACTGCCACATATCCCCCTCCTTAGCTTGAAACCCCTGAATTCAGTGACATGGGATGAGGCATTCTCATGATGTCCCTCTTCACTCTCGTCATGAGGGAAATCCACAGCATCCATGGCCATACAAACTCTTGTGATCTCTGGGGGTCTCATCCTCAAGATTCTGGAATTTATTTTCCTCCTAACTTTTTTCCTCACTTTATGGTAGCAATGGTACTCCTTGCTTTCTTTATGCAGTACTTGAGGCTCATCCCTGGGTACCACATCAAGCATTAAAAACTTTAAGTAACTTTTCCTAAAGTGACATGCTTCATCTTCATATTTGTCAACTACATCAAAATCCAGCAAGTTGTTTTCCTCGGAATCTTCTAATTCAGACCAAGAACAGCTTTATCTTTGTTTATTTTTCATAGAACAAAGGTTCCTGTTGCTTAAACCTCTAAAAGGCACACCTTTCAGCCTACTTCTGCTTGTCACATCTTTAACCTTCAGCCTTAAAACCCTGTATTGACTACTGGCATACTTCATTGATAGCTCCTCTTCTTTCGAGGGGCCAACAGCCTGAGAGTCATCAGCATCACAACTTCTGGATCTTGGCTTTAGGTCAAGGCACTGCCACCATCAGATTCCAGACTCTCATGTCCATGTTGTCACAAATGTGGAATTTAGGAGCTGTGTTCCCGGACTGGGCCTTGGATCTGTATTATTTGGCGCAGACGCTCGCTGGAGGAGGCTTGGCTTAATGAAGTTTCTCCGCATGAGAGAGTGCAGCGAACTGACAGGAGTTTGAGGAATGCGGCAGGAACGAGATAGCTAGGAAGCTACATGGAGCGGCTGGATAGCCTAGGGTAGACGTTGGTAGCTGAGTGGCTATGTGGAGTGGCTGGATAGCAGTGGGTAGACGTAGGTAGCTGAGTGGCTACGTAGAGCGGCTGGATAGCCGTGGGTAGACGTTGGTAGCTGAGTGGCTACGTGGAGCGGCTGGATAGCCGTGGGTAGATGTTGGTAGCTGAGTGGCTACGTGGAGCGGCTGGTTAGCCATGGGTAGACGTTGGTAGCTGAGTGGCTACGTGGAGCGGCTGGATAGCCGTGGGTAGACGTTGGTAGCTGAGTGGCTACGTGGAGCGGCTGGATAGCCGTGGGTAGACATTGGTAGCTGAGAGGCTACGTGGAGCGGCTGGATAGCCGTGGGTAGATGGCAGCTGAGTGGCTACGTGGAGCGGCTGGATAGCCGTGGGTAGACGTTGGTAGCTGAGTGGCTACGTGGAGCGGCTGGATAGCCGTGTGTAGACGTTGGTAGCTGAGAGGCTACGTGGAGCGGCTGGATAGCCGTGGGTAGACGTTGGTAGCTGAGCGGCTACGTGGAGCGGCTGGATAGCCGTGTGTAGACGGTGGTAGCTGAGAGGCTACGTGGAGTGGCTGGATAGCCGTGGGTAGATGTTGGTAGCTGAGCGGCTACGTGGAGCGGCTGGATAGCCGTGGGTAGACGTTGGTAGCTGAGTGGCTACGTGGAGCGGCTGAAGCGCAGTGGGAAGGCTACTTAGCTAAACTAAGAAACTAGTTGCACTGGCAACTTGTGTGAGCATTGGGGATCCTTTTATAGTGGACACCGGGAGCTGACAGGCTGAGAGAGAAGGAGAAGGCTCCTCATTGGTGGAAGTGGGGTCACATGGGCAATCCAAGATGGCCGTGCCCATGGACCGGAGGACAGCGCTTCCTGGAGGTAGTCAGCGGGGACCAGCGGTGAGCAGGAGCCGGCGTGGGAGCAGCACAGCAGCGGGACCCTCCAGAGGACAACAGCGTACAGCGCGGGAGCCGGAAGACAGCGTGGGTCAGCGCCCGCACAGGTAAGCGACGGGGTCTGATTCTGGGGTCTCCAGGCCAGCGTGTGACAGTACCCCCTTCTTCAAGAGTGGCCACCGGACACTTCCTTGGTTTATGAGGAAATTTCACATGGAACGCTTTGACCAGACGGGGTGCATGGACATCAGAGGCATTTATCCAGATTCGTTCCTCCGGACCATAATTCTTCCAGTCGATAAGGTATTGAAGACGCTTGTATCGACAACGGGAATCTAAGATTCTGTCAACTTCGAACTCCTCTCCCTGCTGTGTTTGAACACTAGAAGCTTTAGGCAGGACCTTCTGAAACCGGTTTAAGACTAGTGGTTTTAAAAGAGAAATTTGGAAGGAACTTGGAATGCGAAGAAATGGAGGAAGCTTTAACTTGTAAGCCACAGGATTCAGGACTTTGATGATTGGGAATGGACCAATGAATCACGGAGCAAATTTCATCGAGGGTACTCGGAGTCTTAGGTTTCGGGTAGAGAGCCAGACCATATCCCCAGGTCGGAAATTTGGAATCGCTCATCTTTGGCGGTCAGCAAATCTCTTGTACCGGGCTGACGTTTTAGTCAGAGAGGAACGAACCTTTTCCCAGATGTTGGAGAATTGTTGAAGGGACATTTTGGCCGCAGGCACATCTAATGTGGGAAGAAGAGGGAAATCTGGCACTCAAGGATGCTGACCAAAAACTGTAAAAAAAGGAGTTGAGCTGGTGGATGTGTGATAATGATTATTGTGAGCAAATTCGGCCCAAGGAAGAAGTTCAATCCAGTCATCTTGGGAGGAGGAGACAAAAGTGCGCAGGAACTGTTCCAGGTCTTGATTGACCCTTTCGGTCTGACCGTTGGTCTGGGGATGATAAGCGGTAGAAAATTTGAGTTTTACCTGAAGGGCTGAGCAGAGTGACCTCCAGAACTTCGCTACGAACTGTACTCCCCTGTCGGAGATGATCTCTTGAGGAAGGCCGTGGAGCTTGAAGATCTCTTTTATAAAGCTCTGGGCGAGTAGAGGTGCAGACGGAAGCCCAGTAAGTGGTACGAAATGAGCCATTTTAGAAAAACGATCCACGATAACCCAAATTGTGTGGTGGCCCCGAGATGGAGGAAGATCAGAGATGAAATCCATAGATAGGTGAGTCCATGGCTTAGATGGAATTGCAAGAGGTTGGAGTTGACTGTGTGGAACCCGCCGAGGTATCTTGTGTTGGGCACATTTGATGCATGAAGACACATAAGACCTGACGTCCTTTTTCATCGAAGACCACCAATAGGACCGCTGGATAAATTCTAGGGTTTTATCCATACCCAGGTGACCAGAGAACCGGGAAGCATGAGCCCAATGCAGTAACCTCTTGCGGAGTTCCGGAGCGACGAAAGTCTTCCCAACCGGGGGTATAGAAGATAGTTGAGTAGAGGCGAAGGAAGCGGAATTCAAGATTGGTTGGGGCTGCTCCATGGGTAGATCAGGGTTGCTCGTCATGGAACGGGAGAGTGCGTCGGCTTTGAGGTTTTGTGAACCGGGCGATAGGAGACTTTGAAATTAAATCTGGAGAAAAACATTGCCCACCGGGCTTGACGAGGGTTCAAGCAATTTGCAGATTTAAGATAAAGGAGGTTCTTATGGTCAGTAAAAATGGTAATGGGGTAATGAGCTCCATCTAGAAGATATCGCCATTCTTCGAGGGCTAGTTTCATGGCGAGTAACTCTTGATCTCCAATGGTGTAGTTCTTCTCTGCAGGCAAAAACTTCCGGGAAAAGAAACCACAGGGATGAAGTTTTTCATCTTTAAATCGCTGGGAAAGCACTGCACCGACACCTTCAGAGGATGCGTCCACCTCCAGGATAAAGGGCCGGGTGGAGTCTGGTTGCTTTAAGATGGGAGCGGAGATGAAGGCTTGCTTAAGAAGTTGAAATGCAGAGGTAGCTTCGACGGGCCATATAGTTGGATCTGCTCCCTTGCGGGTGAGGGCTGTAATCGGAGCTACCAGAGTCGAGAAACCTTTTACAAACTTGCGATAGTAATTGGCAAATCCAAGGAATCTTTGTATGGATTTTAAGGAAGAAGGAAGAGACCAATCAAGAATGGCTTGTAGTTTTGACGAATCCATTTGAAGGCCTGTTCCGGAGATAATGTATCCCAGGAATTGTACACTTGAGACCTCAAACAGACACTTCTCTAATTTGCAAAACAGTTGATTGGACCGCAACCTCAGAAGGACTTGTTTGACCTGGTCTCGATGAGTTTGGAGGTCTTGAGAAAAAATCAAAATGTCGTCTAAGTAAACGACCACACACTTGTACAAGAGGTCCCGGAAGATTTCATTGACGAAAAACTGGAAGACGGCCGGAGCATTACAGAGGCCGAAGGGCATAACGAGATACTTGTAGTGCCCATCCCTGGTGTTGAAGGCCGTTTTCCATTCATCGCCTGGACGGATACGAATTAAATTATAGGCTCCTCTTAGGTCGAGTTTGGAAAAAACTGTGGCTCCCTTGACTCTATCAAATAACTCTGTAATGAGAGGAAGAGGGTAGCGATTCTTAATAGTTATTTCATTAAGACCCCGGTAGTCAATACACGGGCGCAAACCACCATCTTTTTTTTTTACAAAGAAAAATCCAGCCCCTGCTGGAGACGTGGAAGGTCGAATGAAGCCTTTATTTAAGTTTTCCGTAATGTACTCCGACATGGCCTGAGTCTCAGGGAGAGATAGAGGATAGGTTCAGCCACTAGGAGGATTCTTCCCGGGAATCAGATCTATGGGACAGTCCCAATCACGATGGGGAGGTAACAGGTCTGCGCTCTGTTTGCAAAAGACGTCCTGAAACCCATCGTAGGCTTTGGGCAGGTCTGTAGAATCCCGTACAATGGAAGATCTGATAGGTATTACCCGCTGAAGGCAACCTTTGAAGCAATTGGAACCCCAGGAGATTATTTGCATGGTTGTCCAATTGATTTGAGGTGAATGTCTCTGTAGCCAGGGTAATCCGAGGACTAAAGAATGAGAGGCTTTGGGAATCACTAGGAAGGATAGTTGTTCGGAATGGAGCACCCCAATGGTAAGTTTAAGTGGTGTTGTACGATGGGTGATGGTTCCACTAGAAATGCGACTACCATCGATGGCGGTTAAAGTGATGACTCGAGGCAACGCTTCCATGGGGATTTGATGCTTCTGGACAAATTCAGTAGTGACAAAGTTCTCTGCCGCTCCGGAATCCAGGAGAGCTAATACAGCTTTGGAACCTCGAGGACACTTTAAATGAGCCTGGATGGTGGAATCAGACTTCCTTTGTGATTCAATGGCAACTCCTAACTTAACCTCTCTTTCATAAGTTAGGAGGAGGCGTTTCCCGGACGAATGGGACAAGTTTTAACTAAATGTTGAGGAGATCCGCAGTACATACAGAGGTTCTGCCTCCGCCTTTTTTGACGCTCCTCAGCCGATAAAAGATAGCGGTTGACCTGCATGGGTTCTTCGCCCAGAGGAGGAGATGGTAAGCGGGAAACTGGACGTGGCCTTCCACGATCAAATCTGCCTCTTTCCAAGGCACGCTCCCTGTGACAGAGATCCACCTTGTTGCAGAGGGAGATTAACCCATCCTAACTGGTTGGAAGGTCACGGGAAGCTAGGTCATCTTTGAGCCTTTCAGAAAGGCCACTCCAGAAGGCAGCGATGAGGGCATCCTCGTTCCAATTGAGTTCTGAAGCCAGAGTCTGGAACTGGACTACGTATTGGCCGACGGTCCTGCTGCCCTGACAGAGGCGTAGAATATCAGCTGATGCGGAGGTGGTTCTTCCGGGTTCATCAAAGATTTTGCGAAATGTAGCAACAAATTCGGGGTAGTTGGAGAGCAGGGGATCCGACTTCTCCCAAAGGGGCGAGACCCAATCGAGTGCTTGGCCAGAGAGTAGAGAGATGATATATGCCACCCTGGTTCTGGCCGTCGGAAAGTTGGCGGATTGTAGCTCTAATTGGATTTCGCATTGATTTAAAAAACCCCTGCATAATTTGGGGTTGCCATCGAATTTGCTCGGAGGGGAGAGCTGAAGACGAGCAGGAGGTAGAACCAGAGGAGCAGGTGACACCACAGGAGGAGAGGCGGCTTGGGAGCCAGCGGGAGCGGGATGAGCCAGTAAGGACTGGATGTTGTCCAGGCGTGACGACATATCTTGGATAAATTGGATCAGCTGAGCCTGAGAGGTCTCCTGTCTTTCCAGACGGGATAGTACATCCTGCGAGGCTTCTATCCCAGATCCTTGACCACTTGCCGAGTCCATCCGGCCAGTGCAAACTGTCACAAACGTGGAATTTAGGAGCTGTGTCCCCGGACTGGGCCTTGGATCTGTATTATTTAGTGCAGACGCTCGCTGGAGGAGGCTTGGCTTAATGAAGTTTCTCCGCATGAGAGGGTGCAGCGAACTGACAGGAATTTGAGGAATGCGGCAGTAACGAGATAGCTAGGAAGCTACGTGGAGCGGCTGGATAGCCTAGGGTAGACGTTGGTAGCTGAGTGGCTATGTGGAGCGGCTGGATAGCCGTGGGTAGATGTAGGTAGCTGAGTGGCTACGTAGAGCGGCTGGATAGCCGTGGGTAGACGTTGGTAGCTGAGTGGCTACGTGGAGCGGCTGGATAGCCGTGGGTAGACATTGGTAGCTGAGTGGCTATGTGGAGCGGCTGGATAGCCGTGGGTAGACATTGGTACCTGAGAGGCTACGTGGAGCGGCTGGATAGCCGTGGGTAGACGTTGGCAGCTGAGTGGCTACATGGAGCGGCTGGATAGCCGTGGGTAGACGTTGGTAGCTGAGTGGCTACGTGGAGCGGCTGGATAGCTGTGTGTAGACGTTGGTAGCTGAGAGGCTACGTGGAGCGGCTGGATAGCCGTGGGTAGACGTTGGTAGCTGAGCGGCTACGTGGAGCGGCTGGATAGCCGTGTGTAGATGTTGGTAGCTGAGAGGCTACGTGGAGTGGCTGGATAGCCGTGGGTAGACGTTGGTAGCTGAGCGGCTACGTGGAGCGGCTGGATAGCCGTGGGTAGACGTTGGTAGCTGAGTGGCTACTTGGAGCGGCTGGAGCGCAGTGGGAAGGCTACTTAGCTAAACTAAGAAACTAGTTGCACTGGCAACTTGTGTGAGCATTGGGGATCCTTTTATAGTGGACACTGGGAGCTGACAGGCTGAGAGAGAAGGAGAAGGCTCCTCATTGGTGGAAGTGGGGTCACATGGGCAATCCAAGATGGCCGCGCCCATGGACCGGAGGACAGCGCTTCCTGGAGGTAGTCAGCGGGGACCAGCGGTGAGCAGGAGCCGGCGTGGGAGCAGCACAGCAGCGGGACCCTCCAGAGGACAACAGCGTACAGCGCGGGAGCCGGAAGACAGCGTGGGTCAGCGCCCGCACAGGTAAGCGACGGGGTCTGATTCTGGGGTCTCCAGGCCGGCGTGTGACACATGTAAGATACTTGAAACTTTGCTCTATTGATCCGCAGACTTTATCTCACGGCTTTGATGGCTAGCTGCCACTTAATTAATGCATATATAATTTGAATTTTATTGTGCTCTCGCTTTTTGAGCCTTGAAAATATGATAAACAATTTCAACATGTTCCAACAGCACAGGTTGAAGTTCACTCTCCACAGAGGTCTTTATTTTCAAATACTGCCTGCCTGGACTACTTGCTTCAAGCTTTATCATGTGAGACCACTCCACTTCCTCATAGACAAATTCAGCAGCATTGCAAATTCTATCCTGCATGCATGAAGGCATTGTTTCACATACATGAGTATTATTCTTCACAAGACTCTCAGAATTAACTTTCTCCAAGGTTCTGCTTTTCACAGCAAAATTGTGTCACTGAGTCATTTTTACATCACTCTGAACACACGGCAACAAGTGAGTCTCATCCTTTGAAGTCATCACTCTCTGTAGACTTTTGTAAATCCTGCACCTTTGCTTTACAGGTCATGTAATCAGCATCTGTATACGTCAGTTCTTTATCATCAAGTTCGGACACAGTTTTGCAATCTGGACCTGTGCCCCTTTGGGAGGACTTCACACCCTCAGCTATCACTGTAAACTGAAAGACACTGCAAGGAATCTTATCCACTTTTACAAGACAGACCTTTAGGGAATTTCCCAACTCTGATACTTCTGTTCCTTCTTGTACACTGGAATCATCAATGAGGACATCTCTATGGTCCCACTGCTCATCACACAAGACACTCTGCATCGGTAGCATATCACTCTGCATGCCAGCCTTTTCAGGATCAACCTGTAACAATTGCTGCTTGTGTTTATGTACTCCTGCCACACTGGGTTCAGCAAAGACATCACATACCATTTTGGGTCCAGAATCCTACTTCAGAATGTTATTTAACTTATTTTCCTCTTTTGTGTTTCCCACTACCATGTGGAACTTTTTCTGAGCTGTAGACAGCTGCTCTTCCAGCTTGGCAATTTTCGCCATGGCACTTTCCAACTTGCTCTCAGATTGCAGCAGATTGCTCTCCATGACTTCAAATTCAGCAAGCCTCAATCTTTGTACAATTATTTCAGACTCTGCCATGTTTAATTCACTTTGCAACTCCAGTTCTTTGGTACTCCTCTCCACTTGGAATCTTTGCAACTGGTTCTGTGTACCTAGCAGACACTTCTCAAGGTTCTTCATCTGTTCTTGCAACTTCCAAGTATCTTGTAACTTCCAAATTCCTGTATCCTACAGGTATAGGCCCTGGCTTCCTCAGCCTGCAGCCCAGCTGCTTCAATGTCACACAGTCTGAGAGGTTTGTGTTCCCCCCTGGCCTCATGCATGGTCCGGACTCAAGCCTCCTGGCCCCCAATGGCTTGCTTAGCTTCCCTGGGCTCTCTCTCTCTCTCTCTCTCTCTCTATATATATATATATATATATATATATATATATATATATATATGTATATATATATATATACACAGCAAACATGGCGGCACTCAGGGACTTTGCAATAAAGTACAATAGACACCAAAGGTTTAGTCTAGTCGATGTTTCAATGCATGGAGCATTTTCATCAGGACACAAAAACATAAGCAAACACTCACCTTAAATAAGTGCTCCCCATAACCAACAGTTTCATGTGCTTCATGTCCACTTCCGGCTCGAGACACACCGGAGAGGCACCTAATAATGACATCACCAAGAAGTGCACCCATCACCAAGATAACAGCTATAAACACATGGTAAAAATTCAATAAATGTAAATAACAGCGATACTATAGCTCACTGCAACCATAGTGTCATACAATACATAAACATAGCACATTACAAACATATACAAGAAAGTGCTTTAGTGCATAGTCAGATAGAGAACGATTGAGGAGACAAAGAGCTAATATATTACCATGACTGAAAAAACAATTCCAAGAAACACTGAAAACTATTGGTTTCATTTAGCCCCTTTGGCGTCAAATTATCCAGCAAAAAGATCCATTTAGCCTCCCTTTGCAGGAGAATCCTGGATCTGATCCCACCTCTCATAGGTAGCGGCACATGATCGATAATCATGTGTCGCATAGCGGTCAATGAATGACCAACACTGGCAAAATGTTTAGCCACTGGTTGATCACCAGTCCCGGAGAGAATGGCAGCACAGATCGATGATCGATGCATAGCCATTCTCTCCTTGAACTGGCGATCAGTCTTGCCAAGATAGTACTTGCCGCACAGGCAAATCAGTACAGGGCCAATATGCATATGGTTATAATTATAATAATGACCTTCAATTAGATGATCATCTTCTATTAAAGACATATTCTCAAAATTAAATTGTTAGCTCTTTTTATCAAAGTTCCACTGAAACAGTAGGTGTATTTTAGATGGTATTGAGTAATTTTTACCGGAGGAACTATGTGTGAAGCAGTGAACTCTATGGGACTCCTGATGGTATTGATAGCTCTCTGCGATGTCCAGAAAATGTGCTGCCTACTGCCCTCCAGCCAATTTTGATCCCAATGTTATATGCTATAAGTGGAAGTACAGTATAGGTTGTTGTAAGGAGTTCGCTCATAAGTCTATATAGAAAACCAGTGTGGGTATTGCTTTTATAGTCTGTCCTAATGTGTTTCAGCACACTTTTTGGCTGATTTATCGTCTGTTTGGAAACCAACAATTTGCTAAAGTCAAAACCAACGACAAACCAACCAAAAACCGTACTTAGAACACTTTAAAACACTGGACCAACAATCGATACTTTCACAAAGACCAGAATAGGATCCACAAATTTACTAATGGCTGGCTGTGTGTCCTTCTGCTATAGCGTCAGCCCTGTCGGCTGATTCAGCTGGTAATAGGAAAATAGCGGGATCCCCACATTAGTTTTCCCCCTATTTTCCCATACCAGCACATGCTGAGAGATCTACAGCTGGTTATGGATTTGGGGGGAATCATACCAATTTTTTTTACATTTGAACTCTTTCTGGTCTTAAGATTGCAACACCACCTGGAAAGTGAATTTATTTGTTGCTACTACTTACAATCTTTATATGAACCCTGTAGAACACCTAACCCCTTTTTGTTTTACTCTGGCAAAGGGTGATAAAGAAGTCTGAAAGATTGCTGTGCAGCTACATAATGCCGGGTACACACTAGACGATATGTAGTCCGAATGCAGCATGGCCCCCAATGTCGCACCGTCGCTCCCGGCATGGGCAAGTGTAAACAATGAGGATGGTACACACTAGACATCATCTAATGCAGGGGTTCCCAACCATGGTCCTCAAGGCACACTAACAGTCCAGGTTTTAGGGATAGCCATACTTGAGCACAAGTGAGTTAATTAGTACCTCAGTTATTTTGATTTAACCATCTGTGCACAATCATGGATATCACTAAAACCAGGACCGTTAGTGTGCCTTGAGGACCGAGGTTGGGAATCAGTGATCTAATGTGTACCAGCTTTAAGTGATAATGATTTGGAGAAATCAATACATTTTCATACAGGTTAATGGGTGTTATTTGCACAGCATGGTTGCATGCAATAATTGACATACAATGATGTTCTAGCTTTAGTTACTGCAGCAGATTTTGGTATTTATTTACATATAGTAGGATGTTTTTTTTATTTGTTTACTTTTTAATAAAATTGTAGTGGCAAATGAGGGTTAATCAGAGAAGTTAAAGCATGAATATAAAATATACTGTCAGTCTAACTGTCCTTAAAAAAAAAAATAATAAAAAAATATATATATATATATATATATATATATATATATATATATATATATATAGATGGAAAAATCTTTGTAAACATTTTTGGAAAAATATTGTCAAGGAATGGAGTGTCCTTTTGTTTTGTCTTACCTGAATGTCTGGCAGAAATTATTAACAAGGATGCAGCTAATCACTCTTTTGCTGTCAGAGGCATTATGCAAACAATACAAAGTTGCAGCATATATTCATTTTATTATATTAGAACATCTTGTACTGTCAAAACAAATTATAACATGTTAATTTCTCTATACTGTATTTATAAATGCAATGAACTAAAGGTAATATATAAGAATACATTATTTCTACATGAATGGAGTTTTTATACTGTTCCATAAACATACTGTATATGTTACTGCTCATTTTGTATTTTTATATGGCTTAGTATTTTCTTTCTAGAACTTTATAGAACTGCAATATTACATATCATAATGAATACAATCAGGCAACAACTACACTGTGCAAGGAAGAAATAATGACATAAAACATTTTAAAAATGCTATAAACACAAACCTGTAGGTATTTTATGATACAGTAATTTCTTACTTGGAGGCTAGTATTGTAGAATGGGCAATTAGAAGATTCACAGCTTTTTTTTTCCTTTTTAAAGCATCTGAATATAAATTGCACATATTCGAATCTGCACAAAAAATGCAAAAATAATTTGTGTCAAACAGAAAGTGAAATTGGGTCTTATTTACTAACCTTCCAAGGGTAAAATTTGTACTACATATACTCACCCTAATGAGAAGTATTCTATGAGTATAGTTCTATCCTGATCAGTACTGTAGTATAACATGTTCAGCGTGGGAAGCAATCGGGAAGCCGACTGCCTAAATACCGGCAGCCGGCTTCCCGACTGTCATATCCCGGCAAGAGTGAAATGCCGGGCGTCTAGATGTAGACGCCCGCATTTCCCCGACACTGGGAGCCCGGCGCCCGGCATCCCAAACGTAGAGATGCCGGGTGCCGCGAGCGGACAGCCGCAGTGGGGAGGGTTAGGTTTAGGGCTCCTGGGGGGGACTTAGGGTTAGGCACCCCCCCGGGAGGGTTAGGGTTAGGCTAGGGGGAGGGAGGGTTAGGGTTAGGCACCCCCGGGGGGACTTAGGGTTATGCACCCCCCGGGGGACTTAGGTTTAGGCAGCGGGGAAGGGGGTGGTTACGGTTAGGCACTTATAGGGGAGATTAGGGTTAGGCACTTGGGGGGGAAGTTAGGGTTAGGCACCCCTAAGGAGGGTTAGGGTTAGGGGGTTAGGTTAGGTTAGTAGATACTCACCTATACACGATCAGGATTTCCAGCGCTGTCGGGCTTCCGCTGCTCGGAACTCTGCTGATGTCGGCCTGCCGCTGACGGGAATCGAACCACCGGCCGGCGGTATTTCATACCCATTCCTTCAGCGCCTGTTCTTAAGTCCAGTATCTAATGCATGGAGCCAAGGGGCACAGACAGTGGGTGGGTACAAAGAAGCCCAGGCTACTCAGGAGGAACAGCTTCACCTGAAGACAGACCATGCCCCCCACAGCCAGTGGTGCAACACACACATATATATATATATATATATATATATATATATCATGATGACTTGGGGTAGTTAGCTTGGTAGAGTGTCAGAGGTGCAGTGTTAGGTGCTTGAATCAGGGTTCACACATAGCATTTCAAGTTATAAATGAAAGAGAAGTGCTTTACTGTCAGCATAAATCTGGAAACAAAAATAACAAATGCCTAGCCCCATTCAGACACAGACTCACTTCTTCACCCCTGACTAACCTTGGGCAACTAGTCTGCAAATAAAGTCCAAAGTCTCTTTCTGCTTCCTGCAGAGTCTATGACAATGTCCGGCCTGGCTTTCACACAAAGTTTCTCTTGTTGTCCTCCCTGCGTCCTGCAGGTCTGAACTTAGGCTCCCTGGTCCCCAATAGTTTGGCTTAGCTTTACTGGGTTCTCTGGCTACCACAGTCCCACTTAGGCTGTCTCCAATGACAGCCTGACTGGTCTGCCTTCTCATCAGCCCACACCTTGACTCTCTCCACAAGGCAGCCCCTAGGTGTGGCAAAACTTAGTTTAACTACCCTGTGTGGGTGGATCCCTCCAGCCCCACACAGAATCCATGGCTCATTATCTCCATCTCTGGTGATCCTGTCACATATCCCCCTCCCCAGCTTGAAAAAGCCCTGTGGTGAGCAATATGCGATGAGGCATTCTCATGGTGAAGTCCCTCTTGATTCTCTTAAGAGTGCCTTTCACCACCTTCAAGATATCCAGACTTGTCTATCATCTGGCGGTCTCATCCTCCAGGTTCTGGTGTTTATTTTCCCCCTAACTTTTTCTGATTTTATGGTACCCCTGGAACTCTTTGCTTTCTACATGCAGTACTTGAGGCTCATCCTTTGGCATCACTTCAGGCATTAAGAACTTGAAGTAACTTTTCCCAAAATGACATACTTCATCTTCATTCCTATCAACTTAATCAAAATCCAACAAGTTATTTTCCTCAGAATCTTCTGGTTCAGACCAAGAACAGCTTCTTGTTTATTTTTAACAGACTTTCTTAAACCTCTTAAAGGCACACCCCATTGACAAACTTCTGCTTGAAACATCTTTAACCTTCAACCTTGAAGTACTGTATTGGCTATTGGCATACTTTACTGGCAAATAATTTTCTTTCAAAGAGCCACCCTCATCTTGAGAGTCACCAGAATCACGATTTCCAAGCTTTAGCTTTATGTCGTCAGAGCATGTACTGGCACTGCCACCCTCAGATTTCGGACTCTCATGTCCATGTATAATACTTGAAGGTTTGCTCCATTGATTCACAAACTTTATCTCATGACTTTGATGGTTATCTGTCACATCAATAAGGCATATATCTCTTGGAATTTCTCATGCATCTACTGTTTGGGACTTGAAAACATGACAAACAACTTCCACATGTTCCACCACCACAGGTTGAAGTTCACTTTCCACAGAGGTCTTTATTTTCTAATTCTGTTTAGCTGGAGTAATTGTTTCAAGCTTTGTATTGTTAACCCACTTCACTTCCCCACAGACAAATTTAGCAGCATTGCAAGTTCCATCCTTGTTGTATAAAGGCATTGTTTCACATGCATGAAGACATTGTTTCGCATACATGAGTATTACACTTCACCAGACTGTCAGTATTAACTTTCTTTAAGTTTCTGCTTTCTACAGCAAAATAATGTAATTGGGTCACATTCACATCACTTGGTCACATGGCAACAACAGAGTCTCATATGTGGAAGCCATCAGCATATCTTTGCCTCATGGGTCATGCGATCACCTTCTGTATATGTCAGTTCTTTATCATCAACTTCAGACACAGGTTTGTCTTCTGGACCTGTGCCCCTTTGGGAGGACTTCACACCCTCAGCTATCACTGTAATCTGAAAGACACTGCAAGGAATCTCATCCACTTTAACATGACAGTCTTTTATGGAGTTTTCCAACTTTGATACTTTGGTCCCATATTGTGACATTTAATGAGGACATCTTCATTGTCAAATTGTGACTGACACACGTAATTCTTTTGGAACATCTTACTTTGTTCAAGCATCTCACTGCTTGTCCACTGCTCATCACACAAGACATTCTGCACCAGTAACATATCACACTCTGCACCAGCCTTTTCAGGATCAAGCTGTAGCAATCGTTGCCTGTGTTTATGCACTTCTATCACACTACGCTCAGTGGAGACATTGGATGCCATTTTGGGTTCAGAATCCAATTTCAGAGTATTATCCAATTTTTCATCTTCTGCTTTTTCTACTACTATGTGGAACTTCTTCTGAGTTGCAGAGAGCTGTTCTTCCATCTGGGTAAATTTTCCCATGGCGATTTCCAACTTGTTCTCAGACCGCAGAAGATTGCTCTCCAGAAATACATTTCTTTCTGTCAGACATTCTAAAACTGCTCTGGCTGCAGCTGGATTGGAGTGTCTGTACTTGTTCCTTAAAGCTTGCTTCAAGACGGGCAACCTCCATGTTCTTTGCATCATGCTCTTTCTGCAGCATCTGGAGACATTTCTCCCTGTCTTCCGAACATTCACGGAGCTTCTCAGACAGAGAATTTCTTTCTAACTCATACTCTGCAAGTCTTGCTTTTGTGGAGACCACTAGAAAGTCTTTTTCTTCTAACATCAAAGTTAGATCCGCCACTTTTCCTTGGGTGAGAGCTGTGTCACTCTGGTGTCCCTTGACACATTCTTTCAATTCCTCCACTTCCTGCTGAAGGACTTCACACTTTTGATGCAATTCAACAATGTCTTGCTCTAATACTTCATTCTTTGCTAGCAGCACATCATTCTCATATTTTATCATAAACTTTGATGCCTCAGCCTCCTCAAAACATTCAGACATAACCACTAATTTGAGGTCTGTCTCTTTAAGAGCTGTACATTTTTTATTTCTTCCTGCTCAAATGCCATTTTCAAAGAGGAAAATTCACTCTGTAACATCTTTTCAGTTTGTGCATGCAAAGCTTCTCCTTTGTAGACTTATCCTCTAAGTCAGTTATCTGGTCACAGTAGCGTAAAAGTGTTTCACGCCAAACTTCACACAGAGAGTAAAATTTTTCTATGCTGATATAGTACTCTCCTGGTAGACCATGCACCATACACTGACCACACACACTGACATTTTTACTCTGCTTTGGCATTTTAAATGTCTCTTTCTCTGGAACATTAGTCCGAGCCCCAGCATTTTCAAAGAGTCACCACAGAGGATTTCAAACAACTTTAAATCACTTCCTTGTAAAACACTTTCTTTACATTCAGACTGTAAATTCCAGTCCTGGATTTGCAATTCTCCAGTTTCAAACTGGACCTTTGTAGCTGACCTTCTGCTTTTAACATGTTTCTTTTTATTTCCCATGATTCTTGTCACACAATACACAGGAATAACTTGCTTTTATTTTCACTATATCACACTTTGCCTTCAAAAATATTTTCAAAACAGCAAAATATTTTTCTTCATGTGGCACTACAATTACCAGCATGTATCAAGCACTTTCTCTTTAACAACCTTTGCAAATGAAGCTCTGTTTTCTCAGTACCACACCCTGACTTAATAAGGTCATAGGTTTGAGAATTTCAGCAGAATAAACCACACATTTTCCTTTAACCCTGCCAATGCTGCAGCAGGAACTTTCAACATGTGTGCACATTTCTCTTCACAGACAATATATATTTCATAGCTTGCAATTCACATACATTTGCACATCATAATGGTTTCCCACATATATGCAGACAAACACATAGCATTTCAAGTTATAAATAAAATAAAAGTGCTTTACTGTCAGCATGAATCTGGAAACAAAAATAACAAATGCCTAACCCCATTCAGGCACTGACTCACTTCTTTACCCCTGACTAACCTTGGGCAGCTAGTCTGCAAATAAAGTCCAAAGTCTCTCTCTGCTTCCTGCAGAGTCTATCACAGGCTCTGCCCTGGCTTTCACACAAAGTTTCTCTTGTGGTCCTCCCTGCCTCCTGCAGGTCTGGACTTAGGCCTCCTGGCCCCCAATGGCTTGGCTTAGCTTCACTGGGCTCTCTGGCAGCCACAGTCCCATTTAGACTATCTCCAGTGGCAGCCTGACTGGTCTGTCTTCTCATCAGCCAACACCTGGATTCTCTCCACTAGGCAGCCCCTAGGTGTGGCAAAACTTAGTTTAACTATCCTGTGTGGGTGGATCCCGCCAGCCCCACACAGAATCCATGGCTCACTATCGCCATCTCTGGTGATCCTGTCACAATGTATATATATATATATATATATATATAAATCACAGGGGCTCTGCACTCACCATAATAACTAATAATAATAATCATAATAAACAGTGGGGTTTTAGTTCATGAATTGATCAATGCATTTAAGCTTGCAGCCCATCGTCACAGGACCCCACTTTACTGCAAGTCTCTACTCTATTGCTCAGATTTATAACACGGACATAGCCATCACATTAGTTTTAAACTCATGGTATGCTTTCAAGGTTTAAAGCTCACAGCAACTTTGCTTTTAAACGTGATACAGTTACCAAGCACACCTGTTGCAAATCACCTAGGAAAACAGCTGACTCAAGTTAATTAATCTAGTTAAAAGGGGTGCATGAGAAAATGTGATCACAAAATGATTAATTATAAATATTAATCAAAATAAACAAAAAGCACCAATCCATGGCACTCACCATTCCTAGATTTAGGGTGCAACATGGAATGTGACCACATTGTTTAAATAGAAATCACTGGGGCTCTGCACTCACCATAATAACTAATAATAATAATCATAATAAACAGTGGGGTTTTAGTTCATGAATTGATCAATGCATTTAAGCTTGCAGCCCATCGTCATGGGACCCCACTTTACTGCAAGTCCCTACTCTATTGCTCAGAATTATAACTTGGACATAGCCATCACATTAGTGTTAAACTCATGGTATGCTTTCAAGGTTTAAAGCTCACAGCAACTTTGCTTTTAAGCGTGAGACAGTTACCAAGCACACCTCTTGCAAATCACCTAGGAAAACAGCTGACACAAGTTATTTAAACTAGTTAAAATGGGTGCATGACAAAAATGATTGATGTATTGGAATTGAACCTCCACTGATTGGCAAAAGGTTGCCTTCCCCAATGAGTCATGTTTTCTGCTTCATCGAACTGATAGAGAATGGTGTGTCAGACAAGAAACATTGGAGAACAAGCACACTGCAAACATTGCTGGAAGAACAGAAGCTGATGGTGGCAGTGTTATGGTCTGGGGAATGTTGTCATGGCATTATCTGGGCTCACTCATCCATGTGGAAGGCACCCTCAACCGATTTGGTTATGAATCCATCCTTGCAGAGCATGTACACCCATACAAGCTGAATGTCTTCCCTGAAGCAGATGGGATCTTCCAGCAAGACTATGTGACATGTCACATGGCTAGAAATGTCTAACAGATGAGCACAACCAAGACTTCCAAGTACTTGCCTGGCCATCTAATTCCCCGGACTTAACTCAATTGAGCATCTGTGGGACCACCTTGATCATTGTGTTTGCTCTATGGATACTCCACCACACACCATCCATCAGCTGTGGTATGCACTGCAGTCAGCATGGCTCTAGATATCTGTGCCAACCTACCTGCACTTTATTAAGTCACTCCCAGCTTGTCTAGCTGTTATCCATGCTGCACAAGGTGGTTACTCTAGCTAATAGCTGGTGGTCATAATAATGTGACTCAACTGTGTAAATATACATTAACTATATATATATATATATATACACACACACCGATCATTCATAACATTAAAACCACCTGCCTAATAATGTGTAGGTTTCCCTCGTTCCACCAAAACAGCTCTGTCCCATCGAGCCATTGACTTCACATGACCTCTGAAGGTATCCTATGGTATCTGGCACCAATAAGTTAGTGGCAGATCCTTTAAGACAAGTTGCATTGTGGGGCTTTCATGGTTTGGGCAAATTTTTCCAGCACATCCCACAGATGCTTGATTGAATTGAGATCTGGAGAATTTGGAGGCCAAATCAACACCTTAAACTCTTTGTCATGTTCCTCAAACAATTCCTGCACAACTTTTGCAGTGTAGTAGGGCTGAAAGAGACCACTGCAATTAGGGAATACCATTACCATGAAGGGGTGTACGTGGTCTGCAACAATGTTTAGGTAGGTTAAAGTAGGTTGGTTAAAGTAACATCCACATGCATCTGGGAGAACCCAATAAGACCTGTCATTTTGGAGATGCTCTAACCCAGTCATCTAGTGATCACAAGTCACTCAGATCCTTATGCCTGCTCAGTTTTCCTGCTTCCAACACATCTACTTCAGGAACTAACTTTTCATAGGTGCCATAGTAACAAGATAATCAATGTTATTCACTTTACCTGATCCCAACACCTCTTTCAGTAATAGCCATTGGTCTGTCGAATGGCTGGTTGGATAAACACACAGCCAAATTCCTAACTCTAGAAAATCCTATTATTTTTCTCCTCTACATCCTTCCCAAGATCCATAAATCCTTGACCAAACCCCTGGGGAGATCTAGTATTTCTTCTGGGGGTCTTTGTATCAGATGCTATACCAGTATGTGGATTTTTCTTGCAGCCTGTACTTACTAATATTGAATGGATACTTAAGGATACTACAGTTTTGTTCTTTTTAATTGAAACACTTTGGCTCTACCCCTTGCAATTGCCTGTTGGTTATGCTTGATATCATAAGTTTCTGCACTAACATTAACCATGAAGAGGGTATAACAGCTATCAGAAAAGCCATTATTGATAATCCTCATTACTCTGGTCCACCATGTGATTTTTTTTTGTTATTGATTGATATTATTCTTCATAAAAATTAATTTCTTTTTGAAAATTCTTTTTATTTACAGTTACAGGGAACAGCTATGGGATCAAACATGGCCCATAGCTATGCTGACATCTTTATGTGGGATTATGAGTTGACTCACATTTTGAATAATTAATTGTCTTCTAAGCATATTGCACTTGATACCAGATTTATCGCTGATACTTTCTTAATATGGATGGGTGGCGCAATATTATTGGATAAATTTATCTTTTTGAATTCTTTAACCAGCACCATCAGGGTTACTTATACAAGCAGCCACCAGACACTCATTTTTGTGGATGGTATGTTGTCAATAATAGGTTTGAGACCAATATCTTTCAGAAGGCAACAGACATGAACACATTGCTGTCTGCTGACAGTTTTCATCCTTATCCCCTAAAGAAAGGTCTACCATTCTCTCAGCTGCTATGAGTGGCAAGAATTACCTCTGGTGTTAACAAGCTTCCAACTGCCCTTCATAATATGGTGGATGATTTTATCTCACATGGCTACAATCACAATGAGGTTGAGGGAGCAAATCAAAGGTGTCTGGCTTTGGATAGGGACTCATTGCTTCAATCAAATACATCAGATAAAAAATTGGACCACTTGGTTTTCCATACAACATATCTATATTGAAGCACTGACACATAATCAAGGCTTACTCAATTTTGCAGAGTTTGTGCCAGAATTATCCCCTCTTCACCTATAAACACAGCCAAAATGTAAAAGAACTTGTGACTAATGCTGACATGAGCCCCGGCCTTGTAAATAGCAATTGGTTCTCCCATGAAAAAGGGTGCCTTTTGCTGTAGTGGCTTTGTAAATTGTCATTACCTAATGACTAGAGATTTTTTTAAACATCCAAAAAGTGGTTTGGTCCATCAGTTACAACATTGATTAATTTTTGAAAGCAAGTTTGTGTTGTTTACGTAATACAATGTCCCTGCCAGATGCTTTCTATTGACAACAAAACATGAATGCTTAAGGAGTGCATCGCCATGCATTGTTTCTCTATTAAAAAAGCCACCTCTTGTATAGATCATAGCACACCACCAGTAGCAAGATATTTTATAGAGGCAGGACACTGCTTGAAAGACTTCCATTTTATGCCAATAGACTATATTAAACCATCAAGGAGAAGTGGTGATCAAAACAAGAAATTACTACAGAGGGAATGTGAACTGATCTATAAGTTTGGGTCATTACGTCCTGCAGGTCTCAATGATGAATTGACTTTTAAAGTTTTTCTATAAACCATTTTATATTGCATATGACACCATGATATTGACTTTGAATATGTGGGGGTTGCTTAATAATTAGAGGTGATTTATAAATTTTTCTCAATAACATTCTTTTTTAAAAAAAAACACACATTTGTTTTGATCAGAGAGGTGAGGGGAGTATATTATATGCTTCATTATTTGTTTTTGTTTTGTTGTATTAATTATTATTTTTATTTTCTGATTATGTTCGTGTAACTTATGTTGTTTTTGCATAATGATTCATTGTACTTTTATGTGATGAGCCTGTCAGACCATGGTATTACGGGATAATTCCCTATATTTTAATGTTACTTTAAACATCAATATTGGTTAGTGTTTTGATAGTCTTTTTGTTTTGCTCCCAACGTCCATAGTGTGATGCGGATGGATGATGACGTTGGTGTTGCACGACACACCGGGTCTTGCTCAGTTTTCCTAGTGATTACTTCCAGGACCCAACTGCCGAATGATATTATGGCAGTTCTAGACATACAGGTGAGTCCAGTTTTCATGATCTGATTGAGGCACCAATTTCACCTTCTTATAACAGCTAGTTCTGTTATTTGACTGATGCTCACGAGGAAGATGTTTTCCCACCGAAATGGCTGTTTTGATTTCTGTTATCAGGCAAAGATGGTTGAGTATTATGCCAGCTATGATGACATGCCTTTTTGATATAGGAATTGCTAAACTTCGGCTGCTATTCAAATATATATTTTTTCACGATTAAGGTGGTGTGTTGGTCTCTCTGCATTTGGCTGCCCATGAAGCTAAATTGACATATATAAAGTGATGGCTTGAGCAGTTTGTGGTATTGCATTTACGTTAGGCCCCACATGGGGACCAAAACGTCGGACTTAGCCTATAACACTGATGGTATGTGATTAATAAATAGCTGTCTTATTTCTGCAAATGGTGAGTGCCCTCACCTCTTTGGAGTTTTTTTTATATATATGGACCTCATGATTTTGTGGGTCGCATTGAGGTTGCACCCCAGAATGATGGAATTGCTGCTGTGAGTGCGGACTTTATTGCAAAACTATATATATAATTATATATATATATATATTAGGGGTGAGCGGGTTCGGATTTCTGAAATCCGAACCCCCCCGAGCCCCCCCGATCCGAGTCCGATCCGAGTCAGGCTCGACTTTTCCCGCCTGACTCGGATCTGACATCGAGGCAAAACGTCATCATCCCGCCTTCCGAGTCTCGCGGGTTTTGGATCCTATATAAGGTACCCGCGTCGGCGCCATTTTCTCACTCGGCTGTGGACAGTGAAGAGGGAGGGTGGGAGTTAGTGCTGTGTAGTGTAGTGTAGTGTAGTGCTGCTGTTGTCCACTACTTCAAAGTCCATAGGGGCTGGCTGTGTTGTGCTGTGCTGCTGTTGTTAATAGGGGCTGTGTCCACTACTTCAAAGTCCATAGGGGCTGGCTGGACTGTGTTGTGCAGTCAGTTCCAAAGTCCTGTGCAGTGTCCCAGTCCTAAAGGGGTGCTGTAGTGTTGTCCAGGGGGTGCTCTGTCCATCAGGGGTGCTCCCCCCAAGTGCTAAAAAAATAATATATTTTCTGTGTTTGTGAATTGTGTGCGCAGTAGCCGCACGTGCATCAACAAAGTAGTGCCAAGCGTGCGCCTGTGTCATAAGTAAAGGGCCGGCTGGCTTGACCGTTAAGGGTGCTGTAACCCCCGAAAGTACACTCCAGTCCAAACCAAAAAAAAAATTATTTTCTGTGTTTGTGAATTGTGTGCGCAGTAGCCGCACGTGCATCAACAAAGTAGTGCCAAGCGTGCGCCTGTGTCATAAGTAAAGGGCCGGCTGGCTTGACCGTTAAGGGTGCTGTAACCCCCGAAAGTACACTCCAGTCCAAACCTAAAAAAAAATTATTTTCTGTGTTTGTGAATTGTGTGCGCAGTAGCCGCACGTGCATCAACAAAGTAGTGCCAAGCGTGCGCCTGTGTCATAAGTAAAGGGCCGGCTGGCTTGACCGTTAAAGGGTGCTGTAACCCCCGAAAGTACACTCCAGTCCAAACCAAAAAAAAATTATTTTCTGTGTTTGTGAATTGTGTGCGCAGTAGCCGCACGTGCATCAACAAAGTAGTGCCAAGCGTGCGCCTGTGTCATAAGTAAAGGGCCGGCTGGCTTGACCGTTAAGGGTGCTGTAACCCCCGAAAGTACACTCCAGTCCAAACCTAAAAAAAAATTATTTTCTGTGTTTGTGAATTGTGTGCGCAGTAGCCGCACGTGCATCAACAAAGTAGTGCCAAGAGTGCCCCTGTGTCATAAGTAAAGGGCCGGCTGGCTTGACCGTTAAAGGGTGCTGTAACACCCGAAAGTACACTCCAGTCCAAACCAAAAAAAAATTATTTTCTGTGTTTGTGAATTGTGTGCGCAGTAGCCGCACGTGCATCAACAAAGTAGTGCCAAGCATGCGCCTGTGTCATAAGTAAAGGGCCGGCTGGCTTGACCGTTAAAGGGTGCTGTAACCCCTGAAAGTACACTCCAGTCCAAACCCAAAAAAAATTATTTTCTGTGGTTGTGAATTGTGTGCGCAGTAGCCGCACGTGCATCAACAAAGTAGTGCCAAGCGTGCGCCTGTGTCATAAGTAAAGGGCCGGCTGGCTTGACCGTTAAGGGTGCTGTAACCCCCGAAAGTACACTCCAGTCCAAACCTAAAAAAAAATTATTTTCTGTGTTTGTGAATTGTGTGCGCAGTAGCCGCACGTGCATCAACAAAGTAGTGCCAAGAGTGCGCCTGTGTCATAAGTAAAGGGCCGGCTGGCTTGACCGTTAAAGGGTGCTGTAACCCCCGAAAGTACACTCCAGTCGAAACCAAAAAAAAATTATTTTCTGTGTTTGTGAATTGTGTGCGCAGTAGCCGCACGTGCATCAACAAAGTAGTGCCAAGCGTGCGCCTGTGTCATAAGTAAAGGGCCGGCTGGCTTGACCGTTAAAGGGTGCTGTAACCCCTGAAAGTACACTCCAGTCCAAACCAAAAAAAAATTATTTTCTGTGTTTGTGAATTGTGTGCGCAGTAGCCGCACGTGCATCAACAAAGTAGTGCCAAGAGTGCGCCTGTGTCATAAGTAAAGGGCCGGCTGGCTTGACCGTTAAAGGGTGCTGTAACCCACAAAGTACACTCCAGTCCGAACCAAAAAAATTTTTATTTTCTGTGTTTAGCCGCACGTATATATCAAATCGATATAACATAAATGGAGGACCAAACTTTCTCCGATAAAAATAAAATAGAGAAAGATCAAGAACCACTTCCTCCTAGTGCTGAAGCTGCTGCCACTAGTCATGACATAGACGATAACATGCCATCAACGTCGTCTGCCAAGGCCGATGCCCAATGTCATAGTAGAGGGCACATACAATCCCAAATGGCAAAGTTCAGGAAAATGACCTTGAAAAAGACATTTAAATCAGCTGAAGAGAAACGTAAACTTGCCAATATGCCATTTACGACACGGAGTGGCAAGGAACGGCTAAGGTCGATCCCTAGTATGTTCATGACTAGTGGTTCAGCTTCACATGACGATGGAAGCACTCCTCCCACTAAAAAAATCAAAAGAGTTAAGCTGGCAAAAGCACAGCGAAGAACTGTGCTTTCTAAGAAGATATCACAAATCCCCAAAGAGAGTCCAAGTGTGGTGGTGGTTGCGATGCCTGACCTTCCCAGCACTGGACGGGAAGAGGTGGCTCTTTCCACCATTTGCACGCCCCCTGCAAGTGCTGAAAGGAGCACCCACAGTCCACTTGCTGATATGCAAATTGAAGATGTCACTGTTGAAGTACAACAGGATGAGGATACTGGTGTAGCTGGCGCTGAGGAGGAAGTTGGCGAGGAGGATTCTGATGGTGATGTGGTTTGTTTAAATCAGGCTCCGGGGGAGACAGTTGTTGTCCGTGGGATGAAAAAGCCCATCACGGTCATGCCTGGGCAGAAGACCAAACATTCCACCTCTTTGGTCTGGCAATATTTCTATCCAAATCCGGACAACAACTGTCTTGCCATATGTACCATATGTAAAGGTGAAATAAGTAGGGGTAGGGACGTCAACCACCTAGGAACATCCTCCCTTATACGGCACCTGCAGCGCGTTCATAAAAAGTTACTGTCAAGTTCAGAAACTTTGGCTCAGACCGTAAGCAGTCCAGGGACACCTAAATCCCGTTGTCCTGTTGTATCCAAGCGCCTGCAAACCACACCGTTAACTCCCTCCTCGTCAATTTCCTCCTTAGTCAGGATCGGAAGTAGTCCTGCAGGCCATATCACTGGCATGACTGACTCTCCTATCCGGGATTCCTCCGGAGGATCCTGCATTGCTACGCCTACTGCTGCCGCTGCTGCTGTTGCTGCTGCTGCTGGGAGTCGTTCATCATCCCAGAGAGGAAGTAGGAACACCACTACTTTTACTAAACAATTGACCCTCCAACAGTCCTTAGCGAGGAGGATGAAGTACGACAGCAGTCATCCTGAAGCAAAACGTATAACTGAGGCCTTGACTGCTATGTTGGTGTTAGACGTGCGTCCGGTATCCGCCATTAGTGCAGTGGGATTTAGACAATTGATGGAGGTAGTGTGTCCCCGGTTCCAAATCCCGTCTAGATTCCACTTCACTAGGCAGGCGATACCGAGACTGTACAGAAACGTCAGAAAAAGTGTCCTCAGTGTCCTGAAAAATGCCGTTGTACACAATGTCCACTTAACCACGGACATGTGGACAAGTGGAACAGGGCAGACTAAGGACTATATGACTGTGACAGCCCACTGGGTAGATGTATCACCTTACGCAGCAACAGCAGCAGCGTCACCAGTAGCAGCATCTCAGAAACGCCAGCTCGTTACAAGGCAGGCTACGCTGTGTATCACCGGTTTCAGTAAGAGGCACACCGCCGACAACCTCTTAGAGAAACTGAGGGAAATCATCGCCCAGTGGCTTACCCCACTTAGACTCTCCTGGGGATTTGTGATATCTGACAACGCCACCAATATTGTGCGGGCATTACATCTGGGCAAATTCCAGCACGTCCCATGTTTTGCTCACACAATAAACTTGGTGGTGCAGAATTTTCTGAAAAGCGACAGGGGCGTGCAGGAGACGCTTTGGGTGGCCCGAAAAATTTCTGGCCACTTTCGCCATTCAGCGACTGCGTGCCGAAGACTGGAGCGCCAGCAAACACTCTTGAACCTGCCCCGCCATCACCTGAAGCAAGAGGTTGTGACGCGGTGGAACTCAACCCTCTATATGCTTCAGAGGATGGAGGAGCAGCAAAAGGCCATACAAGCCTATACATCCACCTATGACATAGGCAAAGGAGGGGGTATGCACCTGACTCAAGCGCAGTGGAGAATGATTTCCGTGTTGTGCAAGGTTCTTCAGCCCTTCGAACTTGCCACACGTGAAGTCAGTTCAGACACTGCCAGCTTGAGTCAGGTCATTCCCCTCATCAGGCTTTTGCAGAAGCAGCTGGAGAAAGTGAAGGAGGAGCTAAGACGGAGCGATTCCGCTCGGCATGTGGGACTTGTGGATGAAGCCCTTCATTCGCTTTGCCAGGATTCCAGGGTGGTCAATCTGTTGAAATCAGACCACTACATTTTGGCCACCGTGCTCGATCCTAGGTTTAAAGCCTATGTGGTGTCTCTCTTTCCGGCCGACACAAGCCTGCAGAGGTGCAAAGACCTGCTGGTGAACACACTGTCAGCTGAAGCGGAACGTGACACGTCAACGGCTCCTTCTTCATTTTCTCCCGCAACTGGGGCTGCCAGGAAAAAACTTAGGTATCCTAAGCAACCCGCTGGCGGTGATGCAGGGCAGGCAGGACCAAGTTTGGACATCTGGTCCGGACTGAAGGACCTGGCAACAATTTCTGACATGTCTACTGTCACTGCATATGATACTGTCACCATTGACAGAATGGTGGAGGATTACATCGGTGACAGCATCCAAGTAGGCATGTCAGACAGTCCATACCTGTACTGGCAGGAAAAAGAGGCAATTTGGAGGCCCCTGTACAAACTGGCTCTATTTTACCTGAGTTGCCCCCCCTCCAGTGTGTACTCCGAAAGAGTGTTTAGTGCAGCCGGGAACCTTGTCAGTGAAAGGCGTAGGAGGTTGCTTCCACAGAATGTGGAGAAGATGATGTTCATCAAAATGAATTATCAGCTCTTCCAGGGAGACCAGCCTCCAGAAGGTACAGAGGGACCTGTGGTGGTGGATTCAAGTGGGGACGAGTTAATACTTTGTGAGGATGAGGATGTACACACTGAAGAGGGTGAGGAATCGGTGGATGAGGAGGATGAGGATGACATCTTGCCTCCGTAGAGCCAGTTTGTGCAGGGACACATTAATTGCCAGCTTGTTTTGTGGGGGCCCAAACGAACCAATCATTTCAGCCACAGTTGTGTGGCAGACCCTGGCGCTGAAATGATTGATTTGTTAAAGTGTGCATGTCCTGTTTATACAACATAAGGGTGGGTGGGAGGGCCCAAGGACAATTCCATCTTGCACCTCTTTTTTTCTTTGCATTATGTACAGTTTGGGGCCTAGTTTTTCTAACTGCCATCCTGCCTGCCACTGCAGTGTCACTCCTAGATGGGTCACGTGTTTGTGCCGCCCACTCGTGTCGCTTAGCATAGTCATCCAGCTACCTCGGTGCAACCTTTTGGACATAAAAACACTATTGTGAGGTGTGAGGTGTTCAGAATAGACTGGAAATGAGTGGAAATTAAGGTTATTGAGGTTAATAATAGCATAGGAGCAGAAAAACCTACAAATTCTGTGATTTTAGCTGTTTTTATGCTTTTTTTAAAAAAAATACAGATCCAAAACACAAAACCCAGAACCCAAAACACGGAAGGGTGGTTTTGGCAAAACCAATCCAGATCCAAAACACGAAGAAAGATCCAGATCCAAAACACAAAACACGAAAAGTGGCCGATGCACACCCCTAATATATATATATTTATATATATATATATATATATATAATTAGGAACAAGTGGAGGTGGCACTTAGAGGCTTAAAGGTGGAAAGAAAGGTTTTTACTGTGTCAACGTTTAGGAGACCTTAACCACGTCTTCAGGATAAATACACATGCGAACAGTGCAAACACCACATAATAAATACCTGTGTTTGAAGATCTCTTCAGCCGCAGCCACGCAAGTTGGTACGGTTTCCGGCTCTTTTGATTCCGGCTGCTCTGTCCCAGCTTGCTAGTGCAGGTGACCGAAACTGACGTTGGTCCGTCTGGTAGACGTAGGGGCGCTGTAGAGAGTGTTGTCATAGTGACCTAGTGTGTATACAAACAAAGGCAGTGTTTACAATACAAAAAAAATGGTACAATATTAAAAAATACAACAAGACATACCTACAAGTGGAATGATACATAATAGAAAATGCGTGCAAAAATAAAACATTTCTGTAAGTATCTTATTTTAAAATGTGGAAAAACACAGATAGGTTACCACTTTATAATTACACATTAAATACCACATTAAATACCACTTTTTAATTACAGTTTTTATAATTACACATTAAATAAGAGGATTTGTTTACTAGTGACTGGGATGGTGGTTGTTATGATGAACAAGAGTAGAAAACAGACGTAGGACTTAATTAAATTATTACTATTTGTTAATTTATAGTAGAAATATGTGGGTCTGCTTCTCAGAGAACCGACAACAACCACCGTTCGGAACTTGGGTTTTGGATTGCAAGCATACAAGTTAAAATGTGTAATTTTAGCAGTTTTTAAAAAAAATAAAAAATACATAACAAGGTGGTCCTCGCACACAGGGGCGCCGAGAGGGAGGGAGAGCGAGTACTAATTACCGCTCTCCTCCCTCTTCCATCACAGCAGCCCAGCACATGCAGCTTTGTGCTGGGCTGCACTGGGAGACTGCTCGCGGCTGCTAAGAAGCAGCCTCAGCAGTCTCCTATGCCTGTGGGGGGGGAACGATCTAGCTGATCGCACCACCCCACTGGTTATGTGCCGGGCTGAGGGGGATGACAGCGCCCCCTCGCCAGCGTGCAGTGCAGCAAAACTTTTATTTTTTTATTATCTTTACCTAAGGGGGCGTGGTCACCCCTCCACCAATTAGGCCACGCCCTCTTTTACCTGGGCCCGGCACGGCTCTTGTCGGGTCTGATCGCAGATATCTAATTTACAGAAAGCAGGATAGGCCTAATGTATCATTCATACCCTTGGGAAGTAACGTATCCAGGGCATGTATCCATTTGCTTTCTAACTTCAGCAGTGAATATACATATATTATATTGGCAGGCGCTGGAACATCTACAGTTGTTACTAGAATATTTAGTGCACAGTTCTGCTCACCAACACCTTACAACTCATGCAAAGGTGTAAAAAAACCAGTGTCCATATATCCATAGTTCCCTTCTGTAATCAGAAATCCCAGATCCCACAGGTCAAGAAACTAGTGGAAATAAAGCAGAATGGGGTGCTCCATAGTGCATATAAGTTTATTTGACTCACTCAACTAAAAGTAGTGATCACTACTCGAGATGTACGTTTATCCATAATAAAAACTCTGGGCTGGTTACCACATGACATGAATATAAATGCATCTCAGGCAATCACCAACCATCCTCCATGGATACCTCCAGGACACACGACCCATGTAGGAAGGTGCCGCATGCTGGTGCCACAGGGAACCGAGGTGGCTGGAAGAGACGCTGGGCAGAATGCAGCATCGAAAATATAGTGTTTAGACTTCTTGCTGCAAAGGCCCAGCCCAATAAAATATTAAAGGAGTTGCAAATACTTCAATAACTACAGCAGAGATATTATGAAAGAGGGAACAACATTTGCATCCCCTCATCTGTTATCAATGCTATAGGTGCCCATACACGGTACGATTTTTGCACAATTTGTCCGTTTTCAATCATTCGTAGTGACCAATCGTGTAAAAAGTGGCGTATACCAGTACGATTATGATGGTGATGCGCGTCGCCGGCCATCGTGTATTGGCATAGCAGATCATCTGAACCCGCAGTAAGATTTCGACCTATCGTGTTGGATTTGACACACATCACACTCTGTTTTGCTTGATGTACGATTGCGATGTGCGATTAACAATGTCCCTGGCCACTCCCCTTTGCCATTTTGTGACAGACGATGGGAGAAGTGAAAAAGCAGCAGCAGCATCATCTCTTGCGGAGGTTTGCAAATAAAAAGTGAGTAATCGCCTGTATTCTACTATGTACACCTTGAACCACCAATGTACTCCTGCACCTCCAATGCCCTGCAGCACTAATGCATAATAACCACTGCACCCCAATGCATATTAACTCTTGCTCCACCTATGCATATTTACCCCTGCCCCAACAATGAGTATTAACCCCTGCCCCACCTATGCATATTGACCCCTGCCCCACCAATGCATATTAACCACTACACCCCCAATGCATATTAACTAGTGCACCCCCATTGCATATTAACCCCTGCCCCACCAATGTGTATTTACCCCTGCCCCACCAATGTGTATTAACCCCTGCCCCACCAATGCATATTAACCACTGCCCCCAATGTGTATTTTAACCACTGCCCCCCAATGTGTATTAACCACTGCACCCCCAATGTGTATTAACCCCTGCCCCACCAATGCATATTAACCCCTGCCCCTCTAATGCATATTAACCACTGCCCCCAATGTGTATTTTAACCACTGCCCCCCAATGTGTACTTTAACCACTGTCCCATGTGTATTTTATCCACTGCACCCCCAAAGTGTATTTTTTAACCACTGCACCCCCAATGTACCCTATGCCACCAATGTACTAGCCCATCAATGGTTAATATCCACCGCACCTGCAATGTACCCACTGCCCCAGCCAATGTTATGACAGTGTAGCACAATGAAAGTTGTCCCCCAATTGTTTAAAAAAAAATGTACTATGAAAAATAACTGGCACGGGTTATAAAATGTATTTAGAACACATTGAAAACATATAAACTTATTACAATAATTCAACTGGTAAAACATTCAAACTTTCAAATTTAAAAAGAACACATTAAAAACATATCAATTAATTAAAATAATTCAACTGTTAAAACATTAAAACTTAAAAATGTTAAAAACTTTTTTTTTTCTGTTTTCCCACAGAAATTACCAGTGAAAGAGAGCACCAGTTTGTCACTGGTTTTCTGGAGTGCAATTGTGCCCACGAATGTCTGTGGTGCATAAAGGGAGCAATAAATACAAGAGAGCTGCTGAAGTTGAGGAACTTGTATCTTTTAGCAAGCCATTCAATGACGAGGCCTCCCCGAAATGGGTTAAAACCAAAATTCTAAATTTACGTATGGTGTACATTAAAGAAAATAAGAAACAGCAGGAGTCCCGGGCATCTGGAGCGGGGGCCGATGGGTCTACACCACTAACTTGTGATACTTTGACCTCCTCAAGTTCCTGCACGAGCAGGAGCCGCAGCGAACTTCCCAAGCACTCATGGTCGAGAGTGTCCCTGTCGAGCATCAAGAGGACACAGCTGAATCTGAACTTCCATCCTCTTTGGATGTGGTAAGTACAGATATAGTGCATACACACCATGCCAATGTTTTTTAAAAGTTCAGTAGTCCACAATTGTCCATATCACACTAGCAGATACTGTCCTCCTGCCATGGTACTGCCCCCACTCCATTAAAGTAGGCCAGGTATTGCCCACACAGTCCCTGTTGACTCCACAACTGCAGATGGGGCCACAGAGGGCATTTGCAATGTCTCCTGTGGATGGTCCAGGTCATCTGGCATAGCTGTGTCTAATGTCCTCTGTTGTATAGTGGAAGTTTTGCGGAGGAAATTGTGGAGGACACAGCAGGCCAAGACAACGCAATCTATTTTGTCCACACGTAGATTTATAGCCATATGGAAGATTCTGAATCGGTTGCATAGAATGCCAAAGATGTTTTCCACTATCCTCCATGCCCTGGATAGACAGTAATTGATTCTGTGCTTTTCTTTCATCAGGCCCCATTGCTCATATGGCTTCAGCAAGTGTTCATGGAGAGCAAATGCTTCATCAGCCACAAACTCGTAGTTAGGCCATGCTTCATTGCCTCTGTATTTGGCAAATTCAGATGGTTGGTGTTAAGTCTTTCATAGAAAAGTGTTTGTTTAAATGACCCTCCATCAGAAGCCGGGCCATTTTTGACCACATCAACAAAAATAAACTCATAATTGGCATTCACCACCGCCATGAGCACTATACCAAAAAAAAACCTTATAAGTGTATTAAAAGGATCCGCTGTGGGCAGGTGGGTTAATGTGGATATGTTTGCCATCAATGACTCCACCGCAGTTAGGGAAATTCTGCCTACGTTCAAATTCCTCTGCAATGGTCTGCCACTCCTCCATCGTTGTTGGGAACTAGAATAAAGAAAGAAAAAACAAAATATTACAAAATGTGTTATTAACATTATTCTCTTCTCTCTCTCCTCCATCAGTCTACAACACCAGACCTTGACCTCCTCACCACTACTCCACAAATGGCCAACTGAAGCGAGAGCAAGGCCGAATTTACTCAGCCTGCTTCCAGATGGCATAGTTACCAGCGGAAGACCCAGGCGCAGCCAAATCCGCTGTTTAAAAAGGTTGAGCAGGCCCTACAAAAGCCCCTGGACATGTTCGACTACCTGGGCACTCATATAGCTTGTAGTCTCCGGGAAATGGATGAGACTCAACAAATGCATGCCCAGAGGATCATCTATGAGACAGTGATCCGGGGGAGATTGAAGCAGCTGGGCACCAAAACAAGGCTGATGGATGTGCCTCTGCCCCTGACAATGGTGCAGCCGCGCTATGGGTAATTTCACCTGAAATAAAAATGTTTAGTGTTTTTACTCACTTTAAAGTAGTGGTACTTCAGGACATTCACAATGGCTTTGCAGGTGTCTGGGATGATGCGCCCCAAAGCCTGGGTGGAAATGAGGGTCCAAAACTTCAGGTTTTCAAAGGACCTTCCTGCAGCCAGGTACCTCAGGGTAGCAATGAGCCTCTCCACAGCTGGGATGGCCCTCCTCATGCCGGTGGGGAGTTTGACTGGGGCGGTACACCTGTCAAACCGTAACGCAGGTGTCCTGAGGCGAGCTCAGGGAGGACAAAAACCTCCTGGGGAGCATCTGGATATGGGGTCACCAGATGCAGCAACTCCTGGAAGGAGGCATCATCCATATGCAGGTAGTTGTGACAATCATCCGGGTTTTTCTCTCTAATCTCCATCAACAGGGGCATATGGGAGCGAATCTCCCTCCTCATCAGCCACTCCTTGGTCCAGCTAGACCTCATAATCCTCCTCTTCTCAGCTCCATCACCTTTCAGCTTTAAATAGCCATAGGCTAGCAGAAGCTTATACGATAGGAATCCATCACAACAAAATGTAGTATAGAACACACTTTGTTAAAGGCAAGCCCAAAACAAACCAAAGCACAATAGCAATGTACAGCGTTCAGCAGGGTATAAAACCAAACCTCACTAGTCACAGAGCAGAGTGTGCCCAGATCTAAAATGGATGCTGCCTTTTATATACCCTAGATGGGAAGCCAATGGATGAAATCCCAACCGCCGGCTTCCTGACGCCTGTCATTAGACCTATGCCGGGAGCCAAAACACCCGGCTTACCGATCAAAGATAAGACGGGTGCCGGGCGTGGACAGCCGTGCAGGGTGGGGGGTAGGTTAGGTGCCCCCGGTGGGGACATAGGTTTAGGCACCCCCCTGGAGTTTAGAGTTAGGCTAGGGGAAGGGGGGGTTACTGTTAGGCACCCCCAGGGGGAGGTTAGGGTTAGGCACCACCCCGAGAGACTTAGATTTAGGCTTCGGGGAACAGGGGGTTAAGTATAGGCACTTAGAGGTGGGTTTGGGTTAGCCACTTGGGGGGGAGGTTAGGCACCCCTAAAGGAGGGTTAGGGTTAGGTGGTAAAAAAAAAGGTTAGTTAATACTTACCTTTTGTAGCTTCCACTGTCGGGATTTGAACCACTGGCCATGCAACTGGCGGTAAATCATACTGACTCCCCCTAGATAAGCCCTGCCCTATTGAGATTCCAGCAGATGCATCGTGAGGTTGTTTGCTGCATACGATATATTGTAAATGATTTGCAATCGTTTTACGACACATCTAATCGTATGCTCATTTGTACAATCGTACCATTTGTTGGCACAAATCGTAAAGAATTTCAAGGGAAGAATTTTCAAAGTCGTATACGAGATCGTATCGTATACAAATTGCACCATGTATGGGCAGGTGCCTTATGTGTATTTATCATATGGAACACATTGCATCATATCCAAAACCAATTTAAAGATGTCTGGGCACCATAGACAACACACTTTGAGGCTTTAACAATTTCAGTTCATATAAATTAGTGATCCATCTCATTGACCAAAATTATGTCTACTGGCTGACTTTGTACTCCCCAACCTTACTCCTCTTTCTCCATTGCTCACCCTTTGCCTATTTTCCATTCCTCATGAACTCCCATGTACAATATCTCAGAACAGTATAAACCATTGAATTTCTATTTTAAAACTAGCCTCATGTGGACTGTAAGTGATGTTCTCATTATTCAAGTATGTTACTTATTTTCTAACTGAATTCCAATCTAGAATCATATGCTAGAGTATATTGGATATCTTAAATGCAGATAATACTGCTTTGTATTCACTACTCCCTAAGATTACTTTTTCTCATTTCTGTAACCCCCTTCCCTTCTGTGTCTAAAAATGTATTTGAATATATTTGATCAGTTCACATCTAATTCTAATTCACATGTAATTCACCTTCTTTGGGCACAGCAACTCAGTATATTGACTTATTTGCATTTATTTATTATTTTCATTGCAGCATTTGCATGGTGCTAAGCGCTGCTATTTAACCATTTAACTGTATATGTTGGACACTAAGATATGTGTGTGCTTGTGGTGAGCATTTGATAAAGACAATGCTTTTTCTTTCTGATCTACCGTAGCACTGAAAGTTATAATAATGAAGCAAATATACTAATTATTATATAGTAACTATTTATAACTAATAACACATTGACCCGTAAATATAATTCCATAATATTCAAATCATTAACTTATGATGAATACTGTGCACAGATGTAGTTTAAGGTATTTTGCAATCTTGTTAACATACTAAATCGTTGCCAAATGAAAATATATAGCATGGTAAATTTCTATAGGGGCAGCAGGTGTGTGACTCCATCAGGACTTTATGTTTGTGGTCAAGTGACCTCTGATGTTGCCAGTGGCACCAAGTCCAAATTACTATGCTTATTTAAACTTTGTTCTGACACCTGAGAGGTTATTGTGTTTTACAGTATACCGCAACATCCCAGTGTGCTTAATCCTGATTGCAGGTTTTGACCTGGTTTAATTTCTCAAGTGCGACGTGACCAGTCTCAGGGGTCTATATACTAAGCAGTGTTAAGCTGGGTACACACTGACAGATATATCTGTCCAATCAGTCTGTTAGAAAGGAAAATCTGGTCTGTCCTCTAGGGTTTTGGAGCAAATTTCTATTGGTATTTGCTCCCATACATTACCAGATTTTCCTTCCCACCAGACATATTGGACAGATATATTGGTCAGTGTGTACCCAGCTTTAGGAGACAGAGTGAAAAGTGATAAGGTGCCAGCCAATCAGCTCCCAACTGTCATTTTTCAAACACAGCCTGTGAGATGGCAGTTAGGAGCTGATTGGCTAGCACCTTATCACTTTCTTATCACTTTTCACTCTGTCTCCTATCGCTGCTTAGTAAATAGACCCCTTAGTCTGATGCCTTTGGTGAGGCTGCTCCTTGTACTGGCTCTGCTTGCTGCTTGATTCTCCAGCTACGAAGCAGATCAGCTGCATGTTGCATGCAGGGAAGTGCAAACCACCTTGTAGGGGTCCGTACGAAAACCACTGTTAGATTCTGTTCCTCTGTTCTAGGAAATGCAAATCTTAGATGGGAGATATAAATCAATGTGTTTTTGGGTACATATTGTAATAGAAGAGAGAGATTGTGCTAGGCCTGTGTAGCATGTTTATTTTACAGGTTCTGTGCGGGACCAAGGCATAGGCAGCAATAACAGCTATTAAAAGAGGAGAAAGACTTGTGTAGGGTATGGGGATTCTCTGCAGCCACCATTCTGTGTATATATGTTAATGTGAATTGGCATGTATCAGTCAAATTTTGTGGGGCGTTCACTGCCAGCAACTTTTTTGGGGAGGGGAGCAAAATTGATAGTTACGCCACTGTTTTGTGTAAAAGATAAATTTTAAGGGAAAATTGTGGATGCTCTAGCAATATTAAATTGACTGAGCAATATGTTGTATGTGGTGGGTATGAATATGGTGGGATATATAATATGTTGTACAATTTCAGTACATATCATGTGACCAGTAAAAAAAATTCCTATACAATGAGCGCTAATTATGTATTTTTGTGATTCCAGATTCGCAGTGTTTACTTTTTTAGTTTGACGAGTTCACCGCTATGCACATTGTCTGAAACGGGTGTAATACGAGATACCGGCGGTCGGGATGCCGCCTGTCAAAAGACCGACAGCAGCATCCAGATGCTTAGTATGCCGACGGGGGCTCTGTAAGTATACTAACCCTTCCTTCCTGCACCCTAACCTTCCCCCTGCATTCTAACTAGGGGTATGCACCGGCCACTTTTCGTGTTTTGTGTTTTGGTTTTGGATCTGGATCTTTCTTCGTGTTTTGGATCTGGATTGGTTTTGCCAAAACCACCCTTCCGTGTTTTGGGTTCTGGGTTTTGTGTTTTGGATCTGTATTTTTTTTTAAAAAAAGCATAAAAACAGCTAAAATCACAGAATTTGTGTGTTTTTCTGCTCCTATGCTATTATTAACCTCAATAACCTTAATTTCCACTCATTTCCAGTCTATTCTGAACACCTCACACCTCACAATAGTGTTTTTATATCCAAAAGGTTGCACCAAGGTAGCTGGATGACTATGCTAAGAGATACGAGTGGGCGGCACAAACACGTGGTCCATCTAGGAGTGACACTGCAGTGGCAGACAGGATGGCAGTTTGAAAAACTAGGCCCCAAACAGTACATAATTTAAAGAAAAAAAAGAGGTGCAAGATGGAATTGTCCTTGGGCCCTCCCACCCACCCTTATGTTGTATAAACAGGACATGCACACTTTAACAAACCAAACATTTCAGCGCCAGGGTCTGCCACACGACTGTGGCTGAAATGATTGGTTCGTTTGGGCCCCCACAAAACAAGCTGGCAATTAATCTGTCCCTGCACAAACTGGCTCTACGGAGGCAAGATGTCGTCCTCATCCTCCTCATCCACCGATTCCTCACCCTCTTCAGTGTTGTGTACATCCTCATCCTCACAGAGTATTAATTCGTCCCCGCTGGAATCCACAACCACAGGTCCCTCTGTACGTTCAGGAGGCTGGTGTCCCTGGAAGAGTTGATAATTCATTTAATGAACATCATCTTCTCCACATTTTGTGGAAGCAACATCCTACGCCTTTCGCTGACAAGGTTCCCGGCTGCACTAAACACTCTTTCGGAGTACACACTGGAGTGGGGGCAACTCAGGTAAAATAGAGCCAGTTTGTACAGGGACCACCAAATTGCTTCTTTTTCCTGCCAGTACAGGTACGGACTGTCTGACATGCCTACTTGGATGTTGTCACCGATGTAATCCTTTAACAGACAGACGCACGCTTGTCGCTGCTGCTTTAAGGATGCAGGTGCGGCTACAGCCCACACATTTCACAAAGACAGAAAAAAAAAGAAGAATATTTTTATTGTTTGTAGAGCACACTTTGAGGGTTACACCACCCTTTAACAGACAGACGCATGCTTGTCGCTGCTGCTTTGAGGACAGTACCATATGCAGTGACAGTAGACTTGTCAGAAATTGTTGGTACGTCCTTCAGTCCGGACCAGATGTCCAAACCGGCCCTTGACTTATGACACAGGCACACGCTTGACGCTGCTACTGTGTTGATGCACATGCGGCTACATCGCAAACAAGTCACAAACACATAAAAAAAACAGTTTTTTATTTTTTGGAGCACTTTGAGGGTTACACCACCCTTTAACAGACAGACGCAAGCTTGTCGCTGCTGCTTTGAGGATGCAAGTGTGGCTACAGCCCACACAATTCACAAAGACAGAAAAAAAAGAATATTTTTATTGTTTGTGGAGCGCACTTTGAGGGTTACACCACCCTTTAACAGACAGACGCACCCTTGTCACTGCTGCTTTGAGGATGCAAGTGCGGCTACAGCCCACACAATTCACAAAGACAGAAAAAAAAAGAATATTTTTATTGTTTGTGGAGCGCACTTTGAGGGTTACTCCACCCTTTAACAGACAGACGCACGCTTGTCGCTGCTGCTTTAAGGATGCAAATGCGGCTACAGCCCACACAATTCACAAAGACAGAAAAAAAAATAAGATTTTTTTTATTGTTTGTGTAGCGCACTTTGAGGGTTACACCACCCTTTAACAGACAGACGCACGCTTGTCGCTGCTGCTTTGAGGATGCAGGTGGAATCTAGACGGGATTTGGAACCGGGGTCACACTACCTCCATCAATTGTCTAAATCCCACTGCAGTAATGGCGGATACCGGACGCACGTCTAACACCAACATAGCAGTCAAGGCCTCAGTTATACGTTTTGCTTCAGGATGACTGCTGTCGTACTTCATCCTCATCGCTAGGGACAGTTGGAGGGTCAATTGTTTAGTAAAAGTAGTGGTGTTCCTACTTCCTCTCTGGGATGATGAACAACTCCCAGCAGCAGCAACAGCACTAGGAGGAAGTGGTTCTTGATCTTTCCCTATTTTATTTTTATCGGAGAAAGTTTGGTCCTCCATTTATGTTATATTGATATATACGTGCGGCTAAGGCGCACACAAACACAGAAAATATTTTTTTATTTTTGCTAGAGAGTAGTGCACTTTGTGGGTTACACCACCCTTTAAGAAATGAGCCAGCCGGCTCTTTACTTATGGGACACAGGCGCACGCTTGGCGCTGCTCCTTTGTTGATGCACGTGCAGCCACAGTGCACACAATTCACAAAGACAGAAAATATTTTTTTATTTGGTTTGGAGTGTACTTTGGGGGTTACAGCACCCTTTAACGGTCAAGCCAGCCGGCCCTTTACTTATGACACAGGCGCACGCTTGGCACTACTTTGTTGATGCACGTGCGGCTACTGCGCACACAATTCACAAACACAGAAAATATTTTTTTATTTGGTTTGGAGTGTACTTTGGGGGTTACAGCACCCTTTAACGGTCAAGCCAGCCGGCCCTTTACTTATGACACAGGCGCACGCTTGGCACTACTTTGTTGATGCACGTGCGGCTACTGCGCACACAATTCACAAACACAGAAAATATTTTTTTATTTGGTTTGGAGTGTACTTTGGGGGTTACAGCACCCTTTAATGGTCAAGCCAGCCAGCCCTTTACTTATGACACAGGCGCACGCTTGGCACTACTTTGTTGATGCACGTGCGGCTACTGCGCACACAATTTACAAACACAGAAAATATTTTTTTATTTGGTTTGGAGTGTACTTTGGGGGTTACAGCACCTTTAACGGTCAAGCCAGCCAGCCCTTTACTTATGACACAGGCGCACGCTTGGCACTACTTTGTTGATGCACGTGCCGCTACTGCGCACACAATTCTCAAACACAGAAAATATTTTTTTTTTGGTTTGGAGTGTACTTTGGGGGTTACAGCACCCTTTAACGGTCAAGCCAGCCGGCCCTTTACTTATGACACAGGCGCACGCTTGGCACTACTTTGTTGATGCACGTGCGGCTACTGCGCACACAATTCACAAACACCGAAATAAAATATTTTTTTTTAGCACTTAGGGGGAGCACCCCTGACAGACACAGCACCCCCTGGACAACACTACAGCACCCCTTTAGGACTGGGACACTGCACAGGACTTTGGAGTGGACACAGCCCCTATGGACAACTGACTGCACAACACAGTCCAGCCAGCCCCTATGGACTTTGAAGTAGTGGACACAGCCCCTATGGACAACAGCAGCACAGCACAACACAGCCAGCCCCTATGGACTTTGAAGTAGTGGACACAGCCCCTATGGACAACAGCAGCACAGAGCAGCACAACACTACTCTGCACTACATTACACTACTCTACACAGACCAGCCAGCCCTAACTCCCACCCTCCCTCTTCACTGTCCACAGCCGAGTGAGAAAATGGCGCCGACGCGGGTACCTTATATAGGATCCAAAACCCGCGAGATCCGGAAGGCGGGATGATGACGTTTTGCCTCGATTTCAGATCCGAGTCAGGCGGGAAAAGTCGAGCCTGACTCGGATCGACCTCGGATCGGAGGGGCTCGGGGGGGTTCGGATTTCAGAAATCCAAACCCGCTCACCCCTAATTCTAACCCTCCCCGTTAGTGCTCAAACCTAACCATCTCCCATAGTGCCTAAACCTCCCCCTTTAGTGCCTAACCATAAACCCCCCTGTGGTGCCTAAACCTATCCCCCCTGTCCGCAACCTAACCCTAACCTCTCCCTTCCTCTGGAGCCTAACCCTAACCCCTCCCCTGTGGTGCCTAAATCTAACCCTCCCCCCTGCGGCGTAAAAGTATATTTACCCGCTATAACTATGTTCAGGATTCCGGCTGTTGGGATTCCGGTGTCGGCATCTCAACCCATATCGGTATTCCGGCACCGCCCTGCCCGTGGTTGGGAATTCCGGTGTCAGGATATTGACTGCCGGCATCCTGTATGGCGGCATATTAATTACATCCCGTCTGAAACTAGTCATTTGTGGTATAATTTGTGTGCCATGCAATATTTGAAAGTTCATACTTTTAGAAACACATACATAGATCTACAGTATCAGAGACGATCTTCCTGAATCTTAATGACAGGAGCCTCATTATTCTGTGCGATAATTAGCCTAACTCTCAGTCTATGGCTTCCTATTTATCTTTATTACCCTCCTCACATCATTTTAGTGACCCTTTCAGACGCAGCCCTGATCTGACTTATATAATCACATTAGTGGACAGGTCACTGCTTCTGACAACATCAGCAAATTTAACTCCTAATATACTATGTGCAGAGATGACTATTCCTTTGACTTGTTTTATGAAAAATGAATTGGCAAGTTTAATTACCCATATAGTAAACTGCTCTCTATTAACTACATCATTTTATAGTATATAACACAAAATATACTAGACTATTTAATTTAAGCCTGTAGTGACACAATTATATTGTGCATCTGTTGACTTGCTAAATAATATTCCTTTTTGCTGACTCCAAACTGGATGATAGGTCCATGAATCTGCCTTAAATTGTATCTATTTGGCAAAATAAATCCTGTAAATCTCAGCAAATGCGTCATTATTTTGTACAAGATTACATTCTATATTTACAACATAGATACAGTTTTCGGTTCACTGTTTTTTGGTGCATGTGCAATGTTATTATTCATATATACTACTGTAAAAAAAATGTTCCATTATTTAGCTGAGACAAGAATCACAAGCTTCCCTTAGTACCAGATTGTTGGCAAGAATGGCAGAAGAGTTACTTGGCTATCCGCCAGAAGAATTAATCTAATCTAGTTCAAATATTTATTACAGAAATCTTTATCAAGCGTGTTATAATAAGAAAGGAGCATATCTTGATGGATGTACAGTATATCAACATAATATATACTACCAAACTCTAGCAACATAAAATCATCAAGTCAAATGTAATTGAAGATAACAACAATATTACTGCAAGTTGCTTCACTTACATGGTTAACGCTAATATCTTTTATCAACATTTTCTTATGTATGATAACACTTGATTATAGAAGTGTAATGGAATCCTCCCTACCACATTATAGGGCTGATTCTGAGTCAGAAGAAATGCTGATGTTAATGTAAATATGCAATTTTTTGCAACTACGCATGTGTCTAATTCCCTAAAACGTTACACGGCACATGCATCCCATGGTGTCTGCATACAGAGTAGCAAGACTGATTGAGCCACTCTAACTGATTGGGCATTCTTAAGCAGTGACTGGGAGGTGGCTCAACTGATGCACAAAGTTATTACTCTGATGAGTATCTTATAGAAGTTTCATGGGGGTGTTGCAAAAGTGGTTGTGGACTGAGGACCTCATTTAGCAGCAATCACAAATGCAACTACGTACACAGATCGAGAGTTTGTTAGCCATTGCGTATGCGGTAAGCCGCATTGCACGTGTCCAAATGCACCAGATACCTGCAAAAGTGTTCAAGAATTCGCCGAACGACAGTGGAGGAAATCACACTCTAAGGCAGACTTCCTCCATTTAAAATGTATGCTCTCATCCTACAGTGTTGCCCTGTCCCTATCCAAACAATCATATTGCAAGAACCTTATATCCTCTCAGGCCTCAAACCCTGGCATCTTTTTCCACTTTCAACTCCATCCTCTGCCCTCCCCCTCCTTACCTCCCCTTACAGCTCTCTGCCCTTGAATTTGCCACCTACTTTACATCTAAAATTGACTTCATACGACAGGACATCATATCCCACTAGACCCTTAGCACTCCACCCCCTCCTTTCCTAGACCACCCTCCCCATCCAACTTACCAACTCTGACATCCTTCTCCCCTGTATCTGGAGAGGAGGTCATGGCCCTCATCCGGTCCCCTCCCTTCCATCTCCCCCTTCCTTATTGCCTCCTCTTGCCCACCTCCTCAATCTCTCACTGTCATCTGGCACTATCCCTTCTGCATTGAAATATGCCTTGTTCTCCCCCATTCTTAAAAAACATACCCTTGATCCTAACACACTCTCCAAATACCGACCCATCTCTCTCCTCCTCCTTGAGCGTATTGTTTATAACTGCCTTTCTTTCCTCCCACTCCCTCCTTGACTCATTTCAATCTGGCTTCCATTCTCTCCACTCCACTGAAACTGCCCTCATGAAAGTCAGCAATGACCTCCTTGTAGCCAAATCCAAAGGCCACTACTCTCTCATTCTCCTTGACCTCTCTGCTGCTTTTGATACTGTGGATCACCGTTTAATTTCCTCAAATTGGAATTTACAATGGCGTCATGGCGTATTTTGGGTTAGTGAGTGGATGGGACCACTCACGCTTCGGCATCTGCACTGCTTTGTTGGGACGTATTCTGCGGCGAGGAACCTCTGTTGCACAGGTTTAGTTAGGAGTAGTTCACATATGATCAGTTCAAATTAACTGATCTTCAAAATGAACTAGTTTAATCAGTTCACAGCTCTGGCAATGATCAGTTCATCATCATGAGTTAAAACAAGTGGGATTCCCCATCAGCTAAAGATGGTGTGGAGAACAGTGGTGTGGAGAAGTGTATTGGTGCATCAAGATGAGGATTCCAGTGGTAAATACAAATTTGGTCAGTTTTTGCAGCAGTGTATGGCAGATCTCGGTCTACCTTAGCGCGAATATGGCGCTCATTCGTTTTGAATGGGGACTGCCACGTCTGCCTCCGCTTCCGGTTTTCCAATGTCAGAGATTCAGGCTCTGGGTAGGTGGAAATCCGGAGCATTCCGTCTTTATATGTGTTCGGGCAGGGGGCTTGCTAGCGCTTCTTCAGCATGCTAACCAGGGGTTTAGACTACTCGCTTTTAGGGGTTTGGAGGGATTTTTATTTTTCCTATGGAGGCAACAACTAGTTTCCCCATATAAGTAGAAAAGATCCTAGTAGGTATTGTTTTTACCTCCAGCCTGGTTGGCATGCTTGTGTTTGTCACTAACATCGTTATTGTTGTTTTATGTTGTCCTGTTTGCGGTTTGCTAGTGTGCATGGTATGGTTTGAAAGTTGTGGGTTCTTCAATACTTTTATTGGGGCGTCTGATGTCTGGTCGGCCTATGGTGTTGATCATGCGCTTGGGATGTGGTTCATAGTGCACTCAGATTCAATGACATTCATTCGTTTAGGACTGATGTGATCCTGTGTCGGAAGCAAGTTGGATTATGTTTGTGGCAGAGTTGTGGTTCATAATGCACTTAGGTTCAATGACATGCATTAGTTTAGGACTAAGGTGGGCCTTTGTCAGAAGCAGGTTGGATTATATTTGTGGAGGTGTGTTTAAGGTGATGGTTTGGTTTGTTTGGTGGTGGGCTGCGGCTTGAGTTGCCTCGCTTCGGTGGAAAGAATGGTAATGTGCTTTTAGTTATACAAATTAGATGGGTGCTCTCTCCTGGTTCAATGATAGGCCAAAATCGTCCCGACCCAGCATACACATGCACAGTATGCAACAATCGACCGATTGCGTGCGTAAGTATAAGCAACCGCGATCCTTGCTGAATCAGGCCCTAAGTCTTAAAAGGACAAGGTGCTGGATTACCTTATGGTAAAACGTGTAAATAAAATGTATAAAAGGGCACCTAAGCACCATATAAAGGCGAAGAAGTTGGGAAGCCGACGGATGGAATTCCCGACTGGCTAATCCCGGCAAGGGTTAAATGACAGGCGTCAAAATCCCACCGCCTGTCATTTTACCTACGCCGGGAGCCCGACACCCGGCTTACCAATCGAAGGTAAGCCAAGCGCGGACAGCCGGGGGAGAAATGGTTAGGTTTAGGGCTCCCAGGGGTGACCTATTGTTAAGCACCCAACCCAGGAGGTTAGAATTAGGCTAGGGGAAGGGGGGGGTTTAGGGTTAGGCACCCCTCCCGGGGGACTTACGTTTAGGCGGTGGTGAAGGGGGGGTTAGGTTTGGCACTTGGGGGGGATGTTAGGGTTTGGCACCCCTAAGGGAGGTTTAGGGTTAGGGGGTAGAATAGGGTTAGTAATTACTTACCTTGGATGATCAGGATTTTCTTTTCACCCATGCGGCCGGAGGTAAATCATACCGAACCCATATAAAGTGTATGTATCTATAGCTCTGTGTGTAATTGTGTGTATCTCTTACCGTCTTTTTAACTATGACTAACAGCTCTTTAAAGAATTTAAATTGAACATGAAACCCTTCTATTCCACACCATCCTGCGCTATTCTTGCAAGACATCTACTGTATATCTGGTGCATTCTTGTGACATACTGTACCAATAAGAGCTAACTTTCTTATCCTTCCCCGGCTGTTTTGTGTTTAACCATTAATTTTGAGTCAATGTACTGCCTACTTCTCTGAATTCTTGATTCAAAATAAGTGATCAGAAGAAACCAGTAACAGAAAACCACATAGATGTGCTGCAGCAGCTTAGTACATAAACAATAAGTTCATGTTTTCAAGTGTAGTTAAGGGGCACCACAGTGGTGCACAGCTGACTCTTACAGTTGGTACAATAAGTGTTTGGCGGCCAAGAAGAATGAGTAGGAGTGATGAGTAATACAGTATAATTAAGGTAAGAGAAACACTAATATATTTGTATAACCACTTGGAATATGGTCCAGTCTGTCACAGTAGGGTTATTTTATAAAACCCCTGCTCATTAATGACTGGTGGACTGTATGCCTCCCTTCAAAACATCATCAGCAAAGGATGACAGTGAGTGAAACTATATTGTCTAGAAGAACAATTGCAAATCAATCCACTGAAAGGTTCAACCTTTGTGTAAACAGCCAAGGTAATCAAAAATAACAAATTAATACTTTTAATTTGTTTCCTTTCTAAAAATAGTCATACATTACTAATTTGAGGTCAAGAAAAACTAAAATGATTTCAGAATGTTTTTACTAGCTCTATTTTTGAGCTACACTACTTGCACTATACTGTATGTACATTAGTAATATAGTCATAGTGAAAAGCTATTTTAAAATAATCTGATATTTTCTTGATAGAAAATAAATAACAGTTGTTTTAATTCAATCAATCACAAATAAGAACACAAAACGAAGCAAGCATACACCATACGAAACAAACATACAGCATATGAAAGTACTATCTATATATAGTGGCCTATTCATGGGGGTGCTTTCTCTTTGCTTGTTGCTTGTACTCCTCTTCTGGGGCATCTCTTGTCACTGTCCAACAGTAGTGATTCACCTACCCTGATATCTTTGGTCCATTGCTGAAATGTCTTGGTGTAATCGCTCACTATGCTTGTCATTCAGTGCACCACAGTTATCATGTGTGGGTAATCCCGTGAATCGCATATATTTGAATAGGGGAGGGGACAAATAACTGATTAAATTAATTGAGTCATTAGGCCCCACCCCCTCTGCGCAGAAGCAGATTGCTAGGAAGATTCTTTCCATTCTGTCCACTTCACTAGGAATACCCCTACATCGTCATAAATGGGCTATATTTCGGAACTCAGAGATAACAGAGTTTTAAATGTCATATTCATTCTTTGCATGCTGAAATCAATTAGAAGTAACTATTTTCACATCGGAAACATTTTCATTGTTGTGCTGTGTAATAAAAAAAAAAATACAACAAATAACTGAATTTTTATCTTTTATTTTTTATCATTAAATAGATATAATTGTGACTGACATAGTTGTTCTATTTTCTATTTTTAATTTTTATTTTATCATTATTTAATATTTAATATCCTTCATCATATACAGTCAGGTCCATAAATATTGGGACATTGACAGAATTTTCATATTTTGTCCTCTATCCACCACCACAATGGTTTTGAAATGAAACAAACAAGATGTGATTTAACTGCAGACTTTCAGATTTAATTTGAGGGTAATTACATTCAAATCCGGTGACCGGTGTAGGAATTACAACAGTTTCTATATGTGCCTCCCACTTTTTAAGGGGCCAAAAGTAATGGGACAAACTAAACAATCCTAAATCTAACTTTCACTTTTTAATACTTTGTTGCAAATACTTTGCAGACAATTACAGCCTGAAGTCTGGAACGCATAGACATCACCAGACACTGGGTTTCATCCCTGGTGATGCTCTGCCAGGCCTCTACTGCAAATGTCTTCAGTTCCTGCTTGTTCTTGGGGCATTTTCCCTTCAGGTTTGTCTTCATCAAGTGAAATGCATGCTCAATCGGATTCAGGTCAGGGGATTGACTTGGCCATTGCATAACATTCCACTTTTTAGCCTTAGAAAACTCTTTGGTTGCTTTTGCAGTATGCTTCGGGTCATTGTCCATCTGCACTGTGAAGCGCTGTCCAATGAGTTCTGAAGCATTTGGCTGAATATGAGCATATAATATTGCCCGAAACACTTCAGAATTCATTCTGCTGCTTTTGTCAGCAGTCACATCATCAATAAATACAAGGGAACCAGTTCCATTGGCAGCCATACATGCCCACGCCATGACACTACCACCACCATGCTTCACTGATGAGGTGGTATGTTTTGGATCATGAGCAGTTCCTTTCCTTCTCTTCTCTTCCAATCACTCTGGTACAAGTTGATCTTTGTCTCATCTGTCAATAGGATGTTGTTCCAGAACTGTAATGGCTTTTTTAGATGTTGTTTGGCAAACTCTAATCTGGTCTTCCTGTTTTTGTGGCTCACCAATGGTTTGCATCTTGTGGTGAACCCTCTGTATTCACTCTTGTGAAGTCTTCTCTTGATTGTTGACTTTGACACATATACATCTACCTCCTGGAGAGTGTTCTTGATTTGGCCAACTGTTGTGAAGGGGTTTTTCTTCACCAGGGAAATAATTCATCCACCACAGTTGTTTTCCGTGGTCTTCTGGGTCTTTTGGTGTTGCTGAGCTCTCCGGTGCATTCTTTCTTTTAAGAATGTTCCAAACAGTTGATTTGGCCACACCAAATGTTTTTGCTATCTCTCTGACGGGTTTGTTTTGATTTTTCAGCCTAATGATGGCTTGCTTCACTGATAGTGACAGCTCTTTCGATCTCCTATTGAGAGTTGACAGCAACTGATTCCAAATGTAAATGTCACACCTAGAATCAACTCCAGACCTTTTACCTGCTTAATTGATAATGAAATAATGAGGGAATAGCCCACACCTGTCCATGAAATAGCTTTTGAGTTGATAGTCCCATTACTTTTGGCCCCTTAAAAAGTGTGAGGCACATATTGAAACTGTTGTAATTCCTACACTGTTCACCCGACTTGGATGTAATTACCCTCAAATTAAATCTGAAAGTCTGCAGTTAAAGCACATCTTGTTTGTTTCATTTCAAAACCATTGTGGTGGTGAATAGAGGCCAAAATCTGAAAATTCTGTCAATGTCCCAATATTTATGGACCTGACTGTATATAGTAGGGGTGTGCACCGTCCACTTTTCGTGTTTTGTGTTCTGGATCTGGATCTTTCTTCATGTTTTGGATCTGGATTGGTTTTGCCAAAACCACCCTTCCGTGTTTTGGGTTCTGGGTTTTGTGTTTTGGATCTGTGTTTTTTTGGAAAAAAGCATAAAAACAGCTAAAATCACAGAATTTGTGTTTTTTTTCTGCTCCTATGCTATTATTAACCTCAATAACATTAATTTCCACTACTTTCCAGTCTATTCTGAACACCTCACAATATTGTTTTTAGGCCAAAAGGTTGCACCGAGGTAGCTGGATGACTATGCTAAGCGACACAAGTGGGCAGCACAAACACATAGCCCACTAAGGAGTGGCACTGCAGTGGCAGACAGGATGGCAGTTTGAAAAACTAGGCCCCAAACAGTTCATAATGCAAAGAAAAAAAAGGTTCAAGATGGAATTGTCCTTGGGCCCTCCCACCCACCCTTATGTTGTATAAACAGGACATGCACACTTTAACAAACCAATCATTTCAGCACCAGGGTCTGCCACACGACTGTGGCTGAAATGATTAGTTCGTTTGGGACCCCACAAAACAAGCTGGCAATTAATCAATTAATCTAATCAATTAATGGGGGCACTGCACTTCTGGGGGGGATATTGCTGGGGGCACTGCATTGGGGGGACGACTACTGGGGACTACTACAGGAAGCACTGCATCAAGGGGGACTCCTACTGGGAGTCCCCCTTGATGCACTATATAAAGGGCACTGTATAGTGGGGACTACTACTGGGGGCACTGCATTGGGGGAGACCACTACTGGGGGCACTACATCAAGGGGGACTCCTACAGGGGCCACTATATAAAGGGCACTGTATAGGGGGAACTACTACTGGGGGCACTGCATTGGGGGGACCACTACTGGGGGGATGCTATTACTAAGGAGGGGACTACTACTGGGGGCACTGCACTTCTGGGGGGATATTGCTGTGGGCACTGCATTGGGGGGGACCACTACTGGGGACTACTACAGGCAGCACTACATCAAGGGGGACTCCTCCTGGGGCCACTATATAAAGGGCACTGTATAGGGGGGACTACTACTGGGGGCACTGCATTGGGGGAGACCACTACTGGGTGGGACTTCTACTGGGGGCACTGCATCAAGGGGGACTCCTACTGGGGCCACTATATAAAGGGCACTGTATAGGGGTGACTACTACTGAGGGCACTGCATTGGGGGGGACCACTACTGGGGACTACTACTGGGGGGGACTACTACTGGTGGCACTGCATCAAGGGGGACTCCTACTGGGGCACTATATAAGGGGGGAGTACTCCTAAGGGCATTGTATAAAGGGAACTGCATATGGGGGATCACTACTGGGGGGCTGCATATGGGAGATCACTACTGGGGGCACTGTATAAGGGGAACTAATAGCAGGCTGCATAAGGGGGACTACTACAGGAGAACTGTGTAAGGGACACTACTGGGGGCCTGCATAAGAGGGACCACTACTGGGGGCATTGTATACTGGGGGCACTATATAAGGGGTACTATTGGGGGCCTGGATAAGGGGCACCACTACTAGGGGCACTGCATAGGGGGGGACTGTATATGGGGCACTGCATTAAGGTGCAAATGGAAAGAAATGTTCCCAGTGACAAGAAGCGGTGTGTCATGTTGACACGCCCCATTTTTCAGTGGCCATGCCCCTTGTGACCACGCCCATTTTTCGCCATGCGCACATGGGGGGGCTCCAATTACAAATTAAATCCTGGGCTCCAAAACACCCTAGTTACGCCACTGCACCAATGTAGTCCTCCACCATTGTGTCAATGGTGACAGTATCATATGCAGTGACAGCAGACATGTCAGAAATTGTTGCCAGGTCCTTCAGTCCGGACCAGATGTCCAAACTTGGTCCTGTCTGCCCTGCATCAGTGCCAGCAGGTTGCTTAGGATACCTAAGTTGTTTTCTGGCAGCCCCAGTTGCGGGAGAAAATGAAGAAGGAGCTGTTGACGTGTCACATTCCGCTTCAGCTGACAGTGTTCTCACCAGCAGGTCTTTGCAGCTCTGCAGGCTTGTGTCGGCCAGAAAGAGAGACACCACGTAGGCTTTAAACCTAGGATCGAGCACGGTGGCCAAAATGTAGTTTGACCACCCGCGAATCCTGGCAAAGCGAACGAAGGGCTTCATCCACAAGTCACACATACCGAGTGGAATTGCTCCGTCAGCTCCTCCTTTACTTTCTCCAGCTGCTTCTGCAAAAGCATGATGAGGGGAATGACCTGACTCAATCTGGCAGTGTCTGAACTGACTTCACATATGGCAAGTTCGAAGGGCTACAGAACCTTGCACAACACGTAAATCATTCTCCACTATGCTTGAGTCAGGTGCATACCCCCTCCTTTGCCTGTCATAGGTGGATGTATAGGCTTGAATGGCCTTTTGCTGCTCCTCCATCCTCTGAAGCATATAGAGGGTTGAGTTCCACCACGTCACAACCTCTTGCTTCAGGTGATGGCAGGGCAGGTTCAAGAGTGTTTGCTGGTGCTGCAGTCTTCGACACGCAGTCACTGAATGGCGAAAGTGGCCAGAAATTTTTCGGGCCACCCAAAGCGTTTCCTGAACTCCCGTCATTTTTCAGAAAATTATGCACCACCAAATGTATTGTGTGAGCAAAACATGGGACATGCTGGAATTTGCCCAGATGTAATGCCCGCACAATATTGGTGGCATTGTCAGATATCACAAATCCCCAGGAAAGTCTAAGTGGGGTAAGCCATTGTTGTCAGGGCTCAGCCGGGGATCGGCGCCCGCTTACCGCACCGCCAGCTTCCCCTTTCATCCTGGGTGGTCGGTCAGCCTGCGCGACGGCGGGGGAGAAGCTGAGTATTCTCCCCGCTTGCTGTGGCTTCCTGGAGGGCTCGTGTCCGGCATCGCAAATCCGGACATGGGCGCCGCCATGACAGTCGGCCCATGTGACTGGATCCTTCTCCCTGATAGGCCCATTCTCAGCTGATGCTGTGCACCTGTCTAAGGGTTCCCCTGGGTATAAAACTGTTCCACAGGTTATGGGAAATTGCCTGAACAACGGTTGTCTCCTAGCGTGCTTTAGTGAGTTCCCGGTCCAGGTTCCTATTCACCCGTACAGCTTCAGTGTTACCACCTTTACCTGTGTGCCTAAACATCTCTGGTGAATACCCGTGCAGCAGTGTGACCACCTTTACCTGTGTGCCTAAACATCTCTGGTGAATACCCGTGCAGCAGTGTGACCACCTTTACCTGTGTGCCTAAACATCTCTGGTGAATACCCGTGCAGCAGTGTGACCACCTTTACCTGTGTGCCTAAACATCTCTGGTGAATACCCGTGCAGCAGTGTGACCACCTTTACCTGTGTGCCTTTACGTCTTTGGTGAATACCCGTGCAGCAGTGTTATCACCTTTACCTGTGTGCCTATACATCTCTGGTGAATACCCGTGCAGCAGTGTTACCACCTTTACCTGTGTGCCCTACGTCTAAAGTGAACATCCGTGCTACAACGTATACCGCCTCTACCCGTGTGCCTTCTATCTCTGGTGATGTCTCAAGTAACCGTGAGTTGCTTCCCACTTGTAATCCTTGTTGACGTTTGATCCTCATGTCAAGGTGTTTTCCATACAGTATTTTAAGGGACTGTTTGTGCCTAAGCAGGCATATCCTCGCTGGGCCATGGGTGTAGTCTCTCTATCCCTGCAGGGCTTGGGTACCTGGTCAAAGGACCGTGACCTGCTCACGGGGTGCAGCTAAGCCCATATCCCAATTGGGGGGGTCACTGGCGAACACCATCCTGTGGGTTAGACTCCGCACCTTTGCCCAGGTCTCGCCAACACTCAAGACCTGTGGATGAGGAGAACGTACATCCAGGCCCCTCGTCTCCGCTTCTTTCCCCAACTTAGGCCCACCACGTCCTCTTCTCCAGTTTCTGACGTGACAGTTTGTTCAGGCCAAATGGAGGCTGCAGGATCCCAAGGTACTGGGTCACTGCAAGAATTGACCTCTCGGATGGACAACCAGGAGGCGCAACAACAACAAGTGGCTCAGTATTTACAGGAGCTCTCGAGGCAACTGGTTTCAATTCAAACCACGTTTGCTTCTATTCTCCCAGTTCCCCCGTCTGCGGTTCCTGTACCTTCTCCATCAGTCCCTCCACCAGTGGTTCCTACTCCCAAACCCCGACTACAGCTTGCCACTCCAGAAAGGTTTGATGGCGATCCCAGGCGGTGCCGCGGGTTCATCAACCAATGTGAAATCCAATTCGAATGTCTTCCCCAGAACTTTCCCACGTCTCGGGCAAAAGTAGCATATGTGATTTCATTATTAACAGGAGCAGCGTTAGACTGGGTCTCCCCTTTATGGGAATGGGCCGACCCCATCGTATCTACCTACGAGGAATTCATTTCCGCATTTAAAAGAATTTTTGACGAGCCAGGCCGTTCTGCATCTTCTGACCTCCTCCGAGTGCGTCAGGGCACACGGTCCGTGGGGCAGTATGTAGTCCAATTTCAGACCCTGGCATCAGAATTAAAATGGAACGAGGAAGCTCTTAAAGTGTCCTTCCTTCATGGACTCTCTGAGAGGATGAAGGATGAGCTTGCCTCCAGAGATTTGCCAGAATCCTTCGCTGACGTTATCTCTCTCTGTATCAAAATTGACCTTCGCCATTGGGAAAGATGGGCTAGTAGGGGAAGAGGTGAACGTCTACCAGTCCGTTCTTCTGCTGTTAGTCCGCCTATACCCACCCTAGCTAGTGAAGAGGAACCGATGCAGGTCAACAGAGCCAAACTCACCTTGATTCACACCTTGGGTGTTCCAGTCATTTCCCTACCTAATAAATTGTTACTGTCCAGTCTAGATGGTAAAACTCTGGTGGGGCTACCCATTTCTTCGCTCTCTCATCCTGTGTCTGTCCAAATTGGGTGCCTACATCATGAGATGCTGGAATTTTTTGTGTTATCCGAATCCTCCTATGAGCTGGTATTAGGGCTGCCCTGGTTGAGAAAACAAAATCCTGTCCTCGACTGGGATGCTATGCAAATCCTATCCTGGGGTTCACAGTGTTTCCAAGATTGTTTGACCAAGGTTGTTCCAGTATGTAACCAAGCGACAGTTTCCAACCCGGCTAAGAAGTCCCTTCGACCAGAGTCTTCTAAACATTCCCCCCAGCCGGGGTTGCCCGAGGCTTATCAAGACTTTGCTGATGTATTTTGTGAACAAGCCGCAGATAAACTTCCTCCGCATCGACCTTGGGATTGTGCCATCGATTTTCTTCCCGGGAAAAGTGTTTACCCTTTGTCCGTGCCTGAGACCGCGGCCATGGAGGAATACATTAAGGAAAACCTTGCTCAAGGATTCATTCGGCCTTCTTCTTCTCCTGCAGGGGCAGGTTTCTTTTTTGTAGGGAAAAAGTATGGTGGACTCCGCCCCTGTATAGACTATCGAGGATTAAATCAAATCACCATAAAGAATCGGTACCCTCTACCTTTAATTTCAGAACTGTTTGACAAGGTTCAAGGGGCTCAGGTTTTCACGAAGCTGGATCTACGTGGTGCGTATAATCTGATTCGAATTAAAACCGGGGACGAGTGGAAGACCACATTCAATACCAGAGACGGACACTTCAAATACCTCGTAATGCCCTTCGGTCTTTGTAATGCACCAGCTATTTTTCAAGGTTACGTCAACGAGATCTTCTGGGATATTCTTCATAAATTTGTTGTGATTTATCTCGATGACATTTTAATGTTTTCCAGAGATTTACAGAGCCATCGTCTTCATGTATGGGAGGTATTGTTCCGCTTTCGCACTCATCACCTCTTTGGGAAACTTTCCAAATGTATGTTTCACCAAACTTCAGTACCTTTTTTAGGCCATATTTTCTCTGGGGGGAGTCTCCAGATGGATCCTGATAAACTAAAAGCAATCTCTGAATGGCCCCTGCCTACTTCTTTAAAAGGTACTCAGCGTTTCCTAGGATTCGCAAACTATTATAGGAGGTTTATTCCACACTTTTCTACACTGGTAGCACCCATTACCTCCCTCACAAGGAAAGGAGCCAATCCTTCTAAATGGTCTGTTCCAGCAGTACAAGCCTTTCAAAACCTAAAAGGTGCCTTTTCTCGAGCTCCCATTCTCTGTCAGCCTCAAATAGACAAACCATTCATTGTGGAGGTGGACGCATCCTCCGTTGGAGTAGGCGCGGTATTATCTCAGTCTGCTGAAGATGGGAAGATGCATCCCTGTGGATTTTTCTCCCGTAAGTTTTCCCCTGCTGAGAGGAATTATATTATAGGCGACCAAGAACTTCTGGCCATGCGCCTAGCCTTAGAGGAATGGCAGTATCTTCTGGAAGGGGCCAAATTTCCTGTGACGATTATTACAGACCATAAGAATCTGATCTATCTGCAAACTGCACACCGGTTGAATGTCAGGCAGACACGATGGTCACTTTTTTTTTCTAGGTTTGATTTAAAACTCCAGTTTCTTCCTGGTGTGTTGAACAATAAGGCCGATGCATTATCTTGCTCCTTCATGACTAACTTGGAGGAGGAGGAGTGTTCTCAAGTTTGTTCCATTTTTGACCCAATTGTATTTGCTCCTACTCAAGTAGTGTCCTTGCCACCTGGGAAAATTTTTGTACCTCCTAATTTATGTAAAAAATTGCTGGTTTGGGCTCATGCATCCTTGTTCGCAGGTCACACTGGAATCTCCAAAACCTACCAGTTCTTACTTCGATCGTACTGGTGGCCGATCATGAAGAAGGATGTCACAGAGTTTGTCCGCTCCTGTATCAAATGCGCCCAACATAAGACTCCGCGTAGACTGATGGTTGGTCCTCTTCATCCCTTGTCTATCCCAACTGCTCCATGGACCCACATCTCAATGGATTTTATTTCTGAATTACCTCGGTGCAAGGGACATAACACGGTATGGGTGGTCGTGGATCACTTTTCTAAAATGGCACATTTTATCCTGCTCATTGGCCTTCCTTCTGCTCCTCAATTAGCAAACATTTTTATTCGAGACATCTTCAGATTACACGGTCTCCCCAGGGAAATAGTCTCTGATCGAGGTGTTCAGTTTACAGCCAAATTCTGGAGAGCCCTGTGTTGTACCTGTGGAATCAAACTGAACTTTTCCTCAGCCTACCACCCACAGTCGAATGGTCAAACGGAAAGGGTCAATCAAGAGCTAGAGACCTTCATTAGACTCTTTGTGTCATCTTCCCAGGATGATTGGGTGGACCTCCTGCCATGGGCAGAGTTTTCTCATAATTTTAAATTCCATTCTTCCTCTAAATCCACTCCTTTTTTTACGGTTTTTGGTAGACATCCACGAGTTCCAGATTTCCAGAAGCTTCCATCTATAGATGTTCCAGCTGTGAATCCTTTTCAGTTTTATGGAATAAAATTCACCTATCTCTAAAGCAATCTTCTAGGAATTACAAGAAATTTGCGGACAGGAGACGTTTGGCGGTTCCTCTGTTGAGAGTCAGGGACAGGGTCTGGTTATCTTCCAAAAATATTCACTTAAGAGTCCCGTCCATGAAACTCGCTCCGCGTTTTATTGGTCCATATCGTATCATTAAGATAATCAGTCCAGTAACTTATAAATTGGAACTTCCTCCTCAAATGAAGATTTCAAATACTTTTCACGTTTCTCTCTTACGACCCCTGGTGCTCAATCGTTTTCAGAATTGTTCCCCTAAATTGCCTCAAGTCAAGACATTACAAGGCACTGAATTTGAGGTGGAAAAGATCTTGGATTCCCGGCACAGATTCAACACCCTTCAATATCTCATCGATTGGAAGGGCTACGGCCCCGAGGAAAGGGCCTGGATCAGAGCCTCTGATGTACACGCTCCACGACTAATCCAGAGTTTTCATAGGCGATTTCCAGATAAGCCTGTTGGGTGTTCAGTGCCCACCCTTAAAGGAGGGGGTACTGTCAGGGCTCAGCCGGGGATCGGTGCCCGCTTACCGCACCGCCGGCTTCCCCTTTCATCCTGGGTGGTCGGTCGGCCTGCGCGACGGCGGGGGAGAAGCTGAGTATTCTCCCCGCTTGCTGTGGCTTCCTGGTGTCTGGCATCACAAATCCGGACATGGGCGCCGCCATGACAGTCGGTCCATGTGACTGGATCCTTCTCCCTGATAGGCCCGTTCTCAGCTGATGCTGTGCACCTGTCTAAGGGTTCCCCTGGGTATAAAACTGTTCCACAGGTTATGGGAAATTGCCTGAACAACGGTTGTCTCCTAGCGTGCTTTAGTGAGTTCCCGGTCCAGGTTCCTATTCACCCGTACAGCTGCAGTGTCACCACCTTTACCTGTGTGTCTAAACATCTCTGGTGAATACCCGTGCAGCAGTGTGACCACCTTTACCTGTGTGCCTAAACATCTCTGGTGAATACCCATGCAGCAGTGTGACCACCTTTACCTGTGTGCCTAAACATCTCTGGTGAATACCCGTGCAGCAGTGTGACCACCTTTACCTGTGTGCCTAAACATCTCTGGTGAATACCCGTGCAGCAGTGTGACCACCTTTACCTGTGTGCCTTTATGTCTTTGGTGAATACCCGTGCAGCAGTGTCATCACCTTTACCTGTGTGCCTATACATCTCTGGTGAATACCTGTGCAGCAGTGTTACCACCTTTACCTGTGTGCCCTACGTCTCCAGTGAACATCCGTGCTACAACGTATACCGCCTCTACCCGTGTGCCTTCTATCTCTGGTGATGTCTCAAGTAACCGTGAGTTGCTTCCCACTTGTAATCCTTGTTGACATTTGATCCTCGTGTCAAGGTGTTTTCCATATAGTATTTTAAGGGCATGTTTGTGCCTAAGCAGGCATATCCTCGCTGGGCCACGGGTGTAGTGTCTCTATCCTTGCAGGGCTTGGGTACCTGGTCAAAGGACCGCGACCTGCTCACGGGGTGCAGCTAAGCCCATATCCCAATTGGGGGGGTCACTGGCGAACACCATCCTGTGGGTTAGACTCCGCACCTTTGCCCAGGTCTTGCCAACACTCAAGACCTGTGGATGAGGAGAACGTACATCCAGGCCCCTCGTCTCTGCTTCTTTCCCCAACTTAGGCCCACCACGTCCTCTTCTCCAGTTTCTGACGTGTCAATTGTACGATGATTTCCCTCAGTTTCTCTAAGAGGTTGTCGGCGGTGTGCCTCTTACTGAAACCGGTGATACACAGCGTAGCCTGCCTTGGAACAAGCTGGCATTTCTGAGATGCTACTACTGGTGATGCTGCTGTTGTTGCTGCATAAGGCGATACATCTACCCAGTGGGCTGTCACAGTCATATAGTCCTTATTCTGCCCTGTTCCACTTGTCCACATGTCCGTGTTTAAGTGGACATTGGGTACAATTGCATTTGTATTACACTGAGGACACTTTTTCTGACGTCTCTGTACATTCTCGGTATCGGCTGCTTAGTGAAGTGGAATCTAGATGGGATTTGGTACCGGGGACACACTACCTCCATCAATTGTCTAAATGCCACTGCACTAATGGCGGATACAGGACGCACGTCTAACACCAACATAGCAGTCAAGGCCTCAGTTATCCACTTTGCTTCAGGATGACTGCTGTCATACCTCATCCTCCTCTCTAAGGACTGTTGGCGTGTCAATTGCTTAGTAAAAGAAGTAGTGGTGTTCCAACTTCCTCTCTGGGATGATGAACGACTTCCAGCAGCAGCAGCGGCAGCTGTTGGCATAGCAATGCAGGATCCTCTCGAGGAATCCCGGATAGTAGAGTCAGTCATGCCAGTGACATGGCCTGCAGGACAACTTCTGATCCTGCCTGAGGAGTAAATTGATGAGGAGGGAGTTGACAGTGTTGTTTGCAGGCACTTGGATACAACAGGAAAAAGGGATTTAGGTGTCACTGGACTACTTACGGTCTTGGCCAAAGTTTCTGAACTTGACAGCAACTTTTTATGAATGCGCTGCAGGTGACGTATAAGGAAGAATGTTCCTAAGTGGTTAATGTCCTTACCCCTATTTATTCCATCTTTACATATGGTACATATGGCAAGAGAGTTGTTGTCCGGATTTGGATAGAAATATTTCCAGACCAAAGAGGTGGAATGTTTGGTCTTCTGCCCAGGCATGACTGTGATGGGCTTTTTCATCCCACGGACAACAACTGTCTCCCCCGGTGCTTGATTTAAACAAACTACCTCACCATCAGAATCCTCCTCGTCAACTTCCTCCTCAGTGCCAGTTACACCAACATCCTCATCCAGTTGTACTTCAACAGTGACATCTTCAATTTGAATATCAGCAAGTAGACTGTGGGTGCTCCTTCCAGCACTTGCAGAGGGCGTGCAAATGGTGGAAGGAGCAACCGTCGCCACACTTGGAATCTCTTTGGGGATTTGTGATATCTTCTTAGAATTAGAAAGCACAGTTCTTTGCTGTGCTTTTACCAGCATAACTTGTTTGATATTTGTAGCGGGAGGAACAAATATGTGAAGCTGAACCACTAGTTATGAACATAGGGGAGGACCTTAGCTGTTCCTTGCCACTCTATGTTGTAAATGGCATATTGGCAAGTTTACGTTTCTCCTCAGACGATTTAAATTTATATTATAACCACTGAACTGACAAATTCTTTTTCCAAAAACTGCTCTGAAATAGTCGTTTTTTTTATGATTGAATTAGGTCAAAGGCACTCTGCTGGTGTGCTTTTTTCCGGCGGCTGCTCTGACATCTGCAGCCGCTGGGCATGTCCTGCCGGAGTGCCTCTTGCAGAGGCGGAAGAAGGGAGATGACAGCACCAACAGCATGCTGTAGATTGCTATTTTCCCAGCGGCTGCTTTTTGCAGTACTCTGAGATTGGCGGCTGCTAGAAGATCATCTTCCAGCAGCGCCTACTGAGCTTTTATGACTGGTCATATCAGATATGACCATTTCAGGGAAAGCCCAGTCTGGTATGATCGTATCTAATACGACCGTGCCAGGCAAGTGGTTAAGGTAATTTTCCTGAACTTTGCCATTTGGGATTTTATATGCCCTCTACTATGACATTGGGCATCGGCCTTGGCAGACAACGTTGATGGCATTTCATTGTCTATATCATGACTAGTGGCAGCAGCTTCAGCACTAGGAGGAAGTGGTTCTTGATCTTTCTCTATTTTATTTTTATCGTACAAATTTTTGTCCTCCATTTATGTGATATTGATGCACGTGTGGCTAAGGTGCACAAACACAGAAAAAGATTTTTATTTTTTCCAAGCACTTTGGGGGTTACACTACCCTTCAACAGACGATCCAGCCGGCCCTTGATTTATGACACAGCCCCTATGGACAACAGCAGCACAACTCCCACCCTTCCTCTTCACTGTCCACAGCCGGAGTGAAAAATGGTGCCAACGCGGGGACCTTTTATAGCATCCAAAACCCGCAATAACCGACAGCGGGATGATGACATTTTGCCTCGATTTCAAGTCCGAGTCAGGCGGGAAAACCGGAGACTGACCCAGTTCCCGGCTCGGATCAGGGGGGCTCGGATTTCAGAAATCCACCCGCTCATCCCTAATATGTAGTGATTGTTCTTTGCAGCTCCGGTGGCTTTTATTTCCCTACATTATTCCAGTCTCCAGACCCCTGTGATTCCAACCTTCAGCCCAGTATCCCTCGATCCCCCTGTCATGCCAACATCCACCGCTCTGTGTCCCCTCAAGTCCTCTGTCATTCCAGTCTCCAGTCCTCTGTGTACCCTCCAGCCACCATCAATCCAGCCTTCAGCCCTGTGTCCCCTCCAGCCCTCATCATTCCAGCTTTCAGCCCTATGTGTCCCCTCCAGCCACCTGTCATTCCAGCCTCCCGTACCGTCCAGCGCCTCATAATTCCAGCTTTCAGCCCCCTGTGTCCCCTCCAGCCACCTGTCATTCCAGCCTTGTTTCCCCTCCAGCCCCCCAACATTCCGGCCACCTGTCTCCCCTCCAGGCCCCTGTCATCCTGTTTCCCCTCCAGCCCCCTCTCATTCCAGCCTCCAGCCCCCTGTGTCCCCTCCAGCCCCCTGTCATTCCAGCATCCACCGCTCTGTGTGCCCTCCAGTCCCCTCTCTTCCAACCAGGCTGCCCTCTCCCAGAGGAGGTAGCACCAAAGTCAGTATGTATGTAGCAGTGCCTCAGAATACGACTTTGAGATAATGCGAAAAATTTAAAATAGAGGTGTATTCCAGTTAGCTAGTACCTATGAACTCCTCTAGTGAGGGCTTCAAGAGACTGTTTAGCTCTAGCTGGGTCATAAGATAACTACTAAAGCTGAGTATACACTGGAGTGACGTTATATGGTGCACATCGCCTAGTGTGTACATACAACCGAATGACCTATGATATGTTGGTCACCTTCTAGACACTCCTTGTACCCCTCACGGTTATCCGCCATTTCCGTGTTTGTGAACTACTTGCCGCTACTGGAGTCCATCTATCCCCTTCCTCAGCATGCTCAGTTTTATCCGGCAAATGGGCCTTTGGGCCTTATTCAGAGCCGCTCGTAAGCGGCCGCTCGTTCGCTCCGAGCGATGTTCGCACATCTGCGCATGCGTATGGGTTTTAGTAAGCATGCGCAAACCAGTCAGTGCGGCCGAAAATCGTGTGCTCACAAAATAGCGAATGCCTGCTAATTTGAGTGACAGGATGAGGCGTTTGTGGGTGGTAACAGGGGAAGGTGCTTGAAAACGGGGAGTGGAGATCCAAACTCAGGTGTGCCAAAAGGTCAAAACGGGCATTTTAAAGGTGTGCATAATTAACAAAGCAGCGTCATCGACCACGTCACTTGGTTGTTTCTTAGCCTGAACTGTTCGCATGATTGCGGTAGGAAAATCCAACCACAAGCACTGCGAGCAGTTCAGACGCCTTTCGATGATCTCGTTTAATCTAATAAATAGCGGAGATGACATATGATGCGAGCGGCCAGGGGGCGTTTTTTACCAAAAAACGTCCGCATGTTTTGTTCGCTCGTTCAGACATAGAGGCGTCAGACCGCAAAGAGCGAATGGTCAATTTAAATAGCCAGCCCCTTTTTCTGGACGAGCGAGCGCAAATAGCATCCGGCTCTGAATCAGGCCCTTTGTTCTTTGGTTTTACTGTGTAGATAATTGTGCAACACACAGTATGCCATTACCATCAGGGCCGGATTAACGGGAGGGCGACAGGGGCGGTCGTCGCAGGGCCCCCACACATAAAGGACCCCCACAATACCCAGATCCTGAAGTACTGTATTTCACTGCCTCTGGTCCAGTCTTGACAGTAACCAGCCATTTACTCCTGTTCCTGTGCTTCTACTTTACCTGCAGGGCTGCAAATTAAGGGGGAGTGGCTTGAACACCAAGCTGGACAGCCACACCACCAGAAGGATTTCTATTACCCCAAGTCAGGTGGATGTACGGCCCCTCATACCAGCTGTGGCATTAACTGTTTCTGCTGTGCCTGGTGAGCTCTGCTGCTGGAGCCTCTCAGTCCCGACCTCCTTGATTACAGCAGCTAATGCTCCTGGCTCCAGCGGGGTTGCTGCTTGACTGATCTCTACTCCCTGCTGCCCTTCTCATATCCACCCCTGTAGGTTCCCTACACCGCATCTCGATAAATCTCTACCTCTGCCACCGACAGCAGACTGGTTATAAAAGCAACTAGTGGTGGTGAGTAATATTTGCTCCGGGTACCTATGTGTTTGTTTCTTTCCCTGTGTTTGTCTGTGTTTTTACTTCATGTTGATGGGCCACATTACCAACTTGCTAAAGGGATTATGTTAAAAAGTCAGTATTGAACAAACAGGAGCAAGCTCAGCTTATTGCTGTTTGTCAATCTACCACTTACGCCACTATGTGTGAAAATTCGAACCCCCCCGAGCCCCCCGATCCGAGTCGTATCCGAGTCAGGCTCGACTTTTCCCATCTGACTCGGAACTGAAATCGAGGCAAAATGTCATCATCCCGCCTTCTGGATCTCGTGGGTTTTGGATTCTATAAAAGGTCCTCGCGTTGGTGCCATTTCTCACTCTGGCTGTGGACAGTGAAGAGGGAGGGTGGGAGCTAGGGCTGGCTGGGCTGTGTTGAGCTGCTGTTATCCATAGGGGCTGTGACCACTCAGTCCATAGGGGCTGAATGGGCTGTGTAGTGCTGCTGTTGTCCATAGGGGCTAGCTGGGCTGTGTAGTGCTGCTGTCATAGGGGCAGGCTGGGCTAAGTTGTGCAGTCAGTTGTCCATAGGGGCTGTGTCCACTCCAAAGTCTATAGAGGTTGGCTGGACTGTGTTGTGCAGTGTCCCATAAAGGCTGTAGTCCTAGAGGGGTGCTGTAGTGTTGTACAGGGGGTGATCTGTGCATCAGGGGTGCTCCCCCAAAGTGCATTCCCAAAAAAATATATATTTTTTTGTGTTTGTGAATTGTGTGTGCAGTAGCCGTACGTGCATCAACAAAGAAGCGCCAAGCGTGCGCCTGTGTCATAAGTGAAGGGCCAGCTGGCTTGACCGTTAAAGAGTGCTGTAACCCCCAGAGTGCACTCCAAACAAAATAAAAAATTATTTTTTGTGTTTGTGAATTGTGTGCGCATTAGCTGCACGTGCATCAACAAAGTAGCGCCAAGCGTACGCCTGTGTCATAAGTAAAGGGCCAGCTGGCTTGTCCGTTAAAGGGTGCTCTAACCCCCAAAGTGCACCCCCCAAAAAATAAAAAAATATTTTTTGTGTTTGTGAATCGTGTGTAGCAACACATGCATCAACAAAGTAGCACCAAGCGTCCACCTCTGTCATAAGTAAAGGGCGGGTTGGCTCGTCCGTTAAAGGGTGGTGTAACCCCCAAAGTGCACTCCAACAAAAATAAAACATATTCTTCTGTGTTTGTGAATTGTCTGCACTGTACGTGCATCCTCAAATCAGCAGCACCAAGCGTGCGTCTATCTGTTAAAGGATGGTGTAACCCTCAAAGTGCGCTCCACAAAAAATAAAAAAATCCTTTTTTTATGTCTTTGTGAATTGTGTGCACTGTAGCTGCATGCGCATCAACAAAGGAGCAGCGCCAAGCGTGCGCCTGTGTCCCATAAGTAAAGAGCCGGCTGGCTCATTTTTTAAAGGGTGGTGTAACCCACAAAGTGCATTAGTCTCCAACAAAAATAAAAAATTATTTTCTGTGTTTGTGTGCGCCTTAGCTGCACGTATATATCAATATAACATAATGGAGGACCAAACTTTCTCCGATAAAAATAAAATAGGGAAAGATCAAGAACCACTTCCTCCTAGTGCTGAAGCTGCTGCCACTAGTCATGACATAGACGATAACATGTCATCAACATCGTCTGCAAGGCTGATACCCAATGTCATAGTAGAGGGCACATACAATCCCAAATGACAAAGTTCAGGAAAATGACCTTAAAGAAAACATTTAAATCATCTGAGGAGAAACGTAAACTTGCCAGTATGCCATTTACGACACAGAGTTGCAAGGAACGGCTAAGGTCTTTCCCTAGGTTCATGACTAGTGGTTCAGCTTCACATGATGATGGAAGCCCTCCTCCCGCTAAAAAAATCAAACGAGTTAAGCTGGCAAAAGCACAGTGAAGAACTGTGCATTCTAAGAAGATATCACAATTCCCCAAGGAGAGTCCAAGTGTGGTGGCGGTTGCGATGCTTCCCAGCACTGGACGGGAAGAGGTGGCTCTTTCCACCATTTGCACGCCCCCTGCAAGTGCTGAAAGGAGCAACCACAGTCCACTTGCTGATATGCAAATTGAAGATGTCACTGTTGAAGTACAACAGGATGAGGATACTGGTGTATCTGGCGCTGAGGAGGAAGTTGTCAAGGAGGATTCTGATGGTGATGTGGTTTGTTTAAATCAGGCTCCAGGGGAGACAGTTGTTGTCCGTGGGATGAAAAAGCCCATCATGATCATGCCTGGGCAAAAGACCAAACATTCCACCTCTTTGGTCTGGCAATATTTCTATCCAAATCTGGACAACAACTGTCTTGCCATATGTACCATATGTAAAGGTGAAATAAGTAGGGGTAGTGACATTAACCACCTAGGAACATCCTCCCTTATATGTCACCTGCAGCGCGTTCATAAAAAGTTACTGTCAAGTTCAGAAACTTTGGCTAAGACAGTAAGCAGTCTAGGGACACATAAATCCTGTTGTTGTCCTGTTGTATGCAAGCGCCTGCAAACCACACCGTCAACTTCCTCCTCGTCAATTTCCTCCTTAGTCAGGATCGGAAGTAGTCCCACAGGCCATGTCACTGGCATGACTGACTCTCCTATCCGGGATTCCTCTGGAGGATCCTGCATTGCTACGCCTACTGCTGCTGCTGCTGTTGCTGCTGGGAGTCGTTCATCATCCCAGAGAGGAATTAGGAACACCACTACTTTTACTAAACAATTGACCCTCCAACAGTCCTTAGCGAGGAGGATGAAGTACGACAGCAGTCATCCTGAAGCAAAACGTATAACTGAGGCCTTGACTGCTATGTTGTTGTTAGACGTTCATCCGGAATCCGCCATTAGTTCCGTGTGATTTAGACAATTGATGGAGGTAGTGTGTCCCCAGTTCCAAATCCCGTCTAGATTCCACTTCACTAGGCAGGCGATACCGAGACTGTACAGAAATGTCAGAGTCCTCAGTGTCCTGAAAAATGCGGTTGTACCCACTTAACCATGGACATGTGGACAAGTGGAACAGGGCAGACTAAGGACAATATGACTGTGACAGCCCACTGGGTAGATGTATCACCTTACGCAGCAACAACAGCAGCATCACCAGTAGCAGCATCTCAGAAACGCCAGCTCGTTCCAAGGCAGGCTACGCTGTGTATCACCGGTTTCAGTAAGAGGCACACTGCCGACAACCTCTTAGAGAAACTGAGGGAAATCATCGCCCAGTGGCTTACCCCACTTAGACTCTCCTGGGGATTTGTGATATCTGACAACGCCACCAATATTGTGCGGGCATTACATCTGGGCAAATTCCAGCATGTCCCATGTTTTGCTCACACAATAAACTTGGTGGTGCAGAATTTTCTGAAAAGTGACAGGGGCGTGCAGGAGACGCTTTGGGTGGCCCGAAAAATTTCTGGCCACTTTCGCCATTCAGTGACTGCGTGCCGAAGACTGGAGCACCAGCAAACACTCTTGAACCTGCCCCGCCATCACCTGAAGCAAGAGGTTGTGATGCGGTGGAACTCAACCCTCTATATGCTTCAGAGGATGGAGGAGCAGCAAAAGGCCATTCAAGCCTATACATCCCCCTATGACATATGCAAAGGAGGGGGTATGCACCTGACTCAAGCGCAGTGGAGAATGATTTCCGTGTTGTGCAAGGTTCTCCAGCCCTTCGAACTTGCCACACGTGAAGTCAGTTCAGACACTGCCAGCTAGAGTCAGGTCATTCCCCTCATCAGGCTTTTGCAGAAGCAGCTGGAGAAAGTGAAGGAGGAGCTAAGACGGAGGAGCTAATTCCATTTGGCATGTGGGACTTGTGGATGAAGCCCTTCATTCCCTTTGCCAGGATTCGAGGGTTGTCAATCTGTTGAAATCAGACCACTACATTTTGGCCACCGTGCTCGATCCTAGGTTTAAAGCCTATGTGGTGTCTCTCTTTCCGGCCGACACAAGCCTGCAGAGGTGCAAAGACCTGCTGACACTGTCAGCTGAAGCGGAACGTGACATGTCAACAGCTCCTTCTTCATTTTCTCCCGCAACTGGGGCTGCCAAGAAAAAACTTAGGTATCCTAAGCAACCCGCTGGCGGTGATGCAGGGCAGGCAGGACCAAGTTTGGACATCTGGTCCAGACTGAAGGACCTGGCAACAATTTCTGACATGTCTGCTGTCACTGCATATGATACTGTCACCATTGACAAAATGGTGGAGGATTACATCGGTGACAGCATCCAAGTTGGCATGTCAGACAGTCCGTACTTGAACAGGCAGGAAAAAGAGGCAATTTCGAGGCCCCTGTACAAACTGGCTCTATTTTACCTGAGTTGCCCCCCCTCTAGTTTGTACTCCGAAAGAGTGTTTAGTGCAGCCGGGAACCTTGTCAGCGAAAGGCGTAGGAGGTTGCTTCCACAAAATGTGGAGAAGATGATGTTCATAAAAATGAATTATCAACTCTTCCAGGGAGACCAGCCTCCAGAACATACAGAGGGACCTGTGGTGGTGGATTCCAGCGGGGACAAATTATTACTCTGTGAGGATGAGGATGTACACAACACTGAAGAGGGTGAGGAATCGGTGGATGACGACGACTTCTTGCCTCCATAGAGCCAGTTTGTGCAGGGACAGATTAATTGCCAGCTTGTTTTGTGGGGGCCCAAATGAACCAATCATTTCAGCCACAGTCGTGTGGCAGACCCTGGCGCTGAAATGATTGGTTTGTTAAAGTGTGCATGTCCTGTTTATACAACATAAGGGTGGGTGGGAGGGCCCAAGGACAATTCCATCTTGCACCTCTTTTATTTCTTTGCATTATGTACTGTTTGGGGCCTAGTTTTTCAAACTGCCATCCTGTCTGCCACTGCAGTGTCACTCCTAGATGGGCCACGTGTTTGTGCCGCCCACTCATAGCATAGTCATCCAGCTACCTCGGTGCAACCTTTTGGACATAAAAACACTATTGTGAGGTGTGATGTGTTCAGAATAGACTGGAAATGAGTGGAAATTAAGGTTATTGAGGTTAAAAATAGCATAGGAGCAGAAAAACCCACAAATTCTGTGATTTTAGTTGTTTTTATGCTTTTTTAAAAAAAAATACAGATCCAAAACACAAAACCCAGAACCCAAAACACGGAAGGGTGGTTTTGGCAAAACCAATCCAGATCCAAAACACGAAGAAAGATCCAGATCCAAAACCAAAACACAAAACACGAAAAGTGGCTGGTGCACACCCCTAGTACACACAAACACACATATATATATATATATATATATATATATATATTTGCTAGGGGCCCCACAAGTGTTTTGCCCAGGGGCCCCCACAGTCCTTAATCTGGCCCTGATTACCATCCAGTCAGTTTTGTCCACACTCAGATTTATGGCTGTATGAAAGACGCGGAATCTATTGCTAACATTTCGATAGCATTCTCTAACTTCCAGAACACTTTGTAGCGCAAAGCAAAACAAAGTAGAGCAATAGCTATGTATAGTGTTCAGCAGACAAGGCAATGCTACACAGAAAATTGCGGTTTCCCTATTTCCTCCTTTAGCACAGAACAGTCCACTGTACATTGTTCTAGAGATGAGCGGGTCGTTCCCTGAGAACTGGACCCACCCGAATTTCGGGGATCCGCGGCGTTCCGAAGTGCCCCTCGGATCTCTCCTCATCCCCCGGATCCCTAATCGAGGCAAAACCTTGCGATCCTCTATCGGATCTCTTTGCCTTCAATGGGCAAAGCACTGATTGGCTGACAGAGCTGTATGTCAGCATTAAACCCATTGCATGCAGGGAAAAAGAAGATGGCACTTTTTCCTGCGGCCGGCACCCCCGCTGCTGACACACCTGCTGCCGGCACCCCCCGCTGCAGACACACCAGCTGTCGGCACCCCACTGCTGACACCGCCAGAGACCCGCTGCTAACACCACTGGCTTCCCCATGCTGCCGATACCCTGCATTGAGAACACCCTTGCACTGCTGACACAGTCAGCCAACCTGCTCTGACGATACTGCTGGCACACCACTCTGCCGACACAGCCAGTACCGTGCACTGAGGACACTGCCAGCACTCCCACACTGCCATTCCATGTACTGAGGATACCATCAGCAATGCCCGGATTGCTGACACAGCCAGCAAACCTGCACTGAAGATACCGCTGGCACCCCCGCACTGCCAAAACCACCGGTACCCTTCACTGAGGACACTGCCAGCACCGAAGCACTGCCATTCCAAGTACTGAGGACACAGTCAGCAACCCCCACACTGCTGACACAGCCAGCAAACTTGCACTAAAGACACCGCTGGCACCCCTGCACTAAAGACACTGCCAGTACCCTTCACTGAGGACACTGCCAGCACCACAGCACTGCCATTCCATGTACTGAGGACACCGTCAGCAACCCCCGCACTGCCGACACAACCAGCAAACCTCTGCTGGCACCCCCCATCTGCTGACACCGCCGGTATCCTTCACTGAGGATACTGCCAGCAACGCAGCACTGCCATTCCATGTACTGAGGACACTGTCAGTGACCCCACACAGATGACACTGCCGGCACTCCCACACTGAGGACACCAGTGGCACCCCTGCACTGCCGACACTTCCACACATGCACTGAGGACACCGCTGGTATCCCTGCTTTGCCGGCACCACCGGTACCCTGCACTAAGGACACTGCCAGCACCCCTATACTACTGCCCCATGTATTGAGGACTCCGTCAGTGACACCGCACTGCAGCTACTCCCACACTGAGGGCATCCCTGCACAGCCAACACTGTCAGTACTCTTGCACTGAGGATAACGCTGGCACACCCTGCTCTGCTGACACTGCTGGCACTATGCACTCAGAACACTGCCAGGGCCCCCACTCTGCCAAAACCACCACACTGTCAACACTGATGGCACTTCCGCATTGAGGACAGCACTGGCACTCTCGCATTGAGGACACCGCCAGCACACCGCACTGCTGACACTGCTGTCACAGTAAGTGCACTATTGGTGTATCCAACCCACACTGTATAACACAGTGTATCCATGTTAGAACTTGGAAACTGAACTGCCACATATTAGTGCCGCCCATTGTGTCACTTAGCTTAGTCAGCCAGCTAGTTGGATGCCACCTTTTGGCCTTAACTAGATGAAAAAAATAATATTGTGAGGTGGTCAAAATTTATTGAAAATGACTGTAAATAAATGTTATTGAGGTTAATAATACTGTAGGACCAAAAACAGGCCAATTTTATGTGATTTTAGCTGTTTTTATGATATTTTAAGAAAAAATCCAGATTCAAAACCAAAAAACAAAACATCAAGGAAAAGATCCAAAACCAGATCCAGATCCAAAACTAGGGGAGATCCAGAACCAAAACCAAAACACGGGGGTCGGTGCACATCTCTACATTGTACAGCCCATTATTTTCAGGGGATCCTAACGACGGATCAGTGTGAACAGGAGCAATGATACATCAGATACGACCAATTGATACAATATATCGTTTGGTCGTTCACAAGATTGCAGTGTGTGTACGCTCAGTGTGGCTAGTTCTGGGCTCAAGCAAAATCATCTGTAAAGTTTTTAAATGACTGGCGGTCGCTCCAGTGTTTACCCAGCTTAAGTCTCAATACCATCTTATGGGTGTGTTATGGGAGTGTCGTGGGCAGGGCCATAACTAGCTATGGGTGACCGGTGCCACACTGTGAATGGCACCATTGACCATCCATGGTCCCTGTATCTGGCTAGTAGGGTGCTGGGAACAGTACACTGCAGCCAGTATCGCAGATGCAGTGCCACCCGGAATGCCCTCTGGATGCCCCAAATGGCAGACTGCAACCATAACAGCCCCCTATAGTATCCTGATGATGGGCAGCGCTGTTGTTCTGGTCACTTGTGGCCCTGTCCCCCATGGCATGAATTCATGTGCTGAGGGGATGGCTGCCAGCCCCGGGCACCACAATACAAGTTACAGCAGTGGTTGCGGGCTTGTCATTGAATTGGTTTCAAACTCCTATGCTTAACACACATACACCGCTAATGTAAGTATCTGGTCTGGGTTGCGGTTTGTTTTTTTGCCAAAACCTGGGGATGCTACGGAGACTGGTGCCAGGAAGGAGGTGAGTATTGTTTTTTTTTCCAGGTCCTCCCAGTGGATTCTACGGGAGAAGGGGACAGACCAGCTGGCAGCAGGTAAGTATGTGTGAGGTAGGTATTTAATTATGTTGTACTATACATGGTGCGTGAGTGTTGTGGTTATTTAACGATTTATTTTACAGTGGGGGTATGGGTGCCGCTAGCATTTGTAGTTCCACAAGTGCCAAAAGGGCAGGCATGCTAGCACCTGTAGTTCCACTGTAAAATACATTAGTTTAGAACTATTTCCCACATTATTATTGATTTCTCGTATTTGGACATGAGTTTTGCCCATTCTCATGAGAGTTTTGAAACTCTTATCTTGGTAAATTCCCAAATCCTATCTTCATTAGTGAAAAGTTACTCAAGTTTGGCTGATGGTGAAGTGAAGAGTGTTTGCTAACTCTCCAGAATTTTCCTGTAGCAAAGGAGATTTTGCTCCCGAGTTTGACATTAGTAAATTTGCGAGTGGAAAAATATGCCCAAACTCTTCAGAGATTGCTAACTCAACCAAACTCGAATCTTAGTAAATTTACCCCGTAGTTTTCAGCATCTAAAAGACACTCAAAGTGGGTGTCTTTACCTGATTCAGAGTTGTTTGCAAACCTGATGGTTAGCGTGCAGCTCCAATGTTTAATGATTGGCGCATGCGCAGGATCTGTACTGCACATGTGCTGATCACTGACTGCAGTCCAACCTAAGCCGCAACATTATTGACTGTGGCCATTTGGGGACAGGGATGGGTCAGCCCCATTTTCTGGGATTGCCAAGGCAAGTGTCTGTTGATCTGATTCAGCAAGGATCGCACTTGCTAATACACACGCAAACAGCTGACTGTTGTGTTCTGCGCATGCATCTCAGTGCACATGTGCGAAGTAGCTATTGCGAATGGGACTGCGATTGCAGAAGCAATGCAGACCCCTCACAGAGTGATTGACAGGAAGCACCGTTTGTGGTTGGTGACAGGGGGGGCTGTGTTCGGGCAAATGCAGGCGTGCCAGCGTGTTTCAATGCCATTGCATGCGATACTATACTCAACCTGAGACCTCATAACATGCGCTGACGATAGCAATTTCTGAGTGAGGTTTGACCTGCCTTAAATGTGCATATGGGTCCGATGTTACTCGATGTTACCGATTATTTTGCTATGTTGCCAAAGTATACGGATGTGATTAAGGGGAAGTGGGCGTCCTTATGGTAAGCTGTGATCGCAATGCGAATGCAAACATCACCGCTGATATTAGCAACCACATTGCGTGCGTATTAGCAGAATAGCGATCCTTGCTGAATCAGGCCCTGTGTCTGCAGATGCAAAGTTACTGGACTCACATGCGGGCATGGATTGGCCATTTTGTGTAAGCTTAGGCTTACTCAGATTGCTGATGCTACAACTTAAGATGCAGGAATCGGATCTGAGATGCTTGCAGGAAGCATATTTTTCCTTCATGCAGCATAAGCATATTTACACGCAGCAGTTACATCTAAAGAAAATTTATTGACATCATCAATTTAAGACATGTGTGTCACCATGTGCACAGCGGGTAAGGGGTGGGGGGAGAGGTACTTTGGGCCCACGTTCACATTAATTAGGATAGGCTACATAGCAGTCTGTGCACAGGGCAGACAGTGACATGGCTGTGAGTAGTGGGTTAAGGCGCTGCTGCCACCAGTCTGCATTGCGCTGCAGGTCACGTGGGCAACCCCTGCGACAGGGCAAACTATGCAAAGCAATACAACTAGAATACCTCAAATAAAAAAAATATTGGCAGAAGCGATTTCATTGTGGGCGAAGCCACGGGCAACGCTAGTTATTATATATAATCTCAAATATTCTTTCATTAGAAAATAAAACATCATTTTTATTTTAATTTTCACAGTTCAGTTCTGTACATAGAAAGAATATCTGCAAATAGAGCTTGATAATGTAACGTCATAGCAAATCTAGTAATCATTCTAGTAAAAGCTGGAAATAGTCCTGTAAAATTGCAATAAATACCTGTTATGAAGACACATATATAGCTATTATACTGCCTGGAGGTTGGACAATCCTACATGTAAAATTCATCTGTGGAGCATGCCAAAGTTGGATAAGCCTTTTGGAGCCATGCACACTTCTATTAAAATATTTATGTTATAAACTGTTCTGCATACAATACATCAATAATGCTCTTTAAAGATCACAATGAAGAGAGAATAAAACATCATCCATAGAAGGGGCTTAGGCAAGAGTCTGTTTTCAATTGAGTAAGAGATAATATAATGATTGGACACTTTTTATTATGCATGGTATACCAGCAGGGCAAATGGCACTTAATGGTACATCATATGTTTGCTGAATGAAGCCACTGAAAGACTTGACAGCAGTTAGTTAGTTGCTAAGGAATATTGAGTGCATGTAAAACAGATACTAACTGAAAAAAATAGAAATTGTGCTTGTAACATTTCCTACAGCATCGGAGAACAAAGCAGTCTGTGATAATTTATAGATTGAGACTAGCAAGTCTATGTATTTGCGGCTGCAACTAATACTCAGAACATTTTATATTTTAAGCTATTATTTGGGCAGTTATTATACATAGCATTAGCAATAAAAATGTTCTAGTTAGGTAAGATATAAAATACAAGTATTGTTCTTAGCAAATGCATAGATGCTTACTAACAGTTAACTAATGATGATAAATAATATCAAAGCTACACAGAAAATACTTCCACAACCATTAAACCTAGAAATGCTTGTGACAAAACAGGAGTAATGCGCCTCACTTTGTACAGATAATGGACTATGGGCCTGATCCAGCATGGATTGCAACTGTGTAATGCTAATGTGTGCCACAGCTCAGCCAGCATAGAGACGCCCACTACAGCCTTCTCACATCCATAATACCTCACAGTCCTGCGTATACAACAGTAACACCAGAGAACATCGTACCGTCACGCACAATTACAGCAGGTCTGACCTGTCTCAGAAATTGCAAGTCTTGTCGCATGCAGTGAGTACTCAACCCACGTAGGCAATCGCAGTGGCTAATTTATGCACACCCATGCATTTGCGTTAAAACGGACAGGCACGCCTGCTTTTCTCCCACCACTCCCCCGTCACCACACCCAACGCTCACAGCCTGTCACTCACTCTGCGATGGATTCCACAGTGCATCCGTAATCGCAGTGCAATCGACGCGCATGCAGTGTGGTACATATGCATGCGCAGTACGCAACAATCAGCCGATCTGCAAACTATACTTTGTTGCAATTGCGATCCATGCTGAATCAGGCCCTATGGTCATTTTACTTTACCCCTTTATTTTCTACAGATGCCCGATTAATGAAGAGGCAGATTTAAGGGCATGTTCAAACAAAGTGTAAGTCAGCCACGACACACTCTCACTTGAATACATCACGTGTGTTTGTTTTCACCATATTTTTATTATTACTGTTAATTAATATGGTGCCACATACTGTAAAACCATGCACCATGCAACACACATAACAAAGAATAGGTAATGTTAAGAATAGACCATTTGAAGCACACACTGAAAGCATAACACTATAATCTATACTAATATTATAAGAACGTTGTGTCTGTTTGTTCCAAGTTGGCGCAAAAACTATTGAACATTTGATTTATGCCAATTAGATTGAGCCCCATTATAAGAAAGTGACTCTGGGCATTAGGCCCAGGTCACTTCTTTGTGCCCTCAAGTAGGAATGCCATGGCCTGAGCCACCTGTAACTGACCCTGGGCATTAGGCCTAGGCCACTGGTTATTAATTAGGTTCAGGCCTTATGTTATTAACCCTTTGCATGAGGTCCAGGGCACTGAGCCCACAGTAAGTGGCCTTGGGCATTAGGCCCAGGACACTGTATGTGTATTTAGGCAGGCATTAGCCTGAGCCCCTGGTGAATGATCTGGGCATTAGACCCAAGTAACTCTGAGGTTTAAGTAGGTAGGCACAAGGTCCATGCCCATGAGTAATGAACCTGGGCATTATGCCCAGGCAAGTGAAATAAGGCCCACTGTATAGAGTTCCTCTTTCAGACAGTAAGCCTGTGACTGTTTTCCCGCCAAAAGTTGTAATAGCCCTTTGTAGTAGCGAAGGATCTGTCACAATCCAGGGTTCTTTGTGTGTGCGTGTGCATGAAGTACTCAAAATAAGGTTAATACAGCCATCAGGTGTACTGAAATAATAATTTGTTAAAAAACAAGGTTTACTCATGAATGCTCAAATGGTCAGGTTTGAACAGAGCAATGGATAATCACTGGGTTCTGAATGGAACTATAAACAGGGAGTCTATGAACACAGGTAAACTGGCAGGACCGGATGGAACCAGACTGGATATGCAAAATTATATACAGAAGTCCAAGGTAGCAGTGCACTGCATAAATAGATCCTGATGTGAAGCAAACGTGGTAATTGCTGATAGCAACAAAGTCCAGAGTAACTGATAAACAGATTCAACAAAGTCCAGGTAAGTTGGTGCAATGTAATAATAATAATAATGTCCAGGATAACTTACACAGGAAGCAGAAGAAAACTTGGTAGAAGCAAGCCAAGATCCAGGGTAGTAAACAGCAGAGGATATCTGGGAACCTGGCGCACAGTTACAGAGGTTGACTAGATGATCTGGCACTGATTGCTCAGCTCTGAGGGAATATAAAGCTAGTTCCCAGGTGCACCCCCCTGCTGCTTGATTAGGGTAATCAAGACTAGCCAGAATGGAATAGGCTAGACAGGCCTCAGGCAAGAGCGACACCAGAGGTAGATAGGAGGAACTGCACAGACCGTGACACGATCTGGCCAGCTCTCTAGCCAGGGGTTTAACTTTAAAGAGAGATTTCAGTTGGTAGTTAAGCAGGTTAAATTGTGGTTTAACCTGGTTTATTCTTATCCTCTGTAACTGTTGTTCTATCGTTGCTTAATTGGCATTTCTGTTTGTTGTAACCATGCAGGGTACTTTTGTTATGGGCGAATGATAGAATAAGTTGCACTACACTCATTTGTTACATTTTGTTAGGCCAGAGAGTTGAAGACACTGTTGTTATTGTTATAGGCAAGTGTAGTCTAGTTCCACAGATTAGGATTAGGCCATGCACGGCCGTGTTGTTGTGGTTGTCTCCTACAGGGACGCATGACAGAGTGAATGGATGGGGTGACAAGATTATATCTCTTTTATATCTTCTGGGTGGACCATGGGCCTTGCACACTGGTGTAAGGTCAAATTTTCATCTGGTGTGTGAATACCCATAGGAGGATCTTGGGATCTGAGCACAAAAGTGCCAGTGATGATTTCCACTTAAACCAAAAATCCCTATTTTTGATCTCGGATCAGTAGGGCATGACGGACAGCTCTGTACAGTATGGTGTTCACCCATTGTCCTTCTTCCTAGACCTCCTACTTCATGTCCATGTCCAGCCTGCATACCAGGACCATCTGCTGCACATACGGCCTGGAAGGTCACAAGACTACACCTGCACCACAGCAGGGATTCACCTTGCACATTCCTCCCCCTCTTACATTAGCATCATGTAAACCACGTATCCTACAAAATAATGAAATCCCCACCAGGTCCTATGCAGATTTAGCGTCCTGATTACCCCTAGCGAGGAAAGGCTCCTACTCACCCTAGGCCGCAGTGTAAGTCTTCAAAATGGTGCCCAAGGCCTTCTATACAGGCCTGATAATCTTCCAGATAAAGGACAATGTAAGCCAACACAGAGACCACAAGAGCCAGCACACAAAACCTGGCAAAGTTAAAACAAGACAAAGAATCCGATATCTTGTTGTAAACACCAGGTACATTACGGGCCTGGAAAATAAACTTTTGACTCCAGAAAATACAAAACCCACTGCCACAAAGTCTTAGGAGAAGAGGAGAAGAGCATGGACAACCCCTAAATTGTCAGATCAGAAAGCAAGATGCTGATTAGCCAATTTAGCCAACCAAAGCTCCACCACAATGATCAGAAACTGTTCCAATAACAATAAATTGACAATAAAACCTTTGGCATGCCAGGAGGCAGGCCAAGGGGCAATGCACCATTCAAAGAGGCACCAAAACTCGACGCCCCAGCCATATCAGTAAAAAGTGGCAAAGTAGTATTACCCTCTGGCAGCAAAGACCTAATCTTTTTGCCACTGAAAAAGACCAGTAACTGGGCCCACACCAGAATATCATCCATAATCTCATTTGACAACAAATATGATGATGCAGCTGGGACACCCTGGCTGTGACCCTCTCCAACTCTCTTCAGATACCCACCGCATTGGAATAATACAACATGCAAAATTAAAAGAACCCAACAAAGACTGAATATTGTGCAATTTTACCCTACAAACCTCCAAACAAACTGTAATCTGTTGCAGCAACGTCAGTACTTTGTCAGCCACCAGGCAACAATAACAACCAGCAACAGAATCTACTATACCTCTATAGAGAAGTGTAAAAAGCAAGAATAGGGGCCCTCCTTCTTGTCATGTGCAACTGGGCAGGGGCGCAGAGAGGGGGGCAGTGGGTACTAATATACCCGGGCAAGGGCTTGATAGAGTGGTCCGGCGGGGGCCCTGGTCCTGCACCGCCCCCTCTTCCTCTTATCTCACAGCAGCCCAGCACACACTGCCATGTGCTGGGCTGCAGTGGGAGATTGCTCGCAGCTGCTGACAGCAGCTGCAGCAGTCTCCTGTGGGGGGAAGTGATCACACCCTCCCCCTGGCTTTGCACTGGGGTGAGGGTCTCACAGCGCTGTTACACAGCGCTGCAAAATATTATTCTTTTAAGCCTAAGGGGGCGTGGCCATGTCCCCATGATTAGGCCATGCCTCTTCCCCCAGGCCCAGCACGGCTCTTGACAGCATTGCAACTTGCACACCCAGCACCCAAAACAGAGTCTGTGCAGAAAAGAGGACATCATCCCCTCCTGGGCCTATGAAAAGAAAGTTTCCAAATGGTATGCAATGCCAAAGTGACCAGTTCCAGTGTGGATGCACCAATGCACAAAAACTGAATTTCTCAAAATAGGCACAGCAAACTGCACAGTCCATGGGCAAACATTTATTAACATAAAACTCCCGACCCAGTAAAAAACTCATAAATTGCATGGAATTCGGATGCACTGGTAACAACTGGAAAGCTGATTCAAGCTCAAGTTTTGCCAACAGAGCACCCGGGCCAAAGCCACGAATCAGCCCCAGAGCATCATTAAAGTACTGATAAGTAGCTGTATAGGCCGACTCAGGAATTGCATCATTAACTGAACCACAATGGGGGTAAGACAAATTTCAGAAAACTTGAAGGCAGGCAAGCAATGCACCAAAGCAATGAGGAAGGCAAGTCAGATGCTTGGTTGCATAGGGAGATAAATCAGTATCAGGAAAAAAGAACTGATAATGCCACTGTATAGGTCCTTGGTACGGCCTCATCTAGAATAATGTGTTCAGTTCTGGAGGCCATATCTCCAAAAGGATATAAACACAATAGAGACGGTACAAAGAAGGACAACTAAAATGGTGCATGGCCTACAGCACAGAACTTACCAAGAAAGACTAAAAGATCTTAATATGTATTGTTTGGAACAGGGAAGGGAAAGGGGGGACATGATAGAAACTTTCAAATACATGAAGAGTTTTAACAAGGGACATGAGAGAAGCATTCTTCAAAGGAAGAGATGTACAAGAACACGAGGACATGCCCTGAAACTGGAGGGAGGTAGGCTCAGAGGAAATTTGAGGAAAAATTACTTCACAGAAAGGGTAGTAGATAAGTGGAATAGCCTCCCATCAGAGGTGGTTGGAGCTAAAACAGTGGAACAATTTAAACACGCTTGGGATATGCATAAGAATATCCTTGAGAGACGTAAGGAGTAAATAGGGTTGAAGTTGCCTAAAGGATACATGAAAAGGGGCAGACTAGATGGGCCAAGTGGTTCTTATCTGCCGTCAAATTTTATGTTTCTATGTTGAATCAGCCAGTATTTCCCAAGGGTTTTCTTAGGGACCACCCACAAAAGAGAAATAAATACATCAGGCAAAGGGAAAGAAACACACATCTAGCCCAAGTACACTTCACCATCCACCTTTAGCCTGAACAACCTCCGTCAATTTCCTGCCAATCCACAGATTGTGAGGCACCCTAACATAAAGCAGCCTCGAAATGGGTAAACAAAAGCCAAACTAAAAAACCAGAAGCAAGAAGACAGCATCATCCCACACGGGATTCTAGCTTAACCATTTGCTCAGCTGATCCACACAAATCAGGGAGCAGGCCTTAGCTAAGCTCTGTATGACTGTTGCCCCACTCAGCAAGCTGCCCACAGGACCAGTGCAACATTCCTTGGCTGGATGACCCCTGACAAGAATGGTGAAAATGACACACAGCACCATGAAGACAATGAGAATCATAAACAAAACACTTACCCTTCACCACCCTGACCTAACCAACCGTGATTGGTGAGGAGGAATCGGTATGGAATCCCGGCTGCCGCATGGCCGGCAGTTCGATTCCCGGCAGCGGCAGCCCGATAGATCAGCAGAGCCCAGCAGCACTGGAAATCCCGATCGGCCCTAAGGTAAGTATAAACTAACCTAACTAACCCCCTAATCCTAACCCTCCTTAGGGGTGCCTAACCCTAACCTCCCCCCCAAGTGCCTAACCCTAATTCCCCCTCTAAGTGCCTAGCCCTAACCCCCCCTTCCTTGCTGCCTAACCCTAACCTCCCCCCAGGGGTGCCTAACCCTAACCCCCCTTTCCCTAGCCTAACCCTAACCCTCCCAGGGGGGTGCCTACCCCTAATCCTCCCAGGGGGGTGCCTAACCCTAAGTCCCACCCTGGTGCCCTAAACCTAACCCTCCCCCCCGTGGCTGTCCACTCACAGCGCCTGCCATACCTTCGATCGGGATGCCGGGCTCCAGGCGCCGGTCTCCCGAATACCTGCTCCCTAATGACTGTAGTTACAATAGGCATCAGTGGCAGCTCGAGAGGTGGGGCTGCAGTGCAGTCCAAAATTCAAATAGGGGAATCACACTGAAGAAAAAAGGAGGGGTAGGGTGGTTATAAATAGTGCTGCACTAATGGGAGAACAACTAGGGTGCACATCAAGGTTTTTAACCCTACAAACCTGGAATTAATTCTGTAAAATGTTGATTGAGATTTGTATCCGGGCGCTACACATCTGTGTACAAATGTTGTAACACACTTAAATGTAACCTTAGTGGTATAAATATCTCTTGACCTTAGAAGGAAATGAATATAATATGGAGCAGAGGCCTCCAGGTCCTGACCTGTGAAGGCAAAATATAATTCAATATATTTCTGATATGAATATTCTTCAGGGTATAAATGTAAAATACCGTAAACCATAACCTTAGAAGGCAAATAATGTGGATGTAATTCCAAAATCACAGATAATTTATACAAAACATAGGGTTTAAAACATATCTAAAGTAATAATTCGCCAGATGGCTGCTTTACCAGATCCTTAAGAAAAACGGGCATGTAAATATACAGGGGAGATTACGGCCTTCTCCTTACTGCACCATCTTTAGTGAGTTTGGCGGTCACTGGTTACCTCCTTTCTGCCAAAGCGTTTCAAGATGATTCACTTTTTTACATGGAGGTATAGGTAGCTGGGTCTTCTTTTTATAAGGCTAGGGTTTCTGCAGGATTGCAGGAAGGGGTACAGGTGACAGAAGGCAGGTAGTAGTGGGACACAGATGACAGATGGCAGCAATAGCAGGGACACAGGTGACAGATGAGCGGTAGTAGCAGGGGTATAGGTGACAGATGGTGGCAATAGCAGGTACACAGATGACAGGTGGTGGCAAAAGCAGGGACACAGGTGACAGAAGGCAGGTAGTAGCAGGACACAGTTGACAGATGGGGGTAGTAGCAGGGGTATAGGTGACAGATGGAGGTAGTAGCAGGACACACATGACAGAAGGCAGGTGGTAGCGGGACACAGGTGACAGATGGTGGCAATAGCAGGGACACAGGTGACAGAAGGCAGGTAGTAGCAGAACACAGGTGACAGATGGGGGTAGTATCAGGGGTGTAGGTGACAGATGGAGGTAATAGCAGGACACAGGAGACAGATGGTGGCAATAGCAGGAACACAGGTGACAGATGGGTGGTAGTAGCAGGAGTATAGGTGACAGATGGAGGCAATAGCAGGACACAGGTGACAGATGGGGGTAGTAGCAGGGGTATAGGTGACAGATGGAGGTAGTAGCAGGACACACATGACAGAAGGCAGGTGGTAGCGGGACACAGGTGACAGATGGTGGCAATAGCAGGGACACAGGTGACAGAAGGCAGGTAGTAGCAGAACACAGGTGACAGATGGGGGTAGTATCAGGGGTGTAGGTGACAGATGGAGGTAATAGCAGGACACAGGAGACAGATGGTGGCAATAGCAGGAACACAGGTGACAGATGGGTGGTAGTAGCAGGAGTATAGGTGACAGATGGAGGCAATAGCAGGGACACAGGTGACAGATGGGGGTAGTAGCAGGAACACAGATGACTGCTTGGACTGGTAAGAGTAGTGCCAGTAGCAGAGTTGGGGGTAGTGGAATTTACATAAATTTAATCTGTGGAGGGTGCTGGGAGTAGTAGCAGCACTGACAGACATCAGCTAGTGGGTTGGTAGTAGTGGAGGTAGCAGGGACTGGGAGAAGGTGGTAGTAGTAGGAACAAAGAAGGCAGCTTGGGTTAGTACAAGTACTAGGGTCACTCAGATGATAGGGAAGTATAATTTTGTTAGTCAGTACCTCTTCAGTGCATCTTCTGAAACCAGGATGCACCTTGCTCAGAAGCCAGTGTGAGGCAGCTGCAAGGGGTGAATACGCTCCTCTGTCAGCCTCTCGGAGTCTTCCATACCAGCAGAACGGCATTGCCTACCCACATCCGGAGGATTCCTCCCCCATGTTCTTCTGCTGCCGGGACTCAGCACGGCAACAGCATGTGTCCGTCACTCTGAATCCCTGCCCCCAAAACAATAGGCTCTGCCTCCTGCAGGCTTTAAGAGGTGGTGGGGCCAATAGCCCAATACTCATTCTCCTGCTGTTTCTTTCTGTTCAATGCCCTGGGAGTGGGAACCGGATATTAGAGGTGAAGGGGAGCTGGGGACAAGAGGAGGTGGGCAGCCTGGTATTACAGGCAGAGAGCTATGGAGACTGCAGGGGATAGGACTGATTAGGTGCACCACAGTGTTGTAGCACATCCTCAATCATGACATCTCCAGTCAGGCCCCGCCCCCTGCATTTCCGGACAAGCGCATGCACAGTCCGGATTTCCACACAGGGGCAGTGAAACCGGTAGTAGTGATATTATTTGTGGGGCAGCGGGAGGCTTAACTAACAATCGGGAGTCTCCCGCCAAATTCGGGAGGGAAGGCATGCCTGGGGTAAAATCAGCAAGACTTTGGGGGGGAACCTATGGGGATGGGCTATGGTGGCACAAGGGGAGTAGGGAGGAAAAGAAAAGATGACAGGGGGGAACAGACTGTGAAAAGAAAACAAAAGGGAAATAATAAGGCAAAGGAGAAAGCAGGGCTGAGAGATAAAAGCAGTAAAAAAAAGGTGAGAAAGCAAAGAAGTGCACAAAATGGACATTGATACTTAGGGCTCTATTTATTAACATTATTTTAACTAAAATAAAGTGAAAAGGGGTGTTTTCACATCCTTTTCACATTATTTTAGTTTCACCTAAAGTTACTAAAGGGCAATTGGAGTAGAATTCATAAAATTCTACTCCAACCCCTAATTATCACTTATTTATAGTAAGCAGATCGCATTTCCCATCAATGTTATGGGAAATGCGATCTGCATGGTAGTTACTAAAAATAATTTGTGAAAAAAAATACTGGAGGAAGCCCTGTGATAATAACGCCACCTGGAGGAGGAGTTATCCAGGGTCTCCCCCGGTTACCGGACTCCTGCTCCACACTAACAGGCAGAGCAGAGCCCGGAGCTGGCCCCAGTGATCAGCTGTGTGGTCTAAACAGACCACACGCTGATACACTGCAAAAAAAAAAAATATATATATATATTTATATATATAGTGAAAAACAAAAACAAAACTTACCTGAGTCCAGGGACCGGACATGGGGGCTCCGCTGTTGTCCTCCCTCTGGTCAGCTGGTCTCCCATAATGCACTGAGACCCGGTCATCAGGTGACTGCAGGTAAGTGCAATTAAGTGAGGGGGGTCGCGATCGCGGTGGCCGAGGCTTAATAACGGCTGGTCGGCTCATGATCGGGCACTTGTCACAGTACATTTTGTGAAAATACCGTGATTAGTGTGTGGAGGGAATTCGCAGGAACAGAGCTTTATCGCAAGCTCTGTCCCTGCAAGGGATTTTAGTAAATCCCTGTGATATTGCCTGAATTCACAATGCAAATTCAGTTGGTAATATCACACTACAATCTGCATTCAAAATGCGGATTGTAGTAAATAGAGCCCTAAGCCACAGGTCTCCACTCCAAAAATGCAAACAGACTCCTACCTATATACTATTGCCACAGTACACATCCCTAAAGAACTCTATTGGCCCAACTAATAATGTGTATACTCATGCCACAAAAATGTATGTATGCCCATCTGTAAATGTGGCCCCCATGAGTTTTAGTTCATGATAGGCGTGGATCTAGAGTTGTAAAATGTTGGACTTTGATGTGTCATTTACATATTTGTAAACTGTAGGTTTGTTTCAGAGTTGTGAGAAAAGGATAACCTATAAAAAATTTAAATGTACAGAGATATTTAGAGATGGGAAGGGCTTGTTCTAAATGAACTGTAAAATTCCAGTGTAAACATAAAGCTGTCCCGTATTTGTGGACTACATGTAGTCAATATTTACCTCCATGCAAGAAAAACAATGAATTTGCACACCTTGCAATTCATCATGGTTTGTTTAGATGCAAAGTGCCTCCTTTTTTTGCTTTGCGCCTAGTTCTGAATCATCCCTCTGTGGCTTACTTACAGCTGGGTACATTTGCATTAAAATACAGGGCACAAAATATGTGGTGCTAAAAGGTGCAATTATGTGTTTATTTTGAGTTACACATATCATACTGTACAAATTTGTCTACTTACACCTTTGCTCAAATTGTGCCATATAACTCTGTTTGGCACGGAACAGACTTTGTGACTTAGCTGCACTAAGCACCCAAACAGACTTTTTCTCAAAATATGCATAGTTTTGATTCAGTAATGCAACAAAAGTACAGTGCAAGGGTACAATGACTAGTGGTGCATCTCACTCACTAATCTCGGGATCATGCCATGCCTTGCGCCTTGTACCTTTGTGCTTAATCTGTGACTTTATAACAATTATTTTGTGACAAAAGTACTAATCTTAGTATGCCTGATTCAATGTGAGTGACTTTGCATGAGGCTACAATGTAAAATTTTGGAGAAAGTACAAATCACTACGTGTATCGTATAATCTAAGTTGCGCCTCGCATCTCAGGCTTTATGGCGCAAAAATGCTAGATGAATGAGGAAACATCTATTTGTGCAATTCCAAATTAACGCATGATAATGGGCCAGATTCAGAGCCACTCGCAAGCGCACAGTGTAGTGCTCCTGATCATGAATATACCATGCTTATTTTTCAATTGGCTCTAGTTTTTGAGATATGCATATGTCTTAAATATTTATGAAAAATTTAATTAAACAATGTTAAAAATAGATTTTTTTTATTCTGATTAAATTTGATTTGTAAAATATGATAAAAAAGACAAGATAATTACATACATAAGTGTTAGGAAGCTATGAGAACCGTTTTTTGTAGGATTTTCTTTTGTATTCTTGTTGCGGGCAGTCCCTCTGCAGACTCCAACAGTACAAAAAAAAAAAAAAAAAATATATATATATATATATATATATATATATATATATACCAAGGCGCTTAAATGTACACAAATATTAACTGTAGCTGCAGCGGTCAATAGAAAAAAAGAGGACAATTGCAACCCCACAAAAACGTGAAATAGAAAAAGACCGCGCTAATATACAGACATTGGCATAAAAAATGTTTAATACAATATAAAAAAATACACCATAAAATAACAGTATGCACAAGTGCCACAATAAAACAAGAAAATAAATATGATGATGAATATACATTGAAATAATATTAAATAATAAAGCAATTAAAAAATTATGAAATAATGAAATGAGGTAATAATGGTGTCATAATAATAGTAATAATAATAATAGGTTATGAATAAATGCAAATGTTATTTGTTGGTAATAGCCCCAGTTGCACTGTGTCCCAAAAGTAAGTCAATAGTCTGGTTTATGCACAATCAAAGTGCAATAGTTGCAAAGATTGATTTCCACAGATTGGATTCAATAGTACCTGTAGTGATACAGTGTATCCGCTAAATGTATCAGGTCCATAAAATTAATGTTACAGGGCTGGAAATGTTGGTAAAAGCCACTGTGTAGGAACCTATAACAAAGCACCCTGTCAGCCGCTACAACATCCAACCGGCATGGATAAAGCAAGAGATGGTAGCCGGTGTATAATCTCTAGCAGAAAGAAATATTTCAGTGACCGGCTCTATGAAGTACTCACGTATATGTGAGAGAGCCACCTGGATGAAGGTCCTGGATCGTTGCTGTGGGAAGTCCAATGTGTAGAAGGCGTCGCCGCGACTTTTGGAATGTTGGAATGCCCGTTTGTTGGTAATGTCCGCAGCATGGAGAGGACAGCAGACGACAGCAGGTGCAGAGTGTTAGCGGTGGTATTCATTGACAACAGAGCCAGTGGTGGGGCAGTGAAGGGTAGCTACGCATTTCATCCCGATCTCTGGACTTTTTCAAGCTAGGTGCCCATATTGAAAGTCCCTCCCTTATAAAGGGAGCTTAGCAGATCTACTCAGACTTTAATTAGTGAGAACAGGTGTGTAGGTCCTTAGACTCTGAACCGCATATACATAATATTAAACTTTATAATGGTCATAAAAATGTGTTTATGAAACAAAAACCAATATGCGTATAATTGTATATATATATATATATATATGCAGCAGAAGATCACAGCGCCAGTTGGGTGCAAATCCCTCAATGTGATATTTTATCAGTTGTGTGTCTATTGTCTCACTCTAAAATTTGTAATAATGTGACACTATTATAATGCACCCCCAAAAATGTATGAGTGTCAGCTCGACCAGCAAAATAATGTAACAGTGGTGATCTATTACATATACAAACAAATAGAAAATACAAGGAGCTGGTATAGAGCACCTACTGTGCTTATATAGCTTATTATAAAGTGCTAACAATATAAAGTGATATCGTGCAATAAAAGTGCTAATGCAAGGATAGTAATATCAAATTATCATTATCCTCAAATATTTATGCAATTTGTTATATATAGAGTATAACTTATAAAATAACAACGGTCTATATGACTAAAGTGCTATTGCAGAGATCCTTCAAGGATCATAAACTGAATTAACAATCATAACATTCCATAAACGTGTGCAAAAAATGCATAAATAATTTGAAATGTGAATCAATAAAAGTGCAAAAAATTCATTTAAAATAACATAAATTAATTTTAATCAGACACAACAATAGATATCCTCCTACATGAAGGATAAATGACATAAAAACACATAAAACCATGGACAAAAATGTGTATATATAAAAAAGGACTATAAATTTATCAGAATAAATAGGAATAAAAATCGTAGCTTATCTGATAAAAATGGCAAGTTCATGAATGGAAAGATAATAGCAGCCTCCAACGCGTTTCGTCCGTATCCTGGACTTCTTCAAGGGATATTTTAGCTCCTGTGGGGTATCCAGTATTTATACCCCCTCTAATAATGACAAACAAGAATTGACAGAGCTCCTTAGTGACATCACTTCCGGTTTTCTAAACAGTTCCTCTCTATTAAAGTGGAGTAACCACTTAGAATCACATTAGGCCATTTCCTTTATTAAAACATTGTTAAATTGGAAGTCTGTTTCCTAAATATAAATTATTTGCTAGTATATTACTCCTTCCTTGCTGTGTATCGCGTCGCGTCACTTCCGCCCTTGTTATTCGTGCATCGCGGTCCTTCCGCCCTTACTTGAGCGGTTCACTACATCACTTCCTCCTCCGTTGTCAACGTCCCCATTGCATGCTATGCCTCCTCCTTCCTTGTGCAGGATAGGACCATTTGTCCACTCGTTCGCCAGTCACGTGTGTCACGTCCAGCGTCAAAGCATCTCCAGTTTCTGGCGGCCTCCATCTTTGTACTCCAAATGTCTCCTTTGCCCGCGGCCATCTTGCTACTCTCATAAGTTCCATTTTCGTTGCCATATTTATGCTCATAACATGATGCAGATGGGAGCATAAATATGGCAACGAAAAAAAAATATAATGAATGTGAACCTATTGGTACTAAAATAAAAGTTTATAAAGAATAAATATGGGATTTGTAAAGTAAGTATATAGAAAATTAAATGTAAATACGAAATATATCTAAAATATATATAAAAAAGTAGAACTAGCAGCATAAAACTAATGGTTCAAGAAAGAGCAAGAAGTTCCTCTTAGCCAGTTGAAAAGATAACTTCAGGCATAATATTATTTGATAGAGAGATCTGGACAAAGAAACATAACACATATATGTGTACATGCACAGGTATACAGTACAGTAACATCCGGCTCAAGACAGTGCTTTTCTTGAAGTCTGGATACTAAAAGCTCCACTCCTTTATTCAAGTCACAAATTAAATCATTTAGTTCCTTTTGAGAAAATTGGTTTGGAGTAGAGGAACTTTCTTCAAACTCACTTTCATCTGTGTTGTCACTAGCAGTGGATGAAATTAACATTTCCACATCATCCCATTCAACTTCGCACAAAGAACTGGATGATGGTACAGGTAAATCTTCACTATGTGGTATCGGTTGTTTTGCAGAATATATACTTGGGTATTCCCATTTGCGTTTCTTAAATCGATTCATCCCCTTCACATTTAAAGCACAAAAATAGCAGTCACTCAAGTGATCTTTTGGCTCTCACCACATCATAGGTATGCCGAAATTAAGTCCTTTTCGATCACCTTTAGTCCAAATGCGGAGTGATTCTACACAGGCTTTACAAACTTTGTGAGGCACCCAAATCTTGTCTTGCTGGCTTATACAACGTTCAAAATAAGCCTGATACGCTTGTTTTACGAATACAGTTATATTTTTTCTCTCTTTTGCAACACTATATTTGCCACAAATATAACAAAACACATCAGGCTTGTTAGTACACGGTCTCCAAGAAGAACAAATTTTTACGGTGAAAACGTTTTGTTTCACACATTCAGTGCTAACTCCCAACAAAAGCCGAGGACGTACTGAACAAAACAAGCCTAAACGTCAGGAAATTGGTTGTGGTGGGACAGAGAGAGGGCTGAACACAGGAACAGGAGGTGTGCACTGCATCACTCAGTCCTCTCCGTTGCTCCTCTGTATGCTGGGAGGAGGCGTGGCTGTGGTGTGAGGATGTCCCAGCAGGCTCAGCAGTGCACTGCCACGCCTGCTCCCAGCGTTAGTGAGGAGATTTGAATGTGTTGTGTCTCAAATGTGACTACCAGCTACGTTATCACAAATAAAACTAATTCTTGTTATTGTTGAAAGAGGTTAGTTGTTAAAAAGGCAAAACTAAGTTGATTCTGTTAAGTAAAGCGGACTAGACTAGTAAGGTACTTCAAATGGAGAAAATAATTGCATTTTATAATTTTTCATTAATTTGAAAACTGGAGCCAAATCAGCTATAGCAAAGATCTAATGTGAAAATAGGACCTGCGAGTACTCTCAGACCGATCTTAAATATTTGGTAAGAAAAAAAAAAATTTGGTTCCCCAGTGTAATAAACAGGTGTATATTTCACGCACTATTTGGAATTAGTGAACTGCTGTATTAATAACCTATAGTAAATCTATGCTGCGTATCCTATTCAGTCTTTTTGCTTTGATGACCTGATTCAGAGGTGCAATTCTGTACGCAGCAAGTCTGCGAAACTTTGATATAGTTAATGATTTGTAAACAGAGACTCCCGCCATTGTTGTCTCACATCTGCTGCTTGCACACAAATGGCCTGATTCAGAGAGGTTAACCTGATTGTTTAAGTACATCTCTAATGGTGTGAGGGCTGTTCATGCACAAATGCCGCACTGCGCCCCAAGCTCATTCTGAGAGATCGAGCACCGCGCCCCCAAGCTGCAGCATGATTGACATTGATATGCTGTGGCCATTTAGGGAGGAGGACGGGGCAGCGAAGGCCAGTTTTCTCAAAAACAGAGAGGTGTCGGCACCATAGTTGGAGGTGTGCCAAGGCCAGTGTCTACATCTTCCTATGCAGCTCCACTGGCTCCAGCAGCATGAAGACACTAGCCATCCTGAGTAACGTGAGGTTCAGTCAGATGGCCAAAAGAAGCCTCCTGCGGCATTAGTATATTATTGCACAACTGCTGCGTACAAAGTCACTCCTCAGCCAGCGCCAGGTAATATGTGTCGGAAGATGCAGACCCTGACCACGCCTACAAAACGTGGATGACACGCTCCCGTTTTGCAGAATGGTCCCCACTACAAATGACTGCCGCATGACAATCGTGCTGCAGCTGTAGGGTGCTGCGAGCAAAATCGCAAATCGGTATCTGTACATGTGCAGTGTGACCTCTGTGCATGTGCAGATAAAAAACATTTCTGTATTGTGAAAACATCAGGCTTTAAGATTAATGTTTCATGTTTATGGGATAAAATATATGGGTATTATTCAATATTTAAGGGCAGTTTGAAAATGTTAAAATCATCTATTTATAATAGTTAAATCAATACTTTATATATTATTTCAAGAGAAGCAGCATTTTGTTCATTGTTGAAACAGATGTACTGTATATATTATAGAGTCACCATATACTCCACCTAGCTACTGACGTAACAATAAAATACTGTAGCTGTGCTTGGCATAGAATGGATTTGTGTTCGTCATTCAGCACTGAATGTGTCATTTATATATATATAATCTGCTTTACAGCCTATACTCTTATAAGATGGTTATCATAATAACTCGAAGTCCAGACTGTTTGAGCACTGATTGATTGTGCTATTTCATATTTTGTCATTTTATATAGAGATTAGTGAAGATTGTAACTGTTTTGTGGAATATTTGCCTCATTCTGCTTCTAACCACCAAATGTATCACTATCACAGCTGTATTTTGCTCTTAACCGTTTCCAGTCCTGCCCCAACACACCACATAATCTGCTAATGTACCAAGTGGTAAAGCCAAAGTCAAGGTTGAAGACCTCCGTAAATTTATCTGCACTTCCATGAAACTGGATTTGTGGGCTAGATCATCAAAATTTAATTTGCATACAATTTTAAAATGACTTGTTCCTTCATGTACACCAGTACTAATTGATTATATGTTTTGGGTTATTATCATTGGTTATACAGATCGTTGCATTTTTCAGATGATCTTTACATTTTAACAAGTGGGTAAATACCCTTGCTCATATTGCCACTGCCCTACTTTAGCTATTTCAGCACTATTAAAAGTTAAAAATCGTATGTAGTTTCTTGAGCTTGTTTGTGTAATAAAAGCTCAGTATAAATAAAATATATAAAGTGTCAGATGAGCGCTAAGGTAAAAGCATAATAAACATTTAAAATATATTAAAATAATGAAATAAGATGATGTTGATGTTTATAGTCTTTTGAGACTTATCGTGGAAGCGGTGCAAAAAGCATTGGGGGTTCAACCTTTTGTACCTGTCGATCTTCATCCATGTCGACCTTTTGTGTGTCGACCTGTTTTACATGTCGACCTTTTGTACCTGTCAACCTGTTGCCTGTCTACCAGTTGCTGTCGGTCTTTTGACTGTCTATATAATTACTGTAGATGTTTTAATTCACATCCATGTGTTGGAGAGTGGAGAGCTGAAAAGTGCCCAACAGAATGTGCTGGATCCCCAATGGAGAAGTGCCATACCCCGCCGGACAGAGGGGAGGAGAATAAAGATCACCGACACCAAGGTAGGTAAAGGTAGTGCCAGTGGTGCCTGACATTGCATCAATGACCATTATTGCGGACAATGGGCCTGATTCAGTACGGATAGCAACTGCAATCGCGGCTGCTATTATGCACACAGTCTCATTGCAATGATATGCTAATCCATTGCGATCACTATGCCGTCGCAGCACAACATTAGGACGCCCACCTTACCTTACAGACATTCGTAATACAAGCAAGACTGCGAAACCATCGGTAACATCAACTACAATCAGAGACTCACGTACACTAGCACAAGGTCAAACCTTGCTAACCCAAGCTGCCTATGGCATTGCAGTAGATAATTTATGCACACCCCTGCAACGGTGTTGAAACGCACTGGCACGCCAGTATTTCGCTGATGTTCACCTCCCACAAACAATACATCTTTTCAATCACTCTGCGATGGGTCTGCGTAGTCACTACGATTGCAGTCCCAATCGCAGTAGCTGGTTTGCGCAATGCAATGCATACGCATGCGCAGAATGCATCAATCGGCCGGTAGTGTGCGTAATTGCAGTTACGATCCTTGCTGAATCAGGCCCAATATCTGGACTCACTTACCGCCCCAACCTTGTTTCCACAATAAGTCTCAAAAGACTTTAAACATCAACATTTTCTTATTTCATTATTTTAATATGTTTTAAATGGTTATTATGCTTTAACCTTAGCACTCGTCTGATACTTTTTACTATTAAAAATTACATTGCCTATAAAGCTTTTCCTCAAGCTCTAGACATTATTGGTTCATAATAGCAAAGTGTTTGATAGCATGTTAGTTTATCAATTTCTTTGATGCTCATGGACCTGTTGGCTTTCTAAGCAAACTGATGGGAATCAAGGCCCACTGGGATGCTACTCTTCAGATACTCCATAACGACTCTTTCAAAACATTTCATCATTTCATAATCAAAGAAGTTAAAGCAATATGGCAAAAGTCATTCAAGCCTGGCACTACCATACTTTGAGGACTGGTACTATGATGGTGGTTCATTAAGCAAGGTAACTAGATCTTTCAGCTTGTAAATTTATTCAACTCGTACTTAAACATATAATCAATAGTATGGCCTTGGTACAGATTATTTTTCCACATGCTTGTCTAAGCATTTGTTCCAACGGTACACCAAGGCATCTATACAGGCATAGAAGAAATCAGTGTCAAGTGCCTGAAACCAGGACATTACAGCTTACTGAATTTCACTGTTGGTTGTGAATCACCTTACACCCAGGTGCTTCTTCAATGGTCCAAAGAGATGGAAATCACTCTGTGCCAGTTCAGGGTTGTAGCATGGATGGTCCAGTACCTCCGATTGGTATCACTGTATCAACTCATGGCAGTTGGCTGAGTTTGGCCTGGCATTACTGTGCAGCAATACAACACCTGTTGCAGCAAACCTGGTTGTTTTCAACTAGTTGCCCTCAACAAACAGCTCTTGGTGAGGAAATCAACAAGAAGCACACCCTTGTGGTCCCAAAACACGGTTGCCATGACCTTCATTGCTGATGGAGTTGTTTTGAATTTCTTTGGTGGTGGGCATCATGAGTTTATACAGGGGGCGTAATGTGCTCTGGATTTGAATCCTAGTATGTTAGGGACCTACCCGACAGAGGTTACCCAGATGCTGTTGGTAGGTCCATAACCTTGGCCAAGATTATGGCAAAAACCTCTATTCATTGCAAAAATATATTTATTTATATACAATCAGTTAATTTGGAGTTGAGCACCTGCACTTCTTTTTTTGGGCATGATGAGTGTTTCCATGTCATGGATGCTTGTTTCGTCTCCAGTGTCACATGATGCACCAACATTTCATCATCTGTAACAATACGCTGCAGGAACTGCTCTCCCTTCTCATGGTACTGTGTCAAGTGCATGAGAGACCAGTGTTGGACTGGGACATGAAGGGCCTACAGGGGAAATGCAATGATAGGGGCCCACTGAAGGAAGCGGTGCAAAGCTAAAGGGGTGTGGCCAGCCTGGGGTGTGGGTAGCTAGCAGAGCAGCATAGGTAAAATTTTGAAAAATGCACGTCAAGAGCCAAATTAAAAATAAAAACAATAATAATAATAATGCTTAATCTGGTATTCTAGTTATAGTTTAAAACTAGGTAAGTATTTTTTACGACCAGTCTCCAGTAGGCATAGGGTTTATAAGAAGTAGCTCTAGTAACCTTGGGCTACCATGGATACAGCTATCAGCCTTGTAAAGTCTGAAATGAGAGTGCCGCAGTGCCCACCATAAGATGCAGAGAGTGTTGCAGTCCCACCATGTAATAGAGTGCCGCTGTGCCCACCATATAATGCAGAGTGCTGCAGTGCCCACCATATAATGCAGAGAGTGTCGCAATACCCACCATATAATGCAGTGTTGCGTACCCACCATATAATGCAGAGTGTTGCAGTGCCTGCCATGTAATAGAGTGCCGCAGTGCTCTTGATATAATGAACAGTGCCGCAGTACCCACCAATATAATGCAGAGTGTCATAATGCCCACCAAATAATGCAGAGTGCCGCAGTGCCCACCATATAATGCAGAGAGTGTCGCAATGCCCACCATGTAATACAGAGTGCCGCAGTGCCCACCATATAATGCAGAGTGCTGTAGTGTCCACCATATAATGCAGAGAGTGTGGCGCAATGCCCACCATATAATGCAGAGTGCCACAGTGCTCACAATATGATAGTCTTGCAAAGCGTACCATATAATGCAGAGTTCCGCAGTGCCCACCATATAATGCAGAGAATGTTGCAGTGCCTGCCATGTAATAGAGTGCCACAGTGCCCACCATATAATGCAGAGAGTGTTGCAATTCCCACCATATAATGCAGAGTGCCGCAGCGCCCACCATAAAATGCAGAGTGCTGTAGTGCCCACCATATAATGCAGAGAGTGTCGCAATGCCCACCATATAATGCAGAGTGCCACATTGCCCACCAGAAGATGCAGAGAGTGTCGCAGTGCCCGCCATGTAATAGAGTGCTGCAGTGCCCACTATATAATGCAGAGAGTGTCGCAGTGCTCACAATAGTGGATGTAATAAAATACAGAGAGCATCAGTGACCCACATATACCACAAATATGAATTTACAGGGGCGTTTTAAGAGAGGAGGGGGCCCATGTGCAACCTCCTCTAGGGCCCCCTCCTCTCTGTCAGTGGCTCAGTGCACTTTTAGTCTAGTAGATTCTGCCTTCATGCCAGAATCTACTGCGCATGCACGGGCCTCTGGGAAAATGGCGCCCACGCCTACTTTCCAGGGGACATCTTTTCTGTGCACGGTTCGGTATCTGTGGAGAGGTAAGTATAATTTTAATTATGGGTGCAGGGTGTGCGGTGTGGGACCCATGTGCACTGCACACCTTGCACCCATTATAAAGATGCATATGACCCTTTACACACATAAAATGAATACACCCCACCTGACACACATAATACACCACCATAGAGAATATTAAAACACAGCATGCCCCAGAGAAAAAACAAATCCATCCCTCTCCCCCCCAAATACCAACTCCCTTTGACACGGGGATCCTTCCACTGGATGGATTTGGATGAAAACTTCATAGAGGGGTGACATTTGGTCTGGAATGCCTAACTTAATAACTTGAAGATTCAAACTTGGGCAACACTGGGTACTTCAACTAGTAAAATAAATATATGCTTGGGGAATGGGAGTGAGATGTTTGATCATCACTGAAAGTGCCAGTGCCTACAATATATAATACAAATATGCATACAAAATAGACAATCTAATCTTTAAATCTTAACTCTTGTTATTCCACCTTTTACCATTAGGTTAGATATACAGATTCTTCATAGGTGCAAGTGGAGACAAGAATTTTTCCATGTAGTAAAGTATCTTTTATATAAAAAATATTTGCTAAACAATTTTTTTAAAATAAAAAGAATGTACAAAAGAAGATAAAGTGCTCTTCTGTGTTTCTTTAGATGGGAAGTCCATAGGTCATCTAAAACAAATGGCCTAATTCATAGATGGTTGGTAATGCAGCTGTCTTTGCAGCGGCTCTCTTAATAGCAGTTGAAGGAATTTGCAAATTATAATCTCAGCCTTCCCTTTGTGCTCCATGGTGCTATCAGGTGTACTAGCGGTGAGACGCCCACTTCAGGTTGGCTGATATGTGCATTTATGGATTGCGATGGAGATTATAAACACTTCTACATTGATGCAACATCAGTTGCACCATCATGGTTTAAGCTACTCTAGCTAATCCAACTAAACATGGCCTCTAAAGCAGTGGGTTTGTGATTGTGAACTCTGCAGCATTCCCAGACATGCCCATGACACTCCCCTAACATGCCTATGAAACAATCCCTTTTTCCAATCACTTTAGGTCACCTCCCAGTCTCCACCCTCAAACATCCAGGGACCGCAAACCCATTCTCAAGTGTTAGCAATGCAGTACGTAATTGCAAATGCCCCAGATACTTTTGTTTGCGCATGCGCAGTAAGTGTTTCCAGGACTTTTCACCAGGGGTTTTTCTAGAGAGGAGGGGGCCCGTGTGCAGTCTCCGTCATGGGCCCCCTCCTCTCAGTCTGGCCAGCAGCACACTAAGGCCCTGATTCAGAGCCGGATGCTCTGACCAGAGCGCTCGCTCTGAATCAGGGCCCATCTCCATTAATATGGAGCGTCCTCCTGGACGCTCGTATAGCTGTGGGTCACCACCCACAGCATATACGAGCGTGCAGGATGATGGTCGCGATGGTCTTGACCATTGCGACCATCGAAACTGCGAGCAAAAGCCTGCGGTTGGGTTTTTCAACCGCAAGGCCAGGAGTGATTTTGGCTCTGTCAGAGCCAAAATCACTCCCACTGACATCACTAGTGATGTCAGTGGGGCCAGCTTCAGACGGTAGGCGTTCCCTTGGGAACGCCTACGTCTGGCAGGCACGCCCACCAAAGGGGGCGTGCTGTCAGTCACCATCGACAGCACGTCCCCTTTGATGAGACACTCCGAGCGAAGGAAAGTCCTTCGCTCATCGGGTCTCGCGCATGCGCACGACGGAGCTCCCTCCGTCGTGCGCATGCGCAGTGGGGACCATCGACCCACTTGCGAGCGGACAGCCGCTCGCGAGTGGGTCTGAATGAGGGCCTATGCACACTGAACGCAGTGCTGCCAGTGCTGCACTAATAGACTCTGGACACTAGAGTGTGCCCAGAGTCTATAGCGCATGTGCAGATCACCAGGAAAATGGCATGGCAGCCATTTTCCCTGTACTGCGCATGCACAAAACAACAGGAAAATGGCAGCCGTGGCAAATTTCCAGATGTTTTATAGCGCTGACACCAGTGCCGATGTGGGACTCCGGAGAGGTAAGTATAATATGGGTGCAAGGTGTGCGGTGTGGGCCCCCTCTGGACCCAGGGACCCATGTGCGCGGCACACCCTGCACCCATTATAAATACACCCCTGCTTTTCACGCTTGCGCAGTAGTAAAACATCGCTCAATTTGGGAACATCGACACCGAGTTCATCTCTGAATCAGGCCCAAAGTCCCAGAAAGAACAGCCAAGTGGTTCAATGGCTCAAATAGTATATTATTAGACACATGTCCTTTGTCTACTATATACTGTATATAACGTGCTAAATTTATGCATAGTGGATATATGCATACAGAAGATATGTGTGAATACATACAGACAAATTCCTCTTTTGTGCTCTATACCAAATTGAAGTCAGCTGCTCTTCCTGTAAGATCATATGTCAGCGATGGTCTAAAAATTGTAAAAACAATACACACAACACAGGAAGAGCGCTCATCGTGTAGTAATTACATGCAGAGAGTGGATTAATAAAAAAAGAAAACTCTGTACATGGAAAATTATTTTTAAAGTTTATCAATTAAAAGGCAATGGCTCCCTCCTCCAATTCAAGGACTTGATATCACACTTTCATCTGCAAGTGAAACCCAGCAACAAACACACTCGCAAACAGGCCAAAGGCCAGTCGCAGTGTAGCTTTTTATAAATTGTATAAATTAGAAAGCAGAATCTTGGATTAAAAAACTCATACATATAAATATTTCAGTGAAGTACATCACATCAAACAGACAGGACTCGAGATAAAAACAACAATACTTCCCCACTATATAGTTAACCACCTGGGCCTCCAGCACTTGTGCTTATCTCTAGGTAACCTGCACATGGTAGCAGGAACCATCCAATAACTTTCCTTGTGCCTAAACTTCATCATAACGGAGTTGAAAGAGGATAAAAACTCCATAGACATATAGTGAGTATGATTTGAAATTTATACAGCAAAGGGAGCCCAGTACAGTTAAAACTAGAGAAATAACTATGCATTTATTTTAAAAGAGAATGAAGTGTAGCATAACTCTAGCAAATTGTGCACATAATGATCATAATTTTTACATGTTTATTTATGCCGTCTCTATCTCTAAACAACTTAAGAGAAGTATTTTATGCTTCTTTTGAGATTGTGTTATACATCTTATTGCAATTGATTTTTATGGATTTTTAGCTAATCTAAATAATCATATCTCTTTTTTATTGTTATTATTCATATATTTAACAAAACAATGTTAATTTATGTTGCTATATGTTTTATATATCTCCAGTATTAATTACATAATAAACTCCAATAATCTGAAATATGTATTCTCCAGTAATTTAAATACAGAAGCACTACACAATACAGAGCTAACCCCTTCATATTAGTTGTGCTGCATGACTACATACATCACCACTTATTATGGTACCCCAACAGTACAGATATTCCTGTGCATCTCTATGGGGTGTGATGACAAATCTGTCATATTGGTTGTGGTGAGGTAATACAAAAGATTCTAGTGACACCAATGCCTGCGCAATAAACAGAACCAATAGCAGCCAATCATACACCTTGGGAGCAACACAACTTCTCCTAAAGTAACATATGCATTGGTTGTGGTGAGGTGTCATAGAAATTGGGATGCCGGCACCTCACAGCCTTTTTTGCTAATAAAGTTGCCTACACAGTGTAAGTACTAGTAAAGCTTGATCTCTATGGTTATCTGTAAAGTAAATCTCATCCCCTATGGGCTGCTAGTGGTTACATTACATATAAGCCCTGTACTTCTGTTTCACTATTATTTGCTTCTGTTTACTTGTTTTTAATAAACAGCTTTAGTCAGACCACTCCAGTGTGTATGTGTGTGTGTGTGTCATGTTAAATAGGTTAGAGGAGTATATTTAGTTTTACAATGCTCATATCATACCATGTGCTTTTGGTTAGCTTTCCTGCAACCTCTACATTAACTAACAATTATCCTTAAATATAAATACTGTGTAAACCAGTGGTTTCCAAACTGGGTGCTCTAGTACTGCACCCTGGGCTGCACCGGATACTTGCATAGGCACATAGTTTGGGGGTCCAGGACTAAATTAAATTTATGGTTAATGTAACTAACAGTCGCTAGTTTTATCTATCATATTGTAATACAGTATGTGGACAAAGAGAAGCGCAACCCTGTCCACCAACTCAGAACTAGATAACAGGTAAGAACATTTAGCTTAATTTAATAATCTTTGCTGAATTTCTCAATAAGAAACATTTGACCAGTGGTGCAGTAAAAATAAATGATGATACTCTAGGGCACTGTGATTCAAGAAAGTTTGGGAACCACTAGTGTAAGCAGAGATGACTTTGTTTAGAGTGTTATATATTTGGATTGCTTGTATGCTGAATTCTTTCGTAAGTCACAGAGCTGAAGAACTGCTAGGAAAATGAATTATGCAGGCAATATCCTAAAGGTATTTGTACATGATACACGGTGACAACAATAATTTCTGTTACATTGCATTACAAAAAAAACATTATTTTGAAAAAATTTAGAACAAAATTTTCAGTTAAGTGATTGGATAATCAGCAAAAATGATTATTCCTTTAAGCTCTTTCATGCTACTGACTGACATTAGCCAAACTAACTTTAACAAATACAAATCCTACGGCTGTGCCAGAGTTTTCACTTTGGATATTGTGGCAAGATCAGGGTAAGGGTGCTGTCTTCTGTGCTAGGGGACTGGGGGTGCGGACCGCACAGAATGTCATCCTCCGAGGGGGTGACACCAAAATGCTGGGTGATGTTGTGTGGCCATGCCCCCTTGTCCACAAGGTCACACCCCTTTTTGGTATTTTGGTAACAATGGGATGTCACCGACCCCAGTGACACCACTGCTCCTGGGGTAAACAGTTGCACTTGTCATGCAGCAGCCTAATAGTAGTACCCCAGTCCAAGTCAGGGCCTTGGCACAAGTATCCACAGCTTTTTTTATTAGCAGCACAAAACTAAATAAACACTTAAAGTAAATCTTGGCTTGTCTATCTCTAACTAAACAAAATGATTCCCTCCCTCAGAGTGGAGTGACCTAACGTCCCTCCACAAAACAGAAGTACTTAGCATAGGAATTACATTCAGTAATCACAGTGTCTCTCAACAGGTCTGTTCTGTTCCCCATGCAGTGAGAGACTGAATACAGAGACTGACACACTTTATCAGCCTCTCACAGGTGGTCTGGCAATCAAGACTGCTAATCAACTTCTGTATCCCCCTGACAAACTTTCCAGTATTTTTGTCACAATTTGTTAACATAAACAATAATGTTATTTTGCTAAAATAAATTTATACTTTAAGCACAGTGAATTTACTACATTTAAAAAATTCGATAGAAGACTAAAAAAATATTCTGTTACTAGAAGTAAAGAAAAAATAAGTTACAAGTAGATAAATATTACACTCAACTACTGTACAGTATATCAGTTACAGACAGGGTTCAATTTACAATAGAGTGACTGTATAAACCACTGTAACAGCTTGCTAGATAAGATGAGTTGAACAGCAGATAGAATTACAAAGTGGGTATGGATAGTGGCAAAGTAGATAAGAAGTATTTGTATAATACTCTGCAGTCTGTGGCAATGTGTGTGTCAATTGCAATGTATCACATAAATATAACGATATGTGCACCATTATGTAGAAATATGCAGGAAAATGCTAAAAGCACATAAACAAAAATATTGACATACATGCAAAGTTTAGTATCAATAAAACATTGGGCTGCACATAATATTAACAATTTGAATATTTTTTTTAATTTAAGAAATAATGCCATACTGTACCATATCTGCTTTTATAGAAATATTCCCACTCAAAGGATTTTGCTGATCACCATTATTGCCATGTATAATTATGGTATTACAATATGTTTTCTTCATGTTTAACACTTGACTTGTTTGCATAAAAAAAATTCAGTAGTAAATAATTATATAAATTTAAGGCCATGTGCTTCCCAATGTTTCGGACCACATCTTGTCAGGTTACTTTTCTGTTTGCTATTTCAATATTATGCGCTAGTAGGCTACCGGCTTGTACCAACAGGGCACAGATCTGAGGGCCACAACCTGTGCACTACCTGCAGCAAAACCTTTGATTACAGATAATACTCCATGACAGAACCTTGAGATCACAGGTTCTCAAACTCTCAGGATCCCAAACAGTGCATGTTTTCAAGGTCTCCTCACAAAATCACAAGTGAAATAATTAGCTACCTGTGGAATTTTTAAAAGTGAGTAATGAATACTCCTATGCACCTGCTAGGTGACCTGGAAAATGTGAGCTGTGTGTGGGTCTTGAGGACCGAGTTTGAGAACCACTGCTCTAAATCAGTGATTCTCAACTCCCAGTCCTGAAGTAGCCCCGACTGGTCATGTTTTGTGGTTTTCTCTAATCATGCACAGGTGACTTCATCTATTTTGCTAGGCGAGTAATTATCTTACACTGTATTACATATGCTGGGCATGCACTATACAATTATCTATCAGATATCTGTCCAATCTGGCTGGTTGGCATGAAAATCCGGTAATGTATGGGAGCAAATGATGATCGACTAGTTGCTCACAAACACTGGAAAACAGACAAAATGGTCGTTCAGACAAATTGCTTAAAACACATGACTTTAACCAATTTTAACAGTATTCCAGTGTTTAAGACCATATGATCAACTGTCATTTGTTACTGGACCATGTGCAATCTTAAAAAACTGTTTTGCTGGGTGCTTATTCATTGCTTCCATCTTTACACCATAAATGCTAACAGGGTTCTTACCTACAGGTAAATGCCTTTTTATTGAACATTTATGTATTTTTATTTTTATATCAACTCATGAATTCCTTTTCACACTCAGTATGGGTTTTATATGTTTTATTTAACCTCTATTAAATTGTCATAATTCTCAGTATAGCGCTGCTTTTTGTTTGTTTCCATATATAACAAAGGCCCTCAGACGGAGGGTAAAGTATGTGGTCAGCGTTTCAATGCCTTTTAATACATTGCCATTTTCATCAGGACATAAATATAAATAGAAAACATTTTACCTTATATAACCCCAAACACTCAGTGCAGATGCTGCCATTCTCCAGGGCGGGACCGCACACCCGCCTGGAAGGCGACACATAGTTAATGACATCATCATGCTCGGTGCGGCAGTGCTGACTCATCGTAGTCATAGTGACTGTATACACAAGTAGTGTGACAGATACAGCAATACTAAAAAATAAATAAATGACACTGATGAAGAAATAAGTACAAAAAAGCATCAGATACAACTAATTCAAAGAAAACAAAAGCGACAGAATAATGCATTAATATGAACTCCCTATGCATAAATGCCAGAAAGCACACAGATAAAAGCAAATGGGATATAGACAATATGTTTTTAGATTATCATAAGCAAACTCTCAAAAATAACCATATTACTGTATATCTGTAAGGCAAAACCTACTTAGAAAAAATATTATTTATCAAAGAAGAACATATTTTATCAAGGCTAGACAATGCACATCAGAGAAAAGAAAAATATGGAGGGAAATGGTAGAATAGAGTTATATTGAAGCCAGAGCCGTAGCTAGACTTTTTGGTGCCCTGTGCCAGAAAGAGCATTGGCGCCCCCCTCCTTTTTCAAAGGGACATAATACACCCAAAAAAGGGGAATGGCCTCATTGGGAAGGGCCAGGGAAGAGATAGGGGAGGCCAGGAGGTGCTGGGGATGAAATAAGAGGAAGCTACAAGTGAGAATGATAATAACCAGAAATTTGACAGTCCCAAACAGCGCCCTGGCCGCACTACCCAAACTACGGCCCTGATTGAAGCTTAACTAAAAATTCCAAGACCAATCTGTTTATTTCATCTTTTGGGGGCTAAAGTACCTAAATGGTGTATCCAGACTAGGGGTGTGCACCGGCCACTTTTCGTGTTTTGTGTTTTGGTTTTGGATCTGGATCTTTCTTCGTGTTTTGGATCTGGATTGGTTTTGCCAAAACCACCCTTCCGTGTTTTGGGTTCTGGGTTTTGTGTTTTGGATCTGTATTTTTTTTAAAAAAGCATAAAAACAGCTAAAATCACAGAATGTGTGGGTTTTTTTGCTCCTATGCTATTATTAACCTCAATAACCTTAATTTCCACTCATTTCCAGTCTATACTGAACACCTCACACCTCACAATAGAGTTTTTATATCCAAAAGGTTGCACCGAGGTAGCTGGATGACTATGCTAAGAGATACGAGTGGGCGGCACAAACACGTGGTCCATCTAGGAGTGATACTGCAGTGGCTGATAGGATGGCAGTTTGAAAAACTAGGCCCCAAACAGTACATAATTCAAAGAAAAAAAAGAGGTGCAAGATGGAATTGTCCTTGGGCCCTCCCACCCACCCTTATGTTGTATAAACAGGACATGCACACTTTAACAAACCAAACATTTCAGCACCAGGGTCTGCCACACGACTGTGGCTGAAATGATTGGTTCGTTTGGGCCCCCACAAAACAAGCTGGCAATTAATCTGTACCTGCACAAACTGGCTCTATGGAGGCAAGATGTCGTCCTCATCCTCCTCATCCACTGATTCCTCTCCCTCTTCAGTGTTGTGTACATCCTCATCCTCACAGAGTATTAATTCGTCCCCGCTGGAATCCACAACCACAGGTCCCTCTGTACGTTCTGGAGGCTGGTCTCCCTGGAAGAGTTGATAATTCATTTTATGAACATCATCTTCTCCACATTTTGTGGAAGCAACCTCCTACGCCTTTCGCTGACAAGGTTCCCGGCTGCACTAAACACTCTTTCGGAGTACACACTGGAGGGGGGGCAACTCAGGTAAAATAGAGCCAGTTTGTACAGGGACCTCCAAATTGCTTCTTTTTCCTGCCATTACAGGTACGGACTGTCTGACATGCCTACTTGGATGCTGTCACCGATGTAATCCTTTAACAGACAGATGCACACTTGTCGCTGCTGCTTTTAGGATGCAGGTGCGGCTACAGCCCACACATTTCACAAAGACAGAAAAAAAAGAATTTTTTTATTGTTTGTGGAGCGCACTTTGAGGGTTACACCACCCTTTAACAGACAGACGCACGCTTGTAGCTGCTGCTTTGAGGATGCAAGTGCGGCTACAGCCCACACAATTCACAAAGACAGAAAAAAAAATATTTTTTTTATTGTTTGTGGAGCGCACTTTGAGGGTTACACCACCCTTTAACAGACAGACGAACGGTTGTCGCTGCAGCTTTAAGGATGCAGGTGCGGCTACAGCCCACACATTTCACAAAGAGAAAAAAAAAGAAGAATATTTTTATTGTTTGTGGAGCACACTTTGAGGGTGTCACCACCCTTTAACAGACAGACGCATGCTTGTCGCTGCAGCTTTAAGGATGCAGGTGCGGCTACAGCCCACACATTTCACAAAGACAGAAAAAAAAAGAAGAATATTTTTATTGTTTGTGGAGCGCACTTTGAGGGTTACACCACCCTTTAACAGACAGACGCACGCTTGTCGCTGCTGCTTTAAGGATGCAGGTGCGGCTACAGCCCACACATTTCACAAAGAGAAAAAAAAGAAGAATTTTTTTATTGTTTGTGGAGCGCACTTTGAGGGTTACACCACCCTTTAACAGACAGACGCATGCTTGTCACTGCTGCTTTGAAGATGCAGATGGAATCTAGACGGGATTTGGAACCGGGGACACACTACCTTCATCAATTGTCTAAATCCCACAGCACTAATGGTGGATACCGGATGCATATCTAACACCAACATAGCAGTCAAGGCCTCAGTTATACGTTTTGCTTCAGGATGACTTCATCCTCATCGCTAGGGACTGTTGGAGGGTCAATTGTTTAGTAAAAGTAGTGGTGTTCCTACTTCCTCTCTGGGATGATGAACAACTCCCAGCAGCAGCAACAGCACTAGGAGGAAGTGGTTTTTGATCTTTCCCTATTTTATTTTTATCGGAGAAAGTTTGGTCCTCCATTTATGTTATATTGATATATACGTGCGGCTAAGGCGCACACAAACACAGAAAATATTTTTTTATTTTTGCTGGAGAGTAGTGCACTTTGTGGGTTACACCACCCTTTAAGAAATGAGCCAGCTGGCTCTTTACTTATGGGACACAGGCGCACGCTTGGCGCTGCTCCTTTGTTGATGCACGTGCAGCCACAGTGCACACAATTCACAAACACAGAAAATATTTTTTTATTTGGTTTGGAGTATACTTTGGGGGTTACAGCACCCTTTAACGGTCAAGCCAGCCAGCCCTTTACTTATGACACAGGCGCACGCTTGGCACTACTTTGTTGATGCACATGCGGCTACTGCGCACACAATTCACAAACACAGAAAATATTTTTTTATTTGGTTTGGAGTGTACTTTGGGGGTTACAGCACCCTTTAATGGTCAAGCCAGCCGGCCCTTTACTTATGACACAGGCACACGCTTGGCACTACATTGTTGATGCACGTGCGGCTACTGCGCACACAATTCACAAACACAGAAAATATTTTTTTATTTGGTTTGGAGTGTACTTTGGGGGTTACAGCACCCTTTAACGGTCAAGCCAGCCGGCCCTTTACTTAGGACACAGGCGCACGCTTGGCACTACTTTGTTGATGCACGTGCGGCTACTGCGCACACAATTCACAAACACAGAAAATATTTTTTTATTTGGTTTGGAGTGTACTTTGGGGGTTACAGCACCCTTTAACGGTCAAGTCAGCTGGCCCTTTACTTATGACACAGGCGCACGCTTGGCACTACTTTGTTGATGCACGTGCGGCTACTGCGCACACAATTCACAAACACAGAAAATATTTTTTGATTTGGTTTGGAGTGCACTTTGGGGGTTACAGCACCCTTTAATGGTCAAGCCAGCCGGCCCTTTACTTATGACACAGGCGCACGCTTGGCACTACTTTGTTGATGCACGTGCAGCTACTGCGCACACAATTCACAAATACAGAAAATATTTTTTATTTGGTTTGGAGTGTACTTTGGGGGTTACAGCACCCTTTAACGGTCAAGCCAGCCGGCCCTTTACTTATGACACAGGCGCACGCTTGGCACTACTTTTTTGATGCACGTGCGGCTACTGCGCACACAATTCACAAACACAGAAAAAAAATATTTAATTTTTAGCACTTTGGGGGAGCACCCCTGATGGACAGAGCACCCCCTGGACAACACTACAGCACCCCTTTAGGACTGGGACACTGCACAGGACTTTGGAGTGGACACAGCCCCTATGGACAACTGACTGCACAACACAGTCCAGCCAGCCCCTATGGACTTTGAAGTAGTGGACACAGCCCCTATGGACAACAGCAGCACAGCACAACACAGCCAGCCCCTATGGACTTTGAAGTAGTAGACACAGCCCCTATGGACAACAGCAGCACAGCGCAGCACTACACTACTCTGCACTACACTACACTACACTACACTACACAGCCCAGCCAGCCCTAACTCCCACCCTCCCTCTTCACTGTCCAGAGCCGAGTGAGAAAATGGCACCGACGCGGGTACCTTATATAGGATCCAAAACCTGCGAGATCCGGAAGGCGGGTTGATGACGTTTTGCATCGATTTCAGATCCGAGTCAGGCGGGAAAAGTCGAGCCTGACTCGGATTCGCCTCGTATCGGGCGGGCTCGGGGGGGTTTCGGATTTCAGAAATCCGAACCCGCTCACCCCTAATCCAGACTAAAACAGAGTTGGCCTGTGCATTGCCAAGTAAAATATAAACAAACAAACTAGGACATCATACATTAAGGGTATCAGAAAGCGTAAAATAAAATAAATATAAAAACCATTTGTCACCAGAATTATCCTAAATATTCATATTTATGAACCGATAATAGATCATTTTTAAAGTTTTAATAAATAATAGAAGTTATACAATAATGAACCATGAGAAGTAGACCAGGAAAGGAGGAGAGTCTAGGTTTAATTATATACAGTTCTTTAAATAAAAAATTGATAAAAAGGAAGAAGAAGAAGGAAATGAACAAGACATATCTAGTATATAGTATAGCAGTGAGTTCTAAAGCTTAATTTAGTCCACTGGGGAACAAATAATTAAGTTGGAATGTCCAATATATCTCCTGTTGGCATAGTTTTCTGAACCTATCACCACCACATAATGTTGGAGGGATAAACTCCAAGCCAATAACCGTTAGAGAACAGGGGTCAACCCATTACACTCAGGAATTAATTTTTATGTAATCACACTCAGTACTGGGTTTTATATGTTTTATTTATTCTGTATTATTTGTTATCTAGGAGGCTGACAACCTCCCCTATAGCAGCTGCTTGGAACAGCGATCCACGACAGCGCCCTTTGCTATATACCATTTCTAGTTCTTTCACCTTTTTTATATATGCTTGGAGTGCCGCACCTGGATCATACCATATATATATATCTATATATATATTAGGGATGTGCACCAACCACCGTGGTTTTGGTTTTGGATCTGTATCTCCTTCTTGTTTTGGATCTGGACTGGCTTTGCCAAAACAGCCCTTGCATGTTTTGGCTTTGGTTTTCGATCTGTATTTTTTTTTTAAATTGATAAAACTGCTAAAATCATATAATTTTGGGTTTTATATATTCCTAAAGTATTATTAACCTCAATAACATTCATTTCCACTTGTTTCCAGTCAATTTTTACCATCTCACAGCTCACAATATTGTTTTCATCTGGTTTAGGCCCAAAATTTGCCTCAAGCTAGCTGGTTGACTAAGCTAAGTGGCAGCAGTTGGCAGTACAAACACGTGGCAGTTCAATTTCCAAAATGGCACCAAAGGAAACATATGATTTAATTATTCAAGAGGCCTAACAAAGATGGAGTATGTATGTAGTTGAAGGCAGGGACAGGAAGTGTTGATTGGTAGTAAATTTTATTAAATTTTTTGATTCCGAAGCAAATTTATGAGGGAGGAGGGGAAAGCATGGGTGAGCAATATGTCCCATGTTTTGCCCACAAAATCAACTTGGTGGTTAAGAATAACAGGAGATACTGTCTGTGGCCATAAACATTTCTGGACATATTTGGCATTCAGCAACTGCATGTCAGAGATTGCAGTAGCTGTGGCAGTTCAACTTCCAACAAGGTACATCAGGAAACAAATGTTTTTATTATTCATGAGGCCTGAGGGAATTGGACAATGTATGTAGTTGAAGGCAAGGAAAGGAAGATTTGATTAGTAGTAAATTTAATTACATTTTTTATTCTGAAGCAAATTTATGAGGGGGGAAGAGGGGAGGGGAGGCATTTACAAAAAAATATTAAAATCATTCACATCTGTCCTTGCCCCAGAAGAAACCTGGAGTGCTATGCCTGCTGCTGCTGGGGGGAGTGGATTTTCATCCCAGAAGGGGACCAGGAAGACTACTAGTAATATTTTATAAAACAATTTACTGTTAAACAATCCTTTGTAGGGGGGAGCAAGTATGACAGCAATCACCCAGTTGCACAGTGGATTACTGATGCCATAACATCTGTGTTGGTATTAAATGTGCATCCAATATCCACCAATAATGCAGTGGGTTTTATAGTTAATTGAGTTCCTGTGTCCCTGCTACCGAATCCCATATAGATCCCACTTCACTAGAAAAGCAATTCCCAGCCTGTACATGGACGTTAAAAAAAACTTAGTTAGTGGCATCCAAAATGCATTTGTATCCACTGTCCACTTAACCAGATATATGTGGACAAGCTGAACAGAGCAAATGCAAGATTTAAGGTTTAAATCATATGCCGTGTCTTTCTTACCAACAGAAACAGATCTGAAGAGATGCAAAGAGCTGTTGGTAAGCAAATTGTCAGCTCATTTGGCATGTGATGCAGCAATGGCTTCTCCTTCAGTTTCTCCAGCAAGTGCATCTACTGAGAAAAACTAAACTTTCCCAAAAGACCCACTGGTGATGCAGATGAGTCAATACAACCAAGTTTTGACATCTGGTCGGGTCTAAAAGAATTGCCAACAATTAATGAGACCTCTACCATGACTCCATCTTATACACTCAAAGAATGGTTGAGGACTATTTAAAAAATTTTAATGATAGCATCTAAATAGGCATGTCAGACAGTCCATTTGACTACTGGCACTAAAAAGAGGCAATTTGGAGGCCCTTGCACAAACTGTCTTTGCTTTACTTGAGCTGCCCACCCTCCAGTGTGTACTCAGAAAACGTTTTCAGCACAGTCAGGAACATTGTCAGCGATCGGCATAGGAGGCTACTTCCTCAGAGTGTGGAAAAGATGATGTCCATCAAATGAACTACAAAATCTATGCCAATTACATCCAAAAATTACAGAGGCACCTATAATGGTGGATTACAGTCGGGACAAATTAATATCATGTGCAGATGATGTGCACACTGATGAGGGTGAGGAATTGGATGATGATGGCGACAACATCTTGCCTCTGTAAAGCCAGTCCATGCACATAGAGATCATTGCCAGCAATGTAAGCTGCCAATTGGTAGCTTGTTTTGTGGGGGCCCAAACAAACCAATCGCTTCATGATTGATATTGTTGATGAAGGTGTTGGTAGTGAAGATGGCAGGTGCTTGGATCTAGCAGAGAGAAGGCAGTAAGCTGATGTTAGACTGCTTGTTGGAACTTTTTTAGCCAAAGTTTCTGAATTTTGAAAATACTTTTTGGAAGGATGCACTGCAGGTGATGCAACAGGGAGAAGGTTCCTAGATGGTTAAGGTTACTACCTCTACTAACTCTGGCTTTGCAAAGGGTACAGATGGCTTGACAATTGTTGTTTGGATTTGGGTAGAAATAATTCCACACATAAGAAGTGGATTTTTTGACTTGTGCCCAGGCATGACAATGGGCTTTTCCTTATTTTGGGCAACAGCTGTTTATTGGTGCTTGATTTACACAAACAACATCCTCATCAACATCATCCTTATTAGCATCAGCTACACAAATATGCTTCTCATCCTGGTGCACTTCCACAGAAGCATCGTTGATTTCTGTGTCAACATGTTCACTTGTGCTTACATCATCATAAGAGATAGAATGACCAGTCATAAATAAAGGCCAAGGCCTTAGCCTTTCCTTGCCATTTCGTGTGGTGAAAGGCATATTGCCAATTTTATGTCTTTCTGCAGCAAACTTTCCCTTTGATGTTTTTTTACTTACCACTGTAAAATATTGGTTCTTGATTTTAGATGCCCTGACTTAAGTCCTGTATGTCCTTGGGCATCGGCTTTAGTAGATGATGTAGCTGGACTAGTATCATCATGACTGGTGGCACTGGCAGCAGCTCCAGTACTAGTATGTTTTTCCTGCTCTCCTCTCAAGTCTTAACTGATCATTCTCCATATCAACAAACACAAATGAAGAGGGGTACAACACACACGTCAATTTGTACCAATTTTAAATATTACATTGTGGTATCAATGACCTACAGTGTCACAAGATATTTTATCAATAAGAAAAAAATAACATACTGCGTTGCCACTTACAGTGTCACAGATTATTTATGAATAAGAATAACACACTGCACTATAACTTATAGTGTCACAATACTTGGATGATAAACAGCAGTCTGGCCAGCAGTGTCACCAAACAATAATAGCGCAGCTAAGTTGCTAACGCACACACACACAAAAAAAAGCACTTTAATTTTTTTGGACACAGGGGAAGAGCACCCCTGAATGAGGCAGCAGCCCCTTGATGAACAACACAGATAGCACCCCTTTTTATGGACAACAAAGCACCCCTGCCGAGTGCAAATAGACCACCTGCAGAGTCACAAATACGTGAACGATAAACTGCGGCAGTGTCACCGAACAATAATTGCACAGCTATTGCACACACACACACAAAAAAAGTACTTTTATTTTTTTACACTTGGGAAGAGCACCCCACATTGACAGAGCTCCCCCCTTGGACAACACAGCACCCCTTTATGGACTGCAGCCCTAGCCTGATTGTCAGGACAACAACACAGCAGCAGCCACAGTTAATTGACAGGACAAGTGATACAGCAGCTGCAGACCCCACTGAAGGAAGCCCCCTTTTATATACTTCAGCCTAAGCCCCTTTATGGACAACACAGCAGCAGCCTTCAGGCCAAGACACTGAATGGACACACACACTTAGTGACTGACAGAAACTGACTACATCTTCTAGCTTCTCTCTCTACAGTCAGATTGAAAATGGCACAGATCGTGGGGAACTTTATATAATCCAAAACCCGTGAGAATCCGACAGCAGGAGGATGACTCATTTTGCCTAATTTTCGGATCTGAGTCAGACAGGAAAACCAGAGCCTACAGTAGCTCGGTTCTCGCCTCGTATCTGGAAGTTCGGGTGGGTCTGGTTCTTAGAGAACCGGACCCGCTCATCTCTAATATATGTATATATATGATCCGGTGCCTCCATGAAAATGTTACTCCAGAAACCCCAAGCGTGCGACACTCAGACTCCACAATAATGACCAGAACCACAGTGAAATGTCAATGTTTCAGTTTACTTCTTCCAAACTGTCCTCAGGATATAAAAACAATGACAAACATCTTACCTTATATACACCCTTCACCATCACCATGTGCAGCTCATTGTCCATTTGCGGTGTCTCAGCCAGGACGCCCGGCAGTGATGTCATTGGTGCCTTCCAATGATGCTCAGGCAGACGGCACACACCATGTGATCTAATTCCTATGTCCATCACCTAGCAACCATAAACAATATAACATTGCATAGATACTACAATTAAAAACAAGGACAAAGACATGACATATAGCTGCTACCTGCAATAGAATTAAATGAGGCTGTCTTAAGTATTATTATATGCAATATCTTCGGCAGTGTGTGCATAAGGGTATTAATCCCCCTCCGGGATGGCCAATTATATCAGTGAGGGGGTCTCTTTTCCAACCCACATCAATTTGGTTGGATACGATATTGCAACCTCTGATGCAACAAAAGCCTCAGTTTTTGCTTGATACGACGATGCTTCTCAACAAGTTAAGAGTAATTGATTTAGGTTTGGATACAGTGTGGTTTATCACGGCAGATGTGACCAGTCTATATACGGTTATACCGCATTCTGAGGGCATATTTGCTGCACAGAAACTACTGACAGAGTACAGTACTATTAATTTATCAAACATTGAGATTTATTTACAATTGTTGGAGCTTATCCTCACGAAAAATTATTTTTCTTTTGATGGTGTTTTTTATCAGCAATTAACGGGCTGTGCCATGGGCTCATCAGTTGCCCCGGCATATGCCAACTCATATATGTTTTGTGTTGAAGATTTGTTATTCTTTTATAGTGAAGAAATTAGATCAAATTTGCTATTGTATTTACATTTCATCGATGACCTATTGATACTATGGTGGGGCTCTGATAATGAATTTAAGGAGTTAATGGATGTACATAATAGGTCACCTAGCCCAGTTAAATTCACATATATCATGGATTTGGAACAGATTGTTTTTGAGGATGTGCTTATTAGCAGAGATGGTGAGAAAATTAATACAACATTATTTAGCAAGATCACAGATCACAATACTCTGCTTCATTATCAGAGCTCACATCCGAGAAGTCTTAAATAGGGATTGCCATACTCCCAAATGATTCGGATATGCATGATTAATAATGACATTATAAAAGCTACTTATCAAATTGATGAAGTCATTAAAAAATTCCTGGTTAGGGGATATGACACACAACTGCTCCAATCCACTAAAAATAAAGTACTGGGAATGAATAGAAAACAATTACTTAATAAAAATCTTAGAAAAAATATTGATAATAAATTCCCATGGGTATCTAAATTTAATGAATCTTCGCCCTTTATCAATAGAGCATCAAAAAGATTGTGGCCAATGATTTTGTCGGACGATGAGTTGGGACTCAAGAATGCTGCCTTGATGCCTTGTTATACTAGAGTTTTGGAAAAACCAACACATTTTCTGCAAACAAAACAGATGGGTTGCTTTAGATGTTGGTGTGTGTTGTAAATTTTTAATATTAGGGGGTACCTTTAACCACCCACATTCTGGTAAAGGGTATACTATTCGCTATCATATAACTTGTAATAGCACTCATGTGATCTAACAAATTATTTGCCCCTGTGGTTTAACATATGTGGGCAAAACACAGAGAAAATTTAAGGAAAGGATGGTGGTACACAGGTCCTCCATTAAGGCGGTATTGTTGAGTAAGAATAGTGATCAGAGAGTTGCCCAAAACTTCTTGGAACGCAATCACCATTTGATTTTGCTTCGCTATAGAATGATAGATCATTTCTCCTTGGTTTCACGTGGCGGGGATAGGGAAAAAAGTTTGCTTAGACGTGAGGCTGAGTGGATTTACAGGTTGGATGTAATATCGCCACGAGGGCTCAATGAAAATCTATCATTAGCATGTTTTCTCTGATAGAACTATGCAACCTGATAGTTTTTAAATTTTTCTATTGGCAATGAAATGATGGTCAGTATAAGAGTTGTTATATCTACCTCTTGATCTACCACAGTTCCCTGTGGGATCATGGGGTGATTCACTCTATGGACCAATTTACCTGTAATATTCTATAGCCTTTGTTGAAGTTAGGGTGTTTGGTTTGATTGGAGAAAGTGTTGTGATTATTGTGATTATTTGCAGAGGATATATGATTTAAATATATACCAATATGCACTAGATTGGTAGGTATTAATGAGGGAATATTATGTCAGAGACTTTGGTATTTAATATATAAACCTAATGGTAGAGATATCTATGAGAGGTTATGCTTAGCTCCATATTATTAGGGAGTAGCAAGGGTTAAGTATACAAACTCCATATAATAATACTTAAGACAGCCTCTTTTAATTATATTGCAGGTAGCAGCTATATGTCATGTCTTTGTCCTTGTTTTTAATTGTAGTATCTATGCAATGTTATATTGTTTATGGTTGCTAGGTGATGGACATAAGAATTAGATCACGTGGTATGCGCCGTCTGCCTGTGCGTCATTGGAAGGCACCGATGACGTCCATGCCGGGCTTCCTGGCTGAGACACCGCAAATAGACAATGAGCTGCACATGGTGATGGTGAAGGGTGTATATAAGGTAAGATGTTTGTCATTGTCTTTACATCCTGAGGACAGTTTGGAAGAAGTAAACTGAAACATTGACATTTCACCGTGGTGCTGGTCATTATTGTGGAGTCTGAGTGCCACATGCTTGGGGTTTCTATATATTACAGGTGTGATCTGCGCTTACTGACTTGGTCAGATATCAGATTAGCCTTTTGAAATCGTTTCTAATGTAATTGTTTTTTGTATATGTTTATGTGAGTGTAATAAATTTTGTGTAGTATTACACTATGAGAGTGTCATCTTACTCCCTATATACTGATAATCGGTGATAATCGGTCACAACCATTCTACTGATCTATACGAGGGACCAGAAGTGATATCCTTAAAAGACCCCATACCTCATGCCTATGTATTAGGATAACACGGTACTCTCAAATTATATGTGTGGTGTGTATTACAATTTCTTCAACATTATTAAACTATTTGGTGCTTGTTTCCACGTTTTGTATATATATATATATATATATATATATATATATATATATGCACACACACACAGAAACACATTTATATATACACATGTACATACACATACATTGGTAATAGTAGACCCATACCTTGTAATGGCCATTACCTGTTCTTGACGGAACAACATGAGCCATGTGACCAAGTGAGAGCAGTAATGCTGTTCGCTTTCAATTCATTTGTAAAACATATGGCGATCAGTTTCACATATCGCCCCTAATGGGGGCCATGATGAGAAAGAGATCATAACTACATATTTAATTAAACAGATGGTGGATGATGACACGTGGACAGTCTATATTTAACATGCCTTTAAGCCAGTTGATTAAAATAAAATATCTAAAAGCAACTGTCAATGCTTGCATGACATTCAAATTATAAGCACATTTGGTCCTGTTCAGAAAGGGGGAACCTTAAGATTTTCTAACCCCACCCACTTTAAAATTAGCTCACTTCTAAAAGACTTTGGATTTGACGGATTGCTCTTGAGGTATATGGAGTTTATTAACCAATCTATTATTAACAAGAAAAAATTATTACTGTATATCAAATATAGGCACTAATGTAATGGGCTCCTATTTGTTGGTCCTGGCCTTAATAGTGTGCTGGTTTGGCCAAGTCAGTAATTGGGCTAAGAAATCTTAAAAATTGCAGATAAAATTTTGTAATATTTACTAAGCCCCACAAACCTCTAAATTGCTTTGATCCCTCTGGGCACCAGCAAATGGTGCCCTGTGCTGACATATAGTGTCATCATTGATTATCCAAGAGCTTCTGCAATACCACTCACCTGGTGGTGATTTATCAAGCTTGCTGGAGAAAATGAAGATATCATCTGTCACAGGTTCTCAAACTCAGTCCTCAGGACCCCAAACAGTGCATGTTTTCCAGGTCTCCTCAAAGAATCATAAGTGAAACAATGAGCTCCACCTGTGGATCTTTTAAAATGTGTCAGCCAGTAATGACTACACCTGTGCACCTGCTGGGTGACCTGGAAAAAGTGAACTGTGTGGGGTCCTGAGGACTGAGTTTGAGAACCACTGATCTAAGTACAGTAGTTGAGTATTGATGTCTCTAGGTGGAAGGTTTAATCACTGGGGTTTAGGGTGGTGACATAGTAGACTTTGACCTATTTATTAAGGACTTAATTTCAGTATGTACATTGCTAGTGTGGAGGAAGCGTGACTTGCTGTTCCTTTGTATAAAGTCCCTTTGCAGTGGACAACAAAAGTTTTTGGTGTGAGAGAGGGTTGCAGAGCTAACTGTGGGCCTGATTCAGCATGGATCGCTATTCTTCTTATATGCACACAAACAGTTGCTAATATCAGCGGTGATATATAAATGTCACCATTGCAATCACAGTCTAACATAAGGATGTCCACTTCCCCTTACTTTGGCAACCAAGCGACATAATCGGTAACATTGAGTAACATCGGACCCATACGCACAGTTAAGGTAGGTCAGACCACCCACAAATGGCAATCCCTGTCAATCACTCTGCGATAGGTCTGTGTGGTCACTGCAATCGATGCGTACACATGCACAATACACAACAATCGGCCAATTGCATGCGTATAAGCAACTGCGATCCTTGCTGAATCAGGCCCTGTGCTTGCTGATAATGATCATGTATATTTTAGAGATGCATGGTTCGATACTCCAGAAATCCGAATCCACACAAATTTTGTGAATCCAAACAGATCCGAGTCACGGTTCTAATCTCCTGAGGAGATCTGGATAAATCCGAGTTGCGGTTCTGTACTTCCAGCTGTTCGGAATTCGGATTTTAAATTTTAATTTCCGGGGTTTTGGATGGTAAAAATTCCATGATTTTAGCTGATTTTAAAAGCTTTTTATAATTTTTTGAATAAAAAAAATCCAGATCCAATACCAAAACGCGAAGATGAATCCGAATCCAAAATCAAAACATCCGGGGGTCAGCACACATCTCTAATAAAGTTGAATAACACTAATGGGCATGTGAATTTACATGATTATAAAGACAAATTGGATCTACCTAATGCTGATAATTATAACAATGTGTATAATATTAATATCAATGTGGTGTTGCAAAATATTAATGATTATTTTTTCTCATTGTACCAATCTCTAATTTTAGAGCCACCCAAAGTTAAGTCTTTGTGCTCAAAGAGGCATATGTGGGGGAGTTTATATATTTATGAATGAATATTCTGGCCTGAAAGTAGCAGCATAGACAAATGGGAAAAGATACATGACAGCTGATAGACTCCACCTACTTTGAAAAAAAAAAGTGTTATCCTTAGCTCATTCTATTCTTTAGTTTGGCCATAAAGGCCAGGATAAGACCTTAGAGTGGGTCATATCTAGGTTACTTTGCCTGGTGGTTTATGCTGAGAAGTTAAGTTTTGTGTGCAGATTGTCAGTGGACTGCTGTAAAGCAAAATCACCTGGATTTAGTTGGTCAGTCAGCAATTGAAAATGTATTACCGTATATACTTGAGTATAAATCGACCCGAATATAAGCCGAGGTACCTACTTTTACCCAAAAAAACTGGGAAAACTTACTGACTCGAGTATAAGCCTAGTGTGGGAAATGGCAGCAGCTGGTAGTGCCCCCCGTAGTAATTCCCCCTGGTTGTGCCCCCAGTAGAAATCCCTCCTGGTAGTGCCCCCAGTGGTAATCCCCCCTTTCAGTACCTCCAGTAGTAATCCCCCCCTGGTAGTACCCCCAGTGGTAATCCCCCCTTTTAGTGCCCCCTGTAGTAATCCCCCCTTTTAGTGCCCCCTGTAGTAATCCCCCCTGTAGTAATCCCCCCCTGGTAGTGCCCCCTGTAGTAATCCCCCCCTTGTAGTTCCCCCAGTGGTAATCCCCCCTTTTAGTGCCCCCTGTAGTAATCCCCCCTTTTAGTTCCCCCTGTAGTAATCCCCCCTGTAGTAATCCCCCCCTGGTAGTGCCCCCTGTAGTAATCCCCCCCTTGTAGTTCCCCCAGTGGTAATCCCCCCTTTTAGTGCCCCCTGTAGTAATCGCCCCCTGATAATGCCCCTTGGTAGTGCCCCCTGTAGTAATCACCCCCTGGTAGTGCCCCCTGATAATACCCCCTGGTAGTGCCCCCTGTAGTCATCGCCCCCTGGTAGTGCCCCCTGTAGTCCCCCCCCTAGTAGAGAGAGACGTGAAAAGATTAAAAAAAAAAATCCTTACCTGAACTCCCGCTCCTGATCCCGCCGCTGTCCGCTCCTCCGGCCGCTTTGCATGGGAGAGACGTCATCTCCCATCACCCACTGCGGGAGCAGTGGGAGCAGCAGCAGCCACTGAGAGTCTGACAGACTCTCAGCGGCTGCTGATTACACCAAACACGCAGCTGCCAGCTCCGGCGGCTGTGAGTTTGGCAGTGTGTAGCGCTGACCGAACTCCGTCCGGTCAGCGCTACACTTGACTCGAGTATAAGCCGAGGGGGTACTTTTTCAGCACATTTTTTGTGCTGAAAAACTCGGCTTATACTCGAGTATATACGGTAAGTTCACAATAGCAGTTATACAATCCTAATGACTACTCATGTCTTTGCATCTGGTAATACAGTATTGCTGTTTTCACACACTGTGAAGTAGTATGTAATATAGCATGCTGGAAAAAGATTGAACCTGACAGTATAATTCCTAGCAAGGACTTCACAGGCAGGATTTTGCACATTATCCCTGTATAGTTTAGAATAAGCCCCAAGAGGCATGCACTGCGTTTTGACAAATATCCAGAGATATAAACACAGCAGGGGATACTTAAATCTTAGAGATGTGCATGGAACCCCAAAGTTTTGGTTTTGCCAAAATCACCCTCAAATGTTTTGGTTCGGATTCGGTTTTGTTTTCGGCTTTATTTACAATTTGATAAAAACAGCTAAAATCATGTAACTTGTACCTGTTTTCATTCCTACAGTATTGTTAACATCAATAACTTTCTTTTCTAGTCATTCCCAGTCAATTGACAGCACCTATCTCGAGGGAGGGACTTACATGCAATCCAAAACATGTGAGATCCAGTTTTTAAATTCGTGTTTCTGACTTAAAGAACTCGGTTCTACTTGGAACCCTAAAGTGTTTCCGAACTGGGACTCGCTTAAACTTGGAATGCCTAAATTCGGGTGTATTCAGTTTACTCAAAAACCGAACTGCTCCTCTCTACTTAAAACCCAGACGAGGATGATCAAAATGAGTTAAGAGGCACTACTACTATATATAATCCAGCTTCCTGGTATTTGCTGTATTTGCAATGTCCACTCCTTTTTTTCCCCAAATGTGTATTGGAATGCTTTATAGGGCAACATCATGGGTCCTGTTAGAAGTAAATACGCATAACTAATTTGAAAACACAGGGAAAAGATCCCTTAAATGTCATACTTCATGTTGTCCCGACTGTCAAAAGAAACTCTGTAAATAATCATATCTTAACATCTTCATTGGTGTACCTGGATTAGGCTTAAAGATGGACATGACATAATATTATCAGTGATTCCCATATTAGGAACCCCACTAAAACACATAACTCCCTTAACCCAACAATCAGACAAGTGCTGTCTGGACTGGACTTATTCAAATCCACATTTCACTGCATATCTACAGTATTAAACATAGAATGGTAGTGATAAGCAGTCAGGGGACAAAGTTATGCCCCTAAGGGAAGTATTAAATGAAAAGTAATGGTAAAATGTACTGTAGGGGGATTGATTTACTGACATCCCCTGATCAGGTGATGTGGAGTGAAGAGCAAAGTAAGGGCGAAGCAGAGACTAAAAGTGCATTAACCATTTCCCTCAGCGTCAGTCTTTTGAGGTCCAGGCAATCTGGTATTGTCCATTTTCTTATGGTTGGCAGCAAAAGTAGTTTCTGTAGACCAAAAGATGGCTATTTCTGTTTTTTTCCCATTGTATGTTGCATTGCTTATGTATGGTGTATAAAACTGTACAATTGGAAAAATATAGGTTGTACCTAGCGCCACCGACTGCAGCTCCGGTCTACCTCTAGGAAGACCACTCCTATATTTTAACCAGATACCTTTGACGTAATCTACAAGTGCTGTCCTATTTAGGAGACTAATCAAATGCCTTCACTTCGCACACTCTTCTGTCGGTATCCTTTTCGTCTCCCGACTCTCTCTCTGTAAGATACAGACTGGTTCACACTCACCATGCAACAGAAGCTACTGTTGCCTCAAAGATTTCTTTAAACTTTATCCTTATGTTCTACCACAGAAAATTTCCCCAGTTTCCTTCTACCGAGTAAGTGGACATGTACTCACCACATACTCCTCTTGGTTCGTGCCCATAAAGGTTTCTTTAACTCCAAATGAAACAAAATCCTTAATCCTCAGTCTGGTAGAGTTTTAGTAGTTCACTAGTACACTACAATCAATACATATGTATGCATAAAGATGGAACATCCAGCGTTTCTGTTAACAGGATACAGCCTTAAAACCCAGGAATCAAGGTCCCAATCACTGGTCAAGTTGGTACAGACAATAACAGATTACCCCACTGGTAGTTCATGTAAAAAGTGCAGGGTCCATCACCATCTACGTGTTTCAGACTCTCTGGTCCTTCCTCAGGATGTGGTTTGGACCCAACAGGAAACATAATTTATACCCTTACCCATAATCCCCAATCAAGGGAAAAAAACATTTTATACTCCTTTTCAAATCCTAAATAATACATTGGTCTTCTTATCCATCCAACATTTACATACATTATTCATATGTTTACCACCTAATAAAACCCCTATTACTTAAAAAGTCCAACCTTACATATTATTGCTTAAGTCCATTTTTAATTGGAAAACCCAGATCCACTACTCCTCCAATTTACAATATATTATGTTCTTTATATTCCACTGTGTTACCAGTACCATCACACATGTACCACACCTACACATCACACATGTACCACACCTAAAGAAACCCTTAGATTTATTAATTACCATCTTCTGGGGATTACTGGTGACACTACTATTTGGAGAGTAGATGAGAGACTGGTAAAAGCCGAAATGAAAAATATATATTTAATGAGAACCCTATATATCCTCGAGGTTTGAATGTTGAATTTGAAACCGAATGGTTTTTAAAATAAATAATTTTTTATAAGAGTTTTTATTTGTGTTTTTAGATAAATTATATGGTTAATTAATGCCTAAATCACATGTTGAATATTGGAGATTTTATTCTTAATATATATTGTGTTGCCCTTTCTTCCGAGATAACATGAGGAGGAGGAGTGAGGGGGGCACAAAATGTATTGGCAACGATATACGGAGTCTCGGGTGACCACTTCCGGTGTTGAGGTTCAGCAGCTGTGACTTTCGGGCACATGCGTTCCAATAACCGGAAGTAGAGCTGCGGATACTCTAAAGAGAGCCGCAATGCACAGCGAAAGTGAATGGATCCCTGTGAGAGACACCAAATAAGGAGATTAAATTTTTGGTTCTGAAGAGCTACTGATAAAAGCTAAAGGAAGAACTGGTACTGGATACACACCGGAATATAAAGGACATAATATATTATAAATTGGAGGAGTAGTGGATCCGGGTTTTTCCAATTAAAACGGACTTAAGCAATAATATGTAAGGTTGGACTTTCTAACTAATAGGGGTTTTATTAGGTGGTAAACATATGAATAATGTATGTAAAGGTTAGCTGGATAAGAAGACCCATATATTATTTAGGATTTGAGAAGGAGTATAAACTGTTTTTTTCCCTTGATTGGGGTTTATAGGTAATGGTATAAATTCTGTTTCCTGTTGGGTCCTAACCAAATCCTGAGGAAGGACCAGAGAGTCTGAATTGCGTAGATGGTGGTGGACCCAACACTTTTTACAAGAACTACCAGTTGGGTAATCTGTTATTGTCTGTACCAACTTGACAAGTGATTGAGACCTTGATTCCCGGGTATTAAGGCTGTATCCTGTTAACAAAAACACTGGATGTTCCATCTTTATGCATACATATGTATTGATTGTAGAGTGTATTTAATAAAAAACATTTTATTACTACTAAATATCTACCAGACTGAGGATTAAGGATTTTGTTCATTTGGAGTTAAAGAAACCTTTATGGACATGAACTGAGAGGAGTATGTGGTGCAGAGCCAGCCCTAGGCATTCCAGGCAAATGCCCAGGGCATCTGGAATGCCTAAGGGGCATCCCAAGGCTCAGAACTGTTAGGGGTGCGGCAGCTGCTATGCACTGGGTCCCGCATCAATGAAGGGGCCTGCAGCCGGCAGTACTGATAATGAGTCACACACACTGACTCATTATTACAGTACTCTGCGCTGTGGCTGGCCTCGGGCAGTCTGACTGTGGCTGGAGGAGGAGGGGGGGCTCTGACCAGGCTGTCACTATGCCTGAGACCATCCCCTCCCCCCGAGTCCTCGTCCCCTCCTATCTATACTACATTCCCACTCGTTTCCCTGCCCGAGACCACTCCCCCTAACCTCGTGTCTCCGCCCCCTGTCTACTCTACATGCACACTGCTTTCGCTACCCGAGACCTCGCCCCCTAACCCCGGGTCCCCGCCCCTTCCTCTCCAGTCTCTTCTCTACCATCATCTCACAGGCTCTTCCACTTCTATACTGTGCCATGGAGCCCAGCCCCAGCAGGGACCACACATCCTCTTCCAGGACAGGTAAGTGCCTGTGTCATCTAGGGGGGTGGTTTCAGGTATGCAATGGGGAGAGGTGTATTTGTTTTTTTTTCTGGGAAGGGGGAGTTGGAGTGTGTTTTACTTTCTGTGGTGGGGCGGTTGTGGTGTATTAATGTAGTGTGTGTGTGTGTGGGGGGGGAGTGTATTCATTTTATGTGTATGTATGTAAGGGGTGTGTTTATATTATCTGTGTTATAAGTTATATGTGGGTCACTGATCACTGTGCCATGTGTTTTATGGCCCTCGCTGCTGCACTCTCTGCACTATATGGTCCTCACTGTGATGCACTCTGCAATATATTACCCTCACTGTGACACACTCTGCATTATATGGCCCTCACTATGACGCACTCTGCATTATATGGATGAGGGGTGCTGTGCTGGGTAAGGGGTGCATAATGAATGAGGGGTGCCAACAGCTGGACAAGGGGTGCATAGTGAGGCCAGGGGAGCTATTCTGGATGTGGGGTGCTGGATGAGGCCAGGTGCATGAAGAGGTGGGGGAGAGTGTCTGCAGAGTGTAGTGTGATGGGATTATCTGCTAGGGGGCACCATCCAAAATCTTGCCTATGGCACCAAATTGGTTAGGGCCGGCTCTGATGTGGTGAGTACATGTCCAATTACTCAGTAGAAGGAACTGGGGAAATCTTCTGTGGTAGAACATAAGGATAAAGTTTAAAGAAACCTTTGAGGGAACAGTAGCTTCTGTTACATGGTGAGGGCGAAGCAGTCTGTATCTTACAGAGAGAGAGAGTCAGGAGAAAAAGGATACCAACAGAAGAATGTGCAAAGTGATGGCATTTGATCATTCTCCTAAAGGACAGTGCTTGTGGATCACCTCAAAGACTTTTTTGTTGTATATGCAGAGCCGGCCCTAGGCATAGACATTATAAGCTAATGCCTAGGGCACCTGGAATGCCTTAAGGGCATTCCACGGCTCTGCAGCTGCCCCCCGTCACCAGCCGCATTCAGAGCTCAGCTCTGATTCAGCAGTGCAGCCGTCAGGTGGGAGCCAGGTCAGAATGAGCTTCTGCATAGAAGCTCATTCTGACTACAAAGGACAAGGAAGATGGCCACTGCTGCTAGAGGCCGGGAATGCTGTGCATACCCGGCCGCGGCCACTCCTCCCATCATCCTTTGCGGAGCAGAGCCGTGACAACTCACGGCTCCGATGGCTCCGCCTCCATTTTTCCCAGCCCGCCGCCCAGCGCCATCGGACCAGGCAGGCACCACTTCACCTGGCACTGCAGGACGGCCCCGTCGACTCCCACTCCAGCCTGGCTGACCAGAGACAAACAACAAGAAGATTCTCGGTAAGTTAGCTCAGGCTGGGAGAGGGGCAGCGCTGGGGCACTCACATATGCATACTGTATATGTGTGTATAATATATATATATATATGTGTGTGTGTGTTTGTGTATATATATATATATATACTGTATATTTATCTATATGTGTGTGTCTGTGTGTATATATATATATATATATATATATATATACTGTATATTTATCTATATGTGTGTGTCTGTGTATATATATATATTAGGGGTGAGCGGGTTCGGATTTCTGACTTACGAACCCCCCCGAGCCCCACCATCCCGAGGCCGATCCGAGTCAGGCTCGACTTTTCCCGCCTGACTCGGATCTGAAATCGAGGCAAAACGTCATCATCCCACCTTCCGGGTCTCGCGGGTTTTGGATCCTATATAAGGTACCCGTGTCGGCGCCATTTTCTCACTCGGCTGTGGACAGTGAAGAGGGAGGGTGGGAGTTAGGGCTGGCTGGGCTGTGTAGTGTAGTGTAGTGTTGTAGTGTAGAGTAGTGCAGTGTAGTGTTGTGTTGTGCTGCGCTGTGCTGCTGTTGTCCATAGGGGCTGTGTCCACTACTTCAAAGTCCATAGGAGCTGGCTGGACTGTGTTGTGCAGTCAGTTGTCCATAGGGGCTGTGTCCACTCCAAAGTCCTGTGCAGTGTTCCAGTCCTAAAGGGGTGCTGTAGTGTTGTCCAGGGGGTGCTCTGTCCGTCAGGGGTGCTCCCCCCAAGTGCTAAAAAAAAAAATATTTTTTCTGTGTTTGTGAATTGTGTGCACTGTGGCTGCACGTGCATCAACAAAGGAGCAGAGCCAAGCGTGCGCCTGTGTCCCATAAGTAAAAGGCCGGCTGGCTTGTCCGTTAAAGGGTGCTGTAACCCCCAAAGGGCACTCCAAACAAAATAAAAAAATATATTTTTTTGTGTTTGTGAATTGTGTGCGCAGTTGCCGCACGTGCATTATCAAAGAAGTGCCAAGCGTGCGCCTGTGTCCCATAAATAAAGGGCTGGCTGGATTGACAGCTAAAGGGTGCTGTAACCCCCAAAGTACACTCCAAACCAAATAAAAATTTTTTTTCTGTGTTTGTGAATTGTGTGCGCAGTAGCCGCACGTGCATCAACAAAGTAGTGCCAAGCGTGCGCCTGTGTCATAAGTAAAGGGCCGGCTGGCTTGTCCGTTAAAGGGTGCTGTAACCCCCAAAGTACACTCCAAACAAAATAAAAAAATATTTTCTGTGTTTGTGAATTGTGTGCGCAGTAGCCGCACGTGCATCAACAAAGTAGTGCCAAGCGTGCGCCTGTGTCATAAGTAAAGGGCCGGCTGGCTTGTCCATTAAAGGGTGCTGTAACCCCCAAAGTACACTCCAAACAAAATAAAAAAATATTTTCTGTGTTTGTGAATTGTGTGCACTGTGGCTGCACATGCATCAACAAAGGAGCAGCTCCAAGCGTGCGCCTGTGTCCCATAAGTAAAGGGCCGGCTGGCTCGTTTCTTAAAGGGTGGTGTAACCCACAAAGTGCACTAGTCTACAACAAAAATAAAAAATAATTTTCTGTGTTTGTGTGCGGCTTAGCCGCACGTATATATCAATGTAACATAAAAGGAGGACCAAACTTTCTCCGATAAAAATAAAATAGGGAAAGATCAAGAACCACTTCCTCCTAGTGCTGTTGCTGCTGCCACTAGTCATGACATAGACGATAACATGCCATCAACGTCGTCTGCCAAGGCCGATGTCCAAAGTCATAGTAGAGGGCACATACAATCCCAAATGACAAAGTTCAGGAAAATGACCTTGAAAAAAACATTTAAATCATCTGAAGAGAAACGTAAACATGCCAATATGCCATTTACGACACGCAGTGGCAAGGAATGGCTAAGGTCTTTCCCTATGTTCATGACTAGTGGTTCAGCTTCACATGACGATGGAAGCCCTCCTCCCACTAAAAAAATGAAGCTGGCAAAAGCACAGCGAAGAACTGTGCGTTCTAAGAAGATATCACAAATCCCCAAGGAGAGTCCAAGTGTGGTGGTGGTTGCGATGCCTGACCTTCCCAGCACTGGACGTTAAGAGGTGGCTCTTTCCACCATTTGCACGCCCCCTGCAAGTGCTGAAAGGAGCACCCACAGTCCACTTGCTGATATGCAAATTGAAGATGTCACTGTTGAAATACAACTGGATGAGGATACTGGTGTAGCTGGCGCTGAGGAGGAAGTTGGCGAGGAGGATTCTGATGGTGATGAGGTTTGTTTAAATCAGGCTCCGGGGGAGACAGTTGTTGTCCGTGGGATGAAAAAGCCCATCACGGTCATGCCTGGGTAGAAGTCCAAACATTCCACCTCTTTGGTCTGGCAATATTTCTATCCAAATCCGGACAACAACTGTCTTGCCATATGTACCATATGTAAAGGTGGAATAAGTAGGGGTAGGGACGTTGACCACCTAGGAACATCCTCCCTTATACAGCATCTGCAGCGCGTTCATAAAAAGTTACTGTCAAGTTCAGAAACTTTGGCTAAGACCGTAAGCAGTCCAGGGACACCTAAATCCCGTTGTCCTGTTGTATCCAAGCGCCTGCAAACCACACCGTCAACTCCCTCCTTGTCAATTTCCTCCTTAGTCAGGATCGGAAGTAGTCCTGCAGGCCATGTCACTGGCATGACTGACTCTCCTATTCGGGATTCCTCTGGAGGATCCTGCATTGCTACGCCTACTGCTGCCGCTGCTGCTGTTGTTCATCATCCCAGAGAGGAAGTAGGAACACCACTACTTTTACTAAACAATTGACCCTCCAACAGTCCTTAGCGAGGAGGATGAAGTACGACAGCAGTCATCCTGAAGCAAAACGTATAACTGAGGCCTTGACTGCTATGTTGGTGTTAGACGTGCATCCGGTATCCACCATTAGTGCAGTGGGATTTAGACAATTGATGGAGGTAGTGTATCCCCGGTTCCAAATCCCATCTAGATTCCACTTCACAGCTAAAACAGCTAAAATCACAGAATTTGTGGGTTTTTCTGCTCCTATGCTATTATTAACCTCAATAACCTTAATTTCCACTCTTTTCCAGTCTATTCTGAACACCACACACCTCACAATAGTGTTTTTATGTCCAAAAGGTTGCACCGAGGTAGCTGGATGACTATGCTAAGAGATACGAGTGGGCGGCACAAACACGTGGTCCATCTAGGAGTGACACTGCAGTGGCAGACAGGATGGCAGTTTGAAAAACTAGGCCCCAAACTGTACATAATTCAAAGAAAAAAAAGAGGTGCAAGATGGAATTGTCCTTGGGCCCTCCCACCCACCCTTATGTTGTATAAACAGGACATGCACACTTTAACAAACCAAACATTTCAGCGCCAGGGTCTGCCACACGACTGTGGCTGAAATGATTGGTTCGTTTGGGCCCCCACAAAACAAGCTGGCAATTAATCTGTCCCTGCACAAACTGGCTCTACGGAGGCAAGATATCGTCCTCATCCTCCTCATCCACCGATTCCTCACCCTCTTCAGTGTTGTGTACATCCTCATCCTCACAGAGTATTAATTCGTCCCCGCTGGAATCCACAACCACAGGTCCCTCTGTACGTTCTGGAGGCTGGTCTCCCTGGAAGAGTTGATAATTCATTTTATGAACAACATCTCCACATTTTGTGGAAGCAACCTCCTACGCCTTTCGCTGACAAGGTTCCCGGCTGCACTAAACACTCTTTCGGAGGACACACTGGAGGGGGGGCAACTCAGGTAAAATAGAGCCAGTTTGTACAGGGACCTCCAAATTGCTTCTTTTTCCTGCCAGTACGGGTACGGACTGTCTGACATGCCTACTTGGATGCTGTCACCGATGTAATCCTTTAACAGACAGACGCACGCTTGTCGCTGCTGCTTTGAGGATGCAAGTGCGGCTACAGCCCACACAATTCACAAAGACAGAAAAAAGAAGACGAATATTTTTATTGTTTGTGTAGCACACTTTGAGGGTGTCACAACCCTTTAACAGACAGATGCACGCTTGTCGCTGCTGCTTTGAGGATGCAAGTGCGGCTACAGCCCACACAATTCACAAAGACAGAAAAAAAGAACAATAATTTTATTGTTTGTGTAGCACACTTTGAGGGTGTCACCACCCTTTAACAGACAGACGCACGCTTGTCGCTGCTGCTTTAAGGATGCAGGTGCGGCTACAGCCCACACATTTCACAAAGACAGAAAAAAAGAACAATATTTTTATTGTTTGTGTAGCACACTTTGAGGGTGTCACCACCCTTTAACAGACAGACGCACGCTTGTCGCTGCTGCTTTAAGGATGCAGGTGCGGCTACAGCCCACACATTTCACAAAGACAGAAAAAAAAAGAACAATATTTTTATTGTTTGTGTAGTACACTTTGAGGGTGTCACCACCCTTTAACAGACAGACGCACGCTTGTCGCTGCTGCTTTAAGGATGCAGGTGCGGCTACAGCCCACACATTTCACAAAGACAGAAAAAAAAGAAGAATATTTTTATTGTTTGTGGAGCGCACTTTGAGGGTTACACCACCCTTTAACAGACAGACGCACGCTTGTCGCTGCTGCTTTGAGGATGCAAGTGCGGCTACAGCCCACACAATTCACAAAGACAGAAAAAAGAAGAAGAATATTTTTATTGTTTGTGGAGCGCACTTTGAGGGTTACACCATCCTTTAACAGACAGACGCACGCTTGTCGCTGCTGCTTTGAGGATGCAGGTGGAATCTAGATGGGATTTGGAACCGGGGACACACTACCTCCATCTATTGTCTAAATCCCACTGCACTAATGGCGGATACCGGACGCACGTCTAACACCAACATAGCAGTCAAGGCCTCAGTTATACGTTTTGCTTCAGGATGACTGCTGTCGTACTTCATCCTCATCGCTAGGGACTGTTGGAGGGTCAATTGTTTAGTAAAAGTAGTGATGTTCCTACTTCCTCTCTGGGATGATGAACAACTCCCAGCAGCAACAACAGCACTAGGAGGAAGTGGTTCTTGATCTTTCCCTATTTTATTTTTATCGGAGAAAGTTTTGTCCTCCATTTATGTTATATTGATATATACGTGCGGCTAAAGCGCACACAAACACAGAAAATATTTTTTTATTTTTGCTGGAGAGTAGTGCACTTTGTGGGTTACACCACCCTTTAAAAAATTAGCCAGCTGGCTCTTTACTTATGGGACACAGGCGCACGCTTGGCGCTGCTCCTTTGTTGATGCACGTGCAGCCACAGCGCACACAATTCACAAACACAGAAAATCATTTTTTTTTTGGTTTGGAGTGTACTTTGGGGGTTACAGCACCCTTTAATGGTCAAGCCAGCCGGCCCTTTACTTATGAGACAGGCGCACGCTTGGCACTACTTTGTTGATGCACGTGCGGCTACTGCGCACACAATTCACAAACACAGAAAAAATATTTTGTTATTTGGTTTGGAGTGTACTTTGGGGGTTACAGCACCCTTTAACGGTCAAGCCAGCCAGCCCTTTACTTATGACACAGGCGCACGCTTGGCACTACTTTGTTGATGCATGTGCGGCTACTGCGCACACAATTCACAAGCACAGAAAATAATTTTTTTTTTGGTTTGGACTGGAGTGTACTTTGGGGGTTACAGCACCCTTTAACGGTCAAGCCAGCCGGCCCTTTACTTATGACACAGGCGCACGCTTGGCACTACTTTGTTGATGCACGTGCGGCTACTGCGCACACAATTCACAAACACAGAAAATTATTTTTTTTTTGGTTTGGACTGGAGTGTACTTTGGGGGTTACAGCACCCTTTAACGGTCAAGCCAGCCGGCCCTTTACTTATGACACAGGCGCACGCTTGGCACTACTTTGTTGATGCACGTGCGGCTACTGCGCACACAATTCACAAACACAGAAAACATATTTTGTTATTTGGTTTGGAGTGTACTTTGGGGGCTACAGCACCCTTTAACGGTCAAGCCAGCCGGCCCTTTACTTATGACACAGGCGCACGCTTGGCACTACTTTGTTGATGCACGTGCGGCTACTGCGCACACAATTCACAAACACAGAAAATAATTTTTTTTTTGGTTTGGACTGGAGTGTACTTTGGGGGTTACAGCACCCTTTAACGGTCAAGCCAGCTGGCCCTTTACTTATGACACAGGCGCACGCTTGGCACTACTTTGTTGATGCACGTGCGGCTACTGCGCACACAATTCACAAACACAGAAAATAATTTTTTTTTTGGTTTGGACTGGAGTGTACTTTGGGGGTTACAGCACCCTTTAACGGTCAAGCCAGCCGGCCCTTTACTTATGACACAGGGGCACGCTTGGCACTACTTTGTTGATGCACGTGCGGCTACTGCGCACACAATTCACAAACACAGAAAATAATTTTTTTTTTGGTTTGGACTGGATTGTACTTTGGGGGTTACAGCACCCTTTAATGGTCAAGCCAGCCGGCCCTTTACTTATGACACAGGCGCACGCTTTGGCACTACTTTGTTGTTGCACGTGCGGCTACTGCGCACACAATTCACAAACACAGAAAATAATTTTTTTTTGGTTTGGACTGGAGTGTACTTTGGGGGTTACAGCACCCTTTAACGGTCAAGTCAGCTGGCCCTTTACTTATGACACAGGCGCATGCTTGGCACTACTTTGTTGATGCACGTGCGGCTACTGCGCACACAATTCACAAACACAGAAAATAATTTTTTTTTTTAGTTTGGACTGGAGTGTACTTTGGGGGTTACAGCACCCTTTAACGGTCAAGCCAGCCGGCCCTTTACTTATGACACAGGCGCACGCTTGGCACTACTTTGTTGATGCACGTGCGGCTACTGCGCACACAATTCACAAACACAGAAAATATATTATTTTTTTAGCACTTGGGGGGAGCACCCCTGATGGACAGAGCACCCCCTGGACAACACTACAGCACCCCTTTAGGACTGGGACACTGCACAGGACTTTGGAGTGGACACAGCCCCTATGGAGAACTGACTGCACAACACAGTCCAGCCAGCCCCTATGGACTTTGAAGTAGTGGACACAGCCCCTATTAACAACAGCAGCACAGCACAACACAGCCAGCCCCTATGGACTTTGAAGTAGTGGACAACAGCAGCACTACACTACACTACACTACACAGCCCAGCCAGCCCTAACTCCCACCCTCCCTCTTCACTGTCCACAGCCGAGTGAGAAAATGGCGCCGACGCGGGTACCTTATATAGGATCCAAAACCCGCGAGACTCGGAAGGCGGGATGATGACGTTTTGCCTCGATTTCAGATCCGAGTCAGGCGGGAAAAGTCGAGCCTGACTCGGATATTTATCTATATGTGTGTGTGTATATATTATATGTGTGTATATATGTATATATATATATTCATATAGTATGTGTATGTATATATACTATACATATATATGTGATATAAATTTTAATGTGTGCGTATATATTATATATACAGTATATATATATATATATATATATATATATTAATGTGTTTGTATGTGTATGTTTGTATGTTATTTTTTATGTAGATGGTGTGGTCACATACCAAGGGCACCCCAGATGGTCGAGTGCCGTGGATTGAGCCTGTCGTTTATTTAAATTTTGTGGTCACACTTGCTAGGGCACCCTGTTTTTCAAATGTAAGACAAACTTTTTTCTTTTTCCAGGTGCTTATTAACTGATAGCCCTGGGTGTGGTCCTGTCTCTTTAAGGCAGGACCCAGTTTTCTGTTTAAAATGTATGCAAGCTTGAGGCCAAGATGGCAGATCAAGTTCATTTATCTGAGAATCAGTGTAGGGACTGGCTAGATGGGAATGACCGTGAAGCGGTGGCCAGCTTAACAAATTATTGCAATATTTTGGAACCAACATTCCCTATGTTCAAAGGAGTTGCAGTTTGAAAAGCATGCGAGTGCCGAGTTTGTATGATATTTTTTATGTAGATGGTGTGGTCACATACCAAGGGCACCCCAGATGGTCGAGTGCCGTGGATTGAGCCTGTTGTTTATTTAAATTTTGTGGTCACACTTGCTAGGGCACCCTGTTTTTCAAATGTAAGACAAACTTTTTTCTTTTTCCAGGTGCTTATTAACTGATAGCCCTGGGTGTGGTCCTGTCTCTTTAAGGCAGGACCCAGTTTTCTGTTTAAAATGCATGCAAGCTTGAGGCCAAGATGGCAGATCAAGTTCATTTATCTGAGAATCAGAGTAGGGACTGGCTAGATGGGAATGACCGTGAAGCGGTGGCCAGCTTAACAAATTATTGCAATATTTTGGAACCAACATTCCCTATGTTCAAAGGAGTTGCAGTTTGAAAAGCATGTGAGTGCCGAGTTTGTATGATGTTTTTTATATATATATATATATATATATATATATATATTAGCATGTAGGCGGGCACTCGGTATATTGATAAATCGCCGGGGTGCCTGCCTAAGGATTAATATATGACATGTCTCCTGCTCCGTGGGACAAAAATAGGCGGCACTCATCCGGACTTAGTAAAACAAGTGAGTGGTTTTAATCCAACATGAACCGACGTTTCAAGGCCCCAATGGCCTTTTTATTATTATTATTATTATAATTATTATTATTATTCACACCTTGATAAAAAGTCCGTTGGGGCCTTGAAACGTCGGTTCATGTTGGATTAAAACCACTCACTTGTTTTACTAAGTCCGGATGAGTGCCGCCTATTTTTGTCCCACGGAGCAGGAGACATGTCATATATATATATATATATATATATATATATTTACATACATACACACACTTCATAGTGTCTGGTCTTATGCTGGGTACACATTTAACAATATATATTATAATATATATATTATATATATATATATTAGCATATAACATCGCAGCATCGCCCGTTCACTTGAATTCAATTCACAGAAATATCGCTGCACAGTTGATGACAGATATATCTGCTCATCGTGCGATGTCTACGGGTGGTCTACCACCCGCCTGTACACTTGCTGTAGAAGCCGGCAGGTAGGGGGTCACGATGCGACCCCTGGCCAGGGGGACCGGAGAAGATGGTTGTTCACTGTGTATGAAGAACCATAATCTGCAGATATATCTTTCAGCTGTGTACCCACTTTAAAATTGGTGGTGCGATTATCTGCTAAGGGGCATCTGCCAAAATTTTGCCTAGGGCACCAAATTGGCTAGGGCCGGCTCTGTGTATATGTATGGTGTGTAACTGTCTTGCAACATGTATACGTTTTTCTGAAAACCTTTTTACAGTGCATATTTTTTCTTGCCATTAAATTGTAAATTATTCACCTAATCAATATTATACTGTAGTCTCTGAGGAGAAATAGACAGTTTGAGCTATTTATAACATTATAATTGTGTGTACAGACTGACGCACAGTTGTGCCATTGTATAAATAAGCAAGGCACTCAGTCGCTGTAAATGCTGAGTGGGTGGCATGACTACTGGATTATAAGACAATGATAGATTTGGTTATTTGAGATGGCAGCAGCATATAAAACACAACACAAGAAAATGCTGAATATCCTTTGTGTTAAGCAAGATCTAGGGGTATATTTATCAAAGTTCAATTTTATATTCAATGTGATGTTCGATTTAGCTCACCTCAAATCGAATCAAATCGTATTTACAAATCCCTCATCAAATCCCACATTTACTAAAATTTGATTTGAGAAGCCTTATCTAAATCAAATTCGATTTGGTTAAATTTTGAACAGTGATTTGATGTTCGATTTGGCACATTCATGTACAAATTGAACACCAAATCTCACTTTAAAATGAACTTCAAAGCCCAAAATTAATAGAATGCCTTCATGCTTTCATTTTCAGTGTGAGCAGTTCGATTTCACACAGATACATGCATACATCTCTGAGATGTATGCATGTATCTTACTGTAAAATGGTTGTTAAGTGTTGATTTTACAAAAAAAATAAGACATGGGGTCCCCCCCTAAAAGCACAACCAAGCCCAGACTTTGCATAGCCAGTCCTGCTTGTGTAAGTACAGGGAAAAAATTGCGTAGGGTACCCCTGTACATAGCACAACCAGCACCTGGCTCTGATCCGGTCCTGGTTCTGGAATTACAGGGGCAAAAATGTGTAGGGTTCCCCTGTAATTTCCACAACCAGCACTGGACCCTTTCTAGTGGAGGGGGACCCTTTCACAGCTAGGGAAACCCTATCACCGGATTCCCCAGCCAAAACATTACTCCTGACCGCAAGTCAGACCAGACCGGGAATCCCTGGGGAGTTGGGGACCCCCCAATAAAGGGGTCCCCTCTGCAGGGCACCCCAGGAATAGGCTGATAGCAACCTTGGGCGGTGGGTCCCGGGTTGATAGTGTAAAAGTGTACTGTAAAAAGATAATTGTAAACATTGTCTTTACGAGTAGAACTGTATTAAGTGTCCGCTGGTACCTGTAATTCACCTGTAAAGAAATGTTTAAATAAAGACAATACACACACACCGTGACAGCATACATTTAATACATACATACACACTCACTCACACTTACTCACCTACATTACCTGGACTGGTCCTTTTCTCCCTGTAGGCATCCTTGGTCTTCGTAAAATAAAAAGATGAAAAAAAAACAACCCACTAACTAGGTACAAACCACAATGGTTGATACCTCCCGAATGATAGGCTCAGACGCGGCTTTTCCCTTTATAGTGCCATGTCTGAGCATTGATTGGCTGAGAGAGGTCAGCCCCCGCCCCTCTCAGCCAATGAATGTTTCCCACCATAGTAGTCAATGGTGAGTACCGCAGGATCACCTATAGTTACCCTGCGGCTCTCACCATTGATTTCAATGGTGGGAGCTGTTCATTGGCTGAGAGAGGTGGAGGCTGACCTCTCTCAGTCAATGAACACTCAGACATGGCACTACAAAGGGAAAAGCTGTGTCTGAGCCCTTCCTTCAGGAGGTGTCAACCATCGCTGTTGGTACCTAGTTCGTGGGTCGTTTTCTTATTTTACAAAGACTAAGGATGCCTACAGGGAGAAGAGGACCGGTCCAGGTAAAGTATGTGAGTATGTGTGAGTGTGTATTTATGTATTAAGTGTATTCTCTCATGGTGTGTGTATTCTCTTTATTTAAACATTTCTTTACAGGTGAACTACAGGTACCAGCGGGCACTTAATGCCTCATATGCTGGTACTTGTGGATCTCCAAGTACCAGCATATGGGGGAGGCTCGCTGGGACCTGCAGTTCTACTTGTAAAGATAATGTTACAATTATCTTTTTACACTACACGTTTACACTATCAACCCGGCACCCACCGTCCATGGGTGCCGGGGATAGCCCTGGGCTATCAGCCTTGTCCTGGGGTGCCCTGGAGAGGGGAGACCCCTTTATTGGGGGGTCCCCAACTCCCCAGGGAATCCCAGCCTGGGCTGACTAGTGGTCAGGAGTAATGTTTTGGCTGGGGAACCCGGTGATAGGGATTTCCTGGCTGTGACATTACCCCCCCACTAGAAATGGTCAGGTGCTGGTTATGGAAATTACAGGGGAACCCTATGCATTTTTTCCCCTGTAATTCCAGAACCAGGATCGAATCAGAGCCTGGTGCTGGTTGTACTAAGTACAGGGGAACCCTATGCAATTTTTTCCCTGTACTTACACAACCAGGACTGCCTATGCAAAGTCTGGGACTGGTTGTGGTTTTAGGGGGGGACCCCACTTCACTTAAAAAAAAAAATTAACACTTCACAAGCATTTTACACTAAGATACATATATGCATCTCACAGGTGTATGCATGCATCTGTGTCAATCCGACCTGCTTATGCTAAAATCAAAAGTATAAAGCAGGTCTATTCATTTGGGGATTTGAAGTTCGATTTTGTGTTTCATTTCAAATTGAATAATAGCAAATAAGGGATTTGTGTGTTGGTCTATGTAAAAGTACCGATGTTTTTCCAATTTCGATTTTGAGTGAAATTCAGTTTTATGTTTGTTTTGACATTTAATTTTGCCTTTAGTACATCTCAAATGCAAAATCGAATGAAAATAGAATGAAAATCGATTGTGATATCACTCTAAAGTCAAAATCGAACATTAGTAAATATACCCCCTAGTCTGGGACAATGAGGGGTATATTTACTGAAGTGCAGGTTTATAGAAGTGGAGGTGTTGACTATAGCAACCAATCAGATTCTACTTCTCATTAATCTAGCACCTTCTAGAAGATAATAGCTAGAGTTTGATTGGTTGCTATGGGCAACATCTCCACTTCTATAAATCCGCACTTTAGTCACGTTGTGATCTTGGATATTTCAAACCTTACATGATGTTTGATTTCTAATAGCTGAAATTTGACCTTACCCTGCACACTGCCCTAAAGTGTAGTGGTATTGTGGTGCTGTAAAACTGCTGCTAATACAACTCCATGCAGAACACTGAGCTCAAGCAGAAAAAGATGTTGCTGAAGCAGAGTGCTGGGTCTAAGCTGCGCAAGATTCTGCAGAATGCCAGGTTGAAAAGGAGTTTTAGCAACAATTGGTGTTATAATTCACCACAGCACAATGATCACATGGAGGTAACATTTAAGTCTCATTTGGAACATTTTTCTACTATGTTTTAGGGGGTTGGGTTGCCAGTGGTCAGAATACCAACAGAGGCATCCCGACAGTCAGAATCCCAACAGAATTAGTTAAGTTTCTTAACCCTAACCTCTAACATTCCCCCTTACCCACCTTTCCTTCAGCCTAACCCTAATCCTTCCCTCCTGCAATCTAACCCTAACCCTCCTCCCTCACAGCCTAATCCTTCCCTCTGGAGCCTTACCCTACTCCTATCCCCTAACTCTAACCCTAACCCTAATACTTACCATCAGGATGTCAGCCGTCAGGATTCTGGAGCCAGAATTCCAATTGCTGTTGGGATTCTGGCGCCGATATTCTGACCACCGGCATCCTGGGATGCTGACTACTGTACATTCCATTTTATAGATGGTGAATTGGATATCTCTTTGGAGGTATTTGATTAGACATGCAGGCAAAATCAGTTGCCACCAGCAGAATGGCCACATATGTGACGTCTGTATTAAAATGGTAATTATGAGCCTATGAAATTTAACCTCACCCTAGAGCTATTAACAGCTAATTTGACGTGGTGGATCATTTGGGAACCACTCTGCGGCAATGTCTAAAAGGACATTCTGTGATCACTTTTGAGGGCCTCAAGGACCTTATGTATAAAAATAAATTTCTGCCTATTTGCCCTGTGGAAGTGAGGCAGTTTGAACTGAATCATGCGCCTGGAACATGAGCTCAGTCAGCATGGATTGTGGATACTTACTGTATACTGCCAACATAGCATCTGGTACTAAAAAGTTTGGGGTTTCCAGCTGGAAAGAAGATAAGCTTGTTGGGAATAATTTAACACCAGCCAGCTGGCCCTGGTCCTTCTGTTAAACATGTCTGTCATCATGGTCTACACATGAACATTCTGGTTGCAAGATATTGGGACTGTGTTGTATTTATTCTGGCAATGAGAAGTGAGTACTTCCTGGTTTAAATAAGACACCCTTAGAAATAATAGGCTGGATGAGTCATGTTACTGGAGTTGCTGAAGACTGATTTGTCAGAGTGGATCATGTGATACTGTCCAAGTTGGCAGCTCCCATGATTCACAACAGCAGGAACTTCATGTTTACAGATGAGTGACCACAAGTCTTAGAGATGCCACAGGCAGCAAGTGGAGACACACATAGCTGTAAGGTGATGCCACTGGACCCAGTAACGAGAGGTCAGCAATATGAGTATCAGTGGTGCACTGTAATCTCACCACCTGCATGTAGCTATCTGTGTCCCTCCACTGTGTCTACCTTTGTCTTCCTCTCTGTGTTTGGCTACAGTTTTGTATGTGTGCCTCTGCCGTCTCCCCATGATTGCCTCTGCCGTCTCCCCATGATTGCCTCTGCCCTCTCCCCATGTTTGCCTCTGTCCCTTTACCCAAGTGTGCCTCTGCTTTTCTAAACGTATGTGCTTATGCTCCTCTCCACATGTGTGCCTCTGCTCCAGTCACCTGATGTACCTTTGCCCCTCTCCCCATGTGTGCTTCTATCCCCCTTTCCCATGGGTACACCTGCCAGCCTCCCCATGTGTACCTTTGCCCCACTTCCAGTTTTTGTTTCTGCATGTCACTTTCTCCCCATTTCTGTTTATTTTTGTATTTGTCCCTTTATCCCATCTGTCCCTCCATCTATCTTTACCTGCTCCTTCTACTCGCATCTGCCAACACAATTAATTTTCCTTCTGCTCCACTCCTTCTACCACCTACTGTAGTCTGCCACAATATCCCTCTTCCCATCTTCCATCATCCTCTTCTGACTATGATAGGTAGAGCCATGGCAGGTGACTGCTAATCAGAAGTGGCATGGATGGATGCAGGCACAACTGTGTTTGACACCACATAATTAAACCTAAGGGAGGCAGTGTGTACAGTTTTCTGTAATTAAACCATCAGGGCCTTTTCTCACTCCAAAGGGCTATCACTGCATGTATTGTAAGGGACATGTGGGGAGGTCTGAGGGAAATGTAAAGGGCATACAGTATGTCGCATTTCAGTACTGTAAAGTATAGATGAGTTTTGTTAAAACCGAACACAACCGAAATTTGGGGTTCTGAGTCGAATCAAGTTATGGCTCGGATCACTTTTGGGGACTCCCGTTAGTTCAGAACTCAGATCTAAAAAAGAGGATCTCAGGTTTTGGATTGCATGTAAACAGGTCCAAATGACATGATTTTAGCTGGTTTTTTTATCAATCCTAAATCCAAAACCAAAACCAAGCCCAAACACTTAATGGTGGTTTTGTCAACTCCATAACATTGGAGGCTGCTTTTCCCAAAGCCAACAACACAAGGGTCCGCCTACATCTCTACCATGAGGTTGCATTATAGCATGTGCCTTCTCTGGGTACCTGGGCTCCATGTAACACTATGCAGGTTTACGGGGTGGTGAGGCTGAACAGGTGCACCATGCATGTTTCATTTGTACTGGCCCCACAACTTCTGGTGGCAGCACTGACCAGAGCCATAGCCAAATTAGTGCCCAAGACAAGATTTTGGGTGGTGCCCCCCCTCCATGGAATCCTGAAAAGGCGTGTGGTCTCACGGAAGAAGCGTGGTCTCAGTGCTCTTTGGCCTCCTCCCCCATTGTGCTGTGCTCACTCCTCTCCCAGCACAGCACAGATCACAGCACCCATCACCCCTCTCCCAGCACAACACCGCTCACCCAACACCCTGGCCTTCACCCAGCCCAGCATCCCGACCCTTACCTAGCACAGCACCCCACTCTCCCAGTGGAGCATGGTGGCACCCCTCTCCCAGCAAAGCACCCTCATTCCAGCACAGATCACTGCACCAGCATCCCTCACCCAGCACCCTTCTCCCAGCATGCACAGATCACAGCACTCATCACCTAGCACAGCACACCAGCCAATACCCCTATCCCAGCACAACACCCCCCTCACCCATCACAACAGACCTCACCCAGCACCCTAGCTCTCACTCAGCACAGCACCCCTCTCTCCCAGCACAGCATGGTGTCAGCACCCACCCTAACCAAGAACCTCTATCCCAGCAGTGAGCACCGGTCCTCTCCCAGTTGAGTGCAGCCTGAAGTGCCTTCCGAGTTGAGGTATAGCAGGCCGTGGGCGAAAGACTTGCTTTTCCTGACTCAGGCTGGCAGTCCGCAGCTCTGTCATGATTGCTGAAGGCAGAGCCCATAGTCATGAGGTTTGACTCACTACTTTGAGCTCTGTAAAGTCCTGGTGCATTCCGCCCAAGAACCAACCCGGTGCTGATCACTAGCTGCCGTTCAGGTGCCATGCCCCCACAAATTGCCGTTGGCTGTTCCTCCACTGCCCGTTCACTATTTGCTGCTGCCAGGCCTGATCTGAACTGTCAGTGGGGCTCCGATCGTGGATGCTGCACAGTGGCAGTAGCAGCAGCCAGAGTCTCTGCCCAGCTGTCTGCAGTGCCCCGGCCGTACTTGCCCCAAACCTATGCTGGCCCTAGGCGGGCTTGGATGCCCCTAGGGCAGGGGTGGGGAACCTCAGGCCCGTAAGGTGAAATCATCCAGCCTGGCCGGCTGTCAGCGACAGCAGCAGAATCAGCATAGTGTAGTGGCTTTCATCGGCAGCACGTAGCGCAGTGGGGGAGAGGGGATGTCAGGATTGTTATTGGCGGCTGGTAGCCAATGACAGCCCTGACAACACCCCTTCCCCTGCTGCGCTATCAGCGGCGGCAGGTTGCACAGCAGGGGGAGGGCGTGTGTGTCAGGGCTGTCGTCGGCTATCAGCGGTGGGAGGTAGCGCAGCGATGGAGGGTGTCAGGGCTCTCATCGGGCGGATTAGTGCAGGGGCTCTCTCCATATCAGCGGCGGCATGTAGCACAGGCGGGGGATCAGGGTGTCAGGGCTGTCATTGAGTGGCATGCATATGGCTGCCATTGAGCTGGTTACTGCAGGGGTGTGCAGGGTCTCACCCTAACAGTGCAGGCAAGCAGGCAGTGGTGACACAGCAGGGGGTGTGTACAGTCAGTGCTGTCATCAGGCTGGTTATGACTGAGAGGACCCCAGGGCTGCCTTATCAATCTGCCTGTCACACATCCATAGGGACTGCCCCTCCAGACTCTGCCTGGCAACATACCAAAGAGAAGCAGTTACTTACAGCCATCGCATTAAGGGTGAGTTAATAATGTTTTTAACCAAATATAGGAGGCAAATTTTAAGTTGATAATTTTGTATGGCCCCCGAATGATTTTCTAAAAATCAAAATAGCCCTTGGCAGAAAAAAGGTTCCCCACCCCTGCCCTAGTGATTCCAAATGCTCTAGGCATTTGTTTAGTTTGCCTATGCCTAGTGCCGGCTCTGGCCCTGACTGCATGTTCTTTATGCTTAAAGAGAATATATAGGAAAAATAAATACTCATCCCTTTATTGATAGGGAGAGCGTAAGGAGAAGGCAGAGAGAGCTTTCCAAAAGCAGGTAAAATCCAATGTATTATAATAAACCATCCACCAGTTTCACCTTATAGAAGGTCCAAAGTCCCTTTTAACTTGCACCTTGTGTATAGATTTTGTTTTAGATTTAGTTTCACATCAAAATGTTCACTACAATTGTTTTGCCAATCTTTAATTCAGCAAAGAAAAAAAATGAAACAAACATAAAATCATAACGAGTTGAACTATTAATTTCAATGGAATAAATGCTTGCTTGAAGAAGAATAAGCACTTTAATTCTCTACTAAAGAATCAGAAGCAAAACAACCTACTATTAAATATTACAAGCACCATCTGGTCTCTGCAAAGTGCTGTGCTGCTACAGACGAGGGAGACAAGGGACTGAAACATTCAAACATCACTGTTTTTTTTAAGTGACAAACATTATTCAAGTGAAAAATAAGCAAATCAGACCAGGGTTTGTCATCAATCTCACATTTGCAAACACCTCTGTTGAACCCAGTGGGAACATTTTCTTGCAGAAAGTAAAGAAAGAACTGAAATGATAATCTCACTCTCGCCTGCTGATTCCGAATCAACAGACGGCCATGGATTCACCAGGCTGCTCACTCCCAAACACTTCCTGCAGACAGCTATTTTTGGAACATTCACATGAATATTTTGATAGCAGATTCAAAGGATATCAGTGCTTGGGAAGAAGCTAATGAACCCCAAACAAGCCTAAAGCAACATCTAGTGAGACAGAACAGCATTGATTGTGCACATGGGAACAAAATGAAATCTGTCTTCATGTCTTCTTGGATGTTAATCCAAAAATGTTTCTCTGCTGTTTCAGGTTACAGTTTCAGTCTGTGGCTTTCAAACATTTCACAGCCATAAAGACTCACATTGTACTGTACTGACAGTATATAAACTGCAAATTAACACACAGCAGAGAACTGCCTGTAGTATCCAGTGTTGACAGCTTGGAAAGTTTTATTTCACACCTGTATCTCTTAGCTCATACTTAATTCGCAACAAATCATTGATGGTGAATATTTTGCTTCTTTAACTGCTTGAGTTATACAAAGGAATAATGTATTACTAATTGTTGAGAACTGTTTCTTTGGTATTACTGGAGAGACAGAAAAATTAGGTGAGCACAAAATGTGGCTTTGCACTTGTCACACAACTGCAAATGTGGCTTTAATTTAATAGAATGTTAGAGGCATATAGCTGTACTTGGACATGGGGCAATGAAGTCCTAACACTTCCTCATATTGTTAGGTGGGTGACCATGGGATTTGGCTGTATTTTACACTTACCAAAAAGGCAGGGATTTACATTAAAGTAATTAACAGCACCCCATGAGGATAAATTATTCTCATTGCAGATATTGAATAATAAAAATTTCCCCTCCTACACACATGCTAAGTGTGGTTAAATACTTTCACATTAGTTTCTGCCTCTATTTGGCACGTGTACTGTACACAGTTTACTTGTATTCCTAGAATACTCCCACTTAATCCAAACTAAATGTTCAATTCAGTTTTTACATATTTTAATCTAGCAATCCAAATGATATAACTGTTTTACCATAAATTAGCAGCCTATATGACGCAGCTTTACCCTATGCAGTAATTACCTCTTTCACCTGGTTTGTGTTCTGAGACTGCTTTTAATGATTGATAAATCCTTATATTTTTCACTGTCATGGGCTACCATGGAAACAATAGTCACATGGCTTATGATGTAGTGAGCAAAGAGACTTTGTAATATCCGTGTGAGCTTTGTTTCACTGTGACATATTCCAACACCCCTTATCCAGCCTATAACTTTAGATGATATTCTGACAGTCTGAGATCCTCTGTGTAGCAAACTTGTACTACTTTTATACTAATGTTCTGGGTCTGAACCGTGGGTTGGTACACAGTTCCAATCCAGATCAGACCCGGAACGGCTCCCTTTCATACTGGCACCGTGACCCAGGATATTACAGAGTCAGCGCTGTTCACAACGGAGCTGGGTCTACAGTGATGTAATCTCCAAGTGCCACTGAAGCTGGCCCATTGGGCAGCATGTGGCACAATCCGGGTCATCATGACTCGGATTGCGACGTTTACATTGCAGGGAATGATCCGTGGCCAACCCTGCAAACGACCCGAGTTGGATCCCTGGCTCTCTGGACCTGAGTGTATCCATTGATACCCCTTTTACACCCACATAAAGATCACGGGGTGATGCACTTGAATGCACCGGGATTTTTGTCAATGTAAATGGATCCACCTAGGTCCGGAGATCTAACTCTGGTAGTTTGCAGGGTTGGTCATGGGTCGTTTCCATGGCACCCTGCAGTGTTAACGGCATTATCCAGGTCACGATGACCCAGATTGTGCCACATGCCCCCCGATTGGCCGACTTCAGTGGCACTTGGAGATTACGTCATCTCAAAGCGTCCTCTGCAATGCCGGAAGAGCTGGGTCATTGCTCCGGTGTGAACGGTGCTGACTCGGGAATATCCTGGGTCGGCACCGGAATATGATAGGGTCCTGTGCCGGGCCTGACCGGGTTGGAACAGTGTTCCAACTCCCTGATCAGACCTGGTACTTTGGTGGAAAAGTGGTATTACACTGACAAAAATCCCGGGTTGATGCGTGTTCACGTGTATCACCCTGGGATTTTTATATCGGTGTAAAAGGGGTATAACTGTGTGTGGCTGGTAGCCAGAAAATGGGCAGGATTTAACAGCATGAGAATCTGAGGCATCTTATATGTAAACACATATCACGTCCATTTTCTGGAACTTTTGACCTCCAAATCTCCAGATGATTGGACTCGCCAACCTGCTGGTGATGAGCATTGGGTTAAAAACCCACATATTACCAGTATTGTGGTGTATTTTTCACTTTTTTTAAAAAGTAAATAATAAAAAAGTATATATTCCTACCACCCATTTAAAAACAGCACTAGAGCTGTCAGTTTATCCTAGTAGTGTTAAAGAGGGGTGGACATAGAGCATGAGGTCCTCCTGAATTTCAACTACCAGTTCTAGGCATTACCATCCGTGATTGGTGGCGCTATAGCCATAGTGCCCAGCCAGACCGAGGCCAGTCTGCATGAGGCTAAGGGGTTTATGTATCAAGCAGGGAAAAGCATGGAGAAATGAGCCAGTGAAGAAGTTGCACATAGCAATCAATCAGCTCCTACCTATTTTTTAATATATTGTACTTGATAAATGCTAATTCAAAGATGCTTGGTTGCTTTGGCCAACTTCTCCTCTGGTCCAGTTCTCCCGATTTTAGTTTTCACTGCTTGATACATAAACCTGTATTCCCTAGGGGGATAGGTCCAGCAAAAAAATGCTCCTCTTCTCACCCTACTAAAAAAAACTAGTCCTATATTGATAGCACTAGAGCTCTTCCCACAATCAGATAGTGGTCGGGTGTAATTGCTGTCTAGGCATATTGTCACTTGGAGAACCCCAAGTGCCAGCATGGTCTTGCATACAGGGTCTGTTAAAGCCTACATTGCGAAATAGTCTGGTGGTTCAAATCCCGACAGTGGCAGGCCAACACGGCTGAAAATACCGATCGTCCCCAGGTAAGTATGAACTAACCTAACCCCCCTAACTCTAACCCTCCTTAGGGGTGCCTAACCCTAACCTTCTCCCCAGTGCCTAACCCTAATCCCCCCTCTAAGAGCCTAAACTTAACCCCCTCTTCCCCGCCACCTAAACCTAAGTCCCCAGGGGAGGTGCCCAACCCTAAGCCCCCCCCGGTGGTGCTTAACCCTAACCCTCCCTCCCCCTAGCCTAACCCTAACCTCCTGGGGGGTTTCCTAACCCTAAGTCCTCCCCGGGAGCCCTAAACCTAACCCTCCCCCCCCACGGTGCCTGCAGCGGCGCCCGGCATCACTTCGATCGGCAGTGGCAAACGCAGGATTTCCAGAGGGGGGCTTCCACATGCTTGATTTTAGAGCGAGTGTGGCCAGTCCATGAAGAGGGCAGAATTAGTACTTAACCAGCTTTAATAAGCGTCATACAAAGTGTATTGTGTGTATTAATTCCAGCATATACATGACCAGTGATCACAGTAAGCCATTCGATGCGCCAGTAGGGCCATCCTGCCTGAGCTGAACGTATTTATTTTAGATGTGGGCACAATTCCAGACTATTGGAGCAAGTCCGGGAGCCTGGGAGGAGCAGCAGAAGAACCTAGAACTGCCCAGGACATACTGTATATGTACATATTGGGCTCTATAGCAGTGCATCTCTGAAAGTGCATGTTTTCCAGATCTTCTAGTTGGTGCGCAGGTTATTTATTACTGGCTAATACATGTTAAAAGATCCACAGGTGGTGCTAATTATTTCATTTGTGATACTGAGAAGAACATGTAGCACTAGTAACAATCTATGATATTACTATTTCTATTGTGGTCATGGTGTGGGCTGGGGAGGGGGGTTTCCAGGCAGATGGAAACCCCCCCTGCGGTTGCCTATGATCGGGATGCCGGGCGCCGGTCTCCCGGCGCCGGTAAAATGACGGGCGTCTACATCTAGACGCCGGTCATTTCACCCTCGCCGGGATATGACAGTCGGGAAGCCAGCGGTCGGTATAATGTCAGCCGGCTTCCCGATTGCATACCTACATTGCACCTGTAAAAAAAATACATATAAAAAAAGACTGGAACATACAAACCATAGAAAAAGTCCTTTGTTGAAAAAACACTCACTGACAGTTTCCCTATATTCCCATTTATCACTCAGATCTATTGTTCCATGTAGCATCCACGTCCTGGCTTGACAAAGTAAAGAGCCATAGTACAGTGCTCCAAATGCTTCTATATGGCAGCCATTACGCAAATGACAGTTTCTGAAGCATTTTTTAATAGCCAGAGAGGCTTTGTTCTGATTTGTTAATGTTGGTCAAATTGAGATGCATTCCTGTAAGTCAATGCACACAGTGAGTCAATGCACTGTATCTTTCCTGCAGAACGGCCATTTTTCACTTTGGAGATGACTTAATCTGTATTTTCTTGCTGATTTATTTTGGTTTTCTTCCTCATCTTTACACAGTGGCCAAAAACAACAATGAACAGAGGTTTGTATGTATGGTTGCTTTATTTTTTTAAGCTTTTACTTACTATAGCCTGGGGAAAATTCCCACTGATGTGATTTTCTGGTTTCGTAATGCGGCTTTCATCAAGCCGATTTTTGGTTTTGCCCTAAGATTCCCATGGCAAGAGGTAGATTTTCAATTTAATTAATTTTAATGGTATACTATGCTTGCTATGTTTTGTGATGGGATCCTTGTTTATATGCATCCCACTTTTATCAATGAGTGACCTTTGAATATACAATTAGAGATGTGCGCTGACTCCCATGTTTTAGTTTTGGTATTTGTTTTGGCTCTGAAAGCATTTACTCATTTTAACTTTGCCCAAAACACCTTGTGGATTTTGGTTTTCATTAAATAAGGTCAAAAACAGGTAAAATTATGTCAATTTTTTTTTTAGTTCCTACGTTAAAATGAATGTCATTAGTGTTCATTTATAGTCAATTTCATAAATGAACACCTCAAAACATACAATATTTTAATTTTTCATAAATATTATATAAAGACTGTCTAAACGTAGTGATAGAGCAGCGACACAAACACACTGTAGTTTAATTACAGATACGACACCAATAGAATACGATAGAAATAAACTGAAGCATGGTTCTTTGTGCAACTAGCACAGAAAATAAATGGTGGCAAATTTAGAAACCAAGGGGTACATTTACTAAAGTGAAAGTTTTTAGAAGTGGAGATGTTGCCCATAGCAACCAATCAGATTTTAGCTATTATCTTCTAGAAGGTGCTAGTTTAATGGTAAGTAGAATCTGATTGGTTGCTATGGGCAACAACTCCACTTCTAGAAACATGCACTTTAGTAAATATACCCCTCATTGTCCCAGACTAGATCTTGCTGAGCACAAAGGATATTCAGCATTTTCTTGTCTTGTGTTTTATATGCTGTAAATATACTAGAGATGACCGGGTTCGGTTCCTGGAGAACCGAACCCACTCGAACTACGGGGATCCAAGTTGACTCGGGTTTTCGCACCTGACTCGGATCTGAAAATGAGGCAAAACGTCATCATCCCGCTGTCGGATTCTCGCGGGTTTTGGATTCTATAAAAGGTTCCGCTATCATCGCCATTTTTCATTCTGGCTGTGGAGTGTGCACAGGGAGGGAGCTGGGATCTGTTGCTGATGCTGACCATAGGGGCTGGCTTACTACTGTTGTCCATATAGGGGCTGCCTGGCTACTGTTGTCCATATAGGGGCTGGCTAGCTACTGTTGTTGTCCATATAGGGGCTGGCTGGCTACTGTTGTTCATATAGGGGCTGGTTGGCTGTTGTGCTGTGTTGTCCAGAGGGTGCTCTGTCCTTCAGGGGTGCTCTTCACCCACCCCCAGTGTGAAAAAAAAAAATTAGTGTTAGCCACACTTGTCCACAGTGCAGGGGTGCTGTGCTGCTGTCTGTTAAGGGGGCTGCTGCCTCTTCTCAGGGGTTTATCCCAGTGTTAAAAAAATTAAAATAAACAATTTTTTTTATGTGGCGTGTTAGCCACACCTGTCATCGGCGTAGGTGCGCAGGGGTGCTGTACTACTCTCTGTCAAGGAGCTGCTGACCCAAAAAATAAATAAACAATTTTTTTTGTGTGCGTGTTAGCCACGCCTGGCTGTCACTGTCATTGGCGTAGCTGCACAGAGGTGCTGTGCTGCTGGCTGTATGCCCAAGAAAAGAAACAATTTTTTTTGTGTGCATGTTAGCCACACCTGGCTGTCACTGTCCTCGGTGTAGCTGTGCAGTGGTGCTGTGCTGCTGTCTATCAAGGGCAGCTACCCAAAAAATAAATAAACATTTTTTTGTGTGTGTTCTAGCCACACCTGGCTGTCACTGTCATTGGCGCAGCTGCGCAGGGGTGCTGTGCTGCTGTCTGTCAAGGGCTGCTGTCCCCCAAAAAAGAAAAAAAATTCTTGTGTGCATGTTAGCCACACCTAGTTGTCACTGTCATTGGCGTAGCTGCACAGGGGTGCTGTGCTGCTGTCTGTTAAGGGCTGCTGGCTGAAATTTTTTTTTTTTTTTTAAATTGTGTGCATGTTGGCCACACCTGGCTGTCACTGTCATCGCCGTAGCTGCGCAGGGATGCTGTGCTGCTGTCTGTCAAGGGCTGCTGCCAAAAAAAATATATTTTTTTGTGCGTAGTGAGTATGGAGGTGGAGGACAGTCAGATGACCGGAGAGCAAGATCCACATACCAGTCTTGTAGCTGCCGGCAGCAGTCATGATGATGATGCAAGGCCGTCAACGTCATCTATTAAGGCCAAAGTACCAGGGCTTATGTCAGGCCAAAAAGTCAAGCTAAAAAAATCAACTTTTACCCTGTTAAAGCAAAAAAATTTTAAGCTAAGTCAGCTTTAGAGAATCAAAAAATTGGCGATATGCCATTCATTACATGAAGTGGCAAGGAAAGGATAAGGCATTGGCCTTTATTATTTATGACTGGTGGTTCTAGTGGTGATTTAAGCCCCTCTGCTTGTAGGAGAGGTACAAAAAATATTAAAATTGTTAAGACGAGTAAGACACCGGAACCAACTGTGTGCTCTGAAAAATCACAAATCCCAAAGGAGAGTCCAAGTGTGTCCGCTGTTGCCATGTGTGAGCCTGACCTTTCTAGTAATACTGTACTAGAAGAGGATCCTCCTTCCACCATTTGTGCGCCTTCTTCAGAGGGAGAAATCGAGGCTGCTTCTGTGAAATTGCACGAGGAGGATGAGGAGGATATTTATATAGTTGGCGATAACAAGGATGATGAGGATGTTGATGGTGAGGATGTTTGCGTTAAAACTGTAAATCAGGCAAAGGACCAAAAAATCCACTTCTCATGTGTGGAATTATTTCCACCCAAATCCGTGCAACCTTTGCCAAGGTATTTGTAACCATTGCCAAGTAACAGTGAGTAGAGGTAAGGACCTTAACCATCTTGGAACCTCCTCCCCGTTACGTCACTTGCAGCGCATTCATCAAATTGGAAAGGATATTTCAAACTCTAAAACTTTGGGGACAAAAAAATTAACAACAATCAGTCCAGTGTCACCTAGCTGCTCCCTTCTATGTGGATCCAAGCACCTGCAATCTCCACCACCAACACCTGCATCATCATCAACATCCTCATTCGTGAAAGGAAGTAGTCTTGCATCCAATTTCATAAGCATGACTGACTCCTCCTATCCCTGATTCCTTAGAAGGATCCTTGAGTGCTATGCCTGTTGCTGCTGCTCGGGTGGATATTCATCCCAGAAAGGGACCAAGAAGACTACTACTAGTAGTAATTTTAAAAAACAATTGACTATTAAACAGTCCTTTGATAGAGGAAGTAAATATAACAGCTGTCACCCAGTTTCACAGCGGATCACTGATGCCATGACGGCTGTGCTAGTATTAGATGGTGAAATAATAAAAAATGAGGATGATAGTGTGGAGGAAGGATGAGGTGGAATTTGTGTCCTATCTGAAGTTAATGTGGATATTGATGATGAGGATGTGGTTTGCATAAATCAGCCACCAGTGGCAGCAGTTCTTGCTCATGATAAAAAGAAAGCCAGAGATGCCATATCTTGGGTGTGGAATTATTTTAATCTAAATTCTGACAACAATTGTGAATCATCTGTTCCATTTGTAAAGCCAAAGTTAGCAGAGGAAGGGACGTTAACCGTCTAGGCACATCCTGCCCTGTTACATCATTTGCAGCAAGTTCATGCAATTTGTTTAAGAAAATTATCATTTGTAAATTAATAACAAGCAGTCCAGTATCAGCTACCAGCAGTTTGGACCAGCACATGCAATCTCCACCACCAACACCCTCATCATCAAGTTCCTCCTTAATAATTGAAGGTAGTCCTTCCAAAAACTGTTTTGTGGGGGCACAAACAACCAAGGAGTTCAGCCATGAAAGTGTCAGTCCTAGTGGCTAAACTGTTTGGTTTGTTAAACTATGCATGTCCTTTTTAATACAGTATCCCACATAAGAGTGGGTGGGACGGACAATTCCATCTTGCACCTCTTTTCTTTACATTTGGCACAATTTGAGGCATTGCCGACTGATATTATTATAGTTTATTAAACTGCCATCCAGTCTGCCACTGCTGTGTGGCAATGTTTCATAGATGTCCTATATGTTTTTAAACTGCCGTGTATTTGTGACGCTGCTCTGTTGCTTACTTTAGCCAACCAGCTCACTGCAGCCTTTGGCCTATATTAGTGAAAAATAGTGAAATCAATTTTGTGAGCTGTGAGGTGGTTAAAAATGCATAGAAATGCCTGAAAATTATTGTTATTAAGGTTAATATTACTGTAGAAACAAAAACAGGCCCAAATTATGTGGTTTTAGCTGTTTATATAATTTTTTAGAAAAAATACAGACCCAAAACTGGAACCGAAAAATAAAACACCAAGGAAAGAAATCCAAAACCAGGTTCAGATCCAAAACCAGGGGAGATCCAGATCCAAAACCAAAACATGGGGGTCAGTGCACATCTCTAAAATATACCCCCAGTTCTTTTTAAAAAGTAGATACTGATGATGTTGAAAAGCCTGTCTTGGGTAAGAACTTACTTGAAGATTGCCTACTTAAAACTTTTGCTTTTGTTTTGGATGAAGTGTAGAATATTGTCATTAGCAGTTTGTAAATGTTACTTTTCCACCACAGAGGAACTTCACCACAAACAATGGATGACAGAAATGACACACACGGCACTATTTGACAAGAACAGGTAACATGTGGACCCAGGAGGATTGGTCTGTCTTATACAACTTGGTATCCCTAAGATTGTGTAACTGCTAGAGCTAATACAAATTACAGACCTTTAGTTGTATACAAATAATAAAACATCCTAAACTAAAGTTAGATGAAAAAGAAATCCAAAATGTTGAAAATTATAGTGCCGGAAAAAGACAGACTGACACCACATCTTAACACAAGAGTCAACTTCTTGTTGTGAATTTAACAGCAAACTGTAATATCAGCTGGCTAGTATCCAACTGGTCATCAGAAACAAACCAGTTTTTGTGAAAACAGGGCTTCTAGTGTCAATGAAAGGAGGCCAGTAATGAGAATTTTTGTGAGCTATGAATATATCAATGAAACATCACTGTGCTTAAGTTATAAAGAAATGCTTTTCAGGCAGTCAATGAAGAAATCAGAGAAGTATTAATCATTCTTCTCATTAAATAAAAAGGAGAGTCTTTACAAAAATTATCTAGTGAGAAAAATAACATTGCAATCTAGAAAGCTGAGCACATTTGAGAAATACTACAAAATGTATGGAAATAAATTGAAATTGAAAAAGTAATCTAGAAGGTTAAAATAGCTGGCATGAGTGCTGGGTGCTCAGGTTATCAATGGCAAGAGCAGAAGATGGACTTCCTAAGAAGAAGTGCTCCATCGGCTGAGAAAAAGGCCTCCAGAGTATGCCGTGCTCAAGCAAGAAGACTTTGGAGACAGCAGAAGAGGACTGTCGGCCAGCAATTGAACCTTAAGGGCGGTAGCAGGTCCCAAAGTAGAAAGAAGCTGAGAAATGGGGAGGCTTGCGGTGGTGGCAAGCAAAACAGCTTAACAAAGCCCGCAATGCAGTCTCTCCCTCCATACAGGGTAGATGCCTGTTGGTTCTTTCCCCCTACCTTTAAAGTCCCTAGTCCAACGGCTGAATGGGCATTAGGCCTACACCCTCCAAAGCCAGAATGGGTGCTATGCATGTGCCCCAAAGTTAGGAAGGACAGTAGGACCACACCCTGTGGTTAGGCCAAGTTATATGCTCATTCCCCCTTAGTAACTTGGGCATTGGGCCCATTTGACAATTAAGGTGCGGAGGGCTAACTGGCTCCCACACACTGTGCCCTCGTTTTCCCACCAAAAATGGTACAAAATCTCAATCAGAGATAGAACAGAAGAGCTAGAGCAGAAGGTGTCAAGTTATACAAAAGAGTTGGTCAGCTAGTAGGCTGTTCAGATGGAAAATTAAAAGGCAACTTGTCACAGGTTGCTCCCATGTATTGATGTGTCTATTGTCTGTGTTTGAGGTAGACTGCATACATTGTTGTACTGTAAGCCAGAGGTAGAGAATTGCAGGGTGTGTGTCCCTCTTTTACCACAGGGCTCTGTGGATAGATTACAAGGAAAGTTGAAGAGCATATCTAGTAGTTAAAACTTTGTGTTTGTCTTTCTTTCTATCCCCTTTTTTTTTCGGGGGCCCAGTCGGCCTTAAAATCTGGTGTAAGGTCACAGTTTCCATCTGGTGTGCAAGAACCCATAGGGGAAACTCAGTATCTGAAGTCAAAAGTGCCAATTATGATCTTATACTCTACCTTGAGGAGAAATAACTGTTAAAGTAAGGTGTTCCCACTGTATCAATTAGGGACATTCCTGTTACCTTCTCCTGTTCTTTCATTTTGAGGTCCATTCCATGTCTGACATACATACCACTCCGAACTCAAGGATCATTCCCACAAGGGACTCTGGTGAAGGGACATCTGAGGTGAGTATCCAAGAAGGACTACCCCTACTGCCCCCTTACAACATCACGGATACTTTCAATAAGAAAAAAGAAAATGCAGGTACACACTCTAAGCACTTAAGCACTAAGACTACTGATAGTTTATCATAATTGTTTTGACAAACTATTATTAACATGGCGTTAATAATAAAGTTTATCTTCATTAATACACTGAATTTTGTGAATCAGAGAATATTTGGCATCAAACATAGTGGTCATTTTTAAAGTGCTGTGTGGTAAAGTTAGGAAAATAAAGACTAAGGGCCTGACTCAGCAAAGGACTGAATTGCAAAGCTGCACGTAAGCAGCTTTGCAATTCCGTCCTTGCTAAAATGCAAATGTAGCAGGAGGTGTCTGATACCTCCTGCTGCATCTGCGATCCCAGCACTGCGTCCATCAGTCATGATGTTATACGGCAGTGGCCAACTGAGTAATCCTCACCTTACACAGGCTGGCCAGCATGCGAGGCCAGGAATCTTCATCCATGGAAGTAGATACTGGCCATGCCACTCCGAAAAATGGGCACAGCAAGCCGTCCCCGACCCCATATCACCCAAGAAAAGGCCTCTGCCTGTCAATCTGGCAGAGGCACATGGGGGCAATGTGTGCGATCATGCAGGACCTGTTCTGAACATGCGCAGAATGGGTACTGCACACGCGCAGATTATATATAATTATTTTGTTTAGTTAATATGGCCTAGGGCTCAATGGTCATCTTAGTTACTGTTGACATAAATAATTTAATCATCATTGTCATAGGAATCATCCTCACTGCTGATGTCAAGAAGATCATCACCTTCTTCTCCAATATATATTCATCCCACTGGAATCTAGACTTCCATACCCATTTTTGAAGCATGACTATGGTGTTCCTCAAACAGTAGTTCATGTAGTATTAGTAGTACTACTGGTTGACAAAATGTAGTCATCATTTTGCAAGATCTTGCACACTTTTGGATTTTTGAAAAAGGCATAAATACATTGCTCTACTAGGCCAACATAATTTACAGAATTGCTTACTTCAGCTTCTCTAAATGCTTTTACAGTAATTTACTTAGGAGTATGACTTGACAGTGGCTAGTGGTGACAGTGCTCACTTTGTTTGTTACACTTTCAAATAGGTTTAGTACTGTAGATTACTTATCAGCAAAAAACTTTTATGTTTATTGCAGATATTGGATGCAGGTTAAGTGCCATCATGGCAGCTTGGGTGACCTCTTTGTTGTGCAACAGGTTGACGGTTGTCATACTTACTTTCCCTTTCAAATCATTGTTTGACAGACAATTGATGGAAACTAAGCTTACTTTGGTTCCTCGTTCTAGATAATAATCTACCCCCAATAGCAGCTGCCCTAGCATCCATAGATTCTTCTTGGGAATTATGGATTGCATTACAGGAATTAGATTGCATTTTATCCAATGATACAGGACTACTAAAAACTGTTCCTGAGGGATTGCATGAGGATTTTGCTGCTGGTAGCTGTTACTGGACTGCTTATTGCATGTGATTTAACTTTTTAGGATGAACCACTTGCATATTTATGCTACAAATGAAGTATTAACAAGGAGGTGTCTAGATGGTTAACTTTCCTACCTTAACTTATTTTGGTGTCACATAGGCTACAGATGGCTTGACAAACATTTCTAGAGTTTGGGTAGAAATAGTTCCACACCTGAGAGGTGGATTTCTTTGTTTTATGGCCAGGCATAACAACAATGCACATATCATGGGCATGAGGTGGGACCACTGGTGACTGCCTTACTTGGATACATTCATCACCATCATCATTTTAACAACAAAACAGTCATTATCATCATTGTCAGTACACAATTAATTATCGCCATCATCCTGCTGCAGATTAACATTTAAATTTCCACCATCTACAGTATGTCTAAATCATCCTTGATAATACTCATCTTCACATGTTTAGATGATTTCTAAATTGTAGGAGGATGTTGCTCACAACTTATCACAGTTTCAAAATGTGATCTGTCTGAGACACTCATGGACACCCTTGGACTATCTCTTGGATTCTTCTATGAACACTCATTTTTGTTTTTTCAACCTCAGTGTTATTATTTTTAGGTATGGATATGTGTGTTTTGGAGATGACACCAGTACCACTACTAATACTACACTTATAGGGAAAAGCTAGTCATTGAGAAGTTACAGGAGATGCATGACTGTGTTGGACACTCACTTTTGACCTGGGCTTGTTTCTACTAGTGCCATGTTGAGCAAAAGGTGGCCATGGTCTGAGCCTTTCTTTGTCGCTAGGGTAGTGTATGGAATGTTAGCTAGTTTCCTTCTTTTGACCAAATCACTACATTCTTCATAAATAACATTTCTACTGCCATGCACATCACCATGGGCCAATGTTTTATTTGACATTGAGCATGATTTATGTGATTTGGAATGCCATCATTTACATATTCTTCTTCCCACCTGAATATTGTTTCCACTAGTAGAACATGTTAAATTACTAGTAGTAGTACCACTAGTGCCAGTGCAGCTAGTACTAGGATCATCCTGATCCATAGACTGATCACTCACTGAATATAATAAATACAGTCTGATGATTCTACAATTAAATTAATTTACAACTGGTAAGGAGTATGTTATTATTACATACTGTGAGCTCGGGAAAGGGGGACTGATACCTTACAATGCAAAAAACTAAAAATTCCAATGTAGTAGCCCAAACCTTTACAGTTTCGTAGGTAAACTGTGATATAATCAATAGAGGGAGTAGGAGTGATTCCGCACAAGATTTTGAAAAATGATCATTAAAACCAACAGTATAGAAAAATTATAGGGAATGCTATTCCCCTCCTAATAAATGTCATTGGTGGTACTACCTGGAGTCAAGAGGTAGTCATATTGATACAGTTTATTGCACAGGAAAGTGGAAAAGACTCCTTCTTGGGGCACTCTTTAAAACTTTATGATAGGTAAGGATGACAAGTCAGAAATCCACTGCACTCACCACTCCCAAATTTGGGGTGCAAACCTGGACTCGCCATTCCCAGGCCTGGGGTGCAAATGGCTTGTGACCACATTGCTTAAATAAATAAAAGCAGAAAACTTAGCACTCACAAATGTTAAATCATAAATAATGGGGTTTGGGTTCATGGATTGATCAATGCATTTAAGCCTACAGCCAACATTATGGGACCCCATTTCTCTGCAGGTCAGGATATGCGAAAATATATGTTGATAATCCTAAATTATTTTGGTAATGTATAAGCATGAATTGATTATATATATATATATATATATACTGTGTATATATATATAAAATGTAGGAACACAGTGGCACTCTGGTCTATGCAATAATACACGAAACAGTCAAGCTTCATGCAACATTTCAGTGCTTTATTGCACTTTTGTCAACATTACTAAACAAAGGATTATTTACCAACATATATACCCCAGTTGTTATAGCTGATAGACGCCACTTCCTTGCGGTCCGCCAAATCAACTGGTCGCTCCGGAAGTGACGTCAGCAGCACTGTAACTAAGTAACAGATAATACAAAAATGAACAACCCGAGCAAAAAAGGAATATTAAAACCAATGCTAATGCAGAATAAGAACAAAATGTGTCACAAAAATACACAACCTGGAATATTATTTATTAGCAATATAGTATAAAAATAATCAGTAGAAATGTATACATAAGACTTGGTAGTGATCAATTGTGGAAATAACATGCAAATAGCAGTTACATATTTATAACATCACCAAATCAGGGTTAAGTGATAGATAATACATTTGAAGAAGTACAAGTCAATCTAATGTTATGTATCAAGCATATCAAAAAGTAATAAATACAAAGGATGCTCATGAAAAACATTGAAGGCCTAGTGTCTCGTTTTGACCTTTTGGGGAAAGGGTATCCAATTTATCTATCCAAAAAGTTTCTAATTGTAATAATTTTTATGATCTGTCCCCCTCGACACAATCCATAATTTGATACCTCAATGTAGACATATTGTGTTTAGCAGTAGCGAAGTTTCTCGCTACTGGCTGATCGCTGGTCCCCTTCAATAGAGCAGCTCTGATAGCTGATCGATACTGAGACATTCTTTCTTTAAATTGATGTTCGGTTTTACCTACATACATTTTAGCGCAAGGACAAGTAATAGTATTGATTACAAATTTACTAGTGTATGTTAAATAATGACAAATTAAATAATTACCCCCCCCCCCCTTATAAGGGTGAAAAAACATATTGGCAGTTTTTAAATATCGGCATGTAATACAATTAGTACACTTAAAGCACCCATTTTTGGACTTGCCTAAAAGTGGTGGATTGATCCTTATTGAAGGTTATTATATTCATATGTATGTACTAAAATAATCATGCAGATTTCTCCCTCTCCTGTAGCAAGGCATCAAGTTAGTATTGTGAAGATGTTTGAGTTCTGGATTAGTGGCCACAATTGGCCATAGCGTTTTTGCATGACTATTTATTTGTGAACTCATGTGATTAAAGGTATTAACCCATATATATTTGTTATTTTTCTTTTTCTTATTGCATTCTTTAAATGTATGGATTTTATTGTCTGCAATAGAGAGAACTCTAGCTTTAGCCTATTTCAATATATTAGGGGAATACCCTCTTTGTAAAAAGTTGTTGTACATTCTGTCTATTTGAACAACTTCATTGTCCCTATTGCTAGAGATACATAATGCCCAAAGGAACTTTTGAGTAAGGAAGGGCCTCTTTAAGAGGTTTGGGATGTGCACTACTGGCTAGTAGAACGTTGTTTCTGTCAGTAGGCTTTGTGTATAGAGTGATTTGTAAAAGTGTGCCCACTTTTGTGATGGTAACATGATTAAGAAAATTCACTTTGCAGTTATCAATGGAATATGTAAATTTAACAGGATTGTCAGTAGAATTGTGAGTGTCTATGAGAGTTCTGAAAGACTCTACTGGACCTCCCCATATAATTAATAAATCATCTAAATAATGAACAAAAGCCTATATCTCACCAGCAATTTTTGATCACTAAACAATAATTCATGTTTAATAATGATCATGAAAGCATTGGCATAAGATGGGGCAACATTGGACCCCATTGCACAACCAAATGTTTGTAAGTAATAGTGCCATCATAAAATATATAATTCCAGGTTAGTACTAGTTCTAATAATGCCAAAAACAGTGATAGGTCTGGACCCTCATAGTGTGCATTATTGGTCAAAAGGATTGTTGTGGCCATTAAACCCATATTATGTGGAATACATGTGTATATAAATTACATACATCAACAGAGCATGGATAACAATTATCTGGTAAATCAGGCAAATTTGTTAATGCTTTTTACAAGGTATTAGCATCTTTTAAGAATGTAGGCTTAGCCTGTACACACATTTGTACACACATATATATATATCTAAGAACACTGAAATAGGTTGAAAGAGAGACCCCCAGGCCGAAATTATCGGGTGTCCAGGGGGTTCCTTGGGGTGTTTGTGCATTTTAGGGACCGGGTACAGTAGCGGTCTAACCAGATGTACAACTTCCAGTGCCTTTTTGATAATTTCAGAAATGATACCTTCACAGACTGCTGACTGCAATAATGTTTCTAATTCCTTTTTAAAGATCGTAGTTGGATCAGAGGAAAGCCGTCTGTATGTCTTTGAGTCACTGAGTTGTTGTCCAATTTCCAACTTATAGTAAATGAAATTTAGGACGATTATTGAGCCCCCCTTGTCAGCTTGCCTGATTATTATGTCCCTATATGAACTAAAATTTTAAGGGCTTTTCTTGCTTGTCCAGACATATTGAAGTGATTCTTTGGTATAATAACTGCAGGATCATCACTAAGGATTGATCAAGCATCCTAGTGTATGTCCTAATGGATGCATTTATACTTGTAGGTTCAAATGTCGATTTTTGTTGTATGGCATTTAATTGTTCCGGTATAACCACTGTTTCCTGTGGTGTCTCATGGTTTGCAAAAAACTCTTTGAGTTTAAGACTCCTATTTAATTTGTATAGTTCGATTTTCCATTGTAATTTATTAAATGGTGTCGTGGGTACAAACGAAAGTCCCAGTTGTAACACTCTTGTTTCATCCAGAGTAAGTTGTCTATTTTATAAATTGAAAATAGGTCTCTTTGTTGGTTGATGGTTTTTTTGGAGCCTCTCACTCTTCCTCTTGTTTTGGCCCCCTCTGTAGAACTTCTTCTGGACTTAAGTCTTTTGACCTGGTGGAATTTCCTAAAGGGAAGTGACCTCTGGCATAAGATTTATTTGAAGTTGTTGATTCACTAACGCTGCAGGTAGTGGCTGTATCATCCGAGGTGTCAAATCTAGGTTTTCTCAAAAACTTTCTAAAAAGGGGGTGCTTATCATCCTTTGAGTGAGTTCCCATTAGCCAACTATAAACTCTCTGCTGTTCATAGTCTTGATCGACTTTAATAAGTTTTTCTTTCTTGAACTTTATTAAATCGTTCTTATAAATTTCTATTTGTGAAGCTAATTTAGTGAACCATTCAGTTTATTTATCCACCAGTAATGTAGAGAGATGTATTTTCTCAAATGTTGAAATCTTTTCTTTGATCACATTAATTTCCCATTTGGATTCTTCTATCACCAGGAGTAATAAATCATAGGAGCACTTGTGAAGGATCGATGTCCATGTTTTGCAAAACTCGATGTTATATCTTCCAATGGTGGGTGAGTTTTTTATTCTAAAGCCCAGAGGTATTCTTTTATCTTTATAATAATTAGATAGAGTAAGTCCATGTTAGAAGAAGTCTATTTCTCATTTTCTTCAACTTGAATAAATTATTAAATAAATCCTTGGGAGTTGTTTTACTAATATGTTGCTGAATGTCATCCGTAAACAATATAGCCTCACCCTCTGACTCAGAGAAGCTGAAAGTCTCTCCTTGGTTTAGAATAACCTGGTGGTGCACTCCTTCAATGCTTTCAGCCATCTTCATTCAAATGTAAGCATGAAATTCAAATAGTCACACTTACTGTCACTCCATTGTCCCAACAAATAATGAAAATGTGATAATAGATCCAGGAATAAATTGTTAGTCACTTTTTAAAGCACTAAAGATACTGGAGATAATTCCAGAGTATAAACAACTGTCCCCATGCCTTGAGTAAATCGGACCACTTAGCTCTGCAATGCCTGCAAAGCAAATAGTGAGGTCCAACAAATATGTGCAAACTTAGGAATCTGGCACTCACTGATATATAAGGATATACTTGCCAGGTACCCTCTGTAGGAATCAGCAGAGTGCTGGTTCAAACATGAAAGAATATAGAAACATGGCGGCACTCTGGTCTATGCAATAATACTAGAAACAGTCAAGCTTCATGCAATGTTTCAGCACTTTATGGCACTTTTCAAGCAATACAAAACAAATGATTACTTACCAACATATATACCCCAATTCCTATAGCTGCTAGATGCCGCTTCCCTGCGGTCCACCGAATCAGCTGGTCGCTCTGGAAGCGACGTCAGCAGCACTGTAACTTAGTAGCAGATAATACAAAAATGAACACCCCATGAAAAAAAAGAAAATTAAAACTAATGCTAATGCAGAATAAGAACAAAATGTGTCACAAAAAAACACAACCTGGAATATCATTGTCAGGGTTCGGCCGAGGATCAGCCGTTACTCACCCCAGCACCGGCTTCCCCTGACTACTCATGCAGTAAGACTTCAGGTGTGGTGGCGGGTGACGTGCTGAGGATTCTGCCTTAGGCGCTCTGGGAGTTCCATGTGCGGCTCTGTGTCTTGGATACCAGGGTTACCATCATGGGCACCACCATGATATTCCTTCTCACCTGACTGTTCCTTCAGCCAATGGTAGCGTGCTCTCAGCCAGCTGATGCTATCCTCCTATGAACTGCTACCGTAGGGTATATATACTGGCCTCTGGACACCAGGAAGTTGCCTGTACAACATCGTTACTACCGGTGTATGCTAGCCGTCACTTCTTCCAGGTTCCTGTTTTTTGCTATCGAGTCTTCTCCAACTTCTATCACCCTCCAGTGTGTCCCCATTCCCACTCCGTGTACTCAGTGCACTTCAACTGAGTACAACCACTGTGTCATCCTCTGGTGTGTCTCAATTCGCACCTCATGTACTCAATACATATCTACTGAGTACAACTACTGTGTCATCCTCCGGTGTGTCTCAATTCTCACCCTGTGTACTCAGTCAACATCTATCAAGTACTACCACTGTGTCATCCTCTGGTGTGTCCCAGTTCACACCTCATGTACAGAGTACAACCATTGAGTCATCTTTCTGCTACAATGGTGCACCAGGAATCCACACTCTGTGCATTCAGTGCTCGCCTACTTTAGTGCTATCATATACAAAAAACAGAGTTGCAGATGCACTATGCGATCATTACTGTATACATTTAAATTTATAATATAAAATTTCAGAGGTAGTTTGCATATCAATGGCCACTGATACGGGCCTGCCCACCAGCGTCAAGGTCACCTCATTGAGCAGGTCCCTAACACTCTGGGGTTCACATCTGGGATGCAGGGCACCCCAAAAGTCATCTCAGCCAAAGACCTCCCCAGGGCATCACACGAAAAAAAGGGTGACAGTGAAGTGTTAAAGTATCAGGTGTGTAAAGTAATTAACAAGTGTTATAATAATGATAAGGGTAGAATGTCTGTGAAAAAATACATAAATATTAAACAAACATGAAAGTGATACACAAAGTGACTATATGTATTAAATGGTGATGCCCTGGAGAGGCCCAGCCAGAACAGCTCAAGGGAGGCCCCACACCCAAACGCTCACCCCAAATAAACTGATACTAACAATATAAATAGGACTTACTTGTAATTATGCCTGTTGCCTTGTGCAGTCAAATGCTAGGTCCCTGCTTAAAAACATATGAGGGGGTGGGGGTGGGGTGCAAATCTAGACTGGAGCAATCTCAGGCTTCAGATGTGTGTATAAATACACAATATGGGGTATAAGGAGGGGCTCTAGACTACACACCCTAATAGTAATGAAAGGTGCCATCATGCTGAGATTTCAAAGTGACATATACAAAAAACAGAGTTGCAGATGCACTATGCGATCATTACTGTATACATTTAAATTTATAATATAAAATTTCAGAGGTAGTTTGCATATCAATGGCCACTGATACGGGCCTGCCCACCAGCGTCAAGGTCACCTCACTTAGTGCTATCACCATCCTCTTCCAGTGCCAGTAGAGTATCCTACTCCTCCATGGACCTGCCCTCCTGTCTTTCTATATATCACTTCAGGAAGCAATTCCCATTGTACCAACTCTGTAAATAAGTAATAAATACAAAGGATGCTCAGAAAAAACATTGAAGGCCTAGTGTCTTGTCTAGACCTTTTTGTGAAAGGGTATCCAATTTATCTATCCAAATAGTTTCTAATTGTAATAGTTGTTTTGATCTGCCACCTCTTCGAATTAACGGGGGGACACAATCGATAATTCGATATCTCAATGTAGACAAATTGTGTTTAGCAGTAGTGAATTGTCTCGCTACTAGGGCTGATTGCTGGTCCCCTTTAATAGAGCAGCTCTGATAGCTGATCGATGCTGAGACATTCTTTTTTTGAATTGATGTTCGGTTTGGTCGAGATTGTTAGAGATAAAAAAGGTTTTACTAGCAATAGGATCTTTTAAGTGGAACAAATCAACAAGAAAGGAAAATACCAGGGATTATGCAGATCAGTACTCCTCATCGGAAATAGAATCCTCAGGAACAGAGGAAGGAGCAGACTTTAAAATGCTCGACTCCCGGAGAATATATCTTAAGGATAAAGATAACCACCCCTCTTTTTTAGGAGAAAGAAGGGGTGCAAGGGATCACCCTATAAAAAGAGGATGAGGAGAGGCAGGAAGAAGGGGAAGAGATCTAAGATGGGACTCCCCCTCACCATCCAGGTATCTAACCCGGCGAACAAATAATGAATTAATCCAGATACAAATCTTAGAGTCATTAATCTTTCCGACCTACAATTAACAGAGGTACACCATAAAGTTTTATCAAAAGGGCTATCTTTCTCTCCTGCAAACATTTTTGAGAGATTTCAGTGGGAAAAAACCCTGCATCTTTTTGGGAGGAAACTGCTATTAACAAAATATCATGCAAATAATATGAGAGCCATCTCAGAAGTTTCACTATTTAAAGGGGAAACATCCCAACAAGAATTGGCACTCCCACCAACAAGTACTCTAACAAAGGAAGAAATTGTAGCACTCTCCATTTTGGAAGAATTGGATGACAACAGAGATGATAACAGCAACCAGAGTAAGAAATGGTCCACATGTAAAAAAAAAATCTACATTCTACAGTAGCCTCAGGACAAGATATGTCCAAAAGTTAGAGTTTTCATGAACTTGGTATCCGGGACCTTGATGTTATGCAACAAAGAAAAAAGATACTGAAACCCGGATATGACAATTTGACAAAAGGTGAAAGACATGCCATTCAATATATCAAATCTTGGAAGTATGTGGTCATCAAACCACCCATCAAAGGCGGAAATATTGTAATATGGCCAAAAGATCAGTATATGAAAGAAGCTTTTTGACAGCCGGTTATAAAAAAATGTTATTTTCAATCCTACTGATAATAAATCAATGTTGTATTCTAGAATATTTAATAAAGCAATACAGAGTGGTATAATCACCAAACAGGAACACTAATATTTATCAGTAAATAATCCCAAGGTTTCAACTTTCTACCTACTACCCAAAACACATAAGAACCCTCTGGCCAACCAATAATATCTCACATAGGGGGGCTTTCAGAGAAAGTCAGTACTTTTATTGATCTACACTTACGTCATCATGTATTAGGGTTACCATGATATATTCAAGACACCACAGATGTACTCAAAAAGATCACAATGTCAAATTAGAACAACTCCTCATGAGTATAGATGTAGAATCACTATATAGATCTATAGAACACTCTGATGGATTGAATGCAATCAAATATTTCCTTATGATGGAAGAATATGATGTATTCCACAAATTCCTGATTGAACTTTTGGAGTTTGTTCTACACAACAACTTATTTACATTCAATGATCAATACTATATACAAGTAAGAGGAACAGCTATGGGGGTGGCATGTGCCCCCACATATGCCCCCACATATGCCAACCTCTTTTTTGGGTGGCATGTTTTCCATGAATGTAATGATCACAATACCCAAAAAGTTGTGATGTGGCTCAGATACATCGACGATGTTCTTATGATATGGGAAGGGGACCTTGAATCCCTTAAGTCCTTTATGGATGATCTGCATAAGAACAACCTCAATCTGAAATTTACCCATTAAGTCAGCAGAGAAAGGATATCTTTTCTAGATCTGAGGAAACAGACTGCGACCAATAGCGTCTTACATCAATCTAGTTCTCATTTCCCTGACACGGCAGCTTACATACTCAAGGGAGAGTGCTTCAGACTGAGGAGAAACTATTCTGATGATACTACTTACAGAAAGATGGGTGAAGATTGAAGGACAGAGAATATAGTGGAAGATCGATAAAAAAAGCAAAATCTGAAGTGGATAAAAAACCAAAGGACTCTTTTCAGAGAAAAGAAAAATTAAGTAGAAACTGCAAATGAGATAAGATTAGTTGGGAATTACTGTACAGAGTGGAGAGAAATCAGATCGATAATACAAAAACATTGGCCGATTCTTATGACGGATCCTGACCTCTCTGAAAAACTTAAAGAAACAGTATCTGTGAGCTGGAGAAGGTCTCCTAATTTACAAGATGAATTAGTCCACAGTCATTATATAAGAACAACATAAAAAACCCTCAAGAACAGGTACATACCCCTGAGGGGAATGCAAAGCATGCAAATTTAATCCTCAAGCAAGCCTCAGTTGTGAACAAATATGGAAACACAACTAAAATTAAACAATTAATAAACAGCAGAGCAATTGACGTTGTCTATTGCATAACCTGTTCATGCAACATTAAATATGTAGGCATGACATCGAGGATGTTAAATATAAGAGCCCTCAATCCACAATGTGGCAATAGACATTCAGAGAATGAAACAATTAACAACTGTGGCAAAACACTTTTATTACAAACATAAGAATACCTATGAAGACTTACATATCTTTTTGGTCTAGAGAGAATCCACTTAGGAACAAGAGGAGAGGACATTACCAATGAACTTCTGAAGAAAGAAAGCATGTGGATTTTCAGACTAGGGTCACTATCTCCAGGAGGACTTAATGAACATATAAATTATGGTATCTTCCTACCCAGCTGAGGTTTTTTCCAAATCCATATAATGTATTTTTAAATACATTTTCTGATTTCTTCTTTCCCTCTCCCCAATTTCCATATTCATTAAAATATGTTATTAATTTTTATAATAATAATTAGTGTGTATATATATTTTTACACAAATATACTTATATTTTAGAATGCAGTTTTCGAATTAACAAAGGATTTTGCACATTTTATGACATTTATGCTGCTCATCCCTCTCAGATTCACATTTACATCACTACAATTATGCTGCTAATTTCTACAATACTCACAAGTATCATCAATTCATAACACTTCCCTTCTATATTCAGACCTCATCATCACATTTTTTTTGTGTGCACGCATGTGTTGAATGTGTATACTATAACCAGGTCATATGTAGATATATTTTCAAATGACACACATATTGTCACAAGGCTCTATACATTTATTTCACAAATCCCTTATGTCCACAATAATGGGACATATCTCTATCTCACGATTTTAAAATATACATTATCCTCTGTTACAAACAGATTCACTGAACTTTACATCTTATTAACAATTTTTTCCATAACTTTTATTAGTATTACTGTGTCTAAAGGGTTCACTTTAAGAGTAATATATACACATATAATATCAATTATCAGCTGAGAAATTGACATTCTTGGTTTCCACTATGAGTTAAATGTAAAGAATTTTGTTTCTAAAGGCAACCATTTTTAGGCATTTTGATTGGAGAACTGAGTTGTCAATTTGTGAGCCTTCGATGCAATTGGCTTGTCGATATAATAGAAATATATGTCTGCGATTGGAGCAGACAACTGCCATTTACCTAGACACGCGATTCTGGATTGGCTGTATGTCGCAATAGAAATACATGTCTGTGATTGGAGCAGACAACTGCCATTTACCCAGACACGTGACTATGGATTGGCTGTGTATCGTAATAGAAACATGTCTGTGACTGGAGCAGACAACTGCCATTTACCTAGACATGCAACTCAGGATTGGCTGTATGTCGCAATATAGCTTATGGATTGGTAGTGCACTAATAGGCTGTATGTGATCAAACCCAATACTGGGCAAAACGCACTTCATAGCTCCACTTCTGGGTACTCGTGCTGTGCACACAAGTCCCGGCATCAGGCATCTTATTGCAAGAACCTAGCAGGAGGATTACCCTGCCACAACCACATCTATCCAGGTACATTTTCTTTTTTCAGCGCTCTCTCATTAGGGAATGGCACCATTGACCTCCCTGCAATATCCTAAGGACATCAGGGTGGCAGTGGGAGTTTAAACCTGACAGCAGAAGTGTCTCTATACTTTACTTTCCATCTGCCCTACCAAATACTCTTGTTCACTGGAAATTTTTCCACACAAGAAGGAAGCAGAGGTAGCTGAACTGCCAGGCTCAGATTATTCTTTTATACATACAAAATATGATTAGGTTTTGCTTTCATTTGAGCTCATGAACTATTACTACCATTGTTTGCTGTTTTAATATTATGTGGGAAAAGAAGCCAAAACCTGAAAACCTGGCATGCGACGAAGTCTCAATTTTTACAAAACTTAGCCAATCATCTATGTTGTTATTATTATTTTTTCATCTCTTGCTATACCAATGCAAAGAAAACTTTTCTCTACTCAAAGTGATTATCTGCCACTATGTTGTTTTTAATGGTACAAAAATGTTTGATGAGGGTTTTTGCTGCTGATTTGTCTTTAGTATTAGAAAAGATCTGTTGAATATTGAAAACTTGTCAGGATATTATACATTTTGGCTGCATGAAACCAGCCAGCATTGGTGACAATATATTTTTGTGATTTTTGTTACAATGCGTACAACTGATGTACATATCTTAATATAATAAGATATTTTGACTATCTATACTGATATTACATCCTTTTTTGACCTACTAACAGGTCAGCAATTTACCACGCACAGTTTATTTTATATGTTTCTATCACTACAATCTTTCTATCAGTTCTACCTGGTTACTTGTGGTAATATATGCTGTATTATAAGTTGATTGTTTGATATATGTATCATAAACAATCTATGGCAAATCTTGGTTACCTGGGAGTACACAATATGTATTATCAACTTATTTATTTTATTTATATATGCCTAAAAATAAATTCTGATATAGCACCTGCATTCAAAGCATTGGTGCTATCATAGAGATATTCTTGCCCAGATACTGAATGATACAGGAGAATTTAACTCTATATATTATGTTTAAATTACTATATATGTTGTTTGTATGCTTGTATTAAGAATAATACTGATAGGGTCTCTTGGTGTATCTATCCCTCACCAGAGTGATATCAATATAGTATTTTTAATGCAGATCTATTAAAAACTACATTTTAAATGATTAATAAGAATGCTCCCTAAAAATAGGTATTTTTTGCTTTTGTTTTGCTCCTTGTCAAAACCCACCCATTATGTTGTCAAGACCCCTTAATGCTGCGGATAGAAGCTTGAGAATGGAGGTATCAGATCTTTATTACAGGTGCTCCAAATGGATTCTACATAGGAGAAGTGGACCGACCAACTGGTACAGGTAAGTATGTGTGAGTGAGGTAGGTAGGTGTGTAATAAAGTTTTAATTTAGATGGTGTGTGTACTGTCTTTTTTAACTATGTATTTTACAGTGGAGGTACGGGTGCTGGCCACCTGCTGGCACTTGTAGTTCCACAAATGCAAAAGGGCAGGCATGCTGGCACCTGTAGTTCCACATTAAAATACATTAGTTTATAACTATTTTCCACATTACCCCTGTACCAACAGCCCAGGGGTGTGGAGAAAAGCCCCATGCTTCAGCGTAAGCATGGGGTTGCAGAAGAGGGGGGACCCCTTCTTAGGGGGGTCCCCACCTCCCCTAAGGTCCCCAGCTTGGGCTGACCGGCTTGGGGTGTGAATGCTTTGGCCATGTAGCCCCGGTGATAGGGTCTCCTGGCTGTGGTATTACACCCTGGTCAGTTTGGGTCCGGTTTTAAACATAGGGGGAACCCTACGCATATTTCCCCCCTATATCTAAAACTAGCACTGGCCCTGCAGACAGGTGCATGTTCCTAAATTATGGGGGAACCCAATTCATTTTGTACCACATAATTTTAGGAACCCAGACTGGCTGAGCAGTCCGGGGTAGGTCATGCTTTTGGGGGGGAGCCTACATAATTTATTTTACATTTAACCCATTTTTTACAGGTACAACACACAAGCAGCCTTCACATATCCCACTGATATATACAGGCTGCTTGCTCAGGAGAGTTTTGAGGAGAGAACACACTGCAAACTCAGGTGAGTAATTTCATTTAAACTTGCTACTCGTAGGAGAAATCTTGATCTGCTTCACCATCGGCCATCTCACTTTCAGCTAAACTCACTTCTTAGAAAATTTGTGAGTTTGAAAATGGGAACATCATCTGAGTTTCGGCAATGCAAATTGAGTTTAAAAAAATCAAACTCGATCAGACTAAATTCTTAGTAAATTTACCCCTAAGTGTGTCCATGAGTGTTATGTGTGAGCCTGACCTTTCTGATACTGTACTCGTAGAGAAATCTCCACCATTTCTGCACCCGATGCAAATGTGGGGTTGAGCAACACAAATAAAGATGCTGACAGAGAAATTGAGGATGCTACTGTAAAAGTGCAACAGGGTGAGGGGGATATGTGTGACATTGTTAATGAGGATGTTGTTTGTGTAAGTCAGGTACCAGTGGAAGCAGTGCTTACCCATGATAGGAAGAAGACCATTGTCATGCCTGGATATACGATGAACAAAATCCACCTTTTGTGTGTGGAATTATTTTTACCCAAATCTTGACAATTGTCTTGCCATCTGTAGTGTTTGTAAAGCATTACTCATCTAGGAACATCCTCCCTGTTATGTCATTTGCAGCGCATTCATGAAACATTTTTGGCAAAACCAGAAACTTATGCTAAAAAAACTAACAACAAGAAGTCCAGCATCAGCTATTTTCCTTCTCTCAGGAATTATGGAGCACATAAATAATATTAAAAAAGGATTGGATTCACATAGTGTCTCCAAACATTTCCTAGAAAAACATGATAAAAACCCAAAAGATGTGAGACAAAATGGATCCATACACTAAGAACCTTAACCCCAGGATGATTAAATATTGATATAGAACTAAATGCCTTTTTAGAAGAATTTTAATAAAATCAAATAAATTTTATCTCTGCCATTTTTTTATAAAATCTTATTATCATTTTCTTCCATTATTATTATTATCTTCCATTTTTAACATAACAACATTTTTTTATTTTCATTTTTATTACATATTTTATCCATACTGATAGTATTAGAGCACTTTTAAACAATAACACAAGGTTACCGCCTTTTTAGCCAATTTCTGGCCATGATTTTAAATGAACAATAAAGTTTTTTGTAAACTTTTTTTATGTAAAATCTCCAAGATAAAAAGGTCAGAACTTTGAAAATAATAAGGAAGTAAGATAGGGAGAGTTAGGGAACACCACTACCTCTGTTGTCTGGCCCAACTCATCTCAAAAGCGCTATAAACACCATACTTTTCTAAAAAAGCACATGCTTTTATTTTTTATATGTTTTATTTTAAAAATGCTCTATTAATATACATTTCGCCGCATAACACCTGTTTACATCTTACCTTTTTACACATTTTATTGATACACACTTTGATACTTAATACCTATTAACATTTTTTACTTGATACAGTTTCAGACACATAAATGGTAATTTTAAACACAATTTTCCTCACTTGTAGCGCTTGTATTGCAACAATATCTTAGAAATCTACTTTATACTGAGTGGCTCTATTCTCATAGTGCAGAATATTTTTTCATTTTATTTCCCTTCTCTTAGCTAGATCCCCACACCTGAAATCTCCACTGCCCACACCTTCTTCACCAATATCCTCACTAATGATTGGAGCTAGTCCTGAATCCAAATTGCTAAGGTGTCACAAGTACAGTCCAGGACTTGTCTCTTGCCAGTATTCCTACTACTCCTGACCATGCTTCTAGGTTGCTGGTTGGTAGGATACCCAGATGTCAGAGGATTTCACATGTTTCCTCCTAGTGTTGCCTGATTGGTAGCTGATACTATTTGAACTTCCTGGACTGTCGCCACCCTGTCGACTATAGTTTTCATGTGGAACTTTTGGTTATGCAACCTGATGTCTGTGCTCACCAGCTTCTAGGTGACCCAAGTACCCCGAGTTCAAGCATCGCTGTCTACTAGGCCATCCAGGCCATACAGCTATCCTCCTTCTATACCACATCCAAGCATCGCTATCTACTAGGCCCTCCAGGTCATACAGCAATCCTGCTTCTATACCATGTTCAAGCATCACTGTTTACAAGGCCCTCCAGGCCATACAACAATCCAGCATCTACACTACATTTCAAGCATCGCTGTCTACTAGGCCCTCCAGGCCATACAGCTATCCTGCTTCTACACCATGTTTCAAGCATCGCTGTTTACTAGTCCCTCCAGGCCATACAGCTATCCTGCTTCAACACCATGTTTCAAGCATTGGTGTCTACTAGGCCTTCCTGGTCATCCAGCAATCCGGCTTCTATACCACGTTCCAAGCATTGCTGTCTACTAGGCCCTCCAGGCCATCCAGAAATCCTGATTCTATACCACGTTCCAAGCATCACTGTCTACTAGGCCCTCCAGGCCATCCAGCACTCCTTCTTCTACACCACATTTCAAGCATTGCTGTCTACTAGGTCCTCCAGGCCATGCAGCAATCCTGCTTCAACACCACGTTTCAAGCATCGCTGTCAGCTAGGCCTCCTGGCCATTCAAATACTTTAGTTTGGGCTGTAAGTCTACAGTATATTCTATTGACTGTCCTATTGTAGCAGCTCCTTACTACACCATTGACATGTGTTTGTACTGGCCCTCCAGGTCCACCATATCATTTCTAAAGTAAACTGCCATGATTTTAATATTCTGCTTGTGATTGTTCTTCGATGTGCCTAGTATCTCCAATACCTCCATCTCAGTCCTAGCAATTGCTAGAGGATCGTAACATTACAGCTGACCAAATCTTTGGATTATGATGGAGCAAACGCAGAATCCAGCACAAATTCTGGCAGCTCAAATTCAGACTCTTACTCAAAAAGTTCATGAACTCTCACTTCACTTTGAAGATGTCCGTACCTCCTCGTTAGAAGCTGCTCTTAAGGAGCCCAAAATGAACTTGCCTGATCATTTCTCTGGGGACAGAAACTTGTTTGTAAATTTCCGTGAGAGTTGTAAACTTTATTTCCGCATGCATCCAGTTTCTTCTGATTCTGAGACACAAAGCGTTGGTCTTATATTTCCCTGCTTCAGGGTGATCCGCAAACATGGGCATTTGGACTGCCTTCCTCGCATGTTGCCCTTCAGACTGTGGATGCCTTTTTCCTCCAGCTGGGCCTGTTGTATGATGACCCAGACAAGGTATCACTTGCAGAATCCAAGTTTTGCTCTCTTAAACAAGGACAAAAAGCTGCAGAGAATTATTGTTCTGAATTTTATAGATGGGCAACGAAATCAGGCTGGAATGATTCAGCTTTGCGTAGTTAGTTTCGGATTGGACTTTCTGAGGGAATAAAGGACATTATTGTACAACATTCCCCGGCAAAGACTCTGGATGACTTCATGCAGACAGTTATCCGTATTGACAATCATTTACGTGAAAGACGAAGAGAGCAGCAGTTGTCTACTAGGTCTCCCAAATCTTCTACGTGGCTTCCTTCACTGGATTGTGAGGAGCCTATGCAAATTGGAGCTTCTCATCTGTCTCCGGGAGAAAGGCATATAAGAGGCTCACAAGGTCTCTGTATGTACTGTGAAGACAAGGCTCATTCCATAAAAGACTATCCTTTGATATTCGTAAAAAGGCAGGGTCTAAGTGTACAGGAGGAATTACACTTTGGTCTAGCCTCTATTTCTTCCAAGAATTCAGTACTTGTTCCTGTATCCATTCATTCATCTGATAAAGAGTTCAAGACACAGGCTTTTTTGGATAGTGGTGCAGCAGCTAATTTTATGGACTATTCGTTCTTTCATAAGTTTAAAGATTCCTGCAGTTCCATTAAATCAAGAAGTTTCCATTTGTGGCCTGGATGGAGGCTGAGGACCTCATTCACAGTTGGTCGAAGCGGCTGCATGGTCATACGGGAAAAGGAGCCGGATATTCAAATGATTCCCTCGCAAGTTGCGTCCCTAAGTTCGGATCGGTAGCTGGCCGACCAAGGGAAGGAAGCGGTCGGAATTCAAAAAAATACACCCCCTTCTCGTACGCATTGCACGTCATCTTCAGGCATATAAGGATTAATCGAGACCATCGGGAACCATTGAAACTGGTCGTAGAGCTTAAGGTTGACCATACCCTCTCTTAAGCTCTACGATCATGTCAGTGTAAAAACCTCCCATGTCACATGTGCCATGATGCTACTTTGTTAATTATGCACTCCCATAAACCATATGCACTCCCATAAAACGCCGTTCACATAATTAGGCATGCCTGTGTTCGGATCTCCACTCCCCCGTTTTCAAGCACCTTCCCCTGTTACCACCCACAAACACCTCATTTCTGATCATAGCGGCTAGTTTGCGCACACGCATTGCGAACTTTACGCATGCGCAGTATAGTGAACATCGGTGGCGTACGACCGTGCGGCTGCAACGACCGACTCTGAATGAGGTCCTTACTCTCTAAAGGAACCCTTAAGGTTAAGAAACCTCTTATTTGGTTTACCATGGGTGTTATACATATAGAACTCATTTAATTTTTTCTTCTGCATTGTCCTTTGGTTCCAATTGTATTGGGCCATCTGTGGCTTAAATTACACAATCCTTCCATTGACTGGTCCTCTGGGGAGATTATTAAGTGGAGTCCTGGATGTCAGTCCTCATGCCTTTCACTCCCTGTGCGGATGCTACAATGTCCTGAAGTTCATCGGCTTGTAGCATTCCTCCTCAATATTTGGATTTTGCTGATGTGTTTTCTAAACAAAAAGCTAATGCATTGCCTCCACATCGACCATATGATTGCGCCATCATTCTTGTTCCTGGAGCCAAGTTGCCTAAAGGTCATTTGTATTATCTGTCCATTCCTGAGAGTAAAGCTATGGAGGATTATATTAAAGAGGAATTAGCCAAAGGATTTATTCTTTCATCCAAGTCCCCAGTCGGTGCAGGCTTCTTTTTTGTCCAAAAGAAGGATGGGTCTCTATGTCCATATATTGACTTTTGATGACTTAACAGTATAACCGTCAAGAACTCATACCCGCTACCTCTTATTTCTGTGCTTTTTGATCAACTTCAAGAAGCGACCATTTTTTCCAAGATTGATCTCAGGTCAGCTTATAACCTTATTTGCATTTAGGAAGGTGATGAGTGGAAGACCGCTTTCAAGACTCATTCAGGTCACTATGAGTACTTTGTCATGCCATTTGGACTCGCTAATGCTCCTGCTGTTTTTCAGGATTTAATTAATGACGTCCTTTGAGAGTTCCTGGGTGTTTTTGTGGTTGTTTATTTGGATGATATCTTTCTATACTCCAAGTCAGAAGAGCTCCATGTTCAACATGTTCATTTAGTTTTGCAACAGCTTTGTGAGCATCATCTTTTTGCTAAATTGGAGAAATGTGAATTCCACGTTGCTCAAGTGTCCTTTCTGGGTTATGTCATCTCTACTGAGGGATTTTCAATGGATCCCAGTAAAGTCAAAGCAGTTCTTGAATGGGTTCAGCCCAATAATTTGAAGGGCATCCAGCGTTTCCTTGGATTTGCTAATTATTACCGGAGATTTATCAATTCTTTCTCTACCATTGTGGCTCCTATTGTGGACCTTACCAAGAAAGGAGCGGATACAGCTAATTGGCCTTTGAAGGCTATCCAGGCCTTTGAAGATCTGAAGACTGCCTTTACTCATGCACCTGTTCTACGTCATCCTGATCCTGAATTACCATTTATTTTGGAAGTTGATGCATCAGAGGTTGGGGTTGGAGCAATTCTTTCTCAAATAATAAATTGCATCCATGTGCTTTTTTTTCATGCAAATTTACCACTGCTGAATGTAATTACGATGTGGAGTACAGAGAATTGCTTGCCATTAAATGGGCTTTTGAAGATTGGAGACATTGGCTTGAGGGGGCCAAACATCAAGTCACGGTTCTCACTGATCATAAAAATCTGGCCTAAGCGTCTCAATTCCAGACAAGCATGTTGGGCTTTATTTTTTAATTGTTTTAATTTTGTTATTTCCTTCTGTCTTGGTTTTAAAAATTTTAAAGCTGATGCTCACTCCAGAAGTTTTTTGTCTGACAAACAAGTCTAGGTTTCTGAAGAACCCATCATTCCTAAAGATTTCATTCATTTGACCCAAACTCTAGCTGAGATACTCCAGAAATGCCAATCTGAAGCTCGATCGAATGTACCTGCTCATCTTCTATTTGTTCCTGAGAGACTTAGGAAAACTGTCCTTTTGGATCTTCATTCTAAAAAAGCCTTTGGTCTTCCAGGGATTACTAAGACTATGGACATTCTCTCTCATTCTGTCTGATGGCCATCCTTAGCCAAAGATGTCCGTGAGTTTGTGTTAGCATGTGAAGTCTGTGCCCATAATAAGATTCCTCGGACAGCTCCTCCTGGTCTTCTTCTTCTGTTGTCTACATCTAAGAGACCTTGGACGCACATTGCCATGGAGTTCATTGTGGATCTTCCAGTTTCCTCTGGATGTTCAGCTGTCTGGACGGTTGTGGACTGATTTAGTAATATGGAACACATTGGACCTGATTCAGACCCGCTCGCTAAGGTGCGATTGCTCACTGCTGGGTGATTTTTGTTCAGTGCGCATGCGTATAATTCGCAATGAACATGCGCAAGCCAACTTCAGCGATGGGGAATCGTGTGCTCATAGTACACAGACTTGCCGCTACTTTGAGTGACAGTGCCATTTTTGGGTGGTAACAGGGGAAGGTGTTTGTGAATGGGGGAGTGGTGCTGTGGACTCAGGCGTGTCTTACCGTCAAAACTGAGTTTTGAGGGCATGCATAATTTAAAGGCCGTGTCATTGTACATGTCAGTTCGCATCTATTATGATGTAAGTACTCGCAGTGTTTGAAGTAGCTCAGGGTCTACCTCAAGCACTGCGTGTGCAGCCGATGGTTTCTTCCTCTGCCGATGTATGCAGTCAATTAATAGTGTAGCAGGTGTTACTCATTGCATTGTATAATAGCAAAGTGGATGCGTAAATTAGCTTTTTTTTTTTTAAACTCTTTTTATTTGTTATTTGGATATTAATCACAAAAATCTTAAGGGCAATCAATACTTTTGCGCAAAACTGCATAAAGCAGCCTCCTAAAACACCTGATTGAAGGAAACACCAACTTCACAGACTAGTAAAGAAAATAAAATTATGTAGGTGAAAAGGAATAGCGCTAATGCCTCAGATGGATGAAGAATATATACAGTATATATCCCAATCAAGGATAAAGCAGAGAAAATAATTTATTTAAAACATGTATAAATATATTCCAGAAAATCAAGATGACATAAATAATGGGGTAACTGGAAAACAGCTTCTCACCATTAGACAAGGCTGTGGTGGGCTTGATTCAAACAATGCAAAATCCAAGAGGTCCCGGGCAATGAAGCTCGGCACCACCGCAGAGAATGTAAATTGTCCTGGCTTGCTGGTAGTCAGAGGTTCCCTTGTAGCATGTAGTCCATAACGCATTTCGAATTGTGATCAATTCTTCTTTAGATGTGGATCCATCTAGTTTCCTCCTAGTGTTGCCTGATTGGCAGCCGATCCTATTTGAACTTCCTGGACTGTCGCCGCCCTGTCGGCTATAGAATTTTCATGTGGAAATTTTGGTTATGCAACCTGCTTTCTGTGCATCCAGACTTCCAGTTATAATCTGCACATGCTGTGTGTACTCTGCTCACCGGCTTCTAGGTGACCCAAATACCCCGAGTTCAAGCATTGCTGTCTACTAGGCCCTCCAGGCCATACAGCTATCCTGCTTCTACACCACATTTCAAGCATCGCTCTCTACTAGGCCCTCCAGGCCATACAGCAATCCTGCCTCTACACCACGTATCAAGCATTGCTGTCGACTAGGCCCTCCAGGCCATACAGCTATCCAGCTTCTACACCACATTTCAAGCATCGCTGTTTACTAGGCCCTCCAGGCCATACAGCTATCCTGCTTCTACACCACATTTCAAACATCGCTGTTTACTAGGCCCTCCAGGCCATACAGCTATCCTGCTTCTACACCATGTTTCAAGCATCGCTGTCAACTAGGCCCTCCAGGCCATCCAGAAATCCTGCTTCTATACCACGTTCCAAGCATCGCTGTCTACTAGGCCCTTCAGGCCATCCAGCACTCCTGCTTCTACACCATGTTTCAAGCATCACTGTCTACTTCGCCCTCAGGCCATACAGCAAGCCTGCTTCAACACCTTCTTTCAAGCATCACTGTCAACTAGGCCTCCTGGCCATTCAAAAACTTTAGTTTGGGCTGTAAGTCTACAGTATATTCTATTGACTGTCCTATTGTAGCAGCTCCTTACTGCACCACTGACATGTTGTGTTTGTACTGGCACTCCAGGTCCACAATATCATTTATAAAGTAAACTGCCATGATTTAAATATTCTGCTTGTGACTGTTTTTCGATGTGCCTCATATCTGCAATACCTCCATCTCAGTCTTAGCAATTGCTAGAGGATCGTAACATAAGGCTAACTGAGTCCTCCCCTATCCAGGATATCTCAGATTTCTCAGAAGAATTATTGGCCTACAAAATGCCATTGTACCCACTATCCACTTAATCACAGATATGTGGACAAGTGATACTGGGCAAACAAAAGATTACATGACTGTGGCAGCCCATTGGGTGGGTGTATCGCCTTCAGCAGCAGCAGTAGGTAGCACAAAATGCCAGCTCATTCCCAGGCAGGCTATCACTGTATCACCAGCTTCACTAAGTGACTTACCAGTTTCAAACTCTTAGAAAAACTCAGGGATTCAAAATGGCTTACCCATCTTGGACTATCTTGGGATTTGTGATTTCTGATAATGCCACAAATATTGTAAGAGATTACAGCTGGGAGAATATGCACATGTCCCAGGTTTTGCTCACACAATCAATTGTGGTGAAGAATGAAAAATAAAATGACAAGGTCACGCTGGAGATGCTGTATGTTTCTCAAAAAAATTCTGGACATTTTCGTCATTCAGCAACTGCATGTAAAAGTTTGCAGCGGCTGCAAGAAAAGTTCAATTTGCCATGCCACCAGCTGAAGCAAGAGGTAGTAACAAGATGGATTTCCACCCTCCAGCGACTTGAGGAAGAGCAACAAGATATCCAAAGCTACACAACAAGCTATACCATTGGGAGTGGAGTGGGAAAGTACCTTAGTCCAGGTTAGAGGAGAATACTTTCCGTGTTGTGCAAGGGGTGCAGAAGCCATTTGAAGTAGGCACCTGCAAAGTGGGTTCATACTCTGCCAGCTTAAGTCATGTGATTCCCCTAATTAGACTTCTGTAAAAGCAGAAACTGAGGGAGGGGATAAACAAAGTGATTCTGCAAAGTATCTTGGACTTGTAGATCAAGTCATTTATTCACTTCGCCAGGATCCAAGGGTTGTCAACATCTTGAAATTGGATCAGTACATTTTGGCGACCATGCTTTATCCTATATTTAAGTCGTATATTATGTATTTCTTTCCAACTGACACAGATCTTAAAAGATACAAAGAGCTCCTGGTGAGCAAGTTGTCAGCTGAAGTGGCACATGACACAGTGGCATCTCCTCCTACAGTTTCTCCAGCAACTGTAGCTGCTAGGAAAAAACTAGTCTTTCCCAAGAGACCCACTGGTAATGCTAATGAGTCAACACAATATTTTGACATCTGGTCAGGTCTAAAAAGTTGCCCAAGATTAGTGACACCTCTACTGTAGCACAATCTGATACTATCACCATCCATAGAATGGTGGAAGAATATTTTAATGACAGTATACAAATAGACATGTCAGACAGTCCCTTTGACTACTGGGAGAAAAAAAAGGCAATTTTAGAGGCCCTTGTACAAATTTACTTTTCTTTACTTAAGCTTGAGGGTTTACAGAAAGGGTTTACAGAAAGAGTTTTCAGCACAACCGGGAAGCTTGTCCGCAATCAATGTAGGAGGCTTCTTCCTCAAAATGTGGAAAGGAACAGAGACTTCTGTAATGGTGGATCCAGCCGGGATGAATTAAAATTGTGTGAAGATGACTTAAAATCTGATGAGGGTGAGGATGACATTGATAATGGTGATGACATCTTGCCACTGTAGAGATCACTGACAGTATTAAATGCCTTAAGCCCATTATTAACAACAACCCTGTTAGCTCCCCATTGATAGCTAGGTTTGCGGGGGCCGCAAACAATCCAATTGTGTCCCTGTTGCTGAAGTGACTGGTTTGTTAAAATGCGCTTGTATTTTTTTTAATATACAACATAAGGGATGAGGAAAGCCCAAGGACAATTCCATCTTGCACCACTTTACATTGTGGGCTTTGCCAAGATGGTGTGTTTGACAGGCAGTGCACTGTAAATTATTGTATTTTAATGGGGCATTCATGTTCTTTTGTATCTTGCAATGCCATACATTACCAGCTTCTCACCTGGGCATATAGGCCCTCATTCAGACCCACTTGCGAGCGGCTGTCCACTCGCAAGTTGGTCGATGGTCCCCACTGCGCATGCGCACGATGGAGGGAGCTCCGTCGTGCGCATGCGTGAGACCCGACGAGCGAAGGACTTTCCTTCGCTCGGAGTGTCTCATCAAAGGGGGCGTGCTGTCGATGGTGACTGACAGCATGCCCCCTTTGGTGGGCGTGCCGGGGGCGTGCCTGCCAGACGGAGGCGTTCCCAAGGGAACGCCTACCGTCTGAAGCTGGCCCCACTGACATCACTAGTGATGTCAGTGGGAGTGATTTTGGCTCTGATAGAGCCAAAATCACTCCTGGCCTTGCGGTTGAAAAACCCAACCGCAGGCTTTTGCTCGCAGTTTCGATGGTCGCAATGGTCAAGACCATCGCGACCATCATCCTGCACACTCGTATATGCTGTGGGTGGTGACCCACAGCTATACGAGCGTCCTGGAGGATGCTCCATATTAATGGAGGTGGGCCCTGATTCAGAGCGAGCGCTCTGGTCAGAGCGTCCGGCTCTGAATCAGGGCCATAAGCCCTATTTCCTGCAGCTACTTAGCTGATGCAGACTAGTATCAAATCATATGATTAAATATTCAATTTGACTTGGCCTTAAATCCTGAGGAATCAACTTCATTGGGATTTTTCTTGCTTTTTTTTAACAATGCTTTCCACTTCTCTGATTTGCCTTTTTAATGGTTAAATTATCAACACTAATCATGAGTGGAGTTTGAATATTCTTTCTGAGCTTGTGTGGGTTTCCTATGGGTACTGAATTTTCCTCCCACAATCCAAAAATATATAGGTATGTTAATTAGCTCCCAACAAAAATTAACCCTAGTGTGTATGTGTGTGTTCATGTGATAGGGAACATATATTGTAAGCACCACTGGGACAGTGACTGATGTGAATGGCCAAATATTCTCTGTAAAGTGCTTTGAATTAGGGGGGAGAGGGGTTGAGGCGAGCAGGTACATTTCTTTTAATGTGTTAAACTTCAGTAATGTAATGTATTAATTTTTTCATATACAAAGATGTATAAAAAATACAAAGAAAGTTTGTTCTATTATCTATCTTCAAAACAAAAATGTATCCATTGATGATTACTATACACTTTATCTATGTCTTATATTTTCATATGTAACACCCATTCCTTTAATAATAAAAAAAAATATATATATATATATATATATATATATATATATTTATTCTGTAAAGTGTTCCCCTCATCCCTGATATTCTTCATTAATTAAAACATACTTGGTTTCTAATATGGAGTCATATAATTTATTAAACTGCCATCCTGTCTGCCAAGGCAGTGCTACTCTGTTTCCCAGATGTGCCATGTTGGAAGTTGAAGTGCCACAGCTGCTGCAATCCTGAAAATGGCCAGAAATTTTTATTGCCACAGACAGCATCTTCTGCATGCCCCTTTAATTTTGTTTTAAAATATGAACCACCAAGTTTATTTTGTGGGCAAAACATGGGAGATGTTCACCCAATTTTAATAATTAATCAATCAATCAATCAATCAATCAATCAACTTCATTCAGATTTTGGATGATTGTTTTTAAACAATCCTTTCCATTTTTATAATCTGCTTTTTTATAGTTGTAATGCTCTCCTCTCCTCCCTCATAAATTTGCTTCAGAATCAAAAAATTTAATTCAATTTATAAACAAATCAATCCTTCCTTCCCTTCCTTGTCTTCCACTACATAAATACTTCACCTCCCTCGGGCCTCTGATCTAGTTCTTGATTAATGAAACTGTTTTGGTTTCTAATAAGGGGGCATAAAGTTTATTAAAATGTCATCCTGTCTGCCACTGCAGTACCACTCTGTTTCCTAGATGTGCCGTGTTGGAAGTTGAACTGCCATGTGTTTGTGCCACCCACCTTTTAGCTTAAACTGGCTGGAAACAATATTGTGAGTTATGAGTTGGTCAAAATTGACTAGGAATGACTGGAAATTTATGTTATTGAGGTTAATAATGCTGTAGGAACAAAACAGGCCCAAATTACGTGATGTTAGATGTTTTTGTCAATTTTTTAAAAAAGATCTACAACAAAAAAAAACAATAACACATGAGAGCGATTTTGGCAAAACCAAAAGCCAAAGACCAATTAGAACCGAAACCAAAACATTGGGGTCAGCACACATCTCTAGTTTCTATGTTTGTGTTTAATAGTATCTATGTTTTCTTGAAAAACATTAAAAGCATATGAGTTTGTTCTACACCTAAAAACACTTCTTAAGTATTGGCTATTACTCATGGGTCAATGCTGTGTGCTTGTTCCCCAGGCTAAAAATTGCCAGCCAGCTCCTGGCAAGCTGTACTAATAGTCCCTATGACTGATGTTTATGGCAGACTTTGAAAAACATTATCTATTTTGCATATATTCCCAGCTGTCTTCTCAACATAGCACCTCAATTACAGGAAATATATAAAGATTATTTTACCTTGCTTAAGGGGAACTCACAGAATTTATGGAGTTTGGAAGCAAAGGCCAAATTTGTAGCGTAAACTACAAAAGTCACACTGCGTGAATGTGACCATACTGGGCACAGAACATAAAATTAATGAGGTGCTTTGTAAATTTGCTGCAGTTAGGATCTCCACCTATTGAAACCAACTGTATACAGGAAATAGAGAATGTCCTAAGTGCATCTTTTACAGTGTACAAAAAGCTCCAGCTAAAAGCTGCTCTGTATACAGCTTGTGTTTTAAATGCAAAATATAAGATTTTTTTCAACTTTGCACCTTTTTGATTTGGGAGCAGAGCAATATAATGAGCATATTTGCATGTTGGCAAAACAATATTGCACTGCAGGTGGAAATAAAAAATATGTATATGTATTTGCACCCCTTGCATTGCAATATGGTTTTGTACAGTGGCTTCTTTTTTCTTTGCTCCCAACTGTGAGTCGGACCCTTTATCTGGATGTTTTTCTATGTCTAAATAGAGCACTAACTGGGGTATATAAACTAAGAATTGTGTCTGTCTGACTTACACTGTGCATCGCTGGGACAAGTGAGTTTTTCCTAATCAAACACAAATTTACTCAGAATCATGTTTGACTGAATTGTGTTTTCCAATGGTGTATGGAATTGTGTTTGCAAATGTTCAGTCGTATTTAGCTGAAATGAGTAGACCTGCCTGTGAGCTGCCTGTTCAGCAGAAGCACTGCATGACATCCAGGACAGTGCGGTCCATGGCACTACACACTAAAACAAACACTTCGCTAAAGTCGGCGCTGTGTTTGTTTTAGCACTGCAGCCAATAAGACTCAGGCAGACTCTTATTGGCTGCTGCATCCAGGGCAAGAGCTGGGCTGGAGCTCACTCAAGAGCTTTGACTTCTGGCTCCCGCAGTGGGTGAAGGGAGAGACATCATGACATCTCTCCCATAGTTCCGAGTGGGACCGGAGGTGTGGAGATTCAGGTACGTATAATTATGCATGTCTGTGTGTTTTATGTGTATGGGGCACTACTACTGGGGTCACCGTATAAGGGGAACTACTGGTGGCACTGTATAAGGGGCACTACTGGGGGCACTGTATAAGAGGCACTACTGGGGGCACTGTATAAGGGTCACTACTAGGGGGCACTGTATAAGAGGCACTACTGGGGGCACTGTATAAGGGGCACTACTGGGGGCACTGCATAAGGGATGATGTTGTTGAAAACAATGCACTGATGGGTAACAAATGGGTACAATCCTATGGTGTTACACTTCAAAGCTGCAGAAGTTGATAAAAAGTCACCAACTTATACTGTATACAGATAGACAAAATACAAAAGTACAACCTCACTTGCACTATAAATTATTCCAACAATCTAGCAAATGATCCACTTGAAGATATGTGCAAACGGCTCTAATATAATGGTCCGCAATATGCAAATAAACAAAAGAAAACAAAATAGTGTAATAAAGTAAATTCGGAGCACAGCAACCCAGGTCTGCAGATTTATCTTTTGGGTCTTTTCATACATACATACATAGACTGTGCTTCATCAACCATGTTGAAACTTTCCTGAGACTAACATCTATGTTAGTTGATGGACATACTTTAGTCATGTCGTCATCATGATGGTTAGGTTGATGTCTTAAATTCACCATCCTGTTCTTACTTCTGTTCCATGCTCTAGGGGTGATTCAGAGAGGGATGCAGTTGCAATAGAGGCTGTGACTTTTGTCAAAGACACACTCTGAGTAAACCAATGGCTGCACCATTGGACTTTGCACGTGCGTATGGTGGGCGCAGAATGTCTAAGTGACCATGGCGATCGATGTCAGTACAGCTATGGTTTTAGATGTGGCCATTGAGACCGACACACCTACAACATGCCAATCAAAACTGCATGGATCTCTATGCTATTTGATCCATGTCTCCCGGGCAGTAAACATTGAGATGCATGCACAGTATGTCTCGGGTACATGCTTTACCTACATGCCCCTCTGAATCATTTCCTCTTGTTGTATAGTATAGTATCTTGGTGCTACTTGTGCATGCACAGTGCCTTTCTGTTTCCAAATGCCTCTCTTAAAGTCTTTGTTTTATGGGCTTGGTTTCCTGATCTTAAATCAGACAGGCTTTAGTTGTTCTATCATGGAACATTTTTTGACTCACCTGTTGTTGTTCCTTTCTCTTTTTGACTAATGTCAAATCATGCATTTTAAGCAGACCTTCCTTCACAGTGCAGGTGGCAACACCTATCCTAAATGAGTGCATCCTGTCAAATGCTGGATCTAAGCCTAAATCCAGTAAATATCTCTTGAGCACCGTGGAAAATTGATATTTAGTCAGTGGAGACATGTTTGCATGTGCCAGTCAATGGGAACAAAGTGCAAACTAGCAAACTTAGTCACCAGTGCAACAGGACACACTTCATGGCAGGGTTGAGCATTTTGCATGATCCACCACCCATGACTGAGCTAATATATTTTTTGACCAGTGGATCTAATGTAAACTAACTCATGGCTGGCTGACAGCATTCTATACCAGCAGATCATAATTCATCAATGTCTTGGATTGCACCACCAACTCACCAACCCTAATGCCTCATTGCAAAAGCTACCTGAAATAATGCAGTCTCATAAGTATCAGATGCAGCCATCACTATTTCCACAAGGAACCCTTAATAAACCAATATCTATGGTCTTTCTCCAATCCTCCTTCACCATCTTGCAACATCCACAACCCTTCAATGCCTTGGAAATCAGTGCTGAGAAGGATAACTCACTCTTACAACACAATTAAAATAAATGTGAAGGGTTGCCAACCCACAAAATCCTACCATATGACTTGAAATATGCAAATCCTGCTAAAGCTTTGTGATGGATACTCTGGACCTCCCTTCCTGATAACAACCCCAGGTGTGAGCGCTAAGGCATTGCGCACAAGTCTTACCTGCAGTAATGTCTGACCCCAGGAACTGCTTGCAGTCCCTCCATGCTGCCACGCTGCCAGGTATGACTATCTAGTTGATGGTACCAGGGTCAAGGTTGCCTTTTCCTCTATACTGGCTCAACAATCTGCTATACAGGAATACAAGTTAAACCCTAAGAACTACAGTAGTATTCAGTGCAAGCATTCTAAATCTCACCCACTGGAAGGAAGACAACGTGTCTGCACTGCATTTGCCCATCCCTGGCACATGGTGGGCCCTAAATTTTGCCTTCAAGCAGTGAAGGACTAGATAACGTAATAGATGCAAAGCAGGTAGTGAACAGGCCCTCTGGTTATTAATAGCATTAACTACTCCTAGGTTGTCACACTAGAACACTATATACTTGTTCCTCAATCCTTGTGTCCAGAGCTCCAAAATTACCACAAGAGAAGCATGTTTGCCATCAGCCCAGAGGCGTGCCAATACTGCGACCAGTGTTCGGCATACTACTAACCAATTACATATGCACCAAAACCGATGGCCCTAGATGTGTCTGCAAGGATAGACTAGCTATAGATGGAGAAGGCCATATTATCACACCGTTAAACTCCCTTAACCACTTGCCTGGTGTGGTTGCATCATTTCATTGGGTTGGTTTGCCAGACAAGTTAACACTGAATTTTGCTCCAAGGTTAGGAAAAGGAAATGCTGCAAAGGAAACTTGAAAACGGGCCTTAACTTAACTATCTCCACAGCTTGCCACAGACACTCCAGAAGGAATGGCAGGCTTAGTGCCCTTCTTGGCTGAATGGCTGCCATGCACCCACCGCAGGAGCCAGTGAAAGCAGCAGTTCTCTTTTGCAATCACAGTGACCATTGTTAAAAGCAAAGCACTTACTCTTCAGGAATGGAAGGGATTGAGCTTTGCTGGGTGCTGCACTGCATGTAGCTGGTGTGCCCTCCTCTGGCACCCACTTTTGCTACATTACATTGAGCCAGACTTCGATGTTCTTCAGACCCAACAACATGCCCATCTTGCTTCCTACGAAATTCCACATTGTAGGAACATCAGGTGTTTCCACATAATTTAAGGTACAAGCAATGGATCAGAGGCAAGTACCTTAAAACTAACATGATGCCCAACCAATTATTATAGGACCTAAATGCATCCTCTCCAATACCCCCAAAGGCTTTAGCTGCCGCTAAACCTTTCCATCTTTCCATAGCTGTGATTACACACATGGGTCTGATGCGATAATATGCTAATGACTGCAATCGCAAAGCTAGTACAGATGCACCCCAAAACCAGCATAGAAATGCTCAATACCACTTTCTCACATCCGTAATACCTTGCAATCCTGCGTATACATCAGGAACATCGAGTAATATCGGCTCCTCATGCACAATTACAACAGGTCTGACATTACTCAGAAATTTCTAACCTTGTCATATGCAGTGAGTATGCCGTCGCAGTGGCTAATTTATGCACGCCCAAGTAACGCCATTGAAATGGACAGGCACGTCTGCGTTTCTCTGACCACTACCTTGTTACCACTCCAAAATGCTGACCTGATGTCACTCACTCTGCGATGGCTTTGTGTCTGCATAGGTGATCGTAGAGCGATCGCAATGCTAACTCACACACACGCATATAGATGCATATGCATGTGCAGTATGCACCATTGACCAATCTGCATATGCGGTTGCAATTGCGATCCATGATGAATCAGGCCCTAAGTGCTCACAGCTTCCCCTTGCCTTAACAGATAACTAGAGACATCCCCTAACTGGCTTGTGATAGGTTGCTGTTCCTGCACTTCAAACATCTATCAAAACAAGCAGAATCATCATATCTTCTTATTTAAATCTAACCCACATAACTAGTGACTTATGTACAGAAGCATCAAGACTATGTGGCCTTCAGCTACCTTAAGCCCACAATTAAATGATGTGTTAGCCCTAAATAACTCATTTAACTTATTACTTTAACATTGAAATAATGATGCAGACACCTAAACACCTAAGTGGAAGTACAAGGTCATGGCTGTTAAAGGGTTCAGCTTATCCATTCATTACTTCCCCACAATATTGCACTCACAGTTTATCACAGCTTGCTGACATCCACAGGATTTCTTTTCACTCTGAGCCATACTTGTCTACACTTCCGGAACCTGTGGTAGGCTCCCGATCTTCTGGGTAGAGAAGTGGTCAAAATGCGGAGAATCGGTGAATCCGGGGGGAGGAGGAAGTGGGGCCTAATGATTTGATTCTATGTTAATACTTTCATTTTGTCCTGCCCCTATTTAAATTTAAATAAATTACTGTATTTTGCCATGAGGGGGCGGGGCCTAATAACGCAAATCAGCTGCCCCCATCACCTCCCATCTGCTTCTCCTCCTTTGTGCACTTTTATTGATGGTTTCAAAATGATAGAAACTGTTTTCCTGCAAATTAAAGTCTTTCCAGCATTTTGGAGCACAGAAAAATGTCTGTATAGTAGATTTCCAATGTTTTTATATATAAGTTTGTAAAATGTTGGAATAAACACTTTTACCTCTCATCGATAAGTTCAAAAACACCTCTCCTATCAATATACCTTCAGGAGTTGGGTACAAGATCCAACAGTCAGAATCCCAATGGATTTCTATTTATTATAAACCTTACCCTACACATCCTTCTCCACAAACCTGTCCACATCATTTAACCCTTTTGAGAGAAACTGACCTGAAAACTGACATGTCTTTAATGGCCAAGTTATATTATTTTTAAACCCATCCAAGTGCATGATTATTCAGGGGTGTACCAGACACTCTGCATTGTGTCCTGACATTTTTACCTTAATATAAAGATACATTTTCACCTGCTCAGGGGCTGCACACAAAAAGACACAAATCTAATCTAGAATATCAATGCAAGTTTGGAATTGGATTGAGCATGAAATTCATAGTGCGAGTTTGCCATGAGAACGACTCGCAGGACCCAACTCGCACCGAATTGGATTGATCCCTTTGCTGGAGATTTTCACTTTCAATGGTCTAAGGACCATTTACTTTTGCCATTATTAAATCATAATAGTTGCTTGCAAACTCTGAAACTTTTGCCACCACTCATGCCATCTGAGATTTCAGCAGTAGAAGCCAACAATGATTGAACACTGGACATCCTCTAGGGTAGCAAACACTATATGCTTTAAGGATGTAGTGCTTTGTACAATGGTGTCAATCAGTATAATGGACATTTTCATTATACTTGCGATATCTTTACAACAATGCTGCATAATCCTTAAGGTGTAGAGATGTACAGCCTTAGGTTACAGAAAGTTTTAATGAAGCTAACATTTCACTCATGGCCTGTCCCTGATTGTGAACAGTTATCAACATAACGATAAAGAAAAAAAATGTGACCAGTGGTAAAGTCAGTCCCACAGCAGGATCTTGCTTGGAAAATGTGTATATAACAGGATCTCCCTAGCTATGTAGCAATTAATTCTCAGTTTAAGCAGTCATTACAGTCACATGTAGTTTGGTGAAAGGAGTAAAGACAAAAATAAATAATAGATTATGAGATCTAACAATAAGTACAAAATATATAATATTTATGGTAGACGTGACATGTTTGCAGATCTATGTAATTACATATATATTTTCACTGTTACTTAAATACATATCTACCTAGTGGGTTCCATGTTAATCATGTTCAGTTAGTGTATTTTTTTTAGGTATGGTTACATTTAACTGACTCATTCACTCATTCTGTATATATACTAGCAAGACACTTCAAAGAACATAGACACAATCTTGCTAGTTTAAAATATAAAATGATTTGTTGGGTTCCACCATCACCAATGGGGCGAGATAGAGCTAAAGCACTCCACAAAAGAGAGTCCAGATAGATTCATCAGCTCCAGACTGTTCAACCGTATAAATGAACAGTTATCCTTTAATTGTTTCCTTTCATTTGTCTTTATAGTTCGTGGTTTACATTAGCTATTATGAGTATGTAGGAGGAATATATAATTCCATATATATATATATATAAGTATATGGGGACTGAGGCCTTCATTCAGAGCCGCTCGTAAGCAGCAGTACGCTCGTAGCGTTCCGATGTTGTGAAACCACGCATGCGCCGGTGTTACACTGCGCATGTGCGTACGGCTGATTGCGATCTTTTTTTATGTCGTTCGTCGAATAGCGAACAGGAAGTGACATGTAAAATGTGATTGACAGAACAGCCCGTTTTTGGGCGGTGACGGGGGTGGAGATGCGAAAACGCAGGCGTGGCGAGGCATTTTGTGGGCGTCCCTAAATTATCTCATGCGAACGGCAAATGTGATCGGAACAAGTCATACGTCACTGTCTGATCCACTTTGCGTTCAAACTGCTCGCACAGCTTGTGGTCTGTTATACTCTACCACAATGTCGATGGTCTCGTCCTCCTTCCCGTGCCTCTTTGATGTTTTTTCGATTTATCATTTCATGCCAGAAAAGCAATCAACTTAGAATTGAAAACAAGCTTGGAATGTGTCTAGCAGGTGAAGTACTCAGCTGCTAATTTGTGGCTTAGACAATCAATTAGCGTACCAATTTTTCATATTTGATTTGTATTTTTTTGTTTGTTTGTTTTGTGTTATTGCAACAATATTGGCATCATGTTTGTGTTTTAGCAACATTTTTAATGGTCCCGGGAATTTCTTATCCATTTGGTTTGGGCAAAGTGTTCCTTTAAACTCCTAAATGGTTTTTAACCCTTTGGAATCTGTTTTTTTTTTTTTTCTTTTTTTCCTTTTTTGGGGCCGGGATTACCTAAAAACCATATTGAGAATAATGTCACATTACAATGGAGCAGATTTTGAATTGTTTTTATTTTTTACACACATTTTAATATTTTCAAGTGCATTTTCAAGTTTGCATGTGTGGCTTACAGCAATAATTGTGCCAAAAAATGAATACACAAACTTAGTGGCATTTTGCATAAATAAAATAACACACATTAAAAACAATTCACAAGAAAGGAGAGGGAAGTTTTGGCCCTTAAGGAATAAGGGGGAAGCACAGAAGGATTGTGGGAAAATTAGCCAGTGCTGTCATCGCTTTTTGCCACGTTTGGCTGAGTTAGGGTGCGAGCCTGAACGGGTTCGGGATGTCCTTTGGCTGGCCTCTCCAGAGGCAGATGTTGGGGCCTCTGGAGTAGGCAGAGGGCTAGGCACATTTGGAGGGATGGCTGTTGTTGTGCCAGAGGTGGAGGATCCTGATGTTCCGGCAGGAAGGGAGGGCTGCTCCACCATGTGCTGGCGAACGAGCTGCTCCAGGGCATTGGCAATTTGGATGTTGGCCCTGGTATTTTCAGCCAGGGCCTGACCAATGGTCACGTTGGCCGCAGCATTTTGCTCCATGGCCTCCGCCACCCGTAGCAGACTGGCGTCCATCCTCAGCAGAATCTCCGTGTGGTTATCCGATTTAAAATTGAGATCCGTGAGGGCCACTGCCTGCGAGAGGGATTGTCCTGGACTGGCTTCTGCAGGGTCCCCAGCCGGATCTACTGCTTCCTCCCCTGCAGAGCCAGCAGAAATTCTGCGGCCAAGGCTCCCCTCTGGAGCAGACTCATCCGCCTGTGTCTCTGTGAGAAAAATGTGAAAAGAGTAACATTAGAATCTCCATATTGTCACAAACACATTTCAGAGTTGGCAACATAACAACATTTACCTGGGACAACATTAGGAGCCGCAAAGTCTTGCATGTCCGTATCCCTGTTTCAACACGCCAAACACCTCCTCATACTGCACACACCCCTGTGCCAGCTCTTCCAAGTCATTAAGCTCCAATGACACAGGGGTGGGACCCCCACCTGTCCCCCTTGCATGCCTAGCCCTCTCTGCCAGTTTTTGTTTCAGCCGATATTTATAATCGGTCCATCTGTGGGTGAAAAAGTTGGCATTATTCCTGCAGTATTTGGCCCTGTAACCACTTTTTCAAAAAATTTGTTTTAACGTACCGGCGTTTGACATCCCGGGGTAGACGTTCAAACTCACCCACCCTATTGACAGCACTGGCTATCTCATCCCACATTTTCCACTTCTGGCTTGCACCCATATTCCGATCTGCCTGTGGCAGGATGTCAACACACATTTGGACCAAAACCTCCATCTCCTTTCTTGTGAATTGTGGCTGCCTTTTTTTTTTTGCTTCTTTTGTGGGCCTACTCGGCCCAGCAGCTTCTTCCATGGCATCCTCAACACCTTTTTGCATAAACATTGCTTACATTTTAGATGTTCAGTTTTCACTAAATTCTGGTTCTTAAAATTTTTTTTAAGCCAAAAGAGTCAAATACTTACCGGGCGTCTCTTGACCATTGTTTTGCTGCTCTGTAGCCATTTTGAGAACACCAACTTGAACTACAGCAGACCGTTTTGATTTTTCCATGACGTATTTATACATGCGTCCGTATTATTCATCCGCATCATTGATTATGCGCTCCTATGATCCGTCCTTAATTGGAGAGGGTATATAAAGACTATTTATTGCTTTGGGCGACTCGAGTCGAGGTGGCGGGTGTTGATTGTTGGAGGTATCGTGTGTAGTAGTGGATTGGTGGCGGGATTAGTGGTTTGAGGCGGGTTTTTGGAGTAGGAGTTGTTATTTTTTTTTGGTTCCTTATTTTCCGTTCGTTTTTTTTTATTGCGGTTATTTTCTTTGTCAGTTATTTTTGGAGTAAGTATTTTATTCAACTCCTTTAAAAAATAAGGGATATACAAACCAAATGTTCTTTTTTTTAATTTTTTTTTGGATTTCTTTACAGTTATTTTGGCTGGGCCCCATTGGAGTTTTTGGACTGTGACTTCTTAGTCGAATTTCTGTAAGTTTATCTTTTTTCCTGTTTTACCAATTTGGATGTGTTGTTTTTCGCATATATTTGGTACATTACTGTTTGATTTATAAGTTTAACAATCATGTATTATCAATAAATATAGCGTAATGTTTAGCCAAATATATTTTCTTTGTTTATCCCTTAAAAATGCGAACTATTTAGCGCACTAATGTTTCCTTAATCCCTATGTAAAAATGCAAACTATTTAGAGCACTAATGTTTCCTTAATCCCCATGTAAAAATGCAAACTATTTAGCGCACTGTTTTTTCTAACATAAATTTGTCCATTCTTGTTTGTCCACTCAATGTAGGGTGCATTTTTCAAATAATGTGTGCTCCACCCTATCTTTGTGCACATTTTGCCAAATTTTTTAAAATAAATTCTGGCACCCCAAAATTCTAACACGAATTTCTAATTTTGAACTGTAGGTTGTTGCACTCATGACAATACCCCGGCATGTAAGCATCTTTGGATTTTGCGGCAAAGATAAGTATTTTTTGGAAAGATCATTTTCAACAACCATTAACTACCTGGCTTGCCATTTCAGGTTGATGTTGGTCGTCTTATTTTGGCCATGCCTCTGGAACCCGACCAACCTCAACCTCATCCCAGGCGTAGGCATCGTAGGCGTGCAAGGCCCAAGATATATAGAACACATGTCACCCTTTTGGAATGCCCGATGATGAGGTTTTAAGACGATACCGTCTTCCTCCACAAATCATCATAGACACTCTCTCATTAATAGAGAGTGATCTTGAGCAGCAAATTGACAGTCCTACAGCAATACCACCACTTACGCAATTAATGGCGGTGTTACATTTCTGTGCCTCAGGATCCTTTCAAACCACGGTGGGAATAGTGGCCGGAATATCCCAATCCTCCTTTTCAAGGATCCTGAGGGCAGTGATGGAGGCCCTTTTCAAGCACCTCCATCATTTTATTAACATGCCATTGGATATGGGTTCCCTTAGTGTGGCGAAGGCCAATTTTTAACAAATAGCTGGCTTCCCACTCATCATAGGGGTTGTGGATGGTACTCACATACCACTTCAGCCTCCAGCACGGCTGGAGGCAATTTTTAGGAACCGCAGGCACTATCACTCACTGAATGTAATGGTGGTATGTGATGCCTCCCTGTAATGGTGGTATGTGGTATGTGATGCCTCCCTGAATGCAAAATTACCCGGGAGTGCACATGACTCATTCGTCATCTGGCAATCAGGCATTTGGCACAAATTAAACAACCTACAAGCTGGTGATGCATGGCTTCTGGGTAAGTGGAGCCTTTTAGTTGAAACCAATGCAAAGCTTGATACACAGTGATCCTGATTTTTTTTTTTTCACAGGAGACAGTGGCTACCCTTGCACGCCCTGGCTGCTCACTCCTTATTTGGTTCCCACACCAGGGCCACAAAGTGAGTATAATTCCAAACTTACAGCCACCAGGCCGATTCAGATGCCTCCACCGCTCTTGTGGTGAACTCATGTATTTGCCGGCTATGGTTTTCGAAAATTGTGGTCCTGTGTGGGATTTTTCACAACATCACCATAAGGAGTGGTGTCCCAATGCAGCCAGAGGATGCCTTACCTGAGGATGGCCCCCCCGAGGTTGGTCGGAGGTCAGTATGTGGGGGGCCATACGCGATGATGTGGTGGCCCATTTTTTCAGGTAATTGTTGACAAACATTTACTTAATTGTCCCAAAGTCTACATGTATGATTGTAATGTGCCTTTTTAATATTGTTTTTCATTTTTTTTTCTTGTCTTCCTTTTCAAACCATGTAAAAACGATGCCTACTACCTGACCCACTAAATTGTCTACATGTGGCCACATTGGAACTAACTTGTGGATCAATTATTTCATCGCCTCATTTGTGGATTCATGTTGGCCTGCTACTTATTTCCACTGTTCTTGAGTGTTGTTTGTTTTTTTTTGCGTTTGGTGTAGGTTGTTTTTTGTAGTGTGTTTTCACTGTGTAAATTGCTTGTCACAATTCACTTTCTGTTTGTGTTTGCTGTGTATTAAAGTTTTCTTTTCTGTTAAAAAGACTGTTTATTTACACATTACAAGCACATGTAACCTGGCTCCAAAAATGCCACCTTTCCTAATGCCGAATCCTGTAATGTGTGAAATTGTTAAGTCTTTGAACATGCTTTGTGGCTTATAAAAAACAACAAAGGTATTAGGGTGAATCAGTAGCTTGTTCAAAATAGGCCTAAGCAGGTTTCAGTTTCTATTTACATTACCCACCACAAGAAAAAACACAAACTGTTGGCTTTTCCACAAACCTATTGGTATGGTGAGGTGTTTAATGTGTCAGCTTACATACTTTCTACCGCTTTGTACAATCTAATTTACCTTACTTTAAAGAACATGACCAAATCGTGGACTTATGGAAGGTTAAACAACGTATTATTTTCAGTCAAGAAATGAGACTCGTTAACATACAACACTATTTTATTGTAAAAAATATACAAAACCAAATTACAAACAAACAAAAAATCAGCTCCGAAGGAGCGCTGCCATGTGGTCGAGGACCACGAGCATGGCAATGACTTGGCCACGCAAGGCGGCCAAGCCCTCCTGCATACCATGCATCTGCCTCTGGTCCTCTGTTGGTAGAAAAAAAAAGGGATCCTTAATGAAATGACACCTTACATTATAAGTTGAATAAACAAACTAAACAAATAAATCTATTTGCAAACAAGATCCAGTTTTGTGGTCAAAAAACAAGTACTGGCAAATGCTAAGATGGTATCAATAATAAATTATAAATGAACACACAAAAAGGCGACACAAAAACGATGAAGTACCCTTGTTAGGGTAAATCTAAAAACCCCAAGAATGAGTGTTTTCACATGTGTGATATGTATCAGTGGAAAATATCCAAGACATTGTATATCCAATTCAAAATGTATTTTTACAACAAAAGAAAGGTAAACATACCGGTCATTGGCCTGGATGGTCTTGGAGGCCCTCCATCCTCCTCCTCCTCAGAGGTAGGCCAGTGCTGGTGGGTTGAGGGAGGGGAGAGGGCGGAAATGGTTGACGGGCCAGAAAATCGAGGGGGTGGTGGAGGGGAGGGTGAAGAAAAGAGAGGGGGTGGTGGAGGGGAGGGTGAAGAAAAGAGAGGGTGGGTGGAGGGGAGGGGGAATTTTGGGGGAGTTGCAAATTGGGAGAGGGAGGGGACTCAGCTATTGGCCGGGCAGGGGTGGAGGGGGAATTGGGGGAAGGTTGGGGAGATGTGCTGGGACTGGGCATCGGCGTCAGGGGCCGAGCACGGCGAAGAACTCTGCGGCGAGGCCGGATTCTGCGTTCAGCCCCTAAATGATTAAGGAAAAATGTTTTTCATTTTTTAGGGAGGGGGGGTGGAACCCAAATTTACAACACAAAAAAATACAAACATTCTAAAAAAGGAAAACATGCACACACAGACATGTGTAAAAACAAAAAACAGGGCTATACTGCAAACAAACATGCACACACAGACATGTCAAAAAACAAAAAACAGGGCTATACTGAAAACAAACATGCACACGCAGACATGTCAAAAAAACAAAAAACAGGGCTATACTGAAAACAAACATGCACACACAGACATGTCAAAAAACAAAAAACAGGACTATACTGAAAACAAACATGCACACGCAGATAGGGTCGCAACAAACAAACAGGGCTATACTGGAAACAAACATGCACACGCAGATAGGGCCGCAATAAACAAACAGGGCTATACTGGAAACAAGCACACGCAGATAGGGCCGAAAACAAATCCTACAATAAAAACAAACCACTTACTTGCAGCGATCCGCTGCCGAAAACATGCCAGCAAGCGGGGGGGTGCGGCACCGCAGATCCAACCACCTGCGCTCTAATTGGCCGATATTACGGCGTTAGCCGAAGGAGCGCAGGTGGTGGCGAACCTCCGCATAGGCCAATCGCTTGGCCCGGTAGGTGATGGGGGGAGGCTGGCTGGTGATCCTCCGGTCCATGACCTCGGTGAGGACCAACAGCTCCCGTGTGGTAAATGCGGAGGCTCTCATGATGGCAATGATTTTTTTTAAGAACAAACAGTTTTAATAAAGGAAAGAGAAAACTTTTGATTGGCTAATGTACTTTGTAAATTAACAGGAACCATTTTATTGGTTATTGTATGAGTCATGTGTCTTACAGGCTCCAAAATATAATGTGAGTTATGATAGGCTTCATGCAGTGACACGCGTAAGCTAATTTAAATAAAGCAATTAAAACCTGAAAATAGGAATATCCTAAACACAGGAAAACAATAGGATATTTGGTTACAACATGTTTTTTTGATAAAGTAAACCATTGGTGAAACCGTATGTATTCTGCGGGAAAAATGACACACACGGACAACAATAAAGTTTATTGAAAATGAAAAACAAAAACGGATGGCAAACATGTGAAGAGCAATTAAGCTAATTAATATATTGATTGGCATGATACGATTAAAGTATGTATGCAGAATGAAAAAGCAGGTAATTTGGAGATGGACGGTCGCAATTTTGCTCGTTCGTTAGCTATAGGAGGGGTTGGGAGACTTTGGGGCAGAAGATTAGCTATGAGCGAACTTACAAGTGAGCTCTTGAATTTACATTTTCTCGCTCGTTCGTCGAACGAGCGATCAGCCACTTGCGTACGGCTCTGAATCAGGCCCTGATTCAGCAGCATATGCAATTGCAACTACGTACGCAGATCGGCTGATTGTTCAGCACTGCGCATGCATATGCACCGCACGTGTGCTGCAAGCGCACTGCGATAACGCACGCAGATAGGAATCCATCGCAGAGTGAGTGACAAGCCAGGAGCATTTGGGGGTGGTGACGGGGGAGTGGTTGCAGAAACGCAGGCATGTCTGTCCGTTTCAATGCCGTTGCATCGCCGTGCATAAATTAGCCACTGCAATTGCATACACTGTGTATGCATTCGCAGTGGCTAATTTATGCACTCACTGCAATCGTCGAGACTTTAAATTTCTGAGACGGGTCAGACCAGCTGTAGTTGTGCATGATGGGCCGATGTGCTTCGATGTTACCGATGTATACACAGGAGTGCGAGGTATTACGGATGTGAGAAAGCAGCAGTGGGCGTCTCTGTTTGTTGAGCTGTGGCAGACATTAGCATATTTTCGAAGCTTTATTGTGGGCGATTATGCAGCTTTGATCGCAATTGCGATCCGTTCTGAATCAGGCCCAAGTTCCATATATATAAGGACTTAGGGGTATATTTACTAAAGTGCGGGCTTTTAGAACCAATCAGATTCAACTAATCATTTATCTAACACTTTCTATAAGATGATAGCTAGAATCTGATTTGTTGCTATGTGCAACAACTCCACTTCTAAAAACCCACACCTTAATAAATACACCCATTAATGTTGCAATAATTAATAAGTGTTTCAGTACTGAATAGACACTATGGGCCTGATTCTGATGTTGTTTGTATTGCACAGCCACAGGGAAGTGACTGCGCAGTACTGTCCAACTAAAATGCAAATACAGCAGGAGGTGCAGTGGCATAACTATAAATTTGCTTTCTCCTGCCAAAAAAGTTTCTGCCCCCCCCATCATATTTTGGTATAACTAATACAGGGTTGTTTTTAGGCAATTTGGATCCCAATGCAAGCAGCTAAATATGTGTCCCTTCCCCCATATACAGTTTACATTATTTGTAATTTATAGTAATGCCTGTTACACATTATGCAACACATCATACTGCCCATTGCACATTATGCCACACACCGTAATGGCCATTTTCACAATATGCCACACACCATAATGCCCATTACAAAATATGCCACACACTGTAATGTCCATTACACATTATTCCACACACTGTAATGCCCATTACACATTATCACACATACAGTTATGCCCCTAACACCATTTTATGCCCCACAGTAAGGCTACTATGTACTTTTAAATTACTGGCTCATTGTCAGGGGTCTCATGCTCGTTGCCAGGCATTTTATGCTCTGGTTCCATGCTCATTGCCAGGGGTTTCATGCTATGGGTTTCCATGCTCATTGTCAGGGGTTCCATGCTCGTTGCCATGGGTTTCATGCTTGTTGTCAGGGGTCTCATGCTCGTTCTCATGGGTTTCACAGCAGAAGATGCTGTTTTCTGCATCTTGTCCCGGCGGCTCCAGCATTCCAGGCACTTCCGGGTAAAGCTATATGCGCTGTGCTGACAGATGCTAGAGGTCAAGTAGGACCTTTAGCATCTGTCTTCTCCTAGAGAGGGACATTTTCAGTATATTTCATGCTGACTGCGATCAGTGAATCAGGGCTTAGAGATAAAGCACCAGAGATACTGCTCCGAGGACTGGTTGACTTATTTGGTTTGCACATTAGATTGGGTATGATATCCTGTGGAGAGGCTGAGACTGATTCCTAGAGCTGAACTGAAAGACCTCCAGAAGTGGGTAATAAATTGAGTTCCTCAATCAGAGACAATGTCATGTGGTAGGCCATGGAGACAGGAGATGTGATTGATAAACAGAGTGGATATCTCCTTGGCAAAGAGGAACTTGGTTAACGGAATGAAATGTGCCATCTTGCTAAAACAAACCACCACTGTCCATATGATGGTGCAATGTGAAGATGGCAGAAGATCCACCACAAAATCCATTGAAATATAGGTCCACGGTCTTGACAGCAGTGAAAGAGGAATCAGATGACCAGTAGGAGTGACACATGGAGTCTATTTCCTGGCGCAGATGTCACAAGTCAGAACGAACTCACAGACAACTTGAGTAAGAGATGGCCACCAAACCAAACGAGACAGCAACTCAAGAGTCTTAGATATCCCCTGATGACCTGCCACCCTGCTGGAATGAAAGTCAGAAAAAACTGCTCCTCTCAATCTTGACCAGGACACCAAGTTTGCTCCGAATGGGTTGTGGTTTCAAATAAAATCGTTCTCCCACTGCCCCATAAAAATGTTAGCATAACTTCGAGCAAACTTGGTGCCCATTGCAGTCCCGACCTTTTGTAGATAAAAGACGTCATTAAAAACAAAATAATTATTAGTTAAAATAAATTTGACCCCCTCTATTAAAAAGTTTTGCAGACCGATCTCTATATTGCTATCTTCTAAGCATTTCGCTATAGCTTCAACACCTGCTTGGTGGTCAATAATCGTATACAGCGATTTAATATCCGCCATGACCATAATATAATCTTCTTCCCAGTGAATCTTAGAGATTACATTTAGGAAATCTTTTGTATCCTTCAAATGGGATCGGTTCTTTAAGACCAAAGGTTGCAAAAAATGGTCACTATATTCAGACATATTAGATGTTATAGAATCAATTCCGGATAATATGGGGCATCCCGGGGGATGTAAAGGGTCTTTGTGGATCTTTGGAAGTATATATATAACTGGTATAACCGGTTCAGAATTCCATAGGAAAAGACTTTCCTTTTCTGTCAATGCAGCATACACAATCAAGACACCTTGACAAAGACCACCAGATAGGGGTCGAAACACATTGGTGCTGTGAGGTGATCCAGGACAGATGGAGGTACCGCTACCGGAGAGCTAGGGACATGTGCATGGACCAGTGGAGTTTCCGGGACTTTCTTTGATGTGATACATCTCATGCTCATTGGGGTATTTTACTCCCCCTTCATCTGGTAATTACATACCTTTGTCCATTTGGATACCCTGCCTAAAGAATGCTGCTATTTTACATTTTGTGTCTCTTGTTATAATATTATTAAAAATTGTGCTTCACTATATGCACTTTTTTTCTTTTTCTTTTTTTCACTCCCATGGGGAGTTTTATAAGGTCTTCTGTTGGAATAGATCACCCTCTATGTGTAGTGTATTGATCCTAAAAAAAGTGGAGATCCTGAAATACTGTGACTGGGCGCAGGTTATGTGTCTTTCTGTTTTTTCTTACAATATTATATTTGGTGGAGGTGTAGGGGTACTCCCACTTGAAATTCACTGACCAGCTGCATAAAGTCCTTATTGCGCATGAGTCCACATTTCATATCCAGTTTTGCATGGCTATTTGTGTTGTCTACTGCTTTGCTTACCCAAATCCCACTTCTCTTCCCTATCCCTTACCCATCTTCCCTCCTCCTCCTTTTTTCATACATCTTTTATAGTGATTTATTGATTTCAATTTATTTATGCAATTACATCCACCTTTATGTCATACATTAACACATTGAACTAGTGCTCAGTGTTGTAACATTTACCTAGATAGCAATTCCAGTAACACAGAGCAGCTTTTTCATATTTTTTTAGCACAGCAAACTGACATTATCCTCTAAGGATAAGCCCAGTTTTTCATTGAGGCCCTTTGGAGAAAATGTGACCAATTTAAGGATCTAATGACATTCGGACCAGAGTAACATAAAGTGATTCGTCACCACCTTTTATAGGCACAGGTACTTGATCTATGATATAGTATTGCAGAGTGACTAAGCTGTGTGAGGCTTCATGGAAATGGTGAACCACAGCTTGGTCATTATGGCCTTAATATAATTCAACTCTAAAAGAGGATCAGTGAACCGCCATCCTTTCTTTTAAAGTTCTCTTTAATCAGCTGTCAATGCTGGCCACAGTGACAGCTGATTAAATAAACTACAAATAGACTGGTTTTGCAAGTATCTCTGCAGTATGTTGGAGTTTGTATTTCTTCCCAGTGTATGGGTGGTAGAAATAATCTCCAGCAATCTTACAGATATGTCATCATACACTGTGGCTTCAGTGGCGTCAAATAGCCCTTCTCTGCACTCCAGGTCTCAGGCAACTCGGCCGCATTAAACTTCTTACTTACTGAAGATGTGCATCTTATTTGCATTAGTAAAATCGATTGTGTACAGGATGCCGACACTCAGGATGCCGGTGCTCAAGATCCCTGATGCCTACAGTTAGGTACCTGCCCTAACTCTACACCTAACCCTCCCTCCCCTCAGTCTAACCCTTAATCTCCCTTAGACCTTAGTACCGGGTCTCCATGGCCAAAGCATTCGCACCCCAAGCTAGTCAGCCCAAGCCGGGGAGCTTAGGGGAGGTGGGGACCCCCCAAAGAAGTGGTCCCCCTTCTCCCAAAACCCCAGACTTGAGCTGAAGCCCAGGGCTCTTACCCGCACCCCTGGCCTGTGGGTATGGGGGTAATAATGTGTTAAATAGTTCCAAACTTTTGTATTTTACAGTGGCACTACAGGTGCCAGCATGCCTGCCCTTTGGCACTTGTGGAACTACAAGTGGCAGCAGGCGGCTGGCACCCGTATCCCCACTGTAAAATAAATAACAACATTCCATGTAGATACATCTGGCGGACAACTTCCAGTTAATTGTTTACGGCCATCCACTTACGGTTACTTACTAGACTGATATCGCATAATACTCTTCACGTGATTTATTTAATAAGTTTGAACCCTACCTGGAACTATTAACTCTGGAGGGAGATTTTGAAGTGATTATTTGTGTTAAAAAGTTGGAAATTAAACCCAAAAATAACTGTTCACATGACCAATCTTATACATTATAGAGATAAAAATACATTGAAGTCCAGTCCCTTAATGATTGACTACTGTATTGACTGAATATAAGTGGCTATTTTGAGTGGATTGTATGTACCTATATTATACTAGTAACTATGGTGTTTGCAGTTACTAGTATAATATTATTTTACTATCTTTGAAATTTATAAAACAGCCCTGTCAGTGGCGTAACAATAGTCCCCTCAGCCGGCGTCGAAGCAGCGAACGCGTACTGACTGCTGCTGGAAGTAGTGGACAGGCGGGCGGCGTGGGAGCCGGTGATATTGTGCTGCCTGGGCTGCTGGCTGCTTAGACCGGCGGGTCCATCACTAGTGCACCGATCAAATCAGCGAGAGGTGAGGGCCATGGACAGACTGCTGCGGGGACAAGCGGGTGGGTGATGGGTTGCAGTGCTGGCTGCTAAGTAGACTCTGCTTAGCATTGAGTGACTCTGGCTGGCCACTGGCTACATTTTATGTCGAAATTAACGAAGAGGGTACAAATCACAAATGTCACCTCATGTGTAGAGAGAAACTATACCCTGGGTTTTGTACTCTCTCTTAAAGAGGGCCTCTTTGTTTTGTATTGATTATTTAGTGAAGAGAGAAACTATACCCAGGGTATTGTAATTAGGAATATGCACTGACTCCTGTGTTTTGGTTTTGGATCTGTATCTCCTTCAAGGTTTTGGATCTGGGTTTGGTTTTGCAAACCACCCTCAAGTGTTTTGGTTTTGGTTTTGGATCTGGATTTATTAAATAAAAAATAGATGAAAAGTTTTAAAAACAGCTAAAATCATGTAATTTATGCAATCCAAAACCTGAAATTCGGATTTAAAATCCAAATTCCGAACTGCAAAAAGATCAGAACCGCGACCCGGATTTACCTGGATCTCTTCAGGAGAATAGAACTGCGACTCGGATTTACTCTAATTCATGAAATTCGGGTGGATTCGGATTTCTGGAGAGCCGACCTGCACATCTCTAATTGTAATCAATCCTTTCTTAAGGACAAGGTGTCATTGGTAATTTTTGGACCCTCTTTGCTTTTACCATATAGGGAGGGCGCCTTTCCTAGCTCAAAATGGTCCATAGTAGTTTCACTACTTTTAATTAGCTGCAATGCACTGCTGCACAGCCTCATAGTAATGACACGATTTCCTCACTACAGCACTGGCAGCCAATCTAGAGTAAAATGTTTAATAAAGTCATCCCTGCTATATATATTGCACATGTTAGCTAGCAACCTGATTTTCTTTTGGTCCTGGTCCTGCTTCTGCCACCTCTTTACATGGTGTAATAGATATAAATGCTAATTAGATCAAGGGATTCACTCCTCTAAATCTAGCTGCAAATCGTTTATAGAACACAAGCCTTCCAGTCACTTTTTATGAAGGGGGTGAGAGGGCACCAGAAAGTTTTTGGTAAGGGGGGCACAATTTATAGTTATGCCACTGAGCCCTGTCATCCGATTACTAGCAAATGGCCCAATATCTGTATAGTGAGTAACTAGCTTTACATGTAGAAATCACAATTAATATCCATCCTGTGACATAAATGAAACAATAACAAAATTTAAGAATGGTAAGTACACATCACACATCAAGATTGTGTTATAAACATGTGTTCAAGAAGAAAGGCTTAACATGCACTCTATTTTGTAAAAGAACAAAGACTAATATCTGAAAGCATTAGCATTTTTATCAATTGTTGTCAGTGTTGCATATTAGCAATGGTGACCTACTGAATTCCAGAAACCGTGCTCTCCATTATTGCATTATCTGTAGTGGGTTTGAGGACTAGGTTGCTGTAAATGTGGTCTGAAAGGTTTGCAATCCTCTTTTGAGTATACTGTGAGGATGACGTATATTTCAGTTTCTTACTACTTGCTTTAATTCTTGCTCATAATTAGTATGTTTTACAGGAAGAGCTAGACCATCTTCTGTGCCAGACACTGCTCTTCTCTCCTCAGACCTTTTCTCTTTTGCCAGCAATGCTGAATCAGGACCACAGTGCTCATCCTGTCTCCTTGTATTCCTGCAACATACAATAAGATAAGCAAGATAAAAAACACAAAGAAAAATAATCCAGTACCAACACACACTCACGCCACACTCACACACAAATATGACAGATAAAAAGTCAATAAATAAGACAATTTTATTTTTTCTGCACTCTCATTGACTTACTAATACTACATAGGAAAGGAAGAGTGGTCCTGGTGGGTGATTTTAAGATGACCCTGGAGTCCTATCTAGAGAGATCCAAACCTTCAATCTAGAGAGATTCAAGCAAAACAGCCATAGCAACTCTATACCCTTTTAGCCACTTTTTACCCAACAATTCTGATTTGATTCATGGTACTGTAGTTGAAGGAACCCAATGCTAGGGACTTTGCCTTTTATGCACTTGGTTATGACATTCACCACAGTTATATCTGATCTTTTTAAGTATTGCTCTAACCCCATATATCAAAAATATTGCTTTTTCTCTCCTAGCATATGCTCAGATCGGGTTGGGTATTTGATCCCGGCTGTTGGGATGCCACAGGTCAGAATACCGACAGCGGCATCCCTACAGTCAGAATCCCAACACCATCAGGTAAGTACTCTAATGCTAACCCTTACCCCTACCCATACCCCTAGCCCTCCCTCCCTCCACGATGCCTGAACCTAACCTCCCTTCTAGTGCCTAACTCTCCCCCTTAACCCTAAACCTAACCCTCCCGCTAACCCCTAATACTTACCTACTTTCTGTGTCCATGTAAATTAGGCAGCATTCTGCTTGCAAACACAAAGATTCCTGTGGTTTGTGAGTGTGTGTGTGTGTGTGTGTGTGTGTGTGTGTGTGTGTGTGTGTGTGTGTGTGTGTGTGGGGGGGGGGAGATGGGATTATGCTGTCATCCAGAGTACAGAGATGTGACTCTTTCCAGGACAGCATCATTTAAAGTTTGCTGTGAGAAGGACAATCCTGAATGTATAGGACGCCATGATTATACCATTATCTATCTGTTGGATCATTTGCTGACAATTCAAATGGGTTATACACAAATCTGCCAGCCTCCCCCTCATATGACATCTTCTAAGACAAATAATTACCCCAATACCTGATGTCACTAAAAAGGATTCTGCAATACCCTTGGGGGTAGATTTTCTAAAGCTTCTAAAAAGGAAAAGTGGTTGTGTTGCCCATAGCAACCAATTAGATGCTGTCTCTTATTTTACTATTGCACCAAAGGAAATGATAGAATCTGATTTCTATGTGCATCACCCTCACATTTTATTTTTAGAAGCTTTATTAAATCTACCCCTTTGACTGTTTTGTACTTACTGTAACTTCTGTGTAGCGTCTCCAAACTGTATATAGTACCCCTGATATTCACAGGGATATACAGCAATATTACAATTACAGCAACACTAATTTATCAACTGGTTTTTCCATTTTGGTAATTTTGTATGTTTTTAACAGAAAATTATTATCTTACTCCACCAGTTCCAATAAATGTCTAATTTCACTATTTTTAATTAAGCATACAATACGGTTTAGTTTAGCTAAATATTTCATAATTATGTATAGAACAAAATAAATACTTATTTGCATTTTCTGGTTGTTATATTGCATACCATAGTTATGCGATTAAAATATTCCAGCAAGCAAGTTAGAATAATAGCCTTTCTGATTAAAAAGTCACTTAAGATATTTTTTTCTTGTCAGATATTCTCAGACTCAAATGTCCCACTGTCTCCATTAATCTTCTTTTTTGCATATTTCAGTTTATTTGGAAGAATTATTCAATATATACATAATTGTATATCCTATATGAATGATTAGTTTAGTGCTTTGCTATACTGTATTTAATGCATTGTATAATTTATTCCACAGAGACACACTGTGGCTTATTTACAATGTAATCATTAGTTTTGTTTTATTTTTTCTATATTTTTAGTAAATAACATGTAGACTTATTTCAGTTCTATATGTAATTACACAAATAATATTATAAAACTAAATGCTTCAACATCAGTAAATCTATATATATATATTTATATAGCACTTCTCTCTTGTAATATTACAAAATTTAAAACCATCAATTATCTATATTGCAATAAGGATAATGATGATACTGATGATAATAATAAAGCCAATAATAATAATAATAATAATGTAGCGTAGTTGCTCAGTAAATATCATGTTATCTGATCTAGCTAGTTTAAGACAGTAGGAAATAGGGACCTGATATGCATGAGTTGTAGGGATTGGATTAATGAGAAAATCTGCCCATGTGTCCAACAGTACCAATGTTTCAGCCAGTGTGGTTCCACAATGACCCCCATTAGTTTGTTAAAGATTCATTAAAAGGATATAATACATTTAAAGATGTCTGCCAATGGTCACTGTTTGCCATTTCATCAATTTTGGACTGCACTATTCGTCCCCAGCATGGGCGTAACTACCTTAGGTGCAAGGGGTGCAGCTGCTATGGGCCCCAGAGCTGAGGGGAGCCCATCTTCCTTGTCAAAGTTACATGTGTTATATACATTTTTCACCATTGGGTGGTACATAGGGGCCTTTACAAACTTTTCCTATGGAGTCTTCAAATACCTAGATATGAGCCTGGGTGATACCAGCAAAGATCCAGCTTCCTAATTGAAGCACTAAACAGCCACATCACCAATATGGACACTTAAGCTAGGTACACGCTATGCAATAATTTGGCCGGTTAGCCAATTTTCAACTGCTTGGTCCCATATTCTCATAGTGTAAAATTTAACACTAGGGGCGAATTATAATTCCAAAAGTAATCAGACTGGATCTGATTTGCTACACAGACTTATTTAAAATGATCAACCAAATCCAGGAGGCACCACTCACCCACATAAAAAATACTAGCGATGCTCAGTACATGGGGGACTTGAGATCATTGCAATCGCCCCCACCTGTAACCTGCCTACTATTGCTGGATAGAAGTGTAGCCGCCCATAGAGGCACAGAGCCAGTGAGAGGAGACTGCTGTTGCTCTTGGTCCAGGGAGGCTGCTGAGCAGCAGCAGACTCTCCTTTCTCACTTCCCAAAGTACCGCTGTGGCTGCGCTGCTATACAGCAGCCAGTGGCAGCAGCTGACCTGGGGCCCTCCAACTGACCTGGGTAAGTAGTACTTGTCCTCCCCCCTCTCTCGACGTCCCTGCCGATACCGTGCACATTATTTAGTGTCTATGCATTTCCAATAATCTGTCTGACATTTCTACCCATGGTACCCATAACTAGTGTGTGAAGTAGAAATCAAATGTTCTCAAGATCAGTTTGGCACACTCTGTCACTTGATGATCAGGCAAAGAGGAAATATTAATGTACCTAGGATATCCAGCTGTACTATAAAACATGCATCAAATGAGGTGGCCTGCCACCTGCTACAACAAAATAATACTGTATACTTCCAGCAAGCTGCTACAACACAACCTACTGGCTAAGCTGTTTCTATTTACTGACCATCATATAGACAATGAGGAGTGGCTCTAGGCTGCACACCCTAATAATGAAAGGTGCTATCAGCTGAGATAATGAAATACTATAAACAGAAAAGAAAATAGCTACACACATCTGAAGTCTGAGATTACTTCAGTCTAGATTGGCACCTCTCCCCCACCTCCATCTATATGTTTTTAAGCAGGGAAACTAGCATCTGACTGCATTTTGTAACAGGCATAGGCCCTCATTTAGAGCCGCTCGTAAGCGGCAGTACGCTCGTAGCGTTCCGATGTTGTGAAACCACGCATGTGCCGGTGTTACACTGCGCATGTGCGTACGGCTGATTGCGATCTTTTTTTTAGTCGTTCGTCGAATATCGAACAGGAAGTGACATGTCAAATGTGATTGACAGAACAGGCCGTTTTTGGGCGTTGACGGGGGTGGAGATGGGAAAATGCAGGCTTGTCGAGGCATTTTTTGGGCGTACATAAATTATCTCATGCAAACGGCAAATGTGATCGGAACAAGTCATACGTCACTGTCTGATCCACTTTCCGTTCAAACTGCTCGCACAGCTTGTGGTCTGGTATACTCTACCACAATGTCGATGGTCTCGTCCTCCTTCCCGTGCCTCTTCGATGTTTCTTCGATTTATCATTTCTGGCCAGAAAAGCAATCAACTTAGAATTGAAAACAAGCTTGTAATGTGTTTAGCAACTAGTTTTTTTTAGTAGCACAAAACCGTACGCTGGTGAAGTACTCAGCTGCTAATTTCTGGATTAGACAATCAATTAGCGTACCAATTTGTATTTTTTTTTTGTTTGTTTCTTTTTTTGGGGGTTTGTGTTATTGCAACAATATTGTCATCATGTTTGTGTTTTAGCAACATTTTTAATGTGCCTGGAAAATTCGCATCCATTTTGCTTTGGCAAAGTGTTCCTTAAAACTCCTAAATGGTTTTTAACCCTTTGGAATCTGAATTAAAATTTATTTTTTTTGTTTTTGGGGCCGGGCTTACCTAAAAGCCATTATTAGAATAATGTCACAATACAATGGAGCACATTTTGAAATGTTTTTATTTTTTACACACATTTTTTTATTTTCAAGTACATTTGCCAGTTTTCAGTTCTGGCTAACGTCAAAAAATTGGAACGAAAAATTACAAGCACAACAATAGTGGCATTTGCCCAAAAGAAAATAACACACATTAAAAACAATTCACAAGAAAGGAGAGGGAAGTTTTGGCCCTTAAGGAAAATGGGGCAAGCACAGAAGGATTGTGGGAAAATTAGCCAGTGCTGTCATCGCTTTTTTCCATGTTTGGCTGGGGTAGGGTGGGAGCCTGACCAGGTCCAGGATGTCCTTTGGCTGGCCTGTCCAGAGGCAGATGTTGGGGCCTCTGGACTAGGCAGAGGGCTAGGCACATTTGGAGGGATGGCTGTTGTTGTGCCAGAGGTGGAGGATCCTGATGTTCCGGCAGGAAGGGAGGCAGGCTCCACCATGTACTGGCGAATGAGCTGCTCCAGTTCATTGGCAATTCTGATGTTGGCCCTGGTATTTTCGGCCAGGGCCTGAGCAATGGTCACATTGGCCGCAGCATTTTGCTCCATGGCCTCCGCCACCCGTAGCAGACTGATGTCCATCCTCAGCAGAATCTCTGTGTGGTGATCTGATTTAAAATTGAGATCCGTGAGGAGGGCCACTGCCTGCGAGGGGGATTGCCCTGGACTGGCTTCTGCAGGGTCCCCAGCCAGATCTACTGCTTCCTCCCCTGCAGAGCCAGCAGAAATTCTGTGGCCAAGGCTCCCCTCTGGAGCAGACTCATCCGCCTGTGTCTCTGTGAGAAAAATGAGAAAAGAGTAACATTAGAATCTACATATTGTCACAAACACATTTCAGAGTTGGCAACATAACAACATTCACCTGGGTCAACATGAGGAGCCGCAAATTCTGGCATGTTCGTATCCATGTTGGACATGCCAAACACCTCCTCATACTGCACACACCCCTGTGTCAGCTCTTCCAAGTCATTAAGCTCCAATGACACAGGGGTGGGACCCCCACCTGTCCCCCTTGCATGCCTAGCCCTGTCAGCCAGTTTTTGTTTCAGCCGATATTTATAATCGGTCCATCTGTGGGTGAAAAAGTTTGCATTATTCCTGCAGTATTTGGCCCTGTAACCACTTTTTTTTTAAATGTAGTTTTTACGTACTGGCGTTTGACATCCCGGGGTAGACGTTCAAACTCACCCACCCTATTGACAGCACTGGCTATCTCCTCCCACATTTTCCACTTCTGGCTTGCACCCATATTCCTTTCTGCCTATGGCAGGGTGTCAACACACATTTGGACCAAAACCTCCATCTCCTTTCTTGTGAATTGTGGCTGCCTTTTTTTGGGGGTTTCTTTTGTTGGCCTACTCGGCCCAGCAGCCTCTTCCATGGCATCCTCAACACCTTTTTTCAAAAACATTGTTTAAATTTTAATGTCAAATTTTCTCTAAATTCATGTTCTAAATAATCCTTTAATCCACAAGAGCCAAATACTTACCGGGCGCCTCTTGGCCATTGTTTTGCTGTTCTGTAGCAATTTTGAGCACAACAACTTGGAACTACAGCAGACCGTTTGTGAATTTCCGTGATGTATTTATACATGTGTCCTTATTATTCGTCCGCATCATTGATTGTGCGCTCCTATGATCCATCCTTAATTTGAGCGGGAAAATAAAGACTATTTATGGCTTTTTTCGACTCGAGTCGAGGTGGCGGGTGATGATTGTTGGAGGTTTTGTTTGTAGGAGTGGATTGTTGGCGGGATTAGTGGTTTGAGGCGGATTGTTGGAGTTGGTTGGAGTTGGTTCTTTTTTTTGTAGGATTTTACGTTCGCTTTTCTTTTTGGAGGTTATTTTCTTTGTTGGTTATTTTTTGAGTAAATATTTTTTAAAACTCCTTGAAAAAATAAGGGATCTACAAACCAAATGTTCTTACTTATTTTTTTTTTTTACATTTTTTAACAGTTATTTTGGCTGGGCCCCATTGAAGTTTTTGGACTGTGACTTATTTGTCGATTTTCGGTAAGTTTTTATTGTTTCATGATTTTCCAATTTTGATGTGTTGGTCTTCACATATATTTTGGCCAGTAATGTTTTTATTTTTTTTTCAATCATGTATTAACACTAAATATAGCGTACTGTTTAGCGAAATATATTTCCTTTGTTTATCCCCCAAAAAAGCGAACTATTTTGCGCACTAATGTTTCCTTATTCCCCATGTAAAAAAGCGAACTATTTAGCGCACTAATGTTTCCTTATTCCCCATGTAAAAATGCGAACTATTTTGGCGCACTGTTTCCTTATTCCCCATGTAAAAATGCGAACTATTTAGCGCACTAATGTTTCCTTATTCCCATGTAAAAATGCAAACTACTTAGCGCACTAATGTTTCCTTATTCCCCATGTAAAAATGCGAACTATACAGCGCACTAATGTTTCCTTATTCCCATGTAAAAATGCGAACTACTTAGCGCACTAATGTGTTTTTGAGTATAAATTTGGGCATTCTTGTTTGTCCACTCAATGTAGGGTGCATTTTCCAAATAACGTGTGCTCCCCCCTATCTTTTAACGCATTTGCACTTTTTTTAATATTACAATCTGTCCCCCAAAAATTCTAACACAAATTTCTAATTTTGAAATGTAGGTTGTTGCACTCATGACAATACCCCGGCATGTAAGCATCTTTGGATTTTGCGGCAAAGATAAGTATATTTTTGTTTTCACATTTTCATCAAACATTAACTACCTGGCATACCATTTCAGGTTGATGTTGGTCGTATTATTTTGGCCATGCTTCCGGAACCCAACCAACCTCAACCTCGTCCCAGGCATAGGCATCGTAGGTGTGCAAGGTCCCAGATATATAGAACACGTGTCACCCTTTTTGGAATGCCCGATGATGAGGTTTTAAGACGATACCGTCTTCCTCCACAAATCATCATCGACACTCTCTCATTAATAGAGAGTGATCTGGAGTGGAAAATTGTCAGTCCTACAGCAATACCACCACTTACGCAATTAATGGCGGTGTTACATTTCTGTGCCTCAGGATCCTTTCAAACCACGGTGGGAATAGTGGCCGGAATCTCCCAATCCTCCTTTTCAAGGATCCTGAGGGCAGTGATGGAGGCCCATTTCAAGCATCTCCATCATTTTATTAAAATGCCATTGGATATGGGTTCCCTTAGTGTGGCGAAGGCCAATTTTTACCAAATAGCTGGCTTCCCACACATCATAGGGGTTGTGGATGGTACACACATACCACTTCAGCCTCCAGCACGGCTGGAGGCAATTTTTAGGAACCGCAAGCACTATCACTCACTGAATGTAATGGTGGTATGTGATGCCTCCCTCCAGATCCTGTCCCTGAATGCCAAATTACCCGGCAGAGCACATGATTCTTTCGTCATCCGGCAATCAGGGATTTGGCATAAATTATACCCCTTTTCCACCTAAATTCTGGGTCTGACCCGGAGTTGGAACAAAGTTCCTATCCGGATCAGACCCGGAATTTTGCCGGCGCTGACTCGGGATATTCCCGAGTCAGCGCCGCTCACACCGCCATCGGGTCTGCATAGACCCGGCTTTTGCGGAGTGAAAGTGGACGCTTGGAGATGATGTCATCTCCAAGCGCCACTGAAGCCGGACCAATCGGCCGGCTAGCAGCGCACTCCAGATCTTCATGACCCGGAGTGCACTGTTCCCATAGCAGGGTTTCACGGGCTATGCCCGTGTTAAACCCTGCTAGTTACCTGGGTTGGATTGCCGGGTCACTCGACCCGGCGATCCAACCCTCTGCCCATTTACACCAGGGAGCTGCCCGGGTTAACCCTTCAAAAACCTGGGTTTTAGCTTCAGTGTAAAAGGGGTATAAGACAACCTACAAGCTGGTGATGCGTGGCTTCTGGGTAAGTGGAGACCTTTAGTTGAAACCAATGCAAAGCTTGATAAACAGTGATCCTGATTGTTGTATTTGTTTTTTCACAGGAGACAGTGGCTACCCTTGCACGCCCTGGCTGCTCACTCCTTATTTGGCTCCCACACCAGGGCCACAAAGTGAGTATAATTCCACACTTACAGCCACCAGGCAGGTGGTGGAGTGCTGTATCAGCCTTTTAAAAGGCCGATTCAGATGCCTCCACCGCTCTGGTGGCAAACTCATGTATTTGCCGGCTATGGTTTTCGAAAATTGTGGTCCTGTGTGGGATATTTCACAACATCGCCATAAGGAGTGGTGTCCCAATGCAGCCAGAGGATGCCTTACCTGAGGATGGCCCCCCCGAGGTTGGTCGGAGGTCAATATGTGGGGGGGCCATACGCGATGATGTGGTGGCCAGATTTTTCAGGTAATTATTGACAAACATTTACTTAATTGTCCCAATGTCTACATGTACAATTGTAATGTGCCTTTTTAATATTGTTTTTCATTTTTTTTTCTTGTCTTCCTTTAAAAACCATGTAAAAACGATGCCTACTACCTGATCCACTAAATTGTCTACATGTGGCCACATTGGAACTAACTTTGGGAAAAATTATTGCATCGCCTCATTTGTGGATTCATGTTGGCCTGCTACTTATTTCAACAGTTCTTGAGTATTGTTTTTTATTTTGATTTTGGTGTAGGTTGTTTTTTGTAGTGTGTTTTCACTGTGTGAATTGCTTGTCCCAATTCACTTTCTGTTTGTGTTTGCTGTGTATTAAAGTTTTGTTTTCCGTTAAAAAGAATGTTTATTTACACATTACAAGCAAGTGTAACCTGGCTCAAAAAATGCAACCTTTCATAATACCGAATCCTGTAATGTGTGAAATGGTTATGTCTTTGAACATGCTTTGTGACTTAGAAAAAACAACAAAGGTATTAGAGTGAATCAGTAGTTTGTTAAAAATAGGCCTAAGCAGGTTTCAGTTTCTAGTTACATTACCCACCACAAGAAAAACAACAAACTGTTGGTTTTTCTACAAACCTATTGGTATGGTGAGGTGTTTAATGTGGCAGCTTACATACTTACTAGCGCTTTGTAAAATCTAATTTACCTTACTATAAAGAACATGACCAAATAGTGGACTTATGGAAGGTTAAACAATGTAATATTTTCAGTCAAGAAATGAGACTCGTTAACATACAACGCTATTTTATTTTTGAAATAATACAAAACAGAATAACAAAAAAAAAAAATCAGCTCCGAAGGAGCGCTGCCATGTGGTCCAGGACCACTAGCATGGCAATGACGTAGCCACACAAGGCGGCCAAGCCCTCCTGCATACCATGCATCCGCCTCTGGTCCTCTGTTGGTAGAAAAAAAAAGGGACCCTTAATGAAATGACACCTTACATTATAAGTTTAATAAACAAACTAAACAAATAAATCTACTTGCAAACAAGATCCAGTTTTGCGGAATAAAACCAAGTACTGGCAAATGCTAAGATGGTATCAATACTAAATTATAAATGAACACACAAAAAGGCGACCCAAAAAGGACAAAGTACCCTTGTTAGGTTAAACCAAAAAACCCCAAGAATGAGTGTTTCGACATGTGTGATATGTATCAGTGGAAAATATCCAAGACATTGTTTATCCAATTACAAATGTATTTTTTAAACAAAAGAAAGGGAAACTTACCGGTCATTGGGCTTGATGGTCTTGGAGGCCCTCCATCCTCCTCCTCGGAGGTGGGCCAGTGCTGGTGGGTTGAGGGAGGGGAGATGGCGGGAAACGGTTGATGGGGTGGAAAATCGAGGGGGTGGTGGAGGGGAGGGTGAGGAAAAGAGAGGGGGTGGTGGAGGGGAGGGTGAAGAAAAGAGAGGGGGGAGTGGAGGGGAGGGGGATTTTTGGGGGTGGGGCAAATTGGGAGAGGGAGGGGACTCAGCTATTGGCCGGGCAGGGGTGGAGGGGGAATTGGAGGAAGGTTGGGGAGATGGGCTGGGACTTGTCGTCGGCATCAGGGGCCGAGCCTGGCGACGAAGTCTGCGGCGAGGCCGGCTTCTGCGTTCAGCCCCTAAATGATTATTGAAAAATTTTTAATTTTTTTATTGGAGGGGGGGGAACACCAATTTACAACCAAAATTTTTTACAAACATTCAAAAAAAGGAAAACATGCACACACAGACATGTCAAAAAACAACAAACAGGGCTATACTGAAAACATGCACACAATGACATGTCAAAAAACAACAAACAGGGCTATACTTAAAACAAACATGCACACGCAGATAGGGCCGCAATAAACAAACAGGGCTATACTGGAAACAAGCACACGCAGATAGGGCCGAAAACAAATCCCCCCCCCAAAAAACACTTACTTGCAGCGATCCACTGCCGAAAACATGCCAGCAAGCGGGGGGTGCGGCACCGCAGATCCGACCACCTGCGCTCTAATTGCCTGATATTACGGTGTGAGCCGAAGGAGTGCAGGTGGTGGCGAACCTCTGCATAGGCCGATCGCTTGGCCCGGTTGGTGATGGGGGGAAGCTGGCTGGTGATCCTCCAGTCCATGACCTCGGTGAGGACCAACAGCTCCCGTGTGGTAAATGCAGAGGCTCTCATGATGGCAATGATTTTTTTAAGAACAAACAGTTTTAATAAAGGCCAGAGAAAACTTTTGATTGGCTAATGTACTTTGTAAATTAACAGGAACCATTGTATTGGTGATTGTATGAGTCATGTGTCCTACAGGCTCCAAAATATAATGTGAGTTATGATAGGCTTCATGCAGTGACATGCATAAGCTAATTTAAATAAAGAAATTAAAATCGGAAAATAGGCCTATCATAAACACAGGAAAACAATAGGATAATTGGTTACAACATGTATTTTTGATAAAGTAAACCATTGGTGAAACCGTACGTATTCTGCGGGAAAAATGACACACACGGACAAGAATAAAGTTTACTGAAAATGAAAAGAAAAACGAATTGCAAACATGTGAAGAGCAATTAAGCTAATTAATATATTGATTGGCATGATACGATTAAAGTATGTATGCAGAATGAACGAGCAGGTAATCGAAATCTGACAGGCCCTCTTCCGGTTTGGACTTGTGCGAGCGTTCCCTGCAACCAAATTTGGAGATGGATGGTCGCAATTTTGCTCGTTCGTTAGCTATAGGAGGGGTTGGGAGACTTTGGGGCGGAAGATTAGCTACGAGCGAACTTATGAGCGAGCGCTTGAATTTACATTTTCTCGCTCGTTCTTCGAACGAGCGATCAGCCACTTGGGTACAGCTCTGAATCAGGCCCATAATTCAAAGTAAGTCCTACTTATATGTATGTAGAGTCAGTTTATTTGGGGTGAGCATTTGGGCTTGGTGCACCCTCAGCTGCTCTGGCTGGGCCTCTTCAGGGCATCACCACTAAATACACATAGTCACTTTTAATATCACTTTTTATGTTTGTTTATTATTCATGTATTATTTCATATATTCTTTACCCTTGTTACTATTTTAACACTCACTAGCTACCTTCATACACTTGATACTTTATAACACTTCACTGTCACCTTCCTTTCATGTGATGCCCTGGGGGGGTGCTTGGCTGGGCTGGTTTTGGAGTGCCCTGTGCCCCAGATGTGAACCCCAGAGTGTTAGGGACTTGCTCTATTAGGCAGGGACGGATTGGGATGGAAAACCAACCCAGGAAATTTATGGAAGCAGCCCTAATGGGAGCGTGGTCTGTTGAGGGGGTTGGGGTCTATTTTCAGAGCTTGACTGCGGGAACATTCACCATCTTCAGTTGGCGAATGCTCCTGCTACGGCATTGCAACCAGCTCCTTCCCTATGGGAAGGAGGTCCGGGTTCCGATGAGGGATCCTTTAGGATCCCTCCGCCCCTGTCCGGCTCCTTCCGCTGGACATCGGGGCTCTTGTGCACATGTGTGACCTGTAGGTTGTGCATGCGCAGTCCCATCACTGCTCCATCAGGAAAGAAGCAGTGAAGCGTCTCGCTTCACTCCAGAGCAATAATGAATTGGTCTGGCAGCCACAGTGAGTCAGAATGTTAATTATCGGGGTCTGTTCAGATCCTGATAATTAACATCATGAAAAGGCCCCACAGTATGAAAATTAACATATAGGTTTGTATATATTATATAGTGTATGTCACTAAGTACTATGTCTAAGCAGCTGGGAAGCAGGATGGTGAGTGTATGACCCTGGGGCAGACAGGAGGGGGTGGGGTGGTAGAGAGGGTAGTGTATGTCCCTGGGTATAAGAGGCTGGGAATTAGGGTGGTGAGTGTACATCCCAGGGGTAGGCAGGAGAGGGGTGGGGTGGTAGTGAGGGTAGTGTATGTCCTGGGTACTATGTCTAAGAGGCTGGGAAGTAGGGTGGTGAGTGTATGTCCCCAGGGTAGGCAAGAGGGGGTGGGTAGGTGGTAGAGTGGGTAGTTTATGTCCCTGGGCTGGGGGATACAGCATATCTAGAGGCAGAGGGGTAGGGTGGGTTACAGTTATGTTCCTTAGGTGGGGTGGAACTAATTAGCCTATCACCCGACCCACCAGAGTCAGCAGTTGGAGTACAAGCCCCATACTCTCTGCCGCTGGAGGCAGCATGGGAGTAGTAATAGCGGGAAGCAGGGGGCAGGATGGGAGTAATAGTGGGAAGCAGGGGTATGATGGGAGTAGTAGGTAGGAGGTGGCAGAATAGGAGTAGTATTGGGAAGCAGGGGCAGAATGGGAGTAGCAGTTAGAAACAGGGGCAGGATATAAGTAGTGGTGGGAAGCAGGAAGAATGGGGTTGGAAGGAATTCACCTTGAAAAAGTAGTCTCCGCAGAACTCAAGTGTGGCGGCGACCATTCCTCCCTTTGTGTAGAACAGGCAGCCCTGTGCCAATGACACCTGGCTCTTTCTTCAAACAACAAATCTGCAGCGAGCGCACCCTGCAGCGCTCACAACATTACACTCCAAGCAGCCCAGGTGGGCTGGGGACGGACCTCCTGACCTATCCCAAAGACACAGTGGGTAGACGGGCAGCGGAGGATGAGGGAGGGGACTATTATAGCATCATCTATGGCCTGTGTAAGCACAATGAAATTTAGTACTCATGGGGGGAATTAAATTCAGCGTGATGCTGAATAGCCCCGGGAGGGAGCTCCTGAAGCCATTCAATTCACCGTGCTGTTTACTTTGTCAGGAAGCTGTTAAGTCAGAGAATGTCTTGTCTCGTGACTTAACCTGGGTGTTTAGTCTCGAGAACTAGTTCTGAGCTAAACCAGCAAACAGCCGTGCGGCCGGCACTTTTGTCACATCACACTGAATTGAATTCCCCCCATGGATAGCAGCTAAATTATTGGGGTTAAATTTACTAAAAATCGAGATAAGTCGAGATGACCATCTCGGGTGATTTATTGATTTTTACCCTGCTTGCAAATTTACTAAAGGCAAAGTCGGGTGAGTTAGAGAAAGATTTCTATCATCTCACTCGTAAAACTCAGGTGAGATAGCAATCTCAAGTCTTATCACCATCGGGCCAAATTGGAAGTACTTTTCACCTAAAACATACATCTCTCAAATTTACCAAGAATCGGCATGACAAGCTCCGGTGAGGTAGGAGCAAACTCTTTGTTAAAATCACTTATCAAACCATTGGTACCTGTAGTTCACCTGCAGTGGCGGGCTGGGCCAGGGGGCAGGGTGCCATGTGCCCCCCGGGCCGCAGCATCATGTGGGCCACGGGCAGTCTGTGTCACTGTGACACAGCTGCACCGCGTGTGTAGCGCTGACCGGACGGAGTTCGGTCAGCGCTACACAGCACAAACACACAGCTGCCGGAGCCGGCAGCTGTGTGTTTGCTTTAGCAGCTGATGAGAGTCAGACAGACTCTCATCGGCTGCTGCTCCCACTGCCAGAGCCGGACATCTTCCGGCTCCCGCAGTGACGCGTCAGTCCCATGATGCGTCACTCCCATAATGCAAAGCAGCGGACGGAGGAGCTGATCTCGGCGGCGGGACCAGGAGCAGGAGCGGGTGTCAGGTAAGTGGTTTTTTTTTAATATATTATGTGTGTCTACTGTAGGGGTCTGGCACTATAAGGAGGAGACCGCTACTGGGGGCACTACAAAGGGGGGGACTACTACTACTGGGGGTGCTACAAGGGGGGACTACTACTACTGGGGGCTCTACAAGGGGGGGGCTACTACTACTGGGGGCACTACAAGGGGAGGACTACTACTACTGGGGGCACTACAAGGGCAGGACTACTACTACTGGGAGCACTACAAGGGCGGGGGGACTACTACTGGGGGCACTACAAGGGGGGACTGCTACTGGGGGGACTGCTACTAGGGGCACTACATAGGGGGAGGGGACTACCACTGGGGGCACTGCATTGAGGGACCACTGCTGGGGGCTCTATATAAAGGGCAATAGTGGGGGTACTGCATTGGGGGAAGACTACAACTGGGGCCACTATTTAAGGGGCACTGCATAAGGATTACCACTACTGGGGGCACTATATAAGGGGCTTACTACTGGGGGCACAAGGGGCACTGCATAGGGGGGATCACTACTGGGGGCACTACTCAAGGCCTGCATAAGGGTGTCCTCTCCTGTGGCACAGGGTGGCACTGCATATGGGCACTATGACAGGGGGCTGCCCCTAATCTTTATTTTTACCTTACATTAATCCCATATGGACCTGCCTCCTCCCCAGAACACTTGAGGTGGGGGGGAGCGCCATAGCACGCACGTTCTTTCGGGCACCCTGGCTACATGCTACTCCTCTGCCAGGGCCGCCTGCATGCATTTGCCCCCCAGGCTAAAAGTTGCCAGCCAGCCCCTGTTCACCTGTAATAAATGGTTAATAAAACACACAACACACCATGAAAATTAAGCTTTAATGCATCCATAAACACACTTACACATACTCACCTGTTTGCAGATGTTCATGTCCCCTTGTCAACGTAGAGTATCCGTACGAATTACCTGTAAAAAAAGATCCAATACTCACCTTTATGTCCCTCGATGTTCTCCGCAGAAATCCAATACGTGAGCCGGATACAGTGTAACAACATGCTTTTGCTTGCTGTTACACTGCGCTAATGCCTGCTCGTGGGAACGAGTTCACTTCAGTTCCTCCAAGTGCATGCAAACATTTGCCAGTGTTCTTTGTGTTTTAAAAACAAAGCCATTAGTGTTAAAAACTGTGCATAGTGTAAGAAACAGTGTGTGTGGTGGTGTCCCCATATCATCTGTACCCCAAAACAATTCTCACAAAGACGACACAATGACATCTTCTGATTAATTTTCCCCTGAAAATGCTGCTGCCAGAAAAAAATCAAACCTTTCCTAAGAGACCCACCGGTGAGAAGGATAAGTCAACTCAGTATACCAGAGTGAAACACCATAAGGTCAGGCTTAAAAGAATTTCCCAAAATTATTGACACCTCTACCATGACTCAATCTGATACAGTAAGCATCAATAGAATAGTGGTGGATTGTTTAAATAACAATGTACAAATTAGTATGTCACACAGGGTCTGATTCATCATGGATCGCAGTTGCAAAGATGCATGTAATGGGTCGATTGTTGCGTTCTGCGCATGCATCGCAGTGCGCATGCATGAACTAGCAATTGCAAACAGAATTGTGATTGCAGGGGCTACGCAGTCCCAGAGCAGAGTGATTGACAGGAAGTGCCATTTGTGGGTGGTGATGGAGGTGTGGTCGGGCAAACACAGTCGTGCCAGGGCGTTTCAACGCCATTGTAGGGCCGTGCATAAATTAGCCACTGTGTGGCCATAAGCAGCCATAGCCCTGATAGCCTGCGTGGATGTTAGCAATTTCTGAGTAAGGTCAGGGCTTGTGCAAGTGTGCTAAATGGGTCCGATGTTACTCAATGTTACCAATGGTTTTGCTATGTTCCCCTAGTATACGGATGTGAGTAAGGGTATGTGGGCATCCTTATGTCAGGGTTAATTCGCAACGTGAATGCAAACATTTAAATAGCACCGCTGACATTAGCAACTGTTGTGCGTGCGTATAAGCAGAATTGCGAACAGTAGTGAATCAGGACCAAAGCCCCTTTGAATACTGGGAGGAAAAAAAAGGCAATTTGGAGCTCCTTGTACAAACTAGCTTTGCTTTACTTGCCTTACTTACTTACTTTACTGCCCACTCTACAGTGTGTACTCCAGAAGAGTGTATAGCACATTCGGGAACCTAGTGAATGGTCAGTGTAGGGGGCCACTTTCTAAAAATGTGGATAAACTTACAGTATGTTCATAATAATTAACTACAAATTCTAAGAGGAAGACTTTTGCTGTCAATTACAATAAAGTAAAGAGACTTTTGTAATAGTGGATTCCAGTGGGGATGAGCTAATATTATGTGATGATGATGATATTAACAACACTGGTGAGAGTGAGGATGATAATGACATCTTCCAACTGTAGACATGATTAATAACAACACTTTTAGCCGCCTTAAGCCCATTGGTGGCTTGTTTTGTGGGGGCCCAAACAAACGAAGCAATTCAGCCACAAAAGTTGCAGTCCCTGTTGCTGAAGTGCTTGGTTTGCTAAACTGTGTGTGTCATTTTTAATATATAACATAAGGGTGGGTGGGAGGGCCCAAGGACAATTCCAACATGCACCACTTTTCAGTATGGACTTTGCCACGATTGTGTATGTTTGACAGGCAGTGTGTATTACAGTACTTTACTAGGGCTTTCATGTTGTTTTGTATCTTGCAATGCCATCCATTTTGAATGCTTGTTTTTTAATAGTGTATTCAATTTATCCAATTTGTTATTGTTATATTAACACTGTAATTAATTAATCAATCAATTAATAAATCATGAAATGCTTTACCTGGCTTCCACTAAATACTACACCTCTATTTACCTGTGCTGGTCATGAACTTCTGATCTAGTTTTTGATTAATAAAAACATTCTATAGCATCATAAAGTTTATATTAAACTGCCATCTAGTTCTTGATTGATAAAAACATTCTATAGCATCAAATAGTTTATATTAAACTGCCACTATGTTTCCTAGATGGGCTATTTTCTTTTTTAAACTGCCATGAGTTTGTGCTGCTGCTCTGCTGCTTAATTTAGCCAGCCAGCTCGCTGCAGCCTTTGGCCAATATGGGTGAAAACTGAAAACAATATTGTGAGCTGTAAGGTGGTCAAAATTGACTAGAAATATGTTATTGAGGTTAATAATACTTTTGGAACAAAAATAGGCCAGAATTAAATGATTTTAGCTGTTTTTATCTATTGAAAAAAAAAATCCAAAACCAAAACACTTGAGTGGTTTTGACAAAACCAAATCATGATTAAAATAGAAATTTCCACGTAGGTACTAAATCGCCAATAACTCTGCAATACTTGAGGCTCTGTCTAAATAGCATTGAAATCTGTGTCAAATAATGAACTTTAAGGTATCCAAACCTAAATAATATAAGGTAAAACCAAAATCAAAACACTTGAGGGTGATTTTGACAAAACCAAAATATAATGATGAATTACAACCGAAACCAAAACACTTGAGGGTGGCTTTGGCAAAACCAAAACATGGTTATGAATTAGAACCAACACACCAGGGTCTGCGCCCATCTCTAAATAATATCACACACAAACTGTACATTATAATAATATGACACACATAACATGAAACATACATTTACCACATTGATATCACACAAACACACTTCATATAACATTGACATGACGCAAACATAAAATTAATAACATACATAACACTAATTTGGGACAGTTGGGAAAATAGGTACTAAACACCTCCTGGAAATCCAAACATTACAGTAACACCGTCCACACACATTACATTAATATGATATACATAAACATTACATTATTAAGATATTATTCATTTGGCACACATACATTATATTAATGTGACACACACAATCATATAACATTAATATCACAAGCAAATTTATACCATTAATAGCACACACGCACAATATATATTACATTGATATTAAACACAAATAACAGGAATATGAATTATGAATCATGCAACAATGCTTGATAAATTTATGGAAACAAATCTTTGGCTTCATCTGTAGCAGATGCCTTTCTCATGAAGTTGAATATGTCCAAACATACATACATACATACATACATGCTGAACATACATACATACAAACATTCATACATAGACCATACTTCCCAACTGTAATAAACTGACAGGATAAAACAAAATAAGAATCAGAATAGTCAGCAGTAAGGTTCCATCACTCCCTGTCTGGAAGTGACTAGATGATACCACACTACACCATCCAAAGTGAATTGGTTAAGGACACTGCTAAACAAGGTACAAAAATATAAGGCAAACACATAATCAAACAGATCAAAGGTTGAGCAGGAGGAAAACAATTTAGTAAAAAACACTCAGAGGTCAAACACAAACGCAGATTATTACAACCATATATTGGAGCAAGTTTAGACAAACTGTGGAACTCCAGCTAGCTGCTGTGAAACTACACAATCCAGCATGACTTTCCACAGTTTTAGTATGCCTTAACAACAAAATTATGGCAGAGCATGCTGGAATGTGTAGTTCAACAGTACCTGGAGTGCCACAGGTTACCTACCCCAGTCCTGGGACATGGAAGCATAGCTGAATCACCCACACAGGAGTGTTTAGTATGATCAGACTCAGTGTATCACCATACAGCTGCAATATGTAATGAAGAGAATATTGGGACTCAACATTAACAAGCATTATTGCCTCACAGCACTGAGGTCTTGGGTTTGATTCCCACCATAGCCATAACTGTGTGGAATTTGTATATTCTCCCTGTGCTTGGGAGGTTCCAGAATATTGGGTGGTGCTCCCAGCCACCTGGAAAAGAAGGCAAGTCTCTCGCACCCCCTATGGCCCCCTTCTCACAACCAAGGCCTCTCACAGAGCAGAATTGGGCAGTCTAGGGGGGCCATAATGCGATTAACGATCATGTTACCACATCCCCTACACCACCCACAATCCCAGCTGCCAGACCCACTCTCCACCGACTTGACTGCACCCCTCCATGAGGAGGGGGCACGAAAGTCAGTAAGTATGACATAACGTTAAAATAACACACACCAATATACAATTAATATCACACACATACTTTGTATTGCTATAATATGAGACACACATTAGTTTAAAATACACACACATAACAATATACACACACCCGCACATATTACATTAAATTAGTAAATAAACACTTTACATTAGTATATACACAGTTGTTACATTTCATTAGTGTATACTCACATTACATTTATATGAAAAACACACACCTTAACATGAAACACACACATAACATTAACTTCACACATATACATGCATACTTTACATTACATAACATTAATATGCCACCGCACTTACCTGATTTGCTGATATTGCTTTGGAGACTCCTCTGTCTAGCTGAAGACTGGACAGTAGAGGGAAATTGTAGCCCATGCAGGAGAAATGGAGGGGGATAAGGAAAGAATTGTGGTGGGAGGACAAAGTGATAAACAAGAGGTAAATATGAGGTGCATGACAGCCAGCTGGATCAAAGAGGAGGAGAAACAGATAAGCTCCCTTCACTGATTGACTACACCCTGGCAGGGGCATCCTACTTAGGTGACAGACAGGGAACTGAGCCAGTTAGGACATAGTGTTTATCCCTGATGCAATCAGGAGTATACAGTTTGTAATATTTTGGCTGGTCTACTGAAAAAACTAAATGAAAAAAAATATATATTGAAGAAAACAAAAAAGATAATGATGTATACAGGTGTTTAAGTGGTGAGATAAAAAGATATTATTTGGGATAAAGCACGGGCGCAATCTAATATAGAGCAGCCACCACACGTGACCCACTGTCCCCACCAAGAACAGCTAATAAAACAAAGCACACAATACTAATTTTTTGGTCACATATATCAGGCGCTAATTAGTTGTTACACATCATCAGGTATAGCAGGAATAAAGTTCTTTATAATGTCTCTTATTTCATGCATATAACGAATGTCCGTCCAAAATATTTCTGTTGCTCGTTGGACAGATACATTTCCAAGGCTATATAGAAAAAAGAGAAAAAAACTGTATAGTGTAGATTTTTTAACATTTTAATGACACATACATTCACAGGTAAATATAAAATTCGGACTTCTTGCTATCAACTATAGCCAAGTCTCACTTTTTCTGAGGACATGTAGTAGAGGAAAATGCAAACCAAAAAATTAAAATTAAAAAATGAAAAAAAACAAAGAGGCAAAAATACAGTATTCGCTATAGATACTGTCACATTTACAATTTTCTCAGTGTTATCCAAAATTGTAAAAAGTTTGAACCGTACCGTGGTTAGCACCCAATTTGGTGCCCTTTACAGAGTGTAGATGGGAGAATATCCGGATATGCTGCCCAGCTCCTCCTGAGCTCCTGGATGCTGCCCCCGGTCACAAAATTTCACCAGCAGATAGATCCCAGCTGCCAACGCGTTTCGAGTGATGTCCACTCTTCCTCAAGGCTGTATGGGATCTATGGCTGTACTATCTGCTATTTATAGGTCTGCTAACCCAGAAGTAAACACACATTGTCTTAATTACATATACATAAAAAGCTTCCTTAAACTCTAAAATTATATTGATCCACCAATATCTAAATCCACCATTTTTATAAAAAATGTATATATATATAGAATGATCACAAAGTTCCGTTATATCTCTATATATCATGTGTATCCACGCGGCTTCAGACTTCCGGTGATTCCACTGGAAGTCATAGGCGCACCCTCTTTCTCTGAGGGACTCACAGCCGCAGGGCTCTCTCGTGTTTACAACATGTGACCATCCATGTGCGCCCATCTGCCGGATGTGCATGGGGTCCGGGCACCACGTACCTCCGGTGTTCTCTACCGGAAGTAACGAACATGACCACATCCTTTGGTCATATTAACATGCTCTCTACTAAAGTTGCCTTGGCAACGCTTGCTCGTAATACCGGAAGTTGTCACAACGATCTTCATAATAATAAATAAAAGGCATTTATGAAGAAAAAAAAATTATATAAATATATAGACTTAGACTAGACGGTCTTTATGAACAATATAAGAAATATATAAAATAAATATACATAAAAACATTGAAAAACCATCAATACATCATACATAGAGTTGGTGGTATCAATACAAAATCCAAAATGTAAAATGTAAATATTTCCAAATATATAGTATAAAAGCAATAAAAATAAGAGTATGTAAATAAGGATACATAAATAAAAAAACTATAAAAACCACTTTAGTTCAAATTCTTTGTTTAATCCCGCAGGAGTGATAGTGTTTAATTTAAAAATCCAAGACATTTCTGTTTTAGCTAAAATACTTTCCGTATCTCTATCCTTCGAAGATGCTTTAATGCTTTGAATTCCCATGAATAATTTAATATCACTAACTCGACATTGATGAACTGTTCGAAAGTGATTAGAAAGATTATGTGTTTCTAATCCTTTTTTTATATTATGGGAATGTTCAGATAATCTTGTTTTTAAAGCCCTAGATGTACGTCCTACATAAAAAAGACCGCAAGAGCATTCTATTAGGTATACTACATTGCTTGTATGGCAGGTTATGAAGTTATTAATCCTATATTCTTTGCCATTAACTATAAAGGCAGTGAATTTTGAAGTTTGATTTGGTACTTCTCTACATAGAGTGCATGTACCACACCTGTGGAACCCCTTGGTTCTCACTGGGTTCATGGTCTCATAATTCATTGAACTTCTAACTAAATGAGTTTTTAAATTGGGGGCCCTTCTATATATAAAATTGGGTTTTGTGGGAATCAGATCTTTCAAAACCAGGTCCATTTTTAACAGATGCCAATGTTTATTAATAATATATTCTAATTTCTTATGATTGGAACAGAAGGTAGTAATAATAGAAAAATCATATTCATTGCTTTTCTTATTCAAATTTCCTTTGGGCACCAAAAGCAAATTTCTATCCATTGCCTGCACCTCTTCTCTATTTTTCTTCAATTCAATCTCATCATATCCTTGCTGTAAGAATCTAGAACTCATATTCTCACTTTGTGACTTAAAGTCATCAATATTGCTACAATTTCTCCTCAATCTTAGAAATTGGCTTTTTGGGATTCCTTTTAGCCTGTTCTTATAATGCAAACTTTTCTTATTGATATAGTTCTGGGAATCCGTGGGTTTAATATAGCCATTGGTGTTTAGATTCCCTTTGTCAATATAGACTGTAAGATCCAAAAAGTTGACACTCTCTTTACTTATATCAAAAGAAAAAGAGATGTTATCATCATTCATATTCAAAAATTCACAAAACTCCTTCAAATCTTCTTCAGTTCCACTCCAAATGAAAATTACATAATCTATATACCGGTACCAGCTGACCAAGTTCTGCGCCCTAATGGTTCTATGTTCCCAATATGCCATGAAGAGATTAGCATAGCTGGGCGCGAACTTGGTCCCCATTGCGGTACCTACTTTCTGTAAATAGTATCCACCTTCAAAAAAGAAATAGTTGTTCTCAAGGAAAAACTTGATTCCTTCAATTATGAAGTCTTTCAAGTTCTCCGAATAGTCTGATTGATTTAAAAAGCAGCCTACAGATTCTACACCTTTTGAGTGTGAAATAATTGTGTACAATGATGTCACGTCTCAAGTTATTAAGAACATTGATTCTTCCCATTTTATCTCATTGAGTTTATTGATGATATTTGTTGTATCTTTGATATAGGATCTTGTCTGAGTTACTAAGGGTTGTAAATAGTGATCTATCATTTCTGAGAGGTTGGTTGTAAGTCCGCCCACTCCTGCCAAAATTGGTCTTCCCGGTGGAGCTGTTACACTTTTGTGAATTTTCGGCAGGGTGTATATAGTAGGAGTCTTAGGGTGTTGAATAAGAAGAAAATCATATTCTTTTTTGGTAATTGTCCCCCTCTCAAGATGTTTGCACAAAAATTTGGAAAAACTCACTTTGATCCTCTGTATTGGGTCATTATTTAGTTTTTGATACGTTGTTCAATCGTTTAATTGTCGATAGATCTCATTTGTGTAAAATTCCCTACTCATGATGGTTACCCCTCCTCCTTTATCACATGGTTTAATAATAAGATCATTATCTTGCTTTAAGTTCTTGATGGCCAATTTCTCTTTATTAGTAAGATTATACTTCTTTATTTTATCATCCTTTAGTTTCTTCAGATCTTCTAATACCAACTTTTGGAAACAATCAATAAATTTTCCCTTCACATGTGTTGGGTAAAAAGAGGATTTCTTTGTGAATTTCTCTGACTTAGAGCTTTCAGCGGAAATGTCGTCTTTTTGTGTAGCAAAAAATTTTTTTAGAGTCAACTTCCGTATAAATTTGTGTGCATCAATAAAAGTTTCAAAAGGATCTTGATTTTTAGTTGGAGCAAATTTTAGACCCTTATTTAATTGACTCATTTCTGATTCAGTTAAGTTTCTAGTGCTCAAATTGAAGATTTTTGTGTCTTGAGCTATTGGAACATCTTTATTTTCATGAAATTCACCTACTTGTTCCATATCATTCCACCTTTTTTCTCTTTTTTTGTTCTTATTGTTGTTTTTATTCTTTCTTTTCTTCCCCCCTCTTTTTCCCCTAGATCTTCTCTTTTCTTCTACCAAGATTGGTAGGGTCTGTTACTTCTCCCTAAAAAAATATTTTTGGGAGTGTATTCCTCATTCAGTGGACTGTACCTATTCAAATATGATGGTTCTGGCTGTCTAAATTTCTGATATGGCCGATTTTTAAATGTCTTCCTCGGATAGATCCATTGATTCTTAGCATAAGGTTGTCTATGATGTTTATAGACAGGATTAGGTTTTCCTGAGGGTCCAAAAATCAAATCATCATGATTCCCTCCAAACGGTGATAAGATTGAGTTGCGTTTCATAGGAGTTTCAATAAAGTCCTTATAGGGCATAAAATCTTCCCTACTTCCTCTTTTTATCTCTTCCTCTTCATAATTTTTTTCAGAAATCATCTCATCATCTAAGATCACCTCCCTATTTGATTTCCGATTATTCCTCTTTTTATTCCTACTCTTATTTCTTTTTAATTGTTTACCTTCATCTCTATAGTATATTTGATCCCTCATTAATTTCTTCTGTTTTTTTGCAACTAAGTCCCTAGTATTTTTCTTAAGTTTTATTTCAATGTCTTTTTCCAAGATGATAAATTCAGGTCTTTTTTTTAAAAGGACCTACCAGAGATTGTAGTTCCTCTATCTCGTTATTAATTCCCTTTAAATCCTCTCTTCTCTCCTTCAATATGAGTTGAAAGAGGGAATAGGAGCAGTTATTAAGTATCATGATCCATTCATCTCGGAATATCTCACTGCAATTACTAAATGATGGAGGTTTTTTTATTCTCAATCCCTTTGGTATAATCTGATCAGATTGATATTTTTCTAGCGTGGCCACCTCCCACCATATTTTATTTTCTTTCAGCAACCAGGAGCTAAGGAGGAGCTGGGCAGCATATCCGAATATTATCCCATCTACTCTCTCTAAAAGGCACCAAATTGGGTGCTAACCATGGTACGGTTCAAACTTTTTACAATTTTGGATAACACTGAGAAAATTGTAAATGTGACAGTATCTATAGCGAATACTGTATTTTTGCCTCTTTGTTTTTTTTAATTTTTTAATTTTAATTTTTTGGTTTGCATTTTCCTCTACTACATGTCCTCAGTAAAAGTGAGACTTGGCTATAGCTGATAGCAAGAAGTCTGAATTTTATATTTACCTGTGAATGTATGTGTCATTAAAATGTTAAAAAATCTACTACACTATACAGTTTTTTTCTCTTTTTTCTATATACCCTTGGAAGTGAATCTGTCCAACGAGCAACAGAAATATTTTGGACGGACATTCGTTTTATGCATGAAATAAGAGACATTATAAAGAACTTTATTCCTGCTATACCTGATGATATGAAACAACTAATTAGCACCTGATATATGTGACCAAAAAATTTGTATTGTGTGCTTTGTTTTATTAGCTGTTTACATTTTACATTTTTAATTTTGTATTGATACCACCAACTCTATGTATGATGTATTGATGGTTTTTCAATGTTTTTATGTATATTTATTTTATATATTTCTTATATTGTTCATAAAGACCGTCTAGTCTAAGTCTATATTATTTACATAATTTTTTTTTCTTTATAAATGCCTTTTATTTATTATTATGAAGATCGTTGTGACAACTTCCGGTATTACGAGCAAGCGTTGCCAAGGCAACTTTAGTAGAGAGCATGTTAATATGACCAAAGGATGTGGTCATGTTCGTTACTTCCGGTAGAGAACACCGGAGGTACGTGGTGCCCAGACCCCATGCACATCCGGCAGATGGGCGCACATGGATGGTCACGTGTTGTAAACACGAGAGAGCCCTGCGGCCGTGAGTCCCTCAGAGAAAGAGGGTGCGCCTATGACTACCAGTGGAATCACCGGAAGTCTGAAGCCGCGTGGATACACATGATATATAGAGATATAACGGAACTTTGTGATCGTTCTATATATATATACATTTTTTATAAAAATGGTGGATTTAGATATTGGTGGATCAATATAATTTTAGAGTTTAAGGAAGCTTTTTATGTATATGTAATTAAGACAATGTGTGTTTACTTCCGGGTTAGCAGACCTATAAATAGCAGATAGTACAGCCATAGATCCCATACAGCCTTGAGGAAGAGTGGACATCACTCGAAACGCGTTGGAAGCTGGGATCTATCTGCTGGTGAAATTTTGTGACCGGGGGCAGCATCCAGGAGCTCAGGAGGAGCTGGGCAGCATATCCGGATATTCTCCCATCTACACTCTCTAAAGGGCACCAAATTGGGTGCTAACCACGGTACGGTTCAAACTTTTTACAATTTTGGATAACACTGAGAAAATTGTAAATGTGACAGTATCTATAGCGAATACTGTATTTTTGCCTCTTTGTTTTTTTTCATTTTTTAATTTTAATTTTTTGGTTTGCATTTTCCTCTACTACATGTCCTCAGAAAAAGTGAGACTTGGCTATAGTTGATAGCAAGAAGTCCGAATTTTATATTTACCTGTGAATGTATGTGTCATTAAAATGTTAAAAAATCTACTACACTATACAGTTTTTTTCTCTTTTTTCTATATACCCTTGGAAATGAATCTGTCCAACGAGCAACAGAAATATTTTGGACGGACATTCGTTATATGCATGAAATAAGAGACATTATAAAGAACTTTATTCCTGCTATACCTGATGATATGAAACAACTAATTAGCGCCTGATATATGTGACCAACAAATTAGTATTGTGTGCTTTGTTTTATTAGCTGTTCTTGGTGGGGACAGTGGGTCACGTGTGGTGGCTGCTCTATATTAGATTGCGCCCGTGCTTTATCCCAAATAATCCCTTTTTTCCTGTGTTCCTTCTCACTTTGGGATTAGCACAGGCAGCAGAATGTTTTCATATCTAGAAGATAGAGATAAATTAGTTAAAGATCTTTTTAATACATCAGAAAGAATGGATGAGACAGAAATCTCTGACGATAATTTAGAGTCTGCAATGGAAAAATTAGAAATGTGGTTGCTGAAAGAAAATAAAATATGGTGGGAGGTGGCCACGCTAGAAAAATATCAATCTGATCAGATTATACCAAAGGGATTGAGAATAAAAAAACCTCCATCATTTAGTAATTGCAGTGAGATATTCCGAGATGAATGGAACATGATACTTAATAACTGCTCCTTTTCCCTCATTCAACTCATATTGAAGGAGAGAAGAGAGGAATTAAAGGGAATTAATAACAAGATAGAGGAACTACAATCTCTGGTAGGTCCTTTTAAAAAAAGACCTGAATTTATCATCTTGGAAAAAGACATTGAAATAAAACTTAAGAAAAATACTAGGGACTTAGTTGCAAAAAAACAGAAGAAATTAATGAGGGATCAAATATACTATAGAGATGAAGGTAAACAATTAAAAAGAAATAAGAGTAGGAATAAAAAGAGGAATAATCGGAAATCAAATAGGGAGGTGATCTTAGATGATCGGATGATTTCTGAAAAAAATTATGAAGAGGAAGAGATAAAAAGAGGAAGATGGGAAGATTTTATGCCCTATAAGGACTTTATTGAAACTCCTATGAAACGCAACTCAATCTTATCACCGTTTGGAGGGAATCATGATGATTTGATTTTTGGACCCTCAGGAAAACCTAATCCTGTCTATAAACATCATAGACAACCTTATGCTAAGAATCAATGGATCTATCCGAGGAAGACATTTAAAAATCGGCCATATCAGAAATTTAGACAGCCAGAACCATCATATTTGAATAGGTACAGTCCACTGAATGAGGAATACACTCCCAAAAATCATTTCTTAGGGAGAAGGAACAGACCCTACCAACCTTGGTAGAAGAAAAGAGAAGATCTAGGGGAAAAAGAGGGGGGAAGAAAAGAAAGAATAAAAACAACAATAAGAACAAAAAAAGAGAAAAAAGGCGGAATGATATGGAACAAGTAGGTGAATTTCATGAAAATAAAGATGTTCCAATAGCTCAAGACACAAAAATCTTCAATTTGAGCACTAGAAACTTAACTGAATCAGAAATGAGTCAATTAAATAAGGGTCTAAAATTTGCTCCAACTAAAAATCAAGATCCTTTTGAAACTTTTATTGATGCACACAAATTTATACGGAAGTTGACTCTAAAAAAATTTTTTGCTACACAAAAAGACGACATTTCCGCTGAAAGCTCTAAGTCAGAGAAATTCACAAAGAAATCCTCTTTTTACCCATCACATGTGAAGGGAAACTTTATTGATTGTTTCCAAAAGTTGGTATTAGAACATCTGAAGAAACTAAAGGATGATAAAATAAAAAAGTATAATCTTACTAATAAAGAGAAATTGGCCATTAAGAACTTAAAGCAAAATAATGATCTTATTATTAAACCATGTGATAAAGGAGGAGGGGTAACCATCATGAGTAGGGAATTTTACACAAATGAGATCTATCAACAATTAAAGGATGGAGCAACATATCAAAAACTAAATAATGACCCAATACAGAGGATCAAAGTGAGTTTTTCCAAATTTTTGTGCAAACATCTTGAGAGGGGGACAATTACCAAAAAAGAATATGATTTTCTTCTTATTCAACACCCTAAGACTCCTACTATATACACCCTGCCGAAAATTCACAAAAGTGTAACAGCTCCACCGGGAAGACCAATTTTGGCAGGAGTGGGCGGACTTACAACCAACCTCTCTGAAATGATAGATCACTATTTACAACCCTTAGTAATTCAGACGAGAGCCTATATCAAAGATACAACAAATATCATCAATAAACTCAATGAGATAAAATGGGAAGAATCAATGTTCATAATAACTGGAGACGTGACATCATTGTACACCATTATTTCACACTCAAAAGGTGTAGAATCTGTAGGCTGCTTTTTAAATCAATCAGACTATTCGGAGAACTTGAAAGACTTCATAATCGAAGGAATCAAGTTTATCCTTGAGAACAACTATTTCTTTTTTGAAGGGGGGATACTATTTACAGAAAGTAGGTACTGCAATGGGGGCCAAGTTCGCGCCCAGCTATGCTAATCTCTTCATGGCATATTGGGAATATAGAACCATTTGGGAGAATAGCTGGGCGCAGAACTTGGTCAGCTGGTACCGGTATATAGATGATGTAATTTTCATTTCAAGTGGAACTGAAGAAGATTTGAAGGATTTTTGTGAATTTTTGAATATGAATGATGATAACATCTCTTTTTCTTTTGATATAAGTAAAGAGAGTGTCAACTTTTTGGATCTTACAGTCTATATTGACAAAGGGAATCTAAACACCAAAGGCTATATTAAACCTACGGATTCCCAGAACTATATCAATAAGAAAAGTTTGCATCATAAGTACTGGCTAAAAGGAATCCCAAAAAGCCAATTTCTACGTTTGAGGAGAAATTGTAGCAATATTGATGACTTTAAGTCACAAAGTGAGAATATGAGTTCTAGATTCTTACAGCAAGGATATGATGAGATTGAATTGAAGAAAAATAGAGAAGAGGTGCAGGCAATGGATAGAAATTTGCTTTTGGTGCCCAAAGGAAATTTGAATAAGAAAAGCAATGAATATGATTTTTCTTTTATTACTACCTTCTGTTCCAATCATAAGAAATTAGAATATATTATTAATAAACATTGGCATCTGTTAAAAATGGACCCGGTTTTGAAAGATCTGATTCCCACAAAACCCAATTTTATATATAGAAGGGCCCCCAATTTAAAAACTCATTTAGTTAGAAGTTCATTGAATTATGAGACCATGAACCCAGTGAGAACCAAGGGGTTCCACAGGTGTGGTACATGCACTCTATGTAGAGAAGTACCAAATCAAACTTCAAAATTCACTGCCTTTATAGTTAATGGCAAAGAATATAGGATTAATAACTTCATAACCTGCCATACAAGCAATGTAGTATACCTAATAGAATGCTCTTGCGGTCTTTTTTATGTAGGATGTACATCTAGGGCTTTAAAAACAAGATTATCTGAACATTCCCGTAATATAGAAAAAGGATTAGAAACACATAATCTTTCTAATCACTTTCGAACAGTTCATCAATGTCGAGTTAGTGATATTAAATTATTCATGGGAATTCAAAGCATTAAAGCATCTTCGAAGGATAGAGATACAGAAAGTATTTTAGCTAAAACAGAAATGTCTTGGATTTTTAAATTAAACACTATCACTCCTGCGGGATTAAACAAAGAATTTGAACTAAAGTGGTTTTTATAGTTTTTTTATTTATGTATCCTTATTTACATACTCTTATTTTTATTGCTTTTATACTATATATTTGGAAATATTTACATTTTACATTTTGGATTTTGTATTGATACCACCAACTCTATGTATGATGTATTGATGGTTTTTCAATGTTTTTATGTATATTTATTTTATATATTTCTTATATTGTTCATAAAGACCGTCTAGTCTAAGTCTATATTTTTATAAATGCCTTTTATTTATTATTATGAAGATCGTTGTGACAACTTCCGGTATTATGAGCAAGCGTTGCCAAGGCAACTTTAGTAGAGAGCATGTTAATATAACCAAAGGAAGTGGTCATGTTCGTTACTTCTGGTAGAGAACACTGGAGGTACGTGGTGCCCGGACCCCATGCACATCCGGCAGATGGACACACATGGATGGTCACGTGTTGTAAACACGAGAGAGCCCTGTGGCCGTGAGTCCCTCAGAGAAATAGGGTGCGCCTATGACTTCCGGTGGAATCACCGGAAGTCTGAAGCCGCGTGGATACACATGATATATAGAGATATAACGGAACTTTGTGATCGTTCTATATATATATACATTTTTTATAAAAATGGTGGATTTAGATATTGGTGGATCAATATAATTTTAGAGTTTAAGGAAGCTTTTTATGTATATGTAATTAAGACAATGTGTGTTTACTTCCGGGTCAGCAGACCTATAAATAGCAGATAGTACAGCCATAGATCCCATACAGCCTTGAGGAAGAGTGGACATCACTCGAAACGCGTTGGCAGCTGGGATCTATCTGCTGGTGAAATTTTGTGACCGGGGGCAGCATCCAGGAGCTCAGGAGGAGCTGGGCAGCATATCCGGATATTCTCCCATCTACACTCTGTAAAGGGCACCAAATTGGGTGCTAACCACGGTACGGTTCAAACTTTTTACAATTTTGGATAACACTGAGAAAATTGTAAATGTGACAGTATCTATAGCGAATACTGTATTTTTGCCTCTTTGTTTTTTTTTTTTTTATTTAAATTTTTTTGGTTTGCATTTTCCTCTACTACATGTCCTCAGAAAAAGTGAGACTTGGCTATAGTTGATAGCAAGAAGTCCGAATTTTATATTTACCTGTGAATGTATGTGTCATTAAAATGTTAAAAAATCTACAATATACAGTTTTTTTCTCTTTTTTCTATATACCCTTGGAAGTGAATCTGTCCAACGAGCAACAGAAATATTTTGGACGGACATTCGTTATATGCATGAAATAAGAGACATTATAAAGAACTTTATTCCTGCTATACCTGATGATAAGAAACAACTAATTAGCGCCTGATATATGTGACCAAAAAATTTGTATTAAGTGGTGAGATATAAAAATATATGAAAAATGTGATTGTTGAAAAAAAACACTTTATAAAATTAATATATTACATTATCAATAATGGGGTTATGTTTGTTGGATGTTATCCAAAATATAGCTACTTGCAAATTATAAGAAATAATGAAAAGATAATGTGCAAGATTATATTATCCTCAATGATAGAAAGAGTCATTCAATATTAAAAGGGTTGTTGTAACTTCTGCTGTCCCTTTTGTGTCACAAGGACAGTGAACATTGGATAAGAAAGTTGCATACATGCCACAAATAGAGAACAGAAATGGTAGTAAATTGTGTGCTGCAACTTTTGCTGTCCACAGTTTGCGTATGGCAGTGTACAGTGGATGAGAGAGTCACCTGGGCATTTATATTTATACAACCCCATAATAGGGACAGACAGAGATAGACAGGGTCCAGATGGAGATGAATCACAGATTCTGCTTTCCACCATTTTCCACTGACATTGAACAGTGGATGAGACAGTAATACATTCATATGCATCTGACCTAAATAATATAAGGTAAGTATAGAATACATACTGTATATATTCTAATGTAATTGACAATGTAAAACTGTTGTTGAAATGTTTCACAGTAACAATAAGTTATAAGGGCACTCAATAATTCATAAAAAGAGACAATCAAGATATTAGTAATCAAAATGGAATCATACAGTATGTATGATGAAATCACTCACTTAAAGTACAGTATCAAGTGTTTTAATTAACAGCTAAGATCTTATTCAATGTGGTTCAGTATATCCATTTTATTGTAAGCATTACTTGTAGATAATAGAAAATAAATAACATAATTGTTAAGTGTAAAGGTTTATAATACCATCAATAAATGTAAATCCTATATGGATATCTTAGTTGTGTCAGCAGTGCAGTGTCAGCACTGCATATGATTAATAGCAGACACAAAATAGTTATATGGAGAAAAATGTTGTGAAATACAAGGCACCTGATAGGAGACTCACAGGGATCTGTGAGTGCACACAGCAGTAACCCCCAGAGGTCCGATGTGCATTTTGTAATGAGGACTTGGTCATAGGGTCAGTTATGTTTGACTTCCTGATGGGAAAGTTCTTTTAAGAATATGTATATCCAATCCACTGTTAATATGGTTGAATCTCCATGTTAACTGATGGTATCTCCATGCTTGGGAGGGTACTGAAATGTGATATAACATCCAAATACAGTATGTTGTTAGGGAAGTGTCCACTGGTGAATGATTGATCCTGTAGGCATCTAGTCCACATATGGAGGGGGTGTTTTAAATGAACTAAAATGCTGAGTTATGTGATTGACGCATGAAGCATCCAATCAGGTAAGGATGGACTCATCCAATGAGGGCAAAAATTAGAAGACCAAACCTCTGTAAATGTTAAGTTTACATCCCCATGGTAACTGATAGTGTCTTGGCACTCAAAAAGGTGCCAGGATATACCAGATAGTTATTGTGTCCAATCATATTGTAGGGGAGTGTCCATAGGTGAATGATTTCTAATGTCAACATTTTTACTGTTGACATATCATGTGTTGCTTTGATGGCTGTAGACATTTCATGTAAAAAGTAGAAAGTTGGGATTTTTGGATTCTTCTCTGTTATAAAGTATTTTTTTTTTCATTAATGATTCCCATTTCCAGACCTTCATCCATTATCTTGTTTAATTTCTTGGAAAAATCTTTTGTGGGTTAGTTCGTTAATAATTCATATGTGTGTGTCTTATAGTAGTCTTCTAGGCCTTTCAGAAACTCATCTAACAAAAAATTATGGAACTTCCAGATAAGATGAAACAAAACATATCCAAAGAAGAGAAAGAAGACCTAGAAGAATTGAAAAAAGATAAATCATAATCATAAAACCCACTGACAAAGGCGGAGGTGTGGTAATCATGAGGATAGAAGATTACAGAAAAGAAGCCAAAAGACTACTATCAGACACAAACACATCTGAATTACTAATGAACACCCCAACAAAAGAATTCTCCAGGAAATTAAATGAGATAATGGATGAAGGTCTGGAAATGGAAATCATTAACAAAAAAGAATATGACTTTTGTAACAGAGAAGACTCCAAAAATCCCAACTTTCTACTTTTTACCAAAGAACCAGAAGAACATAAAAAACCCACCTGGATGTCTGATTATATCTTTCCGAATATATTGACTACTACTTGCAAACAAAAAGATAATTAAAAACCACCATAAGCATTCTTTAAATTTTAAAAGAATTTCCTTGAAAGGCTACACTCTAGGTGCAAGTGATGTCAAGTCACTATATACTTGCATCGCTCATGATGTCAGATGTAAATACACTCAACATTATTTCTCTACCACAACATAAATAACCAACTAAAACATTGTCATCATGTGTAATATAGATTTCATTTTAAAAAACAATTACTTTTGGTATGATGGGAGGTTCTACCTTCAAAAATGTGGGACAGCAATGGGAACATCTTTGGTGCCCAGTTATGCAAATTTATTTGTATCCAGATGGGAGGACCACTTCATCTGGAACAATAATGAATATAAACAAAATATCATTTGCTGGAAAAAATATATAGATGATATGTTTTTCATCTGGGGTGGACCTGGAGAAACCCTACGGAAATTAATTAATTATATCAATAAGAACAACATCAACTTAGAGTTCACTACAATAACAAGCAAAAACTTAGCCACATTTTTGGAACTCAAAATCTACATTAAATATAATAAAGTTCACACCTAAACACATGTAAAGGATGTAAACGGCAACAACATACTACCAATTTCCAGAAATAATCACAGAAAATGGAAAGAAAACATACCGATTGGCCAATTTTGAAGAATTAAACAGAATTGTACAGAAGTGGGAGTAAAAACTCAAACTATGTTTAGCAGAGCACCTTTATAATATAAAAAGGGGTCTTGAAAAACACATAGTGTATCTTATCACTTCCTGAAAGAACACAATAAGAATCCATATGGGTTGAAGTTTTTAGTAATACAAAAGCTCCCCAAAAATTGGAGGGGAGGAGATTCAATTAACAACTTGAAGATGAACGACTCAAAATGGATTTTTGAGATGCTGACCTTACAACCTAATGGTCTTAACATTGATTTTGAACTCAATCCCTGTCTTTAACTCTAACTTTCTCATTTTTTATTACATATTTTATTTATTTTATATGTTTATTTTTCTTTGAATGTTTTATATTTTATATTTTTTATTTTAAATTTTATCATTTTTATTTATCATTTTTTTAATTTGTATCCCCTTTATACCTTTTAAATTCTGATAGCATCACTTCTTCTATTTTTATATTTTTATTTTTTGACAAAATTGAAGCAGATCCAAGCACATGTGGATCCTGCTGTTTTTAACATTTCCTGTCGGTACTTATGTTTTTTTCCAAAGGGACATGAAAGTTTTCACCATAGGAGCCTCCATAGATAAGCCATCCTTGATAAAATACTTTTACCACACAAAACGTGTTGGAGGCATACAGGAAAACCCAGAGGTTCATTCATCCCACAGCTGCAAAACTCCACTCACTATCAGGCGGCTCTGGTAACATCATCATCGGCTGCCCTGCCAGAAACACCAGAGATGCAGAAGCAGAGAGGCATCCACGAAGGGAGCATGATATTTACTCCCCAGCGAGCTGCTTAAGAGACCACACAGCAGAGACTGATGGTAGGGAAAATTAGGGACAATCTCTACATGGCTGCTACAACACACCACTAGGACTCCATCTAATTTTTCTCCAAAGAGCTGTAAACAACAACAATATTAATATTCGTGTTTGCTACTAATTATTTTTCTTTCAGGTACCATCAGAATACTATCTATGAATTACTTTTATTTTTCTCTGTTATTTTTATTTATCTTTTACCCATATTGTATTTATCTAAATTTTTAACTCTACCATACATGATCGTTGGTGCACAAAGGCCTCTAGTCAATAACACATATCCCTATTTCTACTACAGGAAAGTAAGATTTTTGACAGGAGGAGCCAAGCAAATCAGTTTACTGTTAAAGTCCAGTTAGACATGCAGAAGATTGTCCATGATCTCCATAGAAAGGTGAACATAGTAAAATGGCCACTTCACCCTAGTAGTACCATATTCCAGCTTCCTGCGAAATACATCCCTACTCCGACACTCAATCCAACACTCAAAATTGAGAAGACCCAAAAGTGATTGAACCTGGCAGAGCATCATAGCCCCAAAAGAGGTTTTTAGCATAATCATGGCCAAGGTTATGGGCCTACCCACCATATCCAGGTAACCTCTTTCGGGTAGGTCCCTAACATACTAGGGTTCAAATCCAGAGTGCAGGAACCCCCAAAACCGGCCCAGCCAAGCTGCCCCAGGGCACCACCATAGTAAGAAAAGGGCAGTGTAAAGAGATAGTTAGGAGCAGCTGCAGCTGCATATAAAGAATGAAAATAAAAAAGTAAAGTACATATATATTAAACACACACAGTGAAGGGTTAAAATGTGTTATAAAGGAAAATGTGTTATAATGCGGTGCCCTGAGACAGATTAACCAACGCAATCCAGGGGGACCCACACCCCAAAAATGAACCAAAGTTGCACTACAGTATATATCTTGTAGGACTTACCTAGAATTGTGCCTAATACAGTGTGCATATATATTACCATACTCCGTGCTTTTAAACCAATAAGGAAGGGTGCTAATCCAGAAAGAGGGTGTCTCCTTTCCTTCAGAAGTGCAATAAAGCACATTAAATGGAGTATATAGGAAAGATTTCTGGACTGCACAACCTGACTATATATATGATGGGAGGTGCTACCTGATGAGACTAATTGCAGGCACAGAAACAGACAAAACTCAGGTGCACAACTCCAAATTATTAATATTATATATAAATGCCAAAACATTTTGCAATTAATAGAGGTTTTTAGCATAATCATGGACAAGCTTATGGGCCTACCCACCATATCCAGGTAACTTATTTTCGGATAGGTCCCTAACATACTAGGGTTCAAATCGAGAGCGCAGGACCCCCCAAAACCAGCCCAGCCAAGCTGCCCCAGGGCACCACCATAGTAAGAAAAGTGCAGTGTAAAGAGATAGTTAGGAGCAGCTGCAGCTGCATATAAAGAATGAAAATAAAAAGTGAAGTACATATATATTAAACACACAGTGAAGGGTTAAAATGTGTTATAAAGGAAAATGTGTTATAATGCAGTGCCCTGAGACAGATCAACCAATGCAATCCAGGGGGAACCAGGCTCCAAAAATGAACCAAAGTTGCACTACAGTATATAACTTGTAGGACTTACCTAGAATAGCTGTTCCTAACTTTCTCTTTACACTGCACTTTTCTTACTATGGTGGTGCTCTGGGGCAGCTTGGCTGGGCCGGTTTTGGGGGGTCCTGCCCTCTGGATCTGAACCCTAGTATGTTAGGGACCCTCCCCGAAAGAGGTTACCTGGATATGGTGGGTAGGCCCATAACCTTGGCCATGATTATGCTAAAAACCTCTATTGATTGCAAAATGTTATTGCATTTATATATATTATTAATAATTTGGAGTTGTGCACCTGAGATTTGTCTGGTTCTGTGCCTGCAATTAGTCTCATCAGGTAGCACCTCCCATTATATATATAGTCAGGCTGTGCAGTCCAGAAATCTTTCCCATACACTCTCCTTACAATCCTATTGGACAATCATAAACTAGGCAAAAAGAAAATTCCAACATTTAACCTTTCCTGCTAAAGACTTGACTGACAAAACACCATAGCAGCAAAAATATATAGCAAATTATGAAGCCCAAGCCATGCCATTTAGTTTCCTGAGGTCTTTACATTATTTTTTATAAATAATTGGAAAACGTTTAAATTGTAAACATGAATTTAAGATTTGTAAAGAGTACACAGGGTTAATGGAAATTGCTGTGTGAGGGTGAATTTCAGTGAAATGATTTGTGAGGACCATGCTTTTTATTAACTGCAAGGCCCTGTGTATATTTCTATAAAAAATATTCTGAGTGTGAGAAAATATGTTGGAAACCTTGAGTGGGCATGAGATCTACAACCATGAGTGGTGCCATTGTCTTGTGTACAACATTCTAGAAATAGAATCAACATTGCGTCAACAATACCGCTGAAGAGTGTGAGTCATACAATGTGAACTTGTTTCAAAAATATTTATCATAAAATATGTGCAGTGGGTTATGTGTTAATTCTCTAATTTGGATCAAAATTGCTTAGAGCTGTTTTAGTCATTATTTAAATTTAAATGTAGTTCCAATTTATTCAATGTCTCTTGAAATTAAACTGTAATATATATAATAGAATAAAAATTTTTATGATCAACTAAACTGATATTTCATCCAAAATTCACACCACAGACATTTTATATATTACTGCTGGGAAGGAGCAATGCTGGCTATGTTTTAGAACAATAATGGTTTATTAGTTATCCAGGGAGTCAGGAGCGCTTTAGGCAACAAGTAACACAATACAATGTCTGTTGTTGGCTTGCATAGCCTTTAATTTTAAGTATAGATTTACTATTTTCAAGATGCTGTTTTGGCTTTTCTGCTTAAAACAAGATTACTTACACAAATGAAACATGACAACATAAATAAAATCATCATAATGCAGAGTTGGCTTGGTTACCAAATGCATTTTAATGAACAGATATTGCTTAGAATTTATTTCTAGACCTTAAAAAATATTTTTTTCTTGATTTGTATGTAGAGAAAAATTAATGTGCATATTCAGCAATTTTCCAGGTTATATGCATTAATTAATGTTAGCAGTGCATGGATATGGACACAAACCAATATGTTTTATTATTACATTTATTATTAATAAAACTGTTACTTGCCCAAGGTTAGGAACTGTTGGCATTCTAACTGCGTAAATATAGAACAACGCCTTACCCACAAGACTGTATCTTGAATAGAGCAATAAAAAAAATACACAGCTGTTCATGTTTATTATCGTGGAACAGTATTTTTTTAAGAGTCTAGGCCCACAGGCAAAACAGCAGGCAGAGTTTTTAAGAAAAGTCTCTGGTTGAATACACCTTGATTAATAATAGGAAATCAGAATTTGAAATGCTCAGCTTTGGATTTTTTTGTAATATTGGTTTTGTGGGATAAGATTAGGAGGCAAATTTGTTTATAATATAACCAGGTTTCTAATTTAACTATTTACATTTTTTAAACATTGTTACATGTTTAAAAGTGACGGTGTTTATTTATTCTTTTTGATCATTGTCACACTCCTAATTATATTTTGTGGCCAATAACACCACAGCCACCCTTTGTCACTGAGATGCAATATGCGTCCAAACTTCTGTTTTGTGAAAGAATCATTGCAGATGAATATGATTGCCATATGGACTTTGGGAGAGACAAGAGGATTATGAGCTGGGTCAAAAACAAAAAGTTTGGCAGTTGGCTAAACTGTGATCTCTGCAGGGAGACTTTTGAAGTTCAGAAGAAATATTTAATAATAAACATATCACTATGTATTACTTTCCAACTATTTCCTGTGGCCTAAGATACATGAAGAAAATAAGGTTAGAAATGGAATTAAGCCTCCAAAATTATTTTGTTGTAATGTTGTATGGCAGGATTATCTATCTTCATTTTCCATGTAGCAACAGAAATATCTATTCAGATAAATGTGTTGCTAAATGAACAGCACAATATTTCTATGGAAAACAAGATACAGGATCCCAAATAAACTTCATTGTAATCAATGGCACTAGAAGTTATTAAACCATTCTGCTATATCACCAAATAGAAAACTTTTTTCTACATGCTTCTTTTTTTCTCTCTTCTTAGAGCACTGTGCATGCAATAATGACAGCTTGACCATGGTCAAGAAAAAAACACATGCGCAGTGCTTATGTCTGAACAAGTCCCTACATGCTTCACCTGTTTACATGTTATGCATGTTCCCAATGCCTGCTCTCTTCTTAGAGCACTGTGCATGCAATAATGACAGCTTGACCATGGTCAAGAAAAAAAAACATGCACAGTGCTTATGCCTGAACAAGTCCCTAATGTTTTATTCCCACAAATAATGAGCCATGAAGCAAAATGAGGCATAAACATTTCTGCTTTTCTTGTGAAAAGCTATTAGTATGTCCTTTCCTTATTTATCAGGTAGAAAGTACAGAGCGAAAGTACATATTTTATACTAAGCAACACAATCTTAGTAGGGGAGCTTAATTTTTGAACACCATGGGTAAGATTCTTTTAAGACCCAGTGCTATTTTTCAACAGGAATAAGCAGGGATTCAGTTCTTGAACCTCTAATAAACTATGACGTAATGTCCTGGGCCAAAATTTATTTTCCATAAGATAAGTTTTATTTTAAAGCCCATTTTGAGTGCCTTCTTTGCTAAATACTATATATATATATATATATATATATATATGTTTTTCTATAGCTCCACCCCCAGTAGCTCCACCGACAGTCCCTGAACCTATTATTCCAGAAAAATAGCCCTGTTGTGACCTATTATTTAACATAAAACAATATAAAGCATAGTATCGGATCCATTTCACAAGGTCCGGGCTACCAAGTGAGATCCTGGGATCTGGTACAGCAAGTTCCCGAGGCCCCCCAAGCTATACACAGCACATTAAATTTTCGCCTTCTATTGAAGGGGAGACACGATAAGATCTTATTGGCTGCACCACACAGCAGCCGGATTAGTGTTACCACTAGACAATGGGTAGGGCAGAGCTGAGGGTGTGAGCAGGGAGTCTCTGCGATCGTCTTGGGCGCTTGCACTGCCGAAAAGGGAGTGTAGTCAGCTGGGAAGGCCCCAAATCATCACACTTGGGGGCATGCTAAGCACTTAAGAAGATGCTGGGCTTCCCCCAAGCTCCGCCCTCACCGCAACTTTTTGCACCCGCAGGACACTGTATCCCATGGATGGGGAAGGCACAGGGCAGCCTATATTAGCGGGGTGCCGCTAAAAGGGCAAACCAGGAATACTACCAGATACAACTGTCTGCTGTGCATCTGAGCTGTCATTGGTTGTAGAACGCATCCTCCAGGACCCTAATATTTGCAAAAGTAGGTCCTCCACTGTAATTTTGGGGTACAGGAAGTGATGTATATATATATATATATAATCTCCAAAGAATGAGGGTGCACTCACCAGGCTTCAAGAAATGTTCATAAAATATTGATTTTATTTAGATCATCATAAAACGTACAACCATCGATGTTTCGGTCCAGTCCAGGGACCTTTGTCAAGATGCAAGTACATGTAACACTAAGCACATATAAATACACATACTAATCACATGATTAAACAATTAGCATAAACCAGTACCACCCTCCTCAAAGCACCTGTGATCTACCAATATACTAATGCAGACAATCATATCAATCTTCTAAGTTAAACAAAACATTGTTAAAACTCAAAAAACAATGAATAATGAATATACATGCAGCTTAATCAGCATATACAATCGCTCACCATTCTGTGTAACATATTCCCACATGTAATAACAGCGTGCGTTCCAGCTACTGCTACTTCCTCCTTCTGGAACGCACACACACTGGTTACCATGGCAACACTGAAAAGCATCCAGGAAGTGAAAAGAAGCTTGAGTCATGTGACTCAAAAGCAAAATCATAATAAACAGCGCTGGTTGCTAAAGCACAGTCTAGTTTACTGGCAGCACTACAAGCTCCCCTGTTGACATGGGAACATGAATAACAAGAAAAGGTAGTAATACCAGATCTATATATCAATCGCATGTGTACCAGTCCTTTTCTTTTACCAGACAACACGCCCACGGAGCGACCCTGAATAGATATTGGTGTTATTAATGAAATAAAAAATGAAATAAAAAAGAAGAAAAAATAAATAAATATAATGTGATAGGCAAAATATATATTATATAAACCATATACCATATATGTGTAAAGAATGCAAAAAATGCATATCAAACAAACACAAAACAAATATATGTATTGTGTAAGCCACTGACACATAACTCATGATTCTCCATTAATCTCCAAAAAATAAATAAATAATAAAAAAATAAAAAATAACTGAAAAAATGAATAAATGGAAAAATGCTGGAAGTGCACCCCTCATAGAAAAATCACAAGAACATACTCCAATGGGCTGCTTCGTTAAGACCCTTAGGATAAATAGTGTCAAGTTTATGTGTCCATAATGCTTCCCTCTGTAGAAGCAATTTGCCGCGGTCTCCTCCTCTACTTGGTGGTGGCACCCAGTCAATAATAATACATTTCAAAGTGGATAATGGATGCATTCGTTCACAAAAGTGCCGAGCGACCGGTTTATCTGAAGTCCCGTTCGTCAAGGCTGATCTAATAGATGACCTATGATTAGCCATTCGCTCACAAAATGGTCTTATCATTTTGCCAATATAGTACAACGAGCAAGGACAAATGAGAACATAGACCACATAATCTGTGGTGCAGGTGACTCTATGTCGAATCCAAAATTTCCGACCTGTACGAGGATGACAAAATGTCTGGCCAGTGAGCATACTTCTGCAAGTCGTGCATCCAGCACAGCGATAACATCCTGGCTTAGGAGCACTCAGCCATGTCTGTGTATTGCACAGGCTAGGACGATCCGGCCGCATCAGGATATCCTTTAGATTTTGTCCCCTCCTAAAACTCATTAGGGGTTTCTCAGGAATACATTCCTTCAAAACTGGGTCCAATGCTACTACATGCCAATGTTTGTGTATAGCTCCAGACACAATAGACCCTGCAGTGTCAAAGGTAGTGCAGACAACAAAGGGATCCTGTGCTTGTTTCTTCTGGAAGTTATTACCCTCATTGAAAATCTGTCTTGCTCTTGTAAGGCTTTTGTTAACAATTTTGGCAGAATATCCACGAACAAGAAAATGATCATACATCTCCTTCAGTTGAATCTCAGCTGTTTTTAAATCAGAATTATTGCAGAGAACTCTGATAAATTGAGATACTGGTGGATTGTCTTTTAACGTAGTTGGGTGATGACTGGAGTAATGGAGAAGCGTGTTATGGTCAGTGGGTTTCCTATAAAGCCTATTTCCATAACTTAGGTCAGTGATGTAAACAGTAACATCCAGGAAATCAATTTCAACAAAATCATATTTCATAGTTAATCTGATGGGAGAATCAAGTTGATTCAAAAAGTCAACCATTTTTTATAGTGCCTCCTCAGTACCATTCCATATCAGGAAGATGTCGTCAATGAAATGACCATAAAAGCAGATACTATTTCCAAACTGCTGGATCAGATGATGTTTTTCATACGCGTCCATGTACAGGTTCGTGTATGCCGAGCACAATGTTACTGCCCATAGCAGTGCCAGCAGTCTGGAGATAGTACCTGCTACCAAATTTGAAATATTTACACGACACTGTTAACTCAAGTAATTCCAATAAGAAATCAATAGGGGGATTCCCCTTGTGAGTCTGTTCCAAAGCTCTTCTAGTTGCAGAAATGCCCTCATTATGGGGGATTACCGTATAGAGAGAAGAGACATCGAGGGTTACCAGTATACCACTGGTATTTAAAGATATGGTACGTAATTTCTCAATGAAGTCATTGGTAACTTTTAGATAACTATCTGTTTTCAATACACAACATTGGAGAAAGCTGTTGAGGAACTGAGCAATAGGCGCAAACAAAGAATTGCGGGCCGAAATGATCGGTCGCCCAGGGGGTTTCGTTAAGGATTTATGTATTTTTGGTAATAAATACAGATTAGGGCAGATAGGGAGCTCTGTGGTCAAAAAACCAAAGACATTCTAATCAATCTATTTATTGTCCAAAGCATTTGTAAGAATTAAATCCAATTTTTTTTAAAGGCTATACCGGGATCATTAGATAGTAATCAGTAGGTGTTTGAATCAGCCAAGTGCCCAAGTGCCTCTTGTTTATAATCAGTGGTATTCAAAACCACCACCGCTCCCTCTTTAACTGCTTTTCTGATGGTAATAAGGTCGTTGTTTTTAAGATCATGTAACGCCTTTCTTTCAAGTTTATTGAGGTTATTTCTAGAGTTTGATTTTGTTTTCAAAGATGACTCAATCGAATGATCTACTAATCTAGCAAATGTCTTGATACTGGCATTTTGGGAAACAGGGTCAAAAGTACTTTTCTTTTTAAATTGACCAATACAAGGGTCAGATGTACCTATAAACTTTTCTTTTAGCCTCAATTTCCTACATAGTTTGTAATTATCAATAGACCATAAGAACTTATCGTTGTGATTCGTCGGCACAAAAGTCAAACCTCTAGCTAACACATTCATCTCTGTATCGCTAAGGGTATAATCAGATAGATTGATAACTAAATCTTTTACTTCTTCTTTGGTCTTCTCCCTCCTTTTAAAGTGGCCCCTCCTCGGGTGAGGTCTGCTACGTCTAAAGGGGACTCCACCTGGGACCTAGTATATACCCTAGGTAAAGGAGGTTTAGAACTCGCCTGAGTATCAGATGATTCTCTATCTGAAGAGGTGTTGCTATCGAATTGAAATTGATGGGAATAAGTCCTATTGTATCTAAACCTTTGTGTAGAATTCTCTGAACCCAGTAACCAATGGTAGACTCTGTGGTCCTGGTAGTCACGGTTGACTTTTTCTAATTTTATTCTTTTGAATGTAATCAATTCCTTACGATAACGGTCAGTTTGAATTTTAATTTTATCTAACCTCTGGTCAGATGTAACCGCTTGCAAAACAGGAACAGCCTCCAATTTGACAGATGTGAGGTTAGTTCTAATCTTACTCAACTCTAATCCCACTTCTTCAATAACTAATAATAACAAATCAAAAGAACATTTGTTCAAAATTGAACACCATTTACTGCAAAAGCTAGGATTGTTTCTACCAATGGTAGGAATATTTTTAAGTCTAAAACCTCTCGGTAGCTGTTTTTTCCGGAAATAATCAAACAAAAACTGCCCATGTAAAAGTAAATCAATCTCTTTCTTTTCTAAATGTAGCAGTTTATGATACAAATCAAGAGGGCTCTCAACAGGTAACTGATTAAAGTCACCTGAGAAGAGCACCCGCTCTGCATCCTCATCTGTCAATGCAAGCTGTTCATGTTCTGCAGCAAAAAGCAATTCTGCTGAGATAATACCATCCATTTGCAATAGGTCAGACAAATAAAGTCAAAATACTAGGTAAACTAGCTCAATACACCACTGACCTAGGGAAAAAACAACAACAGTATGTGCATATATTACTAATGCACAATATTTAAAAAGAAAAAAAGAAAAAAATGAAAAAAAATTTAATATAAAACTTTTTAGTATATATCACAAAAGTCATTGGTGTTACGGGTGCAGGACAAAAAAAAATCCAGAAAAAAACACATAATTTCCACACTCACGTCTTACTAAAATACAATGCTGGGGTAGCTATCCCAAGCAAGGTAAAAACCTTGCCAAAAGACAATCTCCAAAAAATGAGGGTGCACTCACCAGGCTTCAAGAAATGTTCATAAAATATTGATTTTATTTAGATCATCATAAAACGTACAGCCATCGATGTTTCAGTCCAGTCCAGGGACATTTGTCAAGATGCAAGTACATGTAACACTAAGCACATATAAATACACATACTAATCACATGATTAAACAATTAGCATAAACCAGTACCTCCCTCCTCAAAACACCTGTGATCTACCAATATACTAATACAGACAATCATATCAATCTTCTAAGTTAAACAAAACATTGTTAAAACTCAAAAAACAATGAATAATGAATATACATGCAGCTTAATCAGCATATACAATCGCTCACCATTCTGTGTAACATATTCCCACATGTAATAACAGCGTGCGTTCCAGCTACTGCTACTTCCTCCTTCTGGAACGCACACACACTGGTTACCATGGCAACACTGAAAAGCATCCAGGAAGTGAAAAGAAGCTTGAGTCATGTGACTCAAAAGCAAAATCATAATAAACAGCGCTAGTTGCTAAAGCACAGTCTAGTTTACTGGCAGCACTACAAGCTCCCCTGTTGCCATGGAAACATGAACAACAAGAAAAGGTAGTAATGCCAGATCTATATATCAATCGCGTGTGTACCAGTCCTTTTCTTTTACCGGACAACACGCCCATGGAGCGACCCTGAATAGATATTATATATATATATATATATATATATATAATGCTCCAAGGATTATCCATGCAGGACCTTCTTAGATGACCAGATGACATATTGTTCACAAGCTCTGTGATGAGTAACTATACCCTATACCCATGATGGCTTTTTTATATGATGGTGCTTTTTTGATACTGCATTAAAACTATTCTTTTTGCATAAAACTCTGCATGGTGGTGTGTTGGTCATCTCAGAAGGTCCTGTATGGATAATCCGTGGAGCATGATATATGATTAATTGGACCTGGTACCCACATATATAACCTACTTGAAGTGTGTGTGATCTGTATCTGGAATATATATATACATATACATACACACAACAATACAAAAATGGCGGCACTCTGAAATGAAATAAATGACAGGATCAGATAGCTTCTTCTTATGGCTGTTTGTGTATATATATTCAAAAAATAGGGTAGTACACGGCGCTGAGTCCTGAAACAGTTAATGTGATTCCAAAGTAATATCAGTCCATCAAAAGTCGCACTCCCCAAACGTATAGGGTGGCTGCTCCTACTCCCATATACTGCTGCCCAAGCAGCGTCAAAATCTGTAAAACAAAAAAGGGTGGAGAAAAGAGCGCCTCCTAGTGCATTAAATATGTAAATGATGTAACCATCACCAAAGATAAACACCCTCTGTGTAGATGGGGGTGTACCTTATATAGTGGAATTCACCACTTATTCAACAGCAAGAACAATCACAATGATTCCTTATTTGTCCAACTTCTGGAAACCCTCAGGCTTTTCCCTCCATATAGACCAAAGTGAATCACTGTCCAAGAACCGGCCGTGGGGGAACTCCTCTCTGGCAGGGCACTCCCAGGGGGCAAAGGAGCTGTCAGTGGTGTTTCAGGATAGAATGTGGTCACCTATTTATATATATGATATGTGTATATATATATACACATATCATATATATATTTATATATATATATATATATATATAAAACTCACATATTTTGCTATAGATATACATATCTTTTATTTATGTATATATATGTATATATATATATATATATATATATATATATATATATACCACATCCTGTACCCCAAAATTACAGTGGAGGACCCACTTTCACAAAATAATGTATATATATATATATATATATATATACAGTCAGGTCCATAAATATTGGGACATTGACAGAATTTTCATATTTTGTCCTCTATTCACCACCACAATGGCTTTGAAATGAAACAAACAAGATGTGATTTAACTGCAGACTTTCAGATTTAATTTGAGGGTAATTACATCCAAATCAGGTGAACGGTGTAGGAATTACAACGGTTTATATATGTGCCTCCCACTTTTTAAGGGGCCAAAAGTAATGGGACAAACTAAACAATGCTAAATCTATCTTTCACTTTTTAATACTTTGTTGCAAATCCTTTGCAGGCAATTATAGCCTGAAGTCTGTAATGCATAGACATCACCAGATGCTGGGTTTCATCCCTGGTGATGCTCTGCCAAGCCTCTACTGCAAATGTCTTCATTTCCTGCTTGTTCTTCAGTATTGTCTTCATCAAGTGAAATGCATGCTCAATCAGATTCAGGTCAGGGGATTGACTTGGCCATTGCATAACATTCCACTTTTTAGCCTTAAAAAACTCTTTGGTTGCTTTTGCAGTATGCTTCAGGTCATTGTCCATCTGTACTGTGAAGCGCTGTCCAATGAGTTCTGAAGCATTTGACTGAATATGAGCATATAATATTGCCCAAAACACTTCAGAATTAATTCTGCTGCTTTTGTCAGCAGTCAGATCATCAATAAATACAAGGGAACCAGTTCCATTGGCAGCCATACATGCCCACGCCATGACACTACCACCACCATGCTTCACTGATGAGGTGGTATGTTTTGGATCATGACTAGTTCCTTTCCTTCTCTTCTCTTCCCATCACTCTGGTACAAGTTGATCTTTGTCTCATCTGTCAATAGGATGTTGTTCCAGAACTGTAATGGCTTTTTTAGATGTTGTTTGGCAAACTCTAATCTGGTCTTCCTGTTTTTGTGGCTCACCAATCGTTTGCATCTTGTGGTGAACCCTCTATATTCACTCTTGTGAAGTCTTCTCTGGATTGTTGACTTTGACACATATACATCTACCTCCTGGAGAGTGTTCTTGATTTGGCCAACTGTTGTGAAGGGGTTTTTCTTCACCAGGGAAATAATTCTTCGGTCATCCACCACAGTTGTTTTCCGTGGTCTTATGGGTCTTTAGGTGTTGCTGAGCTCTCTGGTGCATTCTTTCTTTTTAAGAATGTTCCAAACAGTTGATTTGGCCACACCTAATGTTTTTGCTATCTCCCTGATGGGTTTGTTTTGATTTTTCAGCCTAATGATGGCTTGCTTCACTGATAGTGACAGGTCTTTGGATCTCATATTGAGAGTTGACAGCAACTGATTCCAAATGCAAATGTCACACCTAGAATCAACTCCAGACCTTTTACCTGCTTAATTGATAATGAAATAACGAGGGAATATAGCCCACACCTGTCCATGAAATAGCTTTTGAGTTGATAGTCCCATTACTTTTGGCCCCTTAAAAAGTGGAAGGCACATATTGAAACTGTTGTAATTCCTACACCGTTCACCCGATTTGGATATAATTACCCTCAAATTAAATCTGAAAGTCTGCAGTTAAAGCACATCTTGTTTGTTTCATTTCAAAACCATTGTGGTGGTGAATAGAGGCCAAAATCTGAAAATTCTGTCAATGTCCCAATATTTATGGACCTGACTGTATATATCACACACACATATATATTTGTAAATATAAACACACACACATATCACATATATATATATATATATATATATATATATTATATATATAACTCACATATTTTGCTATAGATTTACCTGTCTATATTATAGATAGGTAACATCTTATAATGAAACAACCCCTCTGGTGCAGAAAAAGCTGTCTTTTCTTTGGCATTCTCAGTTAACGGCACTTGCCAATACCCTTTGGTTAAGTAAGAGTGGTTAAATATCTGGCTGTCCCTAGCCTTTCAATTAGTTCATCTACCCTAGGCATTGGGTAGGCATTGAACTTTGACAGACTGTTCAATTTCCAGTAGTCATTGCAGAAACGCACAGTCCCATTGTACTTTGGAATAAGCACAAATGGACTTGACCACTCACTATGCGATTCTTCAATTACATCCAACTCTAAAATTTTTTTAATTTCTTTCGATACTGATTCTCTTTGGGCTTCTGGTAACCTATAATGCTTTAGGTTAACCTTAACCCCTGGGTCAGTGATTATGTCATGTTTAATGTCCGTGGTTTTTCCTGGTATGTCAGAAAACAGAACCCTATTTCTGATCAGAAATTCCTTAACTTCCTGCTGTTGAACTGCTGACAGGGTTTTTGCCACTGTCACATCGGAAACCAAGTACCCTGGGTTTACTGGAGGGGCTTGGATGGCTGACAGTGCTGCTCTATACTTCCAGGGTTTTATGAGAATTACATGGTATATCTGTTCTGGCTTTCTTTTCCCCAGCTGGTAAACTATATAATTGACCTGCCCCACTTTTTCTAAAATTTCAAAGGGTCCTTGCCATTTAGCCAAAAGTTTACTTTCTACTGTGGGAACCAACACCAACACTCTGTCCCCAGGAGCAAAAATGTGTAAATGAGCATTGCGGTTGTATACCCTCTGCTGTGCCTGTTGGGCCTGTTCCAAGTGCTCTATCACTATCGGTACCACAGCAGCAATTCTTTCTTGCATTTGGGAAACATGCTCAATAACTGTTTTATATGGACTTGACTGCCCCTCCCATGTCTCTTTGGCAATGTCTAGTAACCCCCTTGGGTGTCTCCCATATAACAAATCGAAAGGTGAAAACCCGGTGGAGGATTGAGGAACCTTTCTTATGGCCAACAACAAATAAGGCAACAAGTAATCCCAATCCCTACCATCCTTGTCGACCACTTTTCAAAGCATATGTTTTAACATCTTGTTAAACCTCTCCACCGACCCATTGGTTTGGGGTTGATAGACCAAAATTCTTAACTGTTCAATTTTGAACAGGCGGCATAACTCTTTCATGACTTTTGACATAAATGGGGTACCATGGTCAGTCAGTATTTCCTTAGGTATTCCTAACCTGCTAAAGACATGGACTAACTCTCTAGCAATGGACTTAGTTGACATATTGCGCAATGGTATCGCTTCCGGGTACCTGGTAGCGTAATCCATTATCACCAGATTATATTGATGGCCCTGGGCAGACTTCATTAAGGGTCCAACAAAATCCATAGCTATTCTTTCAAATGTCACCTCTATAATAGGTAATGGGACTAGTGGACTTTTAAAATGTGGTCTGGGAGCATGATACTGACATTCAGGGCAGGATGCACAAAAGTCAGATACATCTTTATGGACCCCGGGCCAGAAAAACCTCTGCAAAATACGCTCAGTGGTTTTCTCTACCCCCAGGTGCCCTGCCATTATATGAGCATGAGCCAGATCTAACACTGTTCTTCTGTATACTTTGGGAACTATTAATTGTTCCACAATATCTTCCCATTTCTTAGTCACCTGATATGAAAAATCCTGACATACTGCCATGTGAGGATATGACAAAGGACTATCGGGGTCTATGGGTTTACTATCGATCACTTTGACCTTGTACCTGGCTTTTACCAGAGTAGGGTCATTTAACTGCTCCATGGCAAAGACTTCTCTTCTGACCTCTAAATCCGGCAGACAATCAACTGGCTCAAAAACACTTCCCACTTCAGTGGGAGACACATCACTTGGCGAGCCACCATCACGCTCCGCATTCTCTAGTTCGCCAATCATACTAGAAAAAGGGAGCATCTCCGACCCTAAAGAAACTCCCTCTGCTACTACATCAGTAACCTTCTCAAATGGGTCAGGGTGATTTACCTCTGTAAAAAATCAGCTTTCCCACAACTTCCTGAAGTGAGCAAAGTCTCTCCCTAATATTGCATCATACATTAAGCCATGTATCAAACCCACAGAGACTATCACTGAACCACATGGTGTTTCTATGTTCACTTCCACAGTAACATAATAGTGAGTGTCCCCATGTATGCAGGTCACACCAACAGTTTTCCCCTTACGCTTCAAGGGGTTCACCAGTTCAGCTTTCATAAGTGTAACCAGGCAACCAGAATCTAACAGAGCCTCTACTCAGTTGCCTTCTACAGTGAGTACAAACATGTGCTTATCTGTCTCAACCTGCCGGTCAGCAGTACAGGCTGATTGTGCAAAGAAAGACCTCCTGTGGTTGACATAAGCACTATCACATTGCATAGGTCAGAGGTAAGTGAACAATTAGCCACAATATGGATGAAACCACCACATCGAAAACACTGAATCACATTATTATCTAGTCTTTTACTGGTAGGAACCTTCCTGGCCTGGCTGGCCTGTCTCCAGGTTCCACACCCTCAGTCTTAAGTACATTCCATCGCCCAGCACCATTCTCCCCTGGAACAGTCTTACCAGTGTTGATGGGAGTTTGCCGATGCACCATCAGGGCTCGGTGGGGCAGACTCAACAGCTCCTCAGCCGCCACGTTCCTCTCCACCAGTTCAACTAACTGGTCTGTGGACTTAGGGTCTGCATGACTCATCCACTTGTGCAGAGTTGCAGGTAGCGATCACAGATACTGGTCCATCATGACTCTTTCCATGATCTGTGGTCCTGTCAGCGTCTCAGGCTGTAACCATTTTGTGGTTAGATGGATGAGGTCATGCATCTGTGAGTGTGGAGGCTTTTCTATTTGGAATTCCCAGCGGTGGACTCATTGGGCATGAACAAATGTGGTGACTCCCAAGTGAGTTAGGATCTCCCGTTTTAGCTTTACATAGTCCTTTGCATCAGCCAGGCACAAATCATAGTAGGCCTTTTGTGGTTCTACAGACACTTCTGGGGTTCTCATGCAAGCTGGTCAGAGCCAGTCTTTATTGTAGCAGACACATAAACAAAATAAAACATAAACAAAATCCTAGCCCATCTGTGCTCTAACTAGACAGTAGGTTCCCTCACTATCAGAACACTAAACAAGTTCACGTCCACAGTACTTACAGGTTTGTATCAAACAGTGTCTCAGAGCAAGCTAGCCTGCGGGTCTGCTCTCCCAGGTGTGAGACACTCAGCCACAACTAAACCCAGCTTATACCAGCCATTTCCAGGTACAAGCCCTAATGAGGCTGCCCAGGCTGAAATGCCCAACACATGGAGTGGCCTGTGGATGGAGCTCTCCCTCTCCTCACATCCACATCCCCAGGACCCATTTCAGCTTTTCACCAAAGCTGACATTTCTAGTCTGTTTTGTCAAACAGGGGGTTTCAAAACACATAGGACAGGAATCTGGGACACACATAGAAGCCATTCCAAACATTTCCAGTGCTTCTATCACAATATATATATATATATATACAGTATATATTACACAAGGATGAATGCATTTAGATTTATGAATGAAAAATATACAAACTGCAGCACTGTCTGTCTCACTCATAGTTACTGGCACGCTCCTCGGCTCTTCCCTCAGTCATACACACCACCAGTCATGGAGCCCAGGATCACAGCCCAGTCTTCCTTTCGGTTGCCTCTCCCAGTCCCCACCCACATCCCAGAGCCTGGAGAAGGGTGAGAGTCTTGTGAGATGACTCTTCAACTGGCTCGGGAACCATTAGCTCCACAGCGGGCAGTGGCTGGGATTTACAGTAATAGTGACACAAGTTAGTGTGAGCGAGATTCCTCTCCCCGAACTGCCGCCCATGGAGATTTAATAGTGGTGATTGCTTCTTTTTATAAAAAAAAACAAAATAATGGCTACTGGTGTGTGCTGCGGCCCGGGCCCCCTGGCATGGCCGGGCCTGTGTAATCAGTATCTGCTCCCACCCCCTGTCGGCATCCCTGCACTTGGCCACCAAATGTGAAACTAGTCAGCTCTAAGTTTAGGCGTTTAGAGAAGCAAAATCCAAACAACATTGACCGAGTGACAGACAGCCCCATGTGAGGATGGAGTCAAGCTTCTGGGATCCAGGTGGTGTCTACACCTCTCCTTCACAACCAGAGCTTGATTGACTGGCTTTATGAATGTGATTAATTTGCTAACACCTCTTTAGAATTACAATTCTTAGATTCCGCAAATACAGATGTGTCCTCATAGAACTGACCTCAAATCATGCCAAATGGCCCCAATTGGTACACAATGGACTTTACAACTAAGTCACGCCATATGTCCAGCTACCTTATTCACATCTTTAATGCAACAAAAGTACAATACACAGGTACCCTGGAAATTGGTACTGGCATTGCTTGCATTTGCTGTGTGCAACTCAGAAACCAATCTGGGTAAAAAGGATTGGAGGGCCAATACAAGTTAGCCACACCATGCTTCAGTGTTCTTAATCTGTGACCCTAACCCTCCCCATAGTGCCTAACCCTAATCTCCCCCCAGGGGTGCCTAAACCTAACCCCCCCTCCCTGCACCCTAAACCTAACCCTCCCAGAGGGGGTGCCTAACCCTAACCTCCCCAGCAGTGCCTGACCCTAACCCCCCTTCTCCTAGCCTAACCATAACCTTCCTGGGGGTCAGCCTAACCTTTTTTTTCCCTGGAGACCCTAAACCTTACCCTACCCCCCGCAGCTATTCACTCTCGAACCCAAGCCAGTTGTCAGGATTTCGGCGTGGGGCTAATGATAAGTGTCGATGTGTAGATGCTTATCATTAGTCCCATGCCGAGATTTCACTGTCAGGGAGCAGGCGGTCAGCATTTCAACCGCCGGCTTCCTGGCTACATACCCATGTAAGGTTATATCATCTACTATGTATCAAGAACTTTTCTAAACATAATCCGTAGAATTTACAGACAACTCCAGAGTTATTGGCACCAGTCAATAAATTGGATACAAAATCATACTATGAAATAAATAATATATATACTGATTCAAATGTTCCTCAAAAATTATCTAAATTGCTTATCATTTAACAGATATCATTCCTATAGCAGTGTTGTATTATTTAAAAAACATGGAGCAAAATTATTGACACCCCTAAACAATATTTGAAATAAAAACAATGTAATTAGCATCTATGTGTAAAAAACAGGATTCTGAACAACATTTCATTAATTATACAGTATCCCATTCACAACAGAAAGGGCAATATTTGGAATCCCTCCTGCAAATAAACATATTACAAAATGTTGTAAGAAATCTCTATTAAGGGTATTTTTACTCAAGCCTCTAAATCAGACAAGTGGATGTGTTAGCTATAGCAACCAATCAGATTCTGTCTATAATTTTCTAGAATGCAATAGAGAAATGATAGCTTAAATCTGATTGTCTAGAATGGGGAACACCACCACTTTTGTGAAGCTTTAGTAAATCTTCCCCCAAGTCCTTTGTTTAGCTAATGAAAAAAAAACTTTACTTCACAATCGGATTGACTCAGATGCACCTTCTTTCTCTTAATAAATAAAATAAAAAATGGCACTTTAAATTTCGACTGGAATGGAAGAAAACCTTATATGAAAAGGCAAAAACAGTGTAATTATTTTTTGATACAATATTTTGAAAAATTATACAGAAACAAAATAAAATAGGTTATGTCTTACATCTTGGTAAAAGCTAAGGGTACCTGCAGGTAATCCTCCAATTACAATTTAATAACCATAATATTACTGTACTTATTTTATTCTGATCATATACAATATAAATGTGTATTGTATACTAATCTATTTTGTACTAGACAAATTTAAATCTTGATCTTGTATTTACCAGACTGTGGGCCTGATTCAGAGGCGCTCGCTTGAGCCGTGCGTTCGCAAGCGGCTCGATGTTCTGCGTACACGCATGAGTACGCTTTGTTCTGCTCGTGCATGAACTACACACTGCGAACGCAACCCTCTCGCTCGCCCAGCAAAGGCAGCCCAGGGTAATGAGTGACAGGAGAGGCCGTTTGTGGGTGATAACAGGGGCAGGACACTAATAACGGGGGTTGGAGATGCGAACACAGACGTGTCTGAGTGTTTCAACACCATTTTAGAGGCGTGCATAATTAACAGGCAGCGTCATAGTACACGTCACTTGCCTTTTTTTATACTGATTTCCTCGCAATGCTTGTGGTAGGGTAAAGCAACCGCAAGCACTGCATTAGCATCCGATGGTGCTCGGTGTACCAATGTGTTAATGCTCTTCCTGGAGGTTACGTGTGCTGGTGCGATTGGGCGATTGTGCTCTGCCTGTGTGATTGGGCGTACACACAGACAAACTAGCCGCTCGCTAAGACATGGTGGGCGTGCTTATGCCTTAGCAAGCATTCACTTCCCGTGGCATCACTGTGACAAATTTGCATACCCATCGAGCGAGCGTATGCAGATAGTGAGCACATCTGAATCAGGCCCTATGCTCAGTTTCTGATATCACTAATGCTTCTTTCCCTCTCTCAGATCACATCCTTATCACCTGCACATTCTCCACCATTACATCAACCTCAATGTCAGTGACATCAACCAAACCTCCTAAAACCTGTAGAAATATTAATGCTATTAACTTTTAACAACTATCTACCTCTCTACAACAACGACTCTAACCAATTTCTACATTCACTTCTCCTGAGACTGCTGCATCACACCTAAACCATTCTAGTAAAAGCCGTCGATGAAGTAGCTCCAGCTACCCATCACACACCACATAGACTTAGACGTCTACTGTGGCATTCTAACTTAACTAGGCATCTACAAAAACTCTCACGTAAAGTCTCTTACTCCATGTGACTTCCTCACATATAAGACTATCTACAACTCTTATTGTACTGCTCTGGACACTGCCAAACAAACATATTTCCAATCTCTTATCTCTGCTCAAGCCTCTAACCCCAAGCGAATTTTTAATACATTTAAACTGCTTCTTACCCCTCCCTCACCCAAGCCACCTGCTACTATCTGCGCGCATGATCTTGCTTCCTATTTTAAGGACAAGATTGACAATATCCGAAATTAAATGGTATATTCTTCCACAGCTAGTGACCTGCTCAATTCCCTACCTGAACCTTCTGGCACATTTTCTTAATTTTACCTCACAAATGAAGATGAAGTATCTACACTCTTCTCATCTTCCTACTCTATTACCTCTCCTCTAGATCCTATACCCTCACAAATCAGTAAAGCTCTGTCTTCTGTGCTCATCCCAACCCTAACTAAAATCTGTAATCTCTCTCTCTCTACTGGCATCTTTCCATCACTGTTCAAGCATGCAGTGATTACTCCCATTCTGAAAAATAAAAAATTCTGACCCTAACACTCTCTCAAAGTACCGTCCAATCTCCCAACTCCCATGCCCCTCCAAGCTAATGGAGAGACTTGTCTACACTCGCCTCACACACTTTCTTAACACCCACAACTTATTGGACCCACTTCAGTCTGGCTTTCATTCCCAGCACTCCACAGAGACAACACTGACTAAGATAGTAAATGATCTAGTCACTGCCAATTCTAAAGGCCATTACTCACTCCTAATTTGTCTAGATCTCTCTGCTGCTTTTGACACTGTTGACCACTTTCTTCTCATACAAACATTACAATCCCTACGTCTTAAGGACACAGCTCTTTCTTGATTCTTTTCCTACCTATCTGATCGCTCTTTTTCTGTTCATTTTTCTGATTCTGCCTCCTCTTCGCTACCTTTATCAGTTGGAGTACCGCAAGGCTCTGTCTTAGGTCCTTTGCTATTCTCAATCTATACCACCTCTCTTGGCAAAATAATCTGCTCTTTTGGATTTCAGTACCATCTGTATGCGGATGATATTCAAATCTACCTATCCTCTCCAGATTTATCACCATCTGTATTGGTCCGTGTCACTGAATGCATTTCTGCAATTTCAACTTGGATGTCATCTCGCCACCTAAAACTTAATATTTCTAAAACAGAATTAATTATATTTACACCGGCCAATAACAGTTACCAACAGTTACCAACCTCTTTATCATTGTTGATAACTCAACAATCCACCCTGCCCCACAAGCTCGTTGCCTTGGTGTCATCCTTGACTCTGAACTGTCCTTTGTTCCCCACATTCAATCTGTCTCAAAATCATGTTACATACAGTACATCTAAAAAACATATCCAAAATTCGACCAGATCTCACACAAGACATTGCAAAAACTCTAATCCATGCAGTCATTATTTTTATTTCCCGCAATGACTATTGCAATAGTCTCCTTACTGGTTTTCCCAAAAACAGGCTATCGCCATTACAATCCATTATAAATGCAGCTGCGAGGCTTATCTTCCTAGGCAAACGTTCATCGTCTGCTGCCCCACTCTGTCAGTCCCTCCATTGGATGCCGGTTTTCTACCATATTCAATACAAAATACATAAGGCCATTAACCAAATTACACCAACATACATCTCTTCACTCATCTCAAAATATCTTCAAACCCGGCCTCTCCGCTCAGCACAAGATCTGCATCTCTCATCCCCACGCATTACTTGCTCCCATTCATGGTTACAGGACTTTCTTTGGGCTGCACCCACTCTATGGAATGCCTTACCACGCACAATAAGACTTACCTCTAGTCTTGAATCCTTCAAGCGTTCCCTGAAAACTCATCTCTTCAGACAAGCTTATCAGATTCCAGAACCAAGCACATAACCTTCATAGCTTCCATGTCATATTATATCCCCTCTCACAGTCCACACATAACCTCAAATATTGTCTTTCTTTCACATACTCCTGACATTTGGCCGACATTCCTGTGTGACTGGATCATGCAGCCCACCAAGAAACTCCACATTCTGGCTGGACCAAATTGCAATATATAGCACCTATCCTTGTGTATCAATGCCTATTTCCCTATAGAATGTAAACTTGCAAGCAGGGCCCTCTTACCTCTGTGTCTGTCTGTTATTGCCCTGTTTTGTTCTATAAATGTTTCCAATTGTAAAGCGCAATGGAATATGCTGCACTATATAAGAAACTGTTAATAATTATAATAAATAAATAAATACATTCCTTTATATTATTATATAACTTAAAAATTGCAGTATTTCTGTATATGCAACAGGCCCATTCACTTTAATAAATAGGTCCCGTAGTGTAGAATAGATTTGCATAATATTGATATTATAGTGCACACATTGCCTGCAGGGAATGCTGATTTTCTTTCAGCTCAAATGTAAAGAGCCTGTAATTAACGTTAATATTAGTTTTCTATTATAATTTTATGGCAAGATGCCAGTTGTGTCTTTTCTTTAACAATCAATATGTTATGTAGTTAAATTGATTTGTAAGTTTTCAATACCACTGAATATATTTCAGTTCTGTATCATAATGTGTTTTTACCACTGCTGTAGATTACTACATAAATAACCCCCAAAGTTTTCTAAGTACATCTTAGTATCTTTTGACTGTTAAATTTCCAAGGTCATGCAGCAGAGCTCCTTACTTAATGTTTCTTAGTGACTTTATGCTCTTATTTTCACCTACTGTATATTTTATGTTTTCAATTACTAGTATGTGTTAGAAACAAATTTTTGTGGCGTTAATACTATCATTCCAAAAATAAAAGTCTGTGTAAAAACCTCTGAAAACCTTGATTTACTTAATTGTGTTAGTGACTATTTTGTTATATTTTCCTTCTTTTTTGGACTTAACACTTAACTTTTGACACATAAATATGGGAAATAAATAATGTAAGTCGCTGTTTCTATAATTAACGTGTGTTTCGTTCCACCTAAGATGTATACAAGATAAGACTTCACAATGTAAAGTAAAAATAAATAGTCTTGGGGACCGAGTGTGATGTAACTGTTGTATGTGCTGGGGCACCCTCAGTAAGCAGCATCATGCACTGGTAACTTTGGTTTGAGCTTACTTACCAGTAGGAGGGATAGTGTCCTCCAGTGCCCTCACTCTTCTTTATGGTCAGCTGTGTTCTCTTATGCTTGCAGCAGTGGTGCTGACCTTATGGTACCGTGGGGTCTGTGTGGGCTGGTGTTCCTGAGGCAGTGGTGATGGGGACCACACTTGTAACAATAGTGCCAGCACTGCTCATAGTACAGCACCACGTGATGATAAGAAGGTAATTTGCAGTGGTGACCCCACAAGCCCGTGTTGTCCGGAGGTGATGGATCCGGCAGTATAGAGCAGTGCACTAAAAGTCTATGTGGTATGGGAAATTGTGTGCTCCACCTGCAGTCCAGCAGGGAGTATAATGGAAGAATTGAATGTCTAGTATGTGTATCTCTGATGCGTTTCAGCCTGCTGGCCTTTATCAAAGTCAATTTGTTTAGAAAGTTCTTCTACCTGATGTTACTGTTATATTATTGTGTTATATCTACTGTTTCAAATTTTCACAGTTTGAACCCCATGCAGGACTTTGGTCTCCAGCTGCTGTACTGTAATTATATAGCATTATTGGTAGGGGTTTAATATAGAGTGAGGTGTAATATATACAGTTTTAGTGATATTTTCAGTGGTGGAGTGTAACACAGAATGGTGTGTAATATAGTTTGTAAAAATATATACAGTGAGAGGGTATAGTATAGGATTGGGTGTAAAGTAAGGTACATACTGTAAGTACATACAGTGTACTTGGGTTTACACAGGACACCCTACACCCATAGGTCAATGAACCCACCAATCTCCATGGAAACTAATTTAATGGGAACCCACCATACACTCTACAGTGCTGAACAGCCAAACTCTTGGTCACAAGCCTCTGCCCATGTCCAAAATCACCATTAGCTCCAACCTTTGTAGGGTAATGGAAAGTTAGGGAGTACTGACATGAAATTGGATCCCCTAAAAAATTCCTTAAAATTTCCATACTTTCCTTCAAGGGATAAGGGTGCCAAGTGGCTCTGAGTGTACTTCCTCCCACTTAACCCACACCACCCAACACCATCCCCACACTCTCCTGGGCCCAGTACCATGACCCATTGTCCCACCAGGACTCTCAACTGCCAATACCCAATGTTATCTGTATGCAAAATTTTAGTGCGTGTTCCCCTGCAAAGATTTGTGAGTCAGGAGTAATTCAGGCCATGGATGTCCCCTGGCTGAATGTAAGCATTATAAGTATATGAAGGAGTTGGTCCCTATTCTATTAAATAATCACATATAATGTCCCACTATGCGCCCCTGTCATTATCCGTGCTGCTATCTACAAGATAGAAGCACCAATTATGCAAGTCAATGTATGAACGGTCAGTAGAACTGACCATTCAGACAGCTGCAGTTATCAATATCAACAGCTGCAGCCCTATCTCCACAGCAGGAACAGCACTGTCCGGCCGGGAGTGAGACACAGCACATCAGCACAAGGCTTGATGTATTCTGCTGTAAGCTAAAAGCAGGAGTCTGCTGATGCTGAAACAGAGGGCTTTGCATGAATGTGGTAATTGAATGTTGTATGTTGACAGATTAACAATGCTGATCCCACGCCAAGTAAAAACCAATGATACCATAAAAGGCAAAAAAATCTTAGAACCTCAATGTCCATCAAATACATTGGGCTACATGTAGTAGGGTACGAGTTAATGTGTGAGTACAAAGTCACATCATCTTGCAGCGAGTATTACTCAAAATTGTACTGAAACTCGCTGTAATAGAGTGTGAGTTGGAGAGTGTGTGTCAGAGATGCGAGTTCATTTGAGCTTTTCTAGGTGAAGACTCACAACTTGTAATGCGATTTTCATCATAAGATGTGAGTTTTGCAGATGTCTCCACAGATCAGTGAGATCTGTGTAGGCTTCCCTGTGTAAAAAGGCAATGGAAGTGCTAAAATATATATTTTTTTAAATGACAACCAGCACTGGGCTGTGTGAGCCAGTCCTCATTGTGGCTACATGCAAAAACAGGCAGTATTTTTCCCAAATGCAATTTTTTTATGTATTTGCACCCCTTGCATTGCACAATGGTTTGTATAAGTACACAGTTACTTGCTATTTATTACTCTTTTCCCAACTTTGAATCAGGCCCTAAGTCTACACGTGTCACATTTAAAACAGGCAAATCAGTTCACCAAAACAAAACTAAGGCTGAAAAACAAAATGTGTGTTCACAAATTTCACAAATCCCTGTGTGTCTGACATTTCTGACACTGTACTCTTAGAGAAGCCTCCTTCCACCATTTTTGCACCCTCTGCAAATGTGGGGATGAGCAGCATATGTAAAGTTGGTGACTACTGTGGAAGTGCAACAGGGTGAAGGGGTATATTTGTGTATCTGACGCTAATGAGGATGTTATTTTTGTTAAAGTAAGTCAGCCATCCAGTGGCAGCAGTTCTTGCTCGGGATAAAAAAAAGTATGCCATTAACATGCTTGGGCAAAAGACTAAAAAAGTTACCTCTTTTGTGTGAAATTATTTTTACCCAAATCCTGACTACATTTGTCAAGCCATCTGTACAATTTGTCAAGCCAAACTAAGTAAATGTAGGGATGTTAACCATCTATTAACTTTCTCCCAGTAGTATGGCCATCTTCTCTTGCAACCCTTGTCATGAATCCTTAGCAAAATTGTATTCTTATGTAGCCTTTTCTCTTCTCAGTTGCTGCAAAACAGAGCTCACAAGGCCACATCTCAAATAAAATTTTCCTAGTTAATCAATCAATCAATCAATCAATCAATCAATCAATCAAACCAATGCTTTACCTACTTTCCATTGCCTTTCACTGCAAGTTCCATTTCCCTGTACAGCCCATGGGCCTCTAAGCTTGTTTCCTTCATACTCAGTCTCTCTGGTGCACCTCATAAATGTACTAAAGGGTTTGTTACCCAATATGGAAGCAGAAAGGGGCAGGAATCCACAACCACATTGTATTCTTTTTTGGACTTTTCTCTTCTCAGTTGCTGCAAAACAGAACTCACAAGGCCATGTCTCATATTAAATGTTCTTTATCAATCAACAAATGCTTTACCATTACATACTCCACCTCCATTTCCATGTACTGAACTTGGGCCTCTGAGCTAGTTCCTCTCATACTCAGACTCTCTGGTATGGGATGTAATTAGCAGACTGGCAGACGGGATGCCACCGGTTTGAGTCCCGATGCTGGAAGTCCAACATGGGATGTGAGATAGGCATCAAAATACTGACGCCTATCTTAATATTCACGCCGGAACACAGACAGACGAAAGCCCGAACCAAGTAAGTCCAGGGCATCTTAGCTGTTAGCCATGGTGGGGGAGCATTAGGCATTAGGCAGTTTAGGCAGCATAGGGGGATTAGCGTTAGGTTTTGGGGGGGTTAGGGTTAAGCACCCCTAGGGGGGCTAGGGTAAGGCACCACTGGGGGTGGTTAAGGTTAGGCACTAAGGGGGGAGGGTTAGGTTTAGGCACTAAGAGGGAAGACTTAGGTTTAGGCACTAACAGGGAGGGTTAGGGTGTGGGGTGGGGAGGGTTAGGCTACAAGAAGGGATGGTAAGGGTTATGGGGGGAATGGGGGAGGGTAAGTATACTTACCCAACCTCTGTCGAGATACCAAAAATATTGATGCCGCTGTTGGTATGTTGAAAGGAGGCATCCCGACAGCCGGCATTCCATAACGATTCCCTCTTGCACACCTCATAAATGTACTACAGGGGTTGTTACAAAATAAGGAAGGAGGAAGGGGCAGAGGTAATATGGCCATCTTCTTTTGCAACCCTTATAGTAAACAATTTGGTGGGTAACAACAAAATTGTGCAACAAACAGCAGCCACACAGGATCTCCTATTCCTTTAAGGGATATCACCACATCCCTACACATAAATCAACGAAAACACAAAACTTGGAACAGGAGATGCACCAATAGGCGCTCTATGACAGGAAAAATACTTATGTAAATGGTACAAATAACATCCCTTGAATCAGGAAAAAAGAATCTTCATATACTTTTTCCTTAGGGACTCCTTAGATACAAGTTTGTAGTCGTCTCTCTCGTTGTGTGTTGAAAAATAGAAAAACAAAAATAACATATGTTGTGACACTTATTTTTCAACAACTCCCTTGATAGATCATGCACGACAGGAGAATATCAACTATAGGGGTAGAGGAGAGCGTACCCTACTCACAAAGAAAACCACCAAGATAACTGTGTAAAGGTATCTTTAGCATAGACCATCCCACACCATAAGTGTTCTAAATAGTATGGGGTATGGTGTACCATTCACTCACTGAAACAGAGAGTATTGCAGTCATATCAAGGTTTCTTAAATTCTGTAAGTGGCATGCGTACCGAACTTACGGTTTCAATATTCTAAATTCCACATATAAAGGTATCTTTTCAAATGTATCCTCAATCAATATAAGTCCAGTCCAGGAAGTGTATCAAAAAAGTTGATATATTATTACAAAATACATCCAGCGCTGTTTAAAATGCCAGAAAAAGATTTAAAACATTAAAAAATAAAACAAATTCCAAGAGGCAGTCCAGAACAAATAATGTCAAATGTGTATAGCACATACAAAAACGTCCAACTATCATGACATGGAAAAGGAGTGCAAAAACATACAGGGCATACCGCTGGATAAATTCAAAATAGCACACTTCTGTATAATAGGATCCTATGGTGGAAAATAATGATAAAGATCTGTCTTTTATATGCAAGTTCAATAATAGCTCTCGGGAAATTAGGGACATTGTAGAACGCAACTTTAGGGTGTTGAAACAAGATCATGTGCTGAGGGATGTCTTACCTCCAGCTCCTAGAATAATATACCATAAGAATAAGGTCCTCGTTCAGACCTGGTCGCAAGCGTTGAGCGCTCGCAACCGGGTCGATGTTTAGGCCCTGCGCACGTGCAGCGGCCGCACTGGGCGCGTGCGCAAGCCCTGGAGCGAGAGAGAAACTCTCTAGCTCTGGAGCTCACTACAAAAGGGCCGGCTGTCGATGTTTATCGACAGCTCGTAGGCGTGGCGGGGGGGTGGTTTCACAAATGGAGGCGTTCCTTAAGGAACACCTGCTGTTTTGTGGGCGGCTGCACTGACATCAGCAGTGATGTCAGTGGGGAGCTTCCTGCATAGTCAGATCAGGAAGCTCCCTGGGGTTTGCGGTTGCCGAGACCCAACCTTAGGGTCTCGTCGCAACCCCCGATAGTCGCGATGGTCTTAACCATCGCGACCATCAACCTAGTCGGTTGCTAAAGCTGTGGGTGGTAACCCACAGCTTAGCTAGCGACCAGGAGGCTGCACTTAAAAATACAAGCGGCCGCCCACATTCAGAACGAGCGCTCGCTTCTTGCGAGCACCTCTGAATGAGGGCCTAAGTCCCTTAAAACTATTTTAGCTCCCAGTCATCTGAAAAGTCTTAAGAATGATCAGACCACACACAAAGTTGGTTGGTTACCTATGAAACCGAATGGATTCCACAGGTGTGGGAAATCTAGGTGCACCATGTGTGCCCATATGGACAGACGCACTATAGAGATCGATATACCTAATACTAATGATAAATATTTGTTAAATAGTTTTATGAACTGTGGGCCTGATTCAGACCCGGTCGCAAGCGCTGAGTGCTCGCAACCGGGTTGATGGTGGCCCAGAGCGCATGCGCACGACGGAGCCAGCACTGTCGTGCACATGCGCGAGACCCGGATAGTGACGGGCAAGCCGTCACTCCGGGTCTTGCACCAAAGGGGGCATGCTGTTGATGTTGAGTGACAGCACGCCCCCTTTGGTGGGCAGGCCGGTGGGGTGGCTGCCCAGACAGAGGCGTTCCCATGAGAACGCCTACCGTCTGGGGACGGTCCCACTGATATCACAAGTGAGAGGCTACCACAAGGGTCTCGTCGCATGCCCGATGGTCACAATGGTCTTGACCATCGTGACAACCTTCCTGGCCGCTCGCTATAGCTGTGGGTGGTCACCCACAGCTATGCGAGCGGCCGGGAGGCCGTTCTAAAAAAAAATTTAGCCCAGCCCTGATTCAGAGCGAGCGCTCTGTCAGAGTGTCCGGCTCTGAATCAGGGCCTGTGATTCTAAATTTATCATCTATCTCTTGACCTGTCATTGTGGGCTTAATTATGTAGGCCGAACTGTTCGACCACTTATACCTAGGTTCATGGAACACCGTCGTGGTATCATTAATGGTAATCTTTTACATAGCATCCCACGCCACTATAAAAACATACATAATGGTGACCCCAACTGTCTGAGGATTGTCGGACTTGAGAATATTCCCCCAACAGCAAGGGGAGGGTTTTGGTCTATTGGATATTGAAATTTAATTCTGTGTACCCTGATGGCTTGAACGAATCGATTAGCTGATCATCATATTATTTATTTGATTTTATTCGTCATTACTTTTTTCTGCTCTCTTATTATATATTTATATGTATCCATTATTATCATCCTTTATTATTTCATTTATATATCTTGTCTTGATGTATTTTTATTTTTATTTGATATATCTATATTAGTATCATAATATTGTTTTTATTTATGTGTATATTTGGATGATCTACACTATAGATTTATTTATATATTTGATTCCCTCCATAGGATTCCAATATTAATATTAGTACAATGTCCCTCTACGATAGTTATATGTTGATTAGTTTTTATATAAGATATCTGTCTCTAGACACAACATTTACTGTATGTGCCCAGAGTAGATATATATACTTTTCCTACCAGACATCTATGGTTTAGACCTCTGCTAGTTAGATTCATTGGTTTGTTTACACATCCAATTGTCACCCAGTCATGTGACTTCTGCCACATGATCATCCCATTGTTTAACTGTAGCCATCGGTTACATGTGGTCACATGATTTCTCATCATGTGACTGCATGTGCTATACACTCAAGGATTGTTTTCCACATTTCCCTTCACATATGGCCACGTGACCCCCATCATGTGACTGCACGTGACCTCTCCCCACGTGACTGCACATGTTATGCAGCGGTCTGGCTGCAATTGATCCGTTACTCACGTGACAGTTGAGTCAGGTGACCGAGTGACCATCCGGTCATATGATCGGACATACGGGGATATTGTTATCTATACTGGAGGTTGGTAGCTTTTACAAATGTTTTTTATTAGGTGCTGAGTAAGATTGCCTTCAATTTTACTAAATAAATAAATGATTTTGTGGATTTAATGCATTTATGATGGACTGTGTTTGTTTTGATCATGCAATTAATTAACCTCAAGTGCAACCATTTGGTTGATTACCTCTGGGTATAATAGAGGGCTAACCATGGACACAGTTTCATACTCCTACAGAAGCTGGGTGGTCATTTTTACATGACCACCCAGCGTGAAATGCGTTGAGTCCCTTCTGCACTCCTGTATTATCGCTGGACTATTATTTAGACTTTGCTACACTCCTCCTGGGACCATTTGGCAAATACTGGAATCTTCCATGTGGATTTACTTCACAGCTTACAAAGCGCTGCATCTGGGATGCTAAGGACTGCGCTGGTGACCATTACGCCACCTCATGGTAATTAAGTGCTGCCTTCAGACATTATTTAATCTGTATGGGATGTATTGGAGGTTGTCCTAGGTCCAGCTGTTCACTCATATAGGAGCAGATATTCATTTACCTTGTTCCATTGTGAACTTTTATTTTGTTAATTTTGAGATATCTCTATATTTATGCTTTTTAAATAAACCATTGTGTTTTTCATTACACCGTACATCTTATTCAGTGCTGGTTTCTGTATATATTTGTATAATCAATCAACCAATGCATTGCAATTACATTCTCCACCTCCATTTCCCTATACAGTACCTATGGCCTCTGAGCTAGTTCCCTTCATACTCAGACTCTCTGGTGCACCTGATAAAAGTAATACAAGGGTTGTTACCCAAATAGGAAGGAGGGGCGGAAGTAGTATGGCCAGCTTCTCTTACAACCATTGTCAGGAATCCACAACAACATTGTATTATTTTATGGCCTTTTCTCTTCTTAGTTGCTGAAAAACAAATTTTGCAAGACCATGTCTCAAATTAAATTTTCTTGTGTTCTGTTGCTTAGTTTAGCCAGTCTGCCTTTGGCCAACATGGGAGCAAACAATATTGTGAGCTGTGAGGTGGTCAAAATTGACTGGAAATGACTGGAAGTGAATGTTATTTAGGTTAATAATACTGTAGGAACAAACACAGGCCCAAATTACGTGATTTTAGCTGTTTTTTATATTTAAAAAAAAAAATTCCGATCCAAAACCAAAACATGTTAGGGTGATTTTGGCAAAACCAAAACATGACAATGAAATAGAATAAAAACCAAAACCAAAACACAAGAGTCGGTGTACATCTCTACTTTTAATAAATAACTTGCTTTGCACTGAAATATTGTAATGGACATTCATAAACTGGATGAAAGTATATTTCCATTTATATGACTCATAGCTAACAAATTAGTTACATAGTTCCTTTGTCCCGTCAGCTGCCCCAGGTTACTAAGGGTCTGATTCACTATGGAAAGCAAATGTGAATGCAATAGCGATTACGCACACAGTTCAACTGTGATATTATGCTAATTCATTGCAATCGCAATGCCCGTGACATATTATGGATGTTTTCTTAGCCCCACTTCCTGTCATGGGTGTATTTAATTCACTATACCATTAATAGTTCCGCACTTCCTAATTCGGATGTTTTCTTTGCACCACTTTCCTGTCACAGATATGTTTAATGCATCATTTATGGTCCCAGAAAATGCGACAACCACAAGGGATGTGAAGCCCTACTTCTGGGCTTTCTAGTTGTATGCCCCTTCTGGCTTTCGGCTCTTACTGTGCCGAAGGCTAGTAGCGCAGCGCCACTTCTGGCACGCAGGTGATGCAATTTCACTCAGAGCGCTATGGGCCTATTATTGATGGCATTGGCACTGCACTAATTCCAGATCGATGGTGACAAAACACCATTCTGAGGATCATTAGCATGATCCCAGTATAATTCATAATCTAACAACAACGCTTCACTTCCGGATCACGGGTGACGCTGCAATATCTAATAGGTCTATGGGGAATTTATTAATATGGCCCAATTATTATTCTGGTGAGTAACACACCAATTATATATATTTTTCAAAATCTTGTCTTCACTCTTGGTGGCCATTTAGGGTTAGCCTATACAGTACAAATAAATTAAATTCAACATCTACAATCTGTCTAAACAAGTTACTTTACATTTTATGATGTTTTTCTTTTATTTGTCTATTAGTTATATGCTGTTTTATATGGATAAGTGCCCTATGCGCACTAATTTTAGCTCTTTTAAGTCAGCCATTTTTGAGTAGTCTCCTATTATTATGTATGTTTACATATGGAGTCTTCTAACATGTTCACAGGAAATTGTCACAGTGCTGCCCTAGTGAACATGTAGCACTATTTAAGCACAATCAGTGGAACAGGAACTTATCCCTGAGGAAGTTTGGTTCAAACGAAACGCGTTGGAGGTTCTTGCTTGCTGTTTCTCAAGACCACACTCACTGAGGAAATACCACGGTTGCCAGAAGTTCCAAGAATTTGGTACCACTCTGATTGGACTGTCCAGATACAGTGTTGGGTGAATTATACTTGACTGATATGCATTTTGTCAAGCTATATTTTTGTACTTGTTTTAATCTCTATTTTGATTATAAAATTGTGATATACTACCCTATGAGTTCTCTCTGGTCTGTTTTGGTGCCTGGGCTGCATTCTGAAGTCATTGATTTCTATGAATGTTGTGTCCTGATTCATCATACCATATAGTCTGATTGCGATAAGCATAGTTAAGTACGCACATTACTTACTTTAAACCAAACGGCTTTTTACATACTGCATTATCAGCACCTTTTTGTCTTGTTGTTTGTATATCAATTTTAGATCTGTTTGATGCCAAGGATTGTACAAGAGAAGCGGCTTTATACATTTTGACTTGTCATCAATTGTGTATAACTATTTGCACTACCAATAGCGCATTGAGGGTTTTTTATACTTGTATATGTATAAATATATATATATATATACATAAAAAGCTTAATGTGTTGCATATGCAGTCTATTGTGCACTGCTGTGTTTCTGATGAAGGACTCGTGGAGTCCAAAAATGTTTGAAGATTTTACAGCGCTTTTGGGTATATGACCTGCAACAAGTAAGAAATAAAAATGTGTCTTTCATATAAAAAGGAACCTGGTGAGTGCCCCTGATTTTTTAACTCTCTTTATATGATGTCCTCACAGCAAGATGTAGGATGACACCCAAGTTGGTGCAATACTGTTGGAGATGTGAGTGCGATCTATATATGGTGCACCGACCCCCATGTTTTGGTTTTGGATCTGTGTCGCCTTCGTGTTTTGGATTTGGTTTTTGTTTTGCCAAAACTGCCCTTGCATGTTTTGGTTTTGGATCTGTATTTTTTTTTTTTAAATCACAAACATGTGGCAGTTCAACTTTCAACATAGCACATCTAGGAAGCAAAGTGGCCCTGCAGTGGCAGACAGGATGACAATTTAATAAACAATAAAAATTGTTTGTCGTCTATGCAAAAAGACAGTCATCAATGCTCCCAACAATGCGTAATGCAAAGAAAAGAGATTCAAGATGAAATTGTCCTTGGGCCCTCCAACCCACCCTTATAGTGTATATATTAAACAGGACATGCACAGTTTAACAAACCAATCACTTCAGCAACAGGGACTGCCACTTGTGGCTGAAATGATTGCTTCATTTCAGCCACCACAAAACAAGCTACCAATGGGCAGCGGATATTGCTGACAATGAACTCTATGTACACAAACTGGCTCTACATAGGCAAGATGTCGTCGCCATCATCATCCGATTCCTCACCCTCATAAGTGTGTACATCATCTTCTTTACACAATATTGATTCATCCCCGCTGGAATGCACCATTACTGGTGCCTCTGTATTTTTTTTTCGGAATTGCTGATAAAGGTCTTCCTCATAGAATTTGTAATTAATTTTGATGAACATCTTCTTTTCCACATTTTGGGGAAGTAACCTCCTACATCAATCGCTGACAAGGTTTTCGGCTGTGCTGAACTCTCTCAGTAAACACTGGAGGGTGAGCAACTTAAGTAAAGCAAAGCCAGGTTGTGCAACGGCCTCCAAATTGCCTTTCTTTTCTGCCAGTAGTGAAAAGGACTGTCTGACATGCCTATTTGGATGCTATAATTAAAATAATCATCAACCAATTTTGGAATGGTGACCGTATCAGATGGAGTCTCGGTAGAGGCGTCACTAATTGTAGGCAATTCTTTTAGACCTGACCAGATGTCAAATGTTTGTATTGACTTTTCTGCATCATCAGTGGGTCTCTTAGGAAAAATTTGTTGTTTCCTGGCAGCCGCAGTTACCGGAGAAACTGAAGGAGGTCACCATGTCACATGCCACTTGAGCTGAAAATTTGCTCACCAACAGCTCTTTGCATCTCTTTAGATTTGTCTCCATTGGAAAGAAAGACAAAATGTATAACTTAAACCTAGGATTAACTACGGTCGTCAAAATATAGTGATCCGAATTCAAGATATTGACGACTCTTGGATCCTGGTGAAGTGAATAAAGGACTTGATCTACAAGTCCAACATACTTAGCCAAATCGCTTCATTTCAGTTTCTCAAGCTGCTTTTCCAAAAGTCTAATTAGGGAAATTATGTGACTCAAGCTGGCAGTGTCTGAACTCACCTCACAGGTGAGTTCACCTCACAGGTGAGGTGAACTCACCTCACCTTTGAAGGGTTTGAGCACCATGCACAACACAGTATTCTCCACTGTGCTTGCATAAGGTACATTCTCTCTCCTCACCCTATGTCATAGGTCATTGTGTAGCTTTGGATGGCTTTTTGCTGTTCCTCCATTCACTGAAGCATATAAAGGGTGGAATTCCAACTTGTTATTCTCTGTTGTTTAATCTGGTGGCATGGCAAATTCAACAGTTCTTGCAGGTGCTGCAATCTTCTACATGCACTTGCTGAATGGCAAAAATGTCCTGAAATTTTTGGGGGCACAGAGAACATCTCCTACACGTCACTATCATTTTTTTAAAAAAAATTGCACCACCAAATTGATTGTGTGAGCAAAATATGGGAGTTGTTGGAATTCACCCAGCTGTAATGCTCTCACAAAATTGGTGGCATTGTCAGACATCAAAAATCCAGAGGAGAGTCCAAGCGGAGTAAGCCATTTTACAATGATTTCCCTGAGGTCTTCTAAGAGGTTGTCAACGGTATGCCTCTTAGTGAAACTGGTGATACATAGAGTAGCCTGTCTCTGAATGAGCTGGCATTTGTTAGATGCTGCTGCTATTGGTGCTGCTGAATGCAATAAACCCACCCAGTGGGCTGTTACAGTCATGTAATCTTTAGTTTGCTCTGTTCTGCTTCTCCACATATCTGTGGTTAAGTGGACAGTGGGTATAACGGCATTTTGGTGGACACTAATTAAGTTTTTTTAACATCCCTATACAGGTTAGGATTTGCTTTTCTAGTGAAGTGGAATCTAGATGGGATTTGGTAGCAGGGACACAGGATCTCAAGTAACTGTTTAAAACCCACTGCATTAATGGGAGATACTGGATGCACATCTACTATCAGCATAGCTGTTATGGCGTCAATGATCTGCTGTGCAACTGCGTGACAGCTGTCATACTTGATCCCCCTTGCAAATAATTTGTAACAGTCAATTGGTTTTTTAAACTACTACTAGTAGTCTTCTTGGTCCCCCTCTGGTATGAAGATCCACTCACAGCAGCAGCAAGCATAGTGCTCAAAGATCCTTCTAAGGAATCCTGGATAGGGTAGAAGTCACTTAGCCTTATCCTGGATGCAGGACTACCTCTGATCATTAGTGAGGATATTGATGATGAAGGTATTGGTGGTAGAGATTGCAGGTGCTGGAATGTAGCTGAAGGAAGAAAGATAACTACTACTGGACTGTCTGTTATTATTTTTTAGTACTAGTTTCTGATTTTCCCAAACAATTTCCATGAATTTGCTGCAAATGATGTAACAGGGATGAAGTTTTTAGATTGTTAATGTCCCTACCTCTACTTACTGTGGCTTTACAAACGCTTCAGATGGCTAGACAAGTGTTGTCAGGATTTGGGTAATAATAATTCCACATATAAGAGGTGGATTTTTGGTCTTATACCCAGGCATGACAATAAGAGCTGATTCCACTGGTGCATGACTGACACAAACAATATCCTCATCATCAGCATCCTCATTAGCGCTGGTGTCAGCTACACAAATACCAACCTCATCCTCTTGTACTTCATGGTAGCATCCTCAATTTTTATGTCAGCATGTTGACTTGTGCTGCCCATCTCCTCATTTGCAGAGGGTACAGAAATTGTGGAAGGAGGCTTCTTTACCAGTACAGAATCAGAAAGGTTAGGCTGATATATAGCACTCATGAACACACTTAAACTCTCATTAGGGATTTGTGTCATATCTGAACACACAGTTTGTTCTACTGTCTTAGTAGTTTTAATTTTTTTACCTCTTCTAGACTCTGCATTGGAAGGGCTTACATCATCATATTAGGCAGAAGATGCCTCAGTGACAATTGCAAAACCAACAGTCATATATAAAGGCCAAGACCTGAGCCTTTCCTTGCCACTTTGTGTAATGAATGGAATGTTGCCAATTTTATGTTTTTCTGCACTAAACTTTCCCTTTATTAAGGGTACAACCTGAGGTGTCACAGTACTTGTGTTATGCATACACACTAAGGGTATGGCCTGAGGTGTCTCAGTAATCGTGTTATCGATACACACTAAAGGTACAGCCCGCGGTGTCACAGTACTTGTGTTATGGATACACACTAAGGGTATGGCCGGCGGTGTCACAGTACTTGTGTTATGGATACACACTAAGGGTATGGCCGGCGGTGTCACAGTACTTGTGTTATGGATACACACTAAGGGGAAGGACAGTGGCTTCACAGTATTTGTTTTATGGATACAGCACAAAATGTTTTATTTTTTAACTTTTTTAACTTCTATTATTTTTTGAATAGGTACCTCAGCAGCATGGGAGCAGATGGACACCAGACAGGTGCTTCGGCAGCAATAAAGCAGATAAACACCAGACAGGTGCATCAGCAGCACTGGAGCAGATGAACACCGGACAGGTGCATCAGCAGCACATGAGTAGATGTACACGACACAGCACCGAGCACTGGAGAAGCCACAAGTACTGGGGGTGTGTGTGAATATAACAACACGGAGAGAGCAGTGCCAAGGTTCACCAGTGACTATCATGGAGCTCTGTCTGTTTCAGACAGACGGATTGATACACTCTCCCTCACAGCCGGCCGGCGGTAAGCAATCACCATTCTAAAACACTATGTGAGAGCCAGCTATAAACCATTCTGCACGGACTTTGATACAAAGCATCGGGGTTCACTGCTGAATCAGTGTCACTACCTATAAGAACAGATGGAGCAGATCACATGTCAAAATCAAATAATTGACACAAGCAGATATATGGATACTAAGTGACAAACTTTTAGTATTACACCAAACACCTTGAGGTGCGTGATTGCAAACTATATTAATATAAGTGATTTAACTCCACTATCTACCCAGATACTAGAGACTGCTCTGTGGAAATAAGGCATTAGATGGCTATATACTATGCATTGATATAGGAGACACCTTCTGCAGAGGTGGATCTCCTATGTTTATATAGGAACCATCACAAATACCAGGAACCAGTGTGCACTATATGTATTATATAGGGTACACCTTTTGCAGAGGTGGATCTCCTATGTTTATATAGGAACCATCACAAATACCAGGAAACAGTTTGCACTATATGTATTACAGTATGTATGTTTATTATTTAATTTCAAATTATTTTACTGTCTACATTTTTATTTTATATTGTATGTAATAAATTGTTACATTTTATGATTAAGCGCTCCTTGTCTGGAATAGTTAATACCTAAGGTAATAACACTGGCCAATTAGGGCATTTTATTGAATTCATTAACTAAGCCTTTTACTTAGAGAGACAAGGTGAGAATTACAGATTGATCATGATTAGGAGCAGCTTTTTAAGTAGTATTGTATTTGAGAAGAGCAACATTCTATGTGCGCCTGAATTGTATATGTTATCATATATTTCTGTGTTAGCGCTGAGCACTGGAGCAGCCACTGGATTGGATGGACACTTGCAGCAGCACAGTCAAGCAGCATGGAGCCGAGGACACAGGATGGAGCAGCCACTAGCAGCAGCAGCAGAATCACAGTCAGCTGAGGAGAGGAGAGTGCACAGCAGTGTGGGCTACAGTCTGCAACTGATGCCGGAGTCAATGCCATGGAGACTTACAAAGGTAACCAAAACTCTTGAGAATCCAATGCCAGCTAATGACATTTTGCCACAATGTGGAGCCCGAAACTGGTTGAGGAAATCTTAGCGGCAAGTCAGGATCCCCTCGGATCAGGTAAGTTTGGGTGGGCTCGGATCTCAGAGATCCAAACCTGTTCATCTCATATATATATTGTGTCAGAAAAACTAGGGTGCCACAGCTCAAGGTGCTAAAATGTGGTTCAGAACCCAGGAAGACCCAACATTACAGGCTTACAACCTGGGAGCAATTTGAAAGAGCTTAGTGGGGAACTCCATCCCGAAGTACAGAATCCGGGTTTCCTTAGAAGCAGGGGTGGGTTACACCCAGGGGTGAATTGAGAGGGAAAACCAGCCCAGGAAATTTATGGAAGCAGCCCTAATGGAGGCAGAGTCTGTTAAAGGGGTAGGGTTTGGTAAGGGGGTGGGAACGATCCTCATAGGGCCTGATTCTTAGTCGGAGGCAGTCACAGCCTTCCTTGCATCTTTTGCAGCAGTTGTGTCTGTGACTTTATTTTAATACTGCTACAAAGCCCTTCCCAGGTGTACAGGAATGCCCAACACATTTCTAATACACTTCTTGATACATGCAACTGAATCAGGGTGTAGTTATATTACCGGTGGCCAGAAAGCCAGCCGTTGGAATCTCGACATCGGAAACCTGACATGGGACTAAATATAGGCATCAAAATCTCGACGCCTATCTTTATCCTGTTGCCGAAATCCTGACAGCTGGCATCCCGAACAAAGGTAAGTAGGGCTTGTTAGGTCTTAGTCGAAGGAGGGGATAAGGATTAGGAACACTCTTTGTGGAATTAGGTTTAGGCACCCCTCCCCAAGGAAGGTTAGGCTACGGGGAGGGCGGGTTATGGTTAGGCACCACCGTGGTGGGTTAGAGTAAGACACCCCCCCCCGGGAGAGTTAGGTTTAAGGTACAGATAGGGGGGGTAGGGTTATGCACTAGGGGGAAGGTTAGAATTAGGCACCACTAAGGGAGGGTTAAGGATAAGGGGGAGAGGGGTTGGGATAGCATATTTACTACCCCTGTCGGGATCTTTATCCATCGGGATTTGATACCCAACCCATCTGAATCTGTAGTGCGACTCTGTAAGAACACCACCGGAATGCATGCACGGTGCAACTCAGATGCATGCGCAGATGGTTAACATTGCACAAGAAAAACAATAAAACACATTGGCCCCTTCAGGAAAAAAATAAAACGCAATAGCCTGCAAAGGAAAAAACAAACACAAACATTGGCCTCTACAAGAAAACAATAAAACACATTGGCCCATATAGGAAAAAACAAATAGATTGGCACCCAACAGGAAAAAAAATAAAATAAGGTCAAATATTGCATGAACAAATTACAGTAGCTTCATAAAAAAATGTAAATATCCCATTATCCCAAATGTAAATATCCCCAGTCAGACATTTTTGGATACCAAGTATCCCGAGCTATGTGCCATCAGGTTAGATAGATTAGATATAGACTTATGCATGCTATATAGATGGCTATATAGATTTATGCATGGTATATAAATGATATAGGGACCTATTCATCAACACTAAAATAATGGTTTTAAGGACATTTTCCTTAATTACCATTATTTTAGTGTTCATTAACACACTTAACACAGGAGATATCACTGATATCTCCTGGTTGAGTCCGCATGCGTTAATTTCCACACTCCCCATACATTAGTATGGGCATGTAGAAATTAGGCTATTCATCAAATTCCGAAAATTATGTATTTTTGTAATTTTTGGAATTTGATGGTGTTACCGTACGCCACTCTCAGGTGGCATATAGCGGGTGATACTTACCTGCTTTCACCTGGGCAGGTCCTCCTCTGGCTCCCTCCGTCACTCCCTTGTCCCTCCACCAGCTCCTGCTGCTGTTCCGACTGTGTTCTCCCGGCAGAACACAGTAAAGTTAAATTTTTATATATATATATATATATATATATATATATGCAGTGGCCAGGTAGGTGGGGGACAGCGAGGTGAGGGGAGGAGGGGGTAGGGGGGGTAGTTGGGGAGGATACAAAATTACCACAGCTGTACGCAGTGCTGCACATGTGCCGCTTTGTGAACGTAACGAAGCATGGACAGCACTGATTACAGCTGTGGTAAGTTAGAACAGGCAGGGAAAAGTATTTATTTCCTGAAAAGCTGTCATTGCAAAAATATACATATCCATACACACAGACACACACACACACATATATATATGATGAAATTCCTAGGTGGATGAAATGCGTTGGGTTAGCTGCCTTTTGACTGAATGAACTAATACAGATAAGCATTTCATTTTGTAGAAACTTCCTATACTTTTGAAACAAGTTTTGAACTATTTTTAAAAACCTTTTAGAATTAGTTTTTACTTGTTTTTAGCCACTGATTCCTCTGTGTAACTGGCTATTTTAAATATATGAACTCCATTCGCTTTTTAGATGTATGTAAATGTATGAATTGCATTTTTAACATCATCTTAAATATTTATTAGCACTCTTTGCACATTGTGGGAAATTAATTTAATTTATTTGCATCATCTGTGCTTAAATGCACAGTCTCTTGTTACGTTTCATTTGTTTATTTTAATTATTAAATTGTGATATATTAATTTATCTTTATTCTATATTCTGTGTAATATGTTTGTTGGTTAAAATTGCACAATTCACAAATTATTGCATAATATACATCAGTCGCTTATCACCTAATATATTTGCAATATTTATATATATATATATATATATATATATATACAATCTTCCAGGGATGGCACTCCCAGTATAGTAGAAGCAAATATGTAGGTGCCCTCCAATAAGGTCTGATCCAGTCCAGCGGGGCGGCACTCTGATGAAAAAAAAGCAAACCACAGGAATAAGATTCCAACATTTCAGAGCTATTTTGATGCTCTGTCCCCAAGGTGCAAATATAACACAAACAGTGAACATATAAATACACTTACATATCACCACATGTGCACTACGCTGTTCGGCATCCGGGACTGGGTGTCCTCCGATGATGTCAGCCCACCTGGTCCAGCGCATATCAATGATGCGCCATTGAACAGGGGAGACGTCTGCAGATCGCGTCCCGGTTGCCTTGGCAACGTGCAGCACAGATCCTTAAATGAAAAACATATAATGGCAGATATTAAACATACAGAATAGCAAAGAACTAACATATTATTATATAGATAATGATTGCTGGTATGAGTGGTGCATCAAATCAATTGGGCCCTTTAGGAAGGGGTACTCATCATCCCTTACCCCCAAGAGGTGGCGGAAATTCACCCTGAGGGGCAGACAATGGGCACGGACACGAGCGAAGAAAAGTGGGGAGACCATCTCTCCAGCGGATATCCCTAAGTCACTTTATAAATTTCAATCTAGGCCTCAATTTGAGCCGCTATCAAATAATGCTGCCATAAAAACTTTCACACGGTTGCTCGACCAGGATGTGAAAAGGCTCTCCTGCACAAGATTTGATATACATGGCCAGAGTAATTTATCCAGGTGTGAATGGAGAGCCCTGCGAAAATTATCTGAATATAATGATGTGGTATTTCGCCTCACTGACAAAGGCGGGGCAATAGTTGTTCAAGATACTACTGAATATATGTGTGAAATTAACAGGCAGTTGTCGGATACACTAGCATACAAACCATTAACCTGTGACCCCACTGTGATTTTTTTCTAAACAACTGTATGATTGGTTAGACCTAGCAGTAACTGATGGTCATATCACGTGTCAACTTTGGGATGCATTGATCCCTAAATATCCTGTCAAGGCACTTTTACATAAATGCCTGAACAATCCCCTTGGTTGACCAATTATATCGGCCAGGGGGTCATTGTTCCAGGCAGTATCAGTTTATCTTGATAGCATCCTACAACCATTTATTAAACAACACCCTAGGAATCTATTAGATACCACTTCTTTTTTGAAAAAAAATCATGGTTTGTCATTGATCCCCGAGGGTAGTTATCTGTGCAGTACCGATATCAGTAATTTGTATACTGTAATTCAAAATACAGAAGGTTTATTGGTGGTGAAGAAGTTGTTGATGGAGAGTGCTATGTTTGTTGGTCCTGACATTGGCCTGATACTTGATTTACTCGAAATGATATTGACCAGGAATTTTTTCCTGCATAATCACCAGCTGAGGTGAAGAAGTTGTTGATGGAGAGTGCTATGTTTGTTGGTCCTGACATTGGCCTGATACTTGATTTACTCGAGATGATATTGACCAGGAATTTTTTCCTGCATAATCACCAGCTGTTCCTCCAGCTTATTGGCATAGCAATGGGATCCAATGTGGCCCCATCCTACACCAATGCATACATGTGAGCAGGATATTTTTTTTTCAGGACATCTATGTATCTGGCAGGATCTTTTTCTATGCCAGGTACATAGATGACATTTTTCTCATTTGTACGGGAACTGAACTAGAATTTTGGGATTCATGGAGAAACACAACCAGTCCATGAGCCCTATTAAATTAATTTAACATTGATCAAGCCAATGTAAATTATTTGGATGTGCATTTAAGATTAGAAGGAGGTAAATTGATTACTCAACTGTTCAGTAAGACCACTGACAGAAATACCATTTTACATCATGGTAGTTGTCATCCTAGACCATTAAAATATGGATTACCCTACTCACAATTCTTGCGATCCCGCAGAATTTGTAGCGAGGAGGTAACTGCTTTGAAACATATTGAATTGATGTACAATAAATTCTGTGCACGTGGATATCCTGATAACATTCTACTTCAGGCTAAGATTAAGGCCCTAGCATTACCCCAAAGAGAGTTATTAAAAACCAAAGACCCCGTTACAAGTGTTGGATGTAAATTCCCATTGGTTAATCATTATCACCCTTTCAGTAATGACATTAGTAGTACAGCTAAGAAATTATGGTCTAGTGTGGGTACAGACCCTGATTTGAATTTGCAGAATTATGCCCTGCTATACTAGAGGACGCAATTTGCGCAAATGGGTGGTCAAGACTCATATCAGTAAGCTAGGATTTGATAAACCGAAAGGTTTTTTATGTCGAAATGTGGCTGTTTCAAATGTTTAAACTGCCTAACATGTCGTTCCCTCATTGTGGGGACAGAGCTTTTGCCATCCATATAGTGGAAGGAGAATCAGCATACGCCACAGGGTGACTTGTACCACAAGATACATAGTGTATATGATTACCTGTCCCTGTGGTTTGATATACATGGGTAAGACTGACAGAACCCTCCGTGAATGCATGGCATTACATCAGTCAGCCATATGGCTCACCACTTCACTATAAAGGGACATAATTTGTCCACACTGGGTTATTTAATTATTGACCATATTCCTCCCCTTTCTTGTGGAGGTGATAGATCACGAATATTGCTGCAATGCAAATCAAAATGGATTTTTAGATTGGATGTTCTGACACAGAGGGGACTCAATGAGAACCTTGGTTTACACTGCTTTTTATAAATTATATGAGTCTATTAAGGTAGTAATTACTTCAGGTTATAGACTTTAATTAATAACTACCACATGGGGTTCATGTGTGGGGTTTATTTGGTTTCTCCAAATTAGTAGGCAATTCTGTTTATTATAAATTAATATTCAAAATGTAAATAGGAGACCTCATTCCCAAGGGGACATAATTATTATCTTATACTGTATGTATTTTGTGATAGGAAACTACATAGGATGTGTTTCATATTGTTGTCATTGTTGATGTATCTTTTTGAAACAGAGGTGCTTTATATGTATGTGTCACTGTAGCAATAATTATCTATATAATAATATGTTAGTTCTTTGCTATTCTGTATGTTTAATATCCGACTTTATATGTTTTTCATGTTAGGTTCTGTGCTGCACATTGCCCGGGCAACCGGGACGTGATCTGCAGGCATCTCCCCTGTTCACTGGCGCATCATTGATGTGCACTGGATCAGGTGGGCTGACGGAGGACGCCCCGGTCCCAGACACCGAACAGCGTAGTGCACACGTGGTGAGATGTAAGTGTATTTATGTGTTCACTGTTTGTGTTATATTTGTACCTTGAGGACGGAGCATTAAAATAGCACCGAAATGTTGGAACATTATTCCTGTGGTTTGCTGTTTATTTCATTAGAGTGCTGCCCCATTGGACTGGTATTTATATATATATATATATTATATATATATATATACACACATATACATACCCATATATATATATATATATATATATATATATATATAGGCTCTGGACAGGGGGTCCCCAGGTATATATAATTAGCAGAAAATTTTAATCCCTGTCTCCATGCTGGGGGCTATTGTTAGGGGACACCCTGACTCCATGGACAGGCAATGAGGAGAGAGTGATGCTCAGCAGATGTGTATAATGCAGCTTGAGGGGACAGTACCTTTTTTGGGAGTGATGATCTCGATCTCTACTCCCATGGCTGAATGTGAGCTGCTGCTGCACTAGGCTGCCACCTCATCTCTTTCAGGCTGAGAGTTTCCGGCTTCATGCACTGCCGCTGATACCGCGGGTCCAGGGAGGCTGCTGCTGGGATGGCTGGCTAATGGTCCTGTGAGGTGGGCTGGAGGGGGCAGCATCCTGATTGCATTCCACATGGAAACACAAATAATGGGACCGGTCCATCGGGAACTTTCCCGTTGTCCCGGTGGTCCAATCTGCCCCTGCTTACCAGCCATTTTCCAAAGCTGATCTCACTGCTCACACAGTCACAGGGTGGCCTTGGTAAAGAGGAGTGAGTCTTGCTTCCTTCTGCACTTTGAGAAACCACCAGTGAGACATGCCTCCGTATCTCTGCCCCTGCGTTCACTGGGTTGAGTGGCAGAGCCTAAGAATTGTCAACACCTAATGATGGGAAGAGGTAAATTAAAGGCAGTGTTTCTGGCAGCCATGAGTGACTGTTCTGCCTCTGCAGGGTCCAGCCAGCCCCAGTCACATGACATCTCCGGCCCTCTTCTCTCCTCGACTGCTGCTCCACATACGGCTGCACAGGCACAGCTCAGAGGGCGGTCACAGCAGTGAAGAGGCTGCTAACAAGATAGGTGTCTGGCCCAGTGGGAAGTACCCCAGTTTCCCAGTGGCCCAATCCTCCCTTGGTTACACCCTGCACACTGCAGAGAGAAACTTCCCTATTTAGCTGAGCTAGAGAGAGTGGTCATTGTTCCTGATGCCAGCAAGTGGCCACATGATAGTCAGGCCTGTGGAAAGCTTGGTAGCATTAGGGAGTCCATGCTGAGTAAGGTGAACAATGGGACCTGGGCAACAGTGTGACCATAAAGATACCAACAGGTTGAACACTATATGTGGCTGTCAGAGAATTAAGACCAATCTACCCTTGCAAAACTGGCTTCAATCCATGACAATAAAATACATCATGGATCATGGTCTAAAGTTTATTTTAATCTTTTAATAAATAGAGTCTGGGATGGGCATTACATTGTTAATTAAAAATAATGTTTTCCTTTTGCTGGTATAACAACTCTTTGTTTACATGAATCATCAGGCAATTTGTTAATACAATTATTTATTTTTATAGATTTGATTGGTCTAAGTGGTTCATAAGTTTTAGTGTTAATGAATATTGACACTGGACAGTGTTTACTTAGTGGTAAAATTACTAAAAATCATGTTGGTCCGAGATGCCATTCATGGGTGTATTTGGCCAGTTTTTCAAACATGGAGATTTACTAAAGGCAAACACGGGTTTAAAATCATGATTCTCTCTGCAAAACACTATTGAAAACAGGAATAAAAATAAATACTATACACCATCAGCCAAACTCTCAAATACTTTCCATAGCCATACAACACAGGCATTTACCAAGAATCATGATTGCAAACACAGGAGTAAATTAAGCAAAATTGGTCCAAAATAGCAGAAACATACACAGATCAGTGTGATCCATGCATGTTTTTGACTATAATAAAGTAAATAAGTGGTTAATATTTCAAAAAAATTATGTGGGGTCCCCCCTCTCAAGCATAATTAGCACCAGGCTTTTTCAGCCGGCACTGGTTCAGGAAATATGGGGAAAAAATGGCATGGGAGTATTTCAATGACCCAGCACCAGACTCCTGAGCCAATCCTGGTTGATGAAATACTGTTGATTGACAGCCATGCCACTCACAGCTAATTAGTGGGTGGTTACTATAGTAGCTACTGCTGATTGGCTGGTTGCCCTTCAAGTGCAGGAAACCTTGAGGGTCCTGTCACTTGTGGAGAAGAGCTGTATGTGTACACATACAACACTTCTGTGTCCAATTGGACTGGGATGGCATTTTTTTATTTTTAATGGCCCGTGGATCCTACTGGAGAAGAGGACTGACCTGTGGCAAGGCTTATGTGAGTATGTACATTTTTGTTTAACTATATAGTGGGATTCTACTGGAGAAGAGGACCAATCAGCACCTGGGACAAGATGAGTACAGTGTGAGTTTGGAATAATTTCAACATGCATACTGTCTTTATTTTAATATTTATTTTACAGGGGAACTATAGGCACCAGAGGGCCCTTAATGCCCTACATGCTAGTACCTGTGGTTCACTAAGTACAGGCATAAATGGGAGGCTTGCTGGGACCTATAATTCCCTTGTAAATGACAATATTACTTCAAATCTATTATTTACCACTATTAACCCTGCACTCACTGCCCAGGGGGAGTTGGGGATAGTCCTGGGCTTCAGTCCTGGCTTGGGTTGCCCCACTCCCTCATGAATCACCAGTGTAGGCTAACTAGTATGGGGAAGAATGCTTTGGTCAGGAGACCCTGTGAAGCATGTTTCTTGGCTGTGGCATTACCTCCCCCCTACACACCTGGTAAAATCCTGATTCTAGAGAATGGAAAATGGGGTAACCCTACACATTTTTTCCACAATGTTCCTCAACCAGGACTGACTCAGGACCCTGTTGCTGGTTCATTGAAATACAGGAGTCCCTTACGCAGTTTTCACCCATATTTCCTGAACCAGGACCGGCTCAAAAAGCCTGGTGTTGGTTAGGCTTGGGAGGGGGGAACCCGCATAATATTTTTCTTTTTTTTAGGGGTGAGCAGGATCGGATTTCTGAAATCCGAACCCCCCCGAGACCCCCCGATCCGAGGCAGATCTGAGTCAGGCTCGACTTTTCCCGCCTGACTCGGATCTGAAATCGAGGCAAAACGTAATCATCCCGCCTTCCGAGTCTCGCAGGTTTTGGATCCTATATAAGGTACCCACGTCGGCGCCATTTTCTCACTCGGCTGTGGACAGTGAAGAGGGAGGGTGGGAGTTAGGGCTGGCTGGGCTGTGTAGTGTAGTGTAGTGTAGTGCAGAGTAGTGTTGTGCTGTGCTGTGATGCGCTGTGCTGCTGTTGTCCAATACTTCAAAGTCCATAGGGGCTGGATGTGTTGTGCTGTGCTGCTGTTGTTAATAGGGGCTGTGTCCACTACTTCAAAGTCCATAGGGGCTGGCTGGACTGTGTTGTGCAGTCAGTTCTCCATAGGGGCTGTGTCCACTCCAAAGTCCTGTGCAGTGTCCCAGTCCTAAAGGGGTGCTGTAGTGTTGTCCAGGGGGTGCTCTGTCCATCAGGGGTGCTCCCCCCAAGTGCTAAAAAAATAATATTTTTCTGTGTTTGTGAATTGTGTGCGCAGTAGCCGCACGTGCATCAACAAAGTAGTGCCAAGTGTGTGCCTGTGTCATAAGTAAAGGGCCAGCTGGCTTGACCATTAAAGGGTGCTTTTAACCCCCAAAGTACACTCCAGTCCAAACCAAAAAAAAAAATGTTTTCTGTGTTTGTGAATTGTGTGCGCAGTAGCCGCATGTGCATCAACAAAGTAGTGCCAAGCGTGCGCCTGTGTCATAAGTAAAGGGCCGGCTGGCTTGACCGTTAAAGGGTGCTGTAACCCCCAAAGTACACTCCAGTCCAAACCAAAAAAAAAAATATTTTCTGTGTTTGTGAATTGTGTGCGCAGTAGCCGCACGTGCATCAACAAAGTAGTGCCAAGCGTGCGCCTGTGTCATAAGTAAAGGGCCGGCTGGCTTGACCATTAAAGGGTGCTTTTAACCCCCAAAAGTACACTCCAGTCCAAGCCAAAAAAAAAAATGTTTTCTGTGTTTGTGAATTGTGTGCGCAGTAGCAGCATGTGCATCAACAAAGTAGTGCCAAGCATGCGCCTGTGTCATAAGTAAAGGGCCGGCTGGCTTGACCGTTAAAGGGTGCTGTAACCCCCAAAGTACACTCCAGTCCAAACCAAAAAAAAAAATATTTTCTGTGTTTGTGAATTGTGTGCGCAGTAGCCGCACGTGCATCAACAAAGTAGCGCCAAGTGTGCGCCTGTGTCATAAGTAAAGGGCCAGCTGGCTTGACTGTTAAAGGGTGCTGTAACCCCCAAAGTACACTCCAGTCGAAACCAAAAAAAAAATTATTTTCTGTGTTTGTGAATTGTGTGCGCAGCAGCCGCACGTGCATCAACAAAGTAGTGCCAAGCGTGCGCCTTTGTCATAAGTAAAGGGCCGTCTGGCTTGACCGTTAAAGGGTGCTGTAACCCCCAAAGTACACTCCAAACCAAAAAAATATATATTTTCTGTGTTTGTGAATTGTGTGCGCAGTAGCCGCACGTGTATCAACAAAGTAGTGCCAAGCGTGCGCCTGTGTCATAAGTAAAGGGCCAGCTGGCTTGACCATTAAAGGGTGCTGTAACCCCCAAAGTACACTCCAAACCAAATAACAAAATATTTTTTCTGTGTTTGTGAATTGTGTGCGCAGTAGCCGCACGTGCATCAACAAAGTAGTGCCAAGCGTGCGCCTGTGTCATAAGTAAAGGGCCGGCTAGCTTGACCGTTAAAGGGTGCTGTAACCCCCAAAGTACACTCCAAACCAAAAAAATATATATTTTCTGTGTTTGTGAATTGTGTGCGCAGTAGCCGCACGTGCATCAACAAAGTAGTGCCAAGCGTGCGCCTGTGTCATAAGTAAAGGGCCGGCTGGCTTGACCGTTAAAGGGTGCTGTAACCCCCAAAATACACTCCAGTCCAAACCAAAAAAAAAAATATTTTCTGTGTTTGTGAATTGTTTGCGCAGTAGCCGCACGTGCATCAACAAAGTAGTGCCAAGCGTGCGCCTGTGTCATAAGTAAAGGGCCGGCTGGCTTGACCGTTAAAGGGTGCTTTTAACCCCCAAAGTACACTCCAGTCCAAGCCAAAAAAAAAAATGTTTTCTGTGTTTGTGAATTGTGTGCGCAGTAGCCGCATGTGCATCAACAAAGTAGTGCCAAGCGTGCGCCTGTGTCATAAGTAAAGGGCCGGCTGGCTTGACCGTTAAAGGGTGCTGTAACCACCAAAGTACACTCCAGTCCAAACCAAAAAAAAAAATATTTTCTGTGTTTGTGAATTGTGTGCGCAGTAGCCGCACGTGCATCAACAAAGTAGCGCCAAGCGTGCGCCTGTGTCATAAGTAAAGGGCCGGCTGGCTTGACTGTTAAAGGGTGCTGTAACCCCCAAAGTACACTCCAGTCCAAACAAAAAAAAAAATTATTTTCTGTGTTTGTGAATTGTGTGCGCAGCAGCCGCACGTGCATCAACAAAGTAGTGCCAAGCGTGCGCCTGTGTCATAAGTAAAGGGCCGGCTGGCTTGACCGTTAAAGGGTGCTGTAACCCCCAAAGTACACTCCAAACCAAAAAAATATATATTTTCTGTGTTTGTGAATTGTGTGCGCAGTAGCCGCACGTGCATCAACAAAGTAGTGCCAAGCGTACGCCTGTGTCATAAGTAAAGGGCCAGCTGGCTTGACCATTAAAGGGTGCTGTAACCCCCAAAGTACACTCCAAACCAAATAACAAAATATTTTTTCTGTGTTTGTGAATTGTGTGCGCAGTAGCCGCACGTGCATCAACAAAGTAGTGCCAAGCGTGCGCCTGTGTCATAAGTAAAGGGCCGGCTGGCTTGACCATTAAAGGGTGCTGTAACCCCCAAAGTACACTCCAAACCAAAAAAATATATATTTTCTGTGTTTGTGAATTGTGTGCGCAGTAGCCGCACGTGCATCAACAAAGTAGTGCCAAGCGTGCGCCTGTGTCATATGTAAAGGGCCGGCTGGCTTGACCATTAAAGGGTGCTGTAACCCCCATAATACACTCCAGTCCAAACCAAAAAAAAAATATTTTCTGTGTTTGTGAATTGCGTGCGCAGTAGCCGCATGTGCATCAACAAAGTAGTGCCAAGCGTGCGCCTGTGTCATAAATAAAGGGCCGGCTGGCTTGACCGTTAAAGGGTGCTGTAACCCCCAAAGTACACTCCAGTCCAAACCAAAAAAAAAAATTATTTTCTGTGTTTGTGAATTGTGTGCGCAGCAGCCGCACGTGCATCAACAAAGTAGTGCCAAGCGTGCGCCTTTGTCATAAGTAAAGGGCCGTCTGGCTTGACCGTTAAAGGGTGCTGTAACCCCCAAAGTACACTCCAAACCAAAAAAATATATATTTTCTGTGTTTGTGAATTGTGTGCGCAGTAGCCGCACGTGTATCAACAAAGTAGTGCCAAGCGTGCGCCTGTGTCATAAGTAAAGGGCCAGCTGGCTTGACCATTAAAGGGTGCTGTAACCCCCAAAGTACACTCCAAACCAAATAACAAAATATTTTTTCTGTGTTTGTGAATTGTGTGCGCAGTAGCCGCACGTGCATCAACAAAGTAGTGCCAAGCGTGCGCCTGTGTCATAAGTAAAGGGCCGGCTAGCTTGACCGTTAAAGGGTGCTGTAACCCCCAAAGTACACTCCAAACCAAAAAAATATATATTTTCTGTGTTTGTGAATTGTGTGCGCAGTAGCCGCACGTGCATCAACAAAGTAGTGCCAAGCGTGCGCCTGTGTCATAAGTAAAGGGCCGGCTGGCTTGACCGTTAAAGGGTGCTGTAACCCCCAAAATACACTCCAGTCCAAACCAAAAAAAAAAATATTTTCTGTGTTTGTGAATTGTTTGCGCAGTAGCCGCACGTGCATCAACAAAGTAGTGCCAAGCGTGCGCCTGTGTCATAAGTAAAGGGCCGGCTGGCTTGACCGTTAAAGGGTGCTTTTAACCCCCAAAGTACACTCCAGTCCAAGCCAAAAAAAAAAATGTTTTCTGTGTTTGTGAATTGTGTGCGCAGTAGCCGCATGTGCATCAACAAAGTAGTGCCAAGCGTGCGCCTGTGTCATAAGTAAAGGGCCGGCTGGCTTGACCGTTAAAGGGTGCTGTAACCACCAAAGTACACTCCAGTCCAAACCAAAAAAAAAAATATTTTCTGTGTTTGTGAATTGTGTGCGCAGTAGCCGCACGTGCATCAACAAAGTAGCGCCAAGCGTGCGCCTGTGTCATAAGTAAAGGGCCGGCTGGCTTGACTGTTAAAGGGTGCTGTAACCCCCAAAGTACACTCCAGTCCAAACCAAAAAAAAAATTATTTTCTGTGTTTGTGAATTGTGTGCGCAGCAGCCGCACGTGCATCAACAAAGTAGTGCCAAGCGTGCGCCTGTGTCATAAGTAAAGGGCCGGCTGGCTTGACCGTTAAAGGGTGCTGTAACCCCCAAAGTACACTCCAAACCAAAAAAATATATATTTTCTGTGTTTGTGAATTGTGTGCGCAGTAGCCGCACGTGCATCAACAAAGTAGTGCCAAGCGTACGCCTGTGTCATAAGTAAAGGGCCAGCTGGCTTGACCATTAAAGGGTGCTGTAACCCCCAAAGTACACTCCAAACCAAATAACAAAATATTTTTTCTGTGTTTGTGAATTGTGTGCGCAGTAGCCGCACGTGCATCAACAAAGTAGTGCCAAGCGTGCGCCTGTGTCATAAGTAAAGGGCCGGCTGGCTTGACCATTAAAGGGTGCTGTAACCCCCAAAGTACACTCCAAACCAAAAAAATATATATTTTCTGTGTTTGTGAATTGTGTGCGCAGTAGCCGCACGTGCATCAACAAAGTAGTGCCAAGCGTGCGCCTGTGTCATATGTAAAGGGCCGGCTGGCTTGACCATTAAAGGGTGCTGTAACCCCCAAAATACACTCCAGTCCAAACCAAAAAAAAAATATTTTCTGTGTTTGTGAATTGCGTGCGCAGTAGCCGCATGTGCATCAACAAAGTAGTGCCAAGCGTGCGCCTGTGTCATAAATAAAGGGCCGGCTGGCTTGACCGTTAAAGGGTGCTGTAACCCCCAAAGTACACTCCAGTCCAAACCAAAAAAAAAAATATTTTCTGTGTTTGTGACTTGTGTGCACTGTGGCTGCACGTGCATCAACAAAGGAGCAGCGCCAAGTGTGAGCCTGTGTCCCATAAGTAAAGAGCCAGCTGGCTCATTTCTTAAAGGGTGGTGTAACCCACAAAGTGCACTACTCTCCAGCAAAAATAAAAAAATATTTTCTGTGTTTGTGTGCGCTTTAGCCGCACGTATATATCAATATAACATAAATGGAGGACCAAACTTTCTCCGATAAAAATAAAATAGGGAAAGATCAAGAACCACTTCCTCCTAGTGCTGTTGCTGCTGCTTGGAGTTGTTCATAATCCCAGAGAGGAAGTAGGAACATCACTACTTTTACTAAACAATTGACCCTCCAACAGTCCCTAGCGATGAGGATGAAGTACGACAGCAGTCATCCTGAAGCAAAACGTATAACTGAGGCCTTGACTGCTATGTTGGTGTTAGACGTGCGTCCGGTATCCGCCTTAGTACAGTGGGATTTAGACAATTGATGGAGGTAGTGTGTCCCGGGTTCCAAATCCCGTCTAGATTCCACCTGCATCCTCAAAGCAGCAGCGACAAGTGTGCGTTTGTCTGTTAAAGGGTGGTGACACCCTCAAAGTGTGCTACACAAACAATAAAAATATTCTTCTTTTTTTTTCTGTCTTTGTGAATTGTGTGGGCTGTAGCCGCACTTGCATCCTCAAAGCAGCAGCGACAAGCGTGCGTCTGTCTGTTAAAGGGTGGTGTAACTCTCAAAGTGCTCCAAAAAATAAAAAACTAATTTTTTAATGTGTTTGTGACTTGTGTGCGATGTAGCCGCACTTGCATCCTCAAAGCAGCAGCGACAAGCGTGCATCTGTCTATTAAAGGGTGGTGACACCCTCAAAGTGTGCTACACAAACAATAAAAATATTCTTCTTTTTTCTGTCTTTGTGAATTGTGTGGGCTGTAGCCGCACTTGCATCCTCAAAGCAGCAGCGACAAGCGTGCGTCTGTCTGTTAAAGGGTGGTGACACCCTTAAAGTGTGCTACACAAACAATAAAAATATTCTTCTTTTTTCTGTCTTTGTGAATTGTGTGGGCTGTAGCCGCACTTGCATCCTGAAAGCAGCAGCGACAAGCGTGCGGCTGTCTGTTAAAGGGTGGTGTAACCCTCAAAGTGCTCCAAAAAATAAAAAATATTTTTTTATGTGTTTGTGACTTGTGTGCGATGTAGCCGCACGTGCAGCAACACAGTAGCAGCGCCAAGCGTGCGCCAGTGTCATAAGTCAAGGGCCGGTTTGGACATCTGGTCCAGACTGAAGGACGTGCCAACAATTTCTGACAAGTCTACTGTCACTGCATATGATACTGTCCTCAAAGCAGCAGCGACAAGCATGCGTCTGTCAGTTAAAGGGTGGTGTAACCCTCAAACTGCGCTCCACAAACAATTAAAAAATTCTTATTTTTTTTTCTGTCTTTGTGAAATGTGTGGGCTGTAGCCGCACCTGCATCCTTAAAGCAGCAGCGACAAGCGTGCGTCCGTCTGTTAAAGGGTGGTGTAACCCTCAAAGTGTGCTACACAAACAATAAAAATAATCTTTTTTTTTCTGTCTTTGTGAATTGTGTGGGCTGTAGCCACACTTGCATCCTCAAAGCAGCAGCGACAAGCATGCGTCTGTCTGTTAAAGGGTGGTGTAACCCTCAAAGTGTGCTCCACAAACAATAAAAATATTCTTCTTTTTTTTTCTGTCTTTGTGAAATGTGTGGGCTGTAGCCGCACTCGCATCCTTAAAGCAGCAGCGACAAGCGTGCGTCTGTCTGTTAAAGGGTGGTGTAACCCTCAAAGTGCGCTCCACGAACAATAAAAAAATTCTTATTTTTTTTTCTGTCTTTGTGAAATCTGTGGGCTGTAGCCGTTCCTGCATCTTTAAAGCAGCAGCGACAAGCGTGCGTCTGTCTGTTAAAGGGTGGTGTAACCCTCAAAGTGCGCTCCACAAACAATAAAAAAATTATTTTTTATTTCTGTCTTTGTGAAATGTGTGGGCTGTAGCCACACCTGCATCCTTAAAGCAGCAGCGACAACCGTGCGTCTGTCTGTTAAAGGGTGGTGTAACCCTCAAAGTGCGCTCCACAAACAATAAAAAAATTCTTATTTTTTTTACTGTCTTTGTGAAATGTGTGGGCTGTAGCCGCACCTGCATCCTTAAAGCAGCAGCGACAAGCGTGCGTCTGTCTATTAAAGGGTGGTGACACCCTCAAAGTGCGCTCCACAAACAATAAAAATATTCTTTTTTTTTCTGTCTTTGTGAATTGTGTGGGCTGTAGCCGCACTTGCATCCTCAAAGCAGCAGCGACAAGCGTGCATCTGTCTGTTAAAGGGTGGTGTAACCCTCAAAGTGTGCTCCACAAACAATACAAATTTTCTTCTTTTTTTTTCTGTCTTTGTGAAATGTGTGGGCTGTAGCCGCACCCGCATCCTTAAAGCAGCAGCGACAAGCGTGCGTCTGTCTGTTAAAGGGTGGTGTAACCCTCAAAGTGCGCTCCACAAACAATAAAAAAATTCTTATTTTTTTTTCTGTCTTTGTGAAATGTGTGGGCTGTAGCCGTACCTGCATCCTTAAAGCAGCAGCGACAAGCGTGCGTCTGTCTGTTAAAGGGTGGTGTAACCCTCAAAGTGCGCTCCACAAACAATAAAAAAATTCTTTTTTTTTTTCTGTCTTTGTGAAATGTGTGGGCTGTAGCCACACCTGCATCGTTAAAGCGGCAGCGACAAGCGTGCGTCTGTCTGTTAAAGGGTGGTGTAACCCTCAAAGTGCGCTCCACAAATAATAAAAATATTCTTCTTTTTTTTTCTGTCTTTGTGAAATGTGTGGGCTGTAGCCGCACCTGCATCCTTAAAGCAGCAGCGACAAGCATGCGTCTGTCTGTTAAAGGATTACATCGGTGACGTCCGTACCTGTACTGGCAGGAAAAAGAAGCAATTTGGAGGTCCCTGTACAAACTGGCTCTATTTTACCTGAGTTGCCCCCCCTCCAGTGTGTACTCCGAAAGAGTGTTTAGTGCAGCCGGGAACCTTGTCAGCGAAAGGCGTAGGAGGTTACTTCCACAAAATGTGGAGAAGATGATGTTCATAAATTGAATTATCAACTCTTCCAGGGAGACCAGCCTCCAGAACGTACAGAGGGACCTGTGGTTGTGGATTCCAGCGGGGACAAATTAATACTCTGTGAGGATGAGGATGTACACAACACTGAAGAGGATGAGGAATCGGAGGATGAGGACGACATCTTGCCTCCGTAGAGCCAGTTTGTGCAGGGACAGATTAATTGCCAGCTTGTTTTGTGGGGGCCCAAACGAACCAATCATTTCAGCCACAGTCGTGTGGCAGACCCTGGCGCTGAAATGATTGGTTTGTTAAAGTGTGCATGTCCTGTTTATACAACATAAGGGTGGGTGGGAGGACAATTCCATCTTGCACCTCTTTTTTTTCTTTGAATTATTTACTGTTTGGGGCCTAGTTTTTCAAACTGCCATCCTGTCTGCCACTGCAGTGTCACTCTTAGATGGACCACGTGTTTGTGACGCCCACTCGTATCTCTTAGCATAGTCATCCAGCTACCTCGGTGCAACCTTTTGGATATAAAAACACTATTGTGAGGTGTGAGGTGTTCAGAATAGACTGGAAATGAGTGGAAATTAAAGTTATTGAGGTTAATAATAGCATAGGAGCAGAAAAACACACAAATTCTGTGATTTTAGCTGTTTTTATGCTTTTTAAAAAAAAAATACAGATCCAAAACACAAAATCCAGAACCCAAAACACGGAAGGGTGGTTTTGGCAAAACCAATCCAGATCCAAAACACGAAGAAAGATCCAGATCCAAAACCAAAACACAAAACACGAAAAGTGGCCGGTGCACACCCCTACTTTTTTAACACTATACACACACACAAGCCTGCATGGATCTCACTGCTTTGTTCAGGCTGCATGTTTGTGTTTGTTTGGCTACAGTCAGACACAGGGAACATGGGGAGAAAACACGATCTCATACACCATCAGAAAACACGATTTAGCAAAACACAATTCTTGGTAAATTTGAGTATTTCAGCTGACAAAACTCTCCCATGGCACTGCAATGCAGAGTGTGTTTAAACTAGGGGTGAGCGGGTTCGGATTTCTGAAATCCGAACCCCCCCGAGCCCTCCCGATCCGAGGCAGATCCGAGTCAGGCTCGACTTTTCCTGCCTGACTCGGATTCTGAAATCGAGGCAAAACGTCATCATCCCGCCTTCCGAGTCTCGCGGGTTTTGGATCCTATATAAGGAACACGCGTCGGCGCCATTTTCTCACTCGGCTGTGGACAGTGAAGAGGGAGGGTGGGAGTTAGGGCTGGCTGGGCTGTGTAGTGTAGTGTAGTGCAGAGTAGTGTTGTGCAGTGCTGTGCTGCGCTGTGCTGCTGTTGTCCATAGGGGCTGTGTCCACTACTTCAAAGTCCATAGGGGCTGGCTGTGTTGTGCTGTGCTGCTGTTGTTAATAGGGGCTGTGTCCACTACTTCAAAGTCCATAGGGGCTGGCTGGACTGTGTTGTGCAGTCAGTTGTCCATAGGGGCTGTGTCCACTCCAAAGTCCTGTGCAGTGTCCCAGTCCTAAAGGGGTGCTGTAGTGTTGTCCAGGGGGTGCTCTGTCCATCAGGGGTGCTCCCCCTAAGTGCTAAAAAAAATAATATTTTTTCTGTGTTTGTGAATTGTGTGCGCAGTAGCCGCACGTGCATCAACAAAGTAGTGCCAAGCGTGTGCCTGTGTCTTAAGTAAAGGGCCGGCTGGCTTGACCGTTAAAGGGTGCTGTAACCCCCAAAGTAAACTCCAAACCAAATAACAAAATATTTTCTGTGTCTGTGAATTGTGTGCGCAGTAGCCGCACGTGCATCAACAAAGTAATGCCAAGCGTGCGCCTGTGTCATAAGTTAAGGGCCGGCTGGCTTGACCGTTAAAGGGTGCTGTAACCCCCAAAGTACACTCCAGTCCAAACCAAATAAAAAAATATTTTCTGTGTTTGTGAATTGCGTGCGCAGTAGCCGCACGTGCATTAACAAAGTAGTGCCAAGCGTGCGCCTGTGTCATAAGTAAAGGGCCGGCTGGCTTGACCGTTAAAGGGTGCTGTAACCCCCAAAGTACACTCCAAACCAAATAACAAAATATTTTTTCTGTGTTTGTGAATTGTGTGCGCAGTAGCCGCACGTGCATCAGCAAAGTAGTGCCAAGCGTGCACCTGTGTCATAAGTAAAGGGCCAGCTGGCTTGACCGTTAAAGGGTGCTGTAACCCCCAAAGTACACTCCAGTCCAAACCAAAAAAAAAATTATTTTCTGTGTTTGTGAATTGTGTGCGCAGTAGCCGCACGTGCATCAACAAAGTAGTGCCAAGCGTGCGCCTGTGTCATAAGTAAAGGGCCAGCTGGCTTGACCGTTAAAGGGTGCTGTAACCCCCAAAGTACACTCCAGTCCAAACCAAATAAAAAAATATTTTCTGTGTTTGTGAATTGTGTGCGCAGTAGCCGCACGTGCATCAACAAAGTAGTGCCAAGCGTGCGCCTGTGTCATAAGTAAAGGGCCGGCTGGCTTGACCGTTAAAGGGTGCTGTAACCCCCAAAGTACACTCCAAACCAAATAAAAAAATATTTTCTGTGTTTGTGAATTGTGTGTGCAGCAGCCGCACGTGCAACAACAAAGTAGTGCCAAGCGTGCGCCTGTGTCATAAGTAAAGGGCCAGCTGGCTTGACCGTTAAAGGGTGCTGTAACCCCCAAAGTACACTCCAAACCAAATAAAAAAATATTTTCTGTGTTTGTGAATAGTGTGCGCAGTAGCCGCACGTGCATCAACAAAGGAGCAGCACCAAGCGTGCGCCTGTGTCCCATAAGTAAAGGGCTGGCTGGCTCATTTCTTAAAGGGTGGTGTAACCCACAAAGTGCTCTACTCTCCAGCAAAAATAAAAAAATATTTTCTGTGTTTGTGTGCGCATTAGCCGCACGTATATATCAAATCGATATAACATAAATGGAGGACCAAACTTTCTCCGATAAAAATAAAATAGAGAAAGATCAAGAACCACTTCCTCCTAGTGCTGAAGCTTCTCCCACTAGTCATGACATAGACGATTACATGCCATCAACGTCGTCTGCCAAGGCCGATGCCCAATGTCATAGTAGAAGCCACATACAATCCCAAATGACAAAGTTCAGGAAAATGACCTTAAAAAAATCATTTAAATCATCTGAAGAGAAACGTAAACTTGCCAATATGCCATTTATGACACGGTGTGGCAAGGAACGGTTAAGGTCTTTCCCTATGTTCATGACTAGTGATTCAGCTTCACATGACGATGGAAGCCCTCCTCCCGCTAAAAAAATCAAACGAGTTAAGCTGGCAAAAGCACAGCAAAAACTGTGCGTTCTAAGAAGATATCACAAATCCCCAAGGAGAGTCCAAGTGTGGTGGTGGTTGCGATGCCTGACCTTCCCAGCACTGGACGGGAAGTGGTGGCTCTTTCCACCATTTGCACGCCCCCTGCAAGTGCTGAAAGGAGCACCCACAGTCCACTTGCTGATATGCAAATTGAAGATGTCACTGTTGAAGTACAACAGGATGAGGATACTGGTGTAGCTGGCGCTGAGGAGGAAGTTGGCAAGGAGGATTCTGATGGTGATGTGGTTTGTTTAAATCAGGCTCCGGGGGAGACAGTTGTTGTCCGTGGGATGAAAAAGCCCATCACGGTCATGCCTGGGCAGAAGACCAAACATTCCACCTCTTTGGTCTGGCAATATTTCTATCCAAATCCAGACAACAACTGTCTTGCCATATGTACCATATGTAAATGTGGAATAAGTAGGGGTAGGGACGTTAACCACCTTGGAACATCCTCCCTTATACGGCACCTGCAGCGCGTTCATAAAAAATTACTGTCAAGTTCAGAAACTTTGGCTAAGACCGTAAGCACTCCAGGGACACCTAAACCCCGTTGTCCTGTTGTATCCAAGCACCTGCAAACCACACCGTCAACTCCCTCCTCGTCAATTTCCTCCTTAGTCAGGATCGGAAGTAGTCCTGCAGGCCATGTCACTGGCATAACTGACTCTCCTATCCGGGATTCCTCCGGAGGATCCTGCATTGCTACGCCTCCTGCTGCCGCTGCTGCTGTTGCTGCTGCTGGGAGTCGTTCATCATCCCAGAGAGGAAGTAGGAACACCACTACTTTTACTAAACAATTGACCCTCCAACAGTCCTTAGCGAGGAGGATGAAGTACGACAGCAGTCATCCTGAAGCAAAACATATAACTGAGGCCTTGACTGCTATGTTGGTGTTAGACGTGCGTCCGGTATCCGCCATTAGTGCAGTGGGATTTAGACAATTGATGGAGGTAGTGTGTCCCCGGTTCCAAATCCCGTCTAGATTCCACTTCACTAGGCAGGCGATACCGAGACTGTACAGAAACGTCAGAAAAAGTGTCCTCAGTGTCCTGAAAAATGCCATTTTACCCAATGTCCACTTAACCACGGACATGTGGACAAGTGGAACAGGGCAGACTAAGGACTATATGACTGTGACAGCCCACTGGGTAGATGTATCACCTTACGCAGCAACAGCAGCAGCGTCACCAGTAGCAGAATCTCAGAAACACCAGCTCGTTCCAAGGCAGGCTATGCTGTGTATCACTGGTTTCAGTAAGAGGCACACCACCGACAACCTCTTAGAGAAACTGAGGGAAATCATCGCCCAGTGGCTTACCCCACTTAGACTCTCCTGGGGATTTGTGATATCTGACAACGCCACCAATATTGTGCGGGCATTACATCTGGGCAAATTCCAGCACGTCCCATGTTTTGCTCACACAATAAACTTGGTGGTGCAGAATTTTCTGAAAAGCGACAGGGGCGTGCAGGAGACGCTTTGGGTGGCCCGAAAAATTTCTGCCCACTTTCTCCATTCATCGACTGCATGCCGAAGACTGGAGCGCCAGCAAACACTCTTGAACCTGCCCCGCCATCACCTGAAGCAAGAGGTTGTGACGTGGTTGAACTCAACCCTCTATATGCTTCAGAGGATGGAGGAGCAGCAAAAGGCCATACAAGCCTATACATCCACCTATGACATAGGCAAAGGAGGGGGTATGCACCTGACTCAAGTGCAGTGGAGAATGATTTCCGTGTTGTGCAAGGTTCTCCAGCCCTTCGAACTTGCCACACGTGAAGTCAGTTCAGACACTGCCAACTTGAGTCAGGTCATTCCCCTCATCAGGCTTTTGCAGAAGCATCTGGAGAAAGTGAAGGAGGAGCTAAGATGGAGCGATTCCGCTCGGCATGTGGGACTTGTGGATGAAGCCCTTCATTCGCTTTGCCAGGATTCCAGGGTGGTCAATCTGTTGAAATCAGACCACTACATTTTGGCCACCGTGCTCGATCCTAGGTTTAAAGCCTATGTGGTGTCTCTCTTTCCGGCTGACACAAGCCTGCAGAGGTGCAAAGACCTGCTGGTGAACACACTGTCAGCTGAAGCGGAACGTGACACGTCAACAGCTCCTTCTTCATTTTCTCCCGCAACTGGGGCTGCCAGGAAAAAACTTAGGTATCCTAAGCAACCCGCTGGCAGTGATGCAGGGCAGGCAGGACCAAGTTTGGACATCTGGTCCGGACTGAAGGACCTGGCAACAATTTCTGACATGTCTACTGTCACTACATATGATACTGTCACTATTGACAGAATGGTGGAGGATTACATCGGTGACAGCATCCAAGTAGGCATGTCAGACAGTCCATACCTGTACTGGCAGGAAAAAGAGGCAATTTGGAGGCCCCTGTACAAACTGGCTCTATTTTACCTGAGTTGCCCCCCCTCCAGTGTGTACTCCGAAAGAGTGTTTAGTGCAGCCGGGAACCTTGTCAGCGAAAGGCATAGGAGGTTGCTTCCACAAAATGTGGAGAAGATGATGTTCATCAAAATGAATTATCAACTCTTCCAGGGAGACCAGCCTCCAGAACGTACAGAGGGACCTGTGGTGGTGGATTCCAGTGGGGACGAGTTAATACTCTGTGAGGATGAGGATGTACACAACACTGAAGAGGGTGAGGAATCGGTGGATGAGGACGACATCTTGCCTCCGTAGAGCCAGTTTGTGCAGGGACAGATTAATTGCCAGCTTGTTTTGTGGGGGCCCAAACGAACCAATCATTTCAGCCACAGTCGTGTGGCAGACCCTGGCGCTGAAATGATTGGTTTGTTAAAGTGTGCATGTCCTGTTTATACAACATAAGGGTGGGTGGGAGGGCCCAAGGACAATTCCATCTTGCACCTCTTTTTTTTCTTTGCATTATGTACAGTTTGGGGCCTAGTTTTTCAAACTGCCATCCTGTCTGCCACTGCAGTGTTACTCCTAGATGGGTCACGTGTTTGTACCACCCACTCGTGTCGCTTAGCATAGTCATCCAGCTACCTCGGTGCAACCTTTTGGACATAAAAACACTATTGTGAGGTGTGAGGTGTTCAGAATAGACTGGAAATTAGTGGAAATTAAGGTTATTGAGGTTAATAATAGCATAGGAGCAGAAAAACCAACACATTCTGTGATTTTAGCTGTTCTTACGCTTTTTTAAAAAAAAATACAGATCCAAAACACAAAACCCAGAACCCAAAACACGGAAGGGTGGTTTTGGCAAAACCAATCCAGATCCAAAACACGATGAAAGATCCAGATCCAAAACCAAAACACAAAACACGAAAAGGGGCCGGTGCACACCCCTAGTTTAAACTCGGGCCAAACACGATTCTTTTATATCCCATAATGTTTATGACAGAGTGAGCACCATTGTTGTGTATATTCAACACAATTTCCCAGTGCAACCAAGATCCACATTACTAGTCATACTACATTATTATAACCTATATAGAAGTAAATATCTGTGAATGTACCTCACCTTTTGACTTCTAAATAATCATTAAATGGATCAGAGCAAGTGATTTTTATCTCACAATGAAATCCAGGGAAAAATAATTCTCAATGAAAGTAATTGAAGAAGCAGTGCTTATCTTAATGGATTGTCAGTGAGTAAAGGGAGATATTGACTGTAATCTATTTTGCTCACAATATCTATCGCCTGTCAGTTTCTGATTTTCAACACTTGCATTTAATTGTATTTAATACTTATTTCTAACTACTTAATGCAGAGGCATGCTACAGGTTTTAAAACAAATATTTAGAAAGTTACTAAATATCACTCATAACATTTTACCATGCAGTATGCAGTAACTTGTGATCTGATTACATAGACTGTCACTTACAAAGAATGGGGTAGTGTTACAACATTGTTCAATGAAAAGAGCCATACAGTGATACATCTTGCAGTATTAATGGTGTCTGCAATGAGGTTAGGAAGTTCTTGCTTGTGTGCTTGCTTCAACAATATTTCTGGATATTTCAAATATTACACAATCTTTAAACTTACTTAGATGAAATATACCTCAATGAAGTAAAACTATAACCATTTGAATATGGCCACTCTTAGTTTTATCCCTGCTGTATATGACTAGTGCACAATGAAGGAGGAAGTACAATATAATAGCGTCCGTTCTGTGTCCATGACATCAGATATTCCATAGTGAATTAGATTATAGCATGCGGAGGAATGGATCTGATTTTGACTGCAGGGCCAAAATATAATTTAACTACTTTAGTACTTTGCACATAAAGGAATACAAGATTATATAGACATTGATTGTTTACATTAGGGATGTGCGCCAGACCATTTTTGCTGAATTTGGATTTGGCTCTGATTCAGTGTCCAGCTTTGGATTTGGGTTTGCCAAACTTGCTGTGACTGGCTTTGGATTTGGATTTAGATTTTTTACAAAAATGTACAAAAAAAGCTAAAATCATTTGGGCTTGTTTTGTTCCTAGAGTATTATTAACCTCAATAACATTAATTTCCAGTCATTTACAGTCAATTTAGACCACCTCACAGCTTATAATATTGTTTTTACCATTATTGGCCAAATTTTGCAGTGAGCTGACTGGTTACTAAGTGACAGAGCAGTGGCGCAGTGACATAGACAACACAGTTTAAAGCACATCTACGAAACATTGCCACACAGCAGTGGCAGAAATGAAAGGTAGTGCAAGATGGAATTGTCCTTTGGCCCTCCCACCCACTCTTATGTTGGATATTAAAAAGGACATGCACACTTTAACAAATTAAGCACTTCAGTGACAGGAACTGCCACTTTTGTGGCTGAAGTGATTGGTTTGTTTGGGCCACCACAAAACAAGCTACCAATCAACTTAAGGCAACAGCTCTACAGTGACAAGATGTTATCATCATTGCCATCCTCTCCCTCATAAGTGTGTACATCATCCTCACACAATATTCATTCATTCCCGCTGGAAACCACCATTACAGAAGACTCTATACTGTGACATAATTGCCAGGAAAAGGTCTTCCTCATGGAATTACCATTTAATTTTGATGAACATCATCTTTTCCACATTTTGGGGAAGTAGCCTCCTACGCCGTTCTCTCACAAGGTTCCCAGCTGTGCTGAAAACTCTGAGTACACACTGGAGTGTGGGCAGCTTAAGTAATGCAAAGCCAGTTCATACAAGGGTGTCCAAATTGCCTTTTTTTCCTTCCAGTACTCGAAGGGACTCTATGACAGGTCTATTTGTATGGTGTAATGATAATAATCCTCCACCATTCTTTGGATGGTGATCGTATCACATAGTGTTACAATAGAGGTGTCACTAATGTTGGGCAATTGTTTTACACCTGACCAGATGTGAAATGTTGGGTTGTCTTATCTGTATCACCACTGGGTCTTTTGGGAAAGCTGATTTGTTTTCTGGCTGCTGCTAAAGAAATTGAAGGAGGAGATGTCGTAGTGCTTGTGCCACTTGCCAACTTGCTCATCAGTAGCTCTTTGTATTTTTTAATATCTGGATCAGTTGGAAAGAAAGACACAGCATATGACTTAAACCTAGGATCAAGAACAGTTGCCAAAATGTAGTGATCAGATTTCAAGATCATGGCCACCTGTGGCTCCTGTCGAAGCGAATAAAGGACTTGATCTACAAGTCCGGCATACTTTGCAGATTTGTTTTGTTTAATCTCCTCCTTCAATTTATCCAGCTGATTTTCCAAAAGCCTAATTAGGGGAATCACCTTACTCAAGCTAGCAGTGTCAGCACTCACTTCACATGTGGCTACTTCAAATGGTTTGAGTACCTTGCACAAGACAGAAAGTACTCTCCACTGTGTTGGACTAAGGTACATTTCCCCATCTCTCCCAGTGTCATGGCTTGTTGTATAGCTATGGATTGCTTTTTGCAGTACCTCCATCCGCTGAAGCATATAAACGGTGGAAGTCCACCTTTTTACCACTTCTTGCTTCAGTTGTTGGCAGGGCAAATTAAACTGTTCTTGCAAGTGCTACAATCTCCTGCATGCTGTTGCTGAATGCCAAAAATGTCCAAACATTTTTCGGGCCACAGACAGCATCTCCTGCACGCCCCTGTCAGTTTTTAAAAAACCCTGCACCACTAAGTTGATTGTGTGAGCAAAGCAGGGGATGTGTTAAAATTCACCCAGCTGTAATGCTTTCACAATATTTGTGACATTATCAGAAATCACAAATCCTGAGGTGAGTCCAAGTGGGGTAAGCCATGTTTCTATGACATCTCTTAGTTTTTCTAAGAGGTTGTCAGAGGTATGCTTTTTATTGAATCCGGTGATACACCAAGTAGCCTGTCTTAGAATGAACTGGTGTTGTTTGTTAGATACTGCTTCTGCTGCTGCTGAAGGCGATTCACCCATCCAGTGGGCTGTCATAGTCATGTAATGTTTCATTTGCCCACTATCGCTTGTCCTCATATCTGCGGTTAAGTAGACAGTTGTGCATTTTGTGTGGCAATGGCTTTTCGGGTAAAATGAAACTGAGATGGAATTTGGTACTGGGGACACAGGACCTCAATTAACTTTGTAAAACCCATGGCATTAATTGTGGATATTGGACGCAGATCTAATACTAGCATAGCTGTCATGGCATCAGTGATCCGCTGTGCGACTGGGTGAGAGCTGTCATACTTGCTTCCCCTTGCAAGAGATTCTTTAACAGTCAATTGTTTTGATAAACTACTACTAGTAGTCTTCTTGGTACACTTCTGGGATGAAGATCCACCCACAGCAGCATCAGCAGACCTAGCGCTCAAGGATTCTTCTGAGGAATCCTGGAAAGGGGATGAGTCTCCTAGCAAATTGGATGCTGGACTACCTCTGATCATTACTGAGGATATTGTAGATGAGAGTGTTGGCAGTGGAGATTGCAGATGCTTTGATCTAGTAGAGAGAAGGGAGCTAGTTGATGCTGGACTGCTTGTTATTTTTTTAGCACCAGTTTCTGATGTTATAAAATACTTGTCATGAGCTTGCTGCAGATGATGTAATAGCATGGAGGTTCCTAGATGCTTAACATCCATACCTCTACATATTGTAGTTCCACAATGGCTACAAATGTCTAGACAAATGTTGTCAGGATTTGGGTAAAAATAATTCCAGACATAATAGGTGGATTTGTTGGTCCTATGTCCAGGCATGACAATGGCCTTCATCTTATCATGGCCAAGAGTTGCATCCACCAGTGCCTGACTTACACAAACAACATCCTCATCCTCAATATCCTCATTAGTGCCAGCGTCAGCTACAGAAATATACCCTCATCCTCTTGCAATTCCACGTTGGCATCCTCAATTTCTATGTCATTAGCAAAACTTATGCTGCTCATACCCACAAACATAGAGGGAGCAGAAACTGTGGATGGTGGCTCCTCTGAAAGGGCGGGCTCACACATAACACTCATGGACACACAGGGGTGAATTTACTAAGATTTGAGATAGGTCGAGATGACCATCTCGGGTGATTTATTCATTTTTTTCCTGCTTGCAAATTTACTAAAGGCAAAAGTCGGGTGAGATAGAGAGAGATTTCTCTCATCTCACTCATAAAACTCTCGTACTTTTCACCTAAAACATACATCTCTCAAATTTACCAAGAATCGCGATGACAACCTGGGTGAGATAGGAGCAATCGTTCTGTAAAAAATCACTTTTCAATCTCTCAACCCCCTGAGCTGCGATATGGTCAGAAACAAACACAAATCATTTTTATCTGTGTACGTTTATTTCTGTAAATGGTTAAAAAAAAGGGTTCATTTTCTAAAAATATGACATGAGCTCCCCCCAAAAAGACTAACCAGCCCTGACTTGCCAGCCAGTCCTGGTTCTAAACATTACAGGGAAAAAAATGTGTAGGGTTCCACTGTAATTTAAGAACCAGCACAAGGCAGCAGGGTGAGAGCTGGTTTTAAATATAGGGATAAAACAATTGGTGTGAGGTTACTCCTATATTTAAAACCATCTCCAGACCCTTTCTAGCGGTGGACTGATGCCACAGCCAAGGGTGCCCTTTCACCGGGCCCCCCAGCTGCAGCTTCTGCCCTGACCACTAGTCAGCCCAGGCCATGGATCCCTGGGGAGTTGGGGACCCCTCTAATAAAGGGGTCCCCTCCAGGGCACCCCTGGCCTAGGCTGATAGCCCGGGGCTATCCCCGGCACCCTAGGGCAGTGGGTGCCGGGTTGATAGTGTTAGTGTGTAGTGTTAACTAAATGGTTAAATATTGTCTTTAGTTGTGGAACTATACATACCAGCAATCCTCCCACATATGCTGGTATTTGGAGAACCACAAATACCAGCATGCGGGGCATTACGGGCCTGCTGGCACTTGTAGTTCCACAACCAAAGCAATATGAAAAAAAACACCACATACACCGTGAAAGTAAATTTTATTATAATATACATGCACACTCACTATCACACTCACACTCACTCTCACACATACTCACCTAGTACCCGTAGTAATCCATAGGAGTACCTATAAAAAAAATTCATACTCACCTCTCCTATGCGTATCTCATGTCCTCTTCTCCAAGTAGGCAAACAAAAAAATGGGTGCTACCGAATCCAAGCCAGACTGAGCAAAGCTATGTGTTTCCATATAGCTTTACTCCATGAGAATGACTGGGGCACACATGTGCCCCGTCATTGAAGGAGCTGCCAGCCAATCAGTGGGCATCTCCGTCAGAGCAGCTCGCTGATTGGCTGTGTGCAGTCAGCGTGTCTCCCCATAGACTTCGCTGGGGAGAAATCTTCATTGAAGTCTATGTGAGAACCGCGACATTGTATCTACTGCTGTAACCACAAGGTTAACCTCAATTAACCTTATGGTTACAGCAGTAGATACAATGTCGCTACTGCCCAATTATTCATGGTGCTTAAACACACTAAGGGCTTCTACCCAATATTCACAGTGCTTACACACACTGAGGGCTTCTTACCAATTATTCATGGTGCTTACACACACACTGAGGGCTTCTGCCCAATTATTCATGGTGCTTACACACACTGAGGGCTACTGCCCAATTATTTACAGTGCTTACACACACTGAGGGCTTCTGCTCAATTATTCACAGTGCTTACACACACACTGAGGGCTACTGCCTAATTATTTAGGGTGCTTACACACGGGGCTTCTGCCAAATTATTCATGGTAGATAAAGAAAGAAAGAGAAAACTCTCTTTTTCGGGGGCACTCAGGATAATGTTATGTGGTAAGAACAATATATAATAATAAATAACTTTTATTGAGTATACATTAAAAAAGCCAACAACACGTCTGAGCCCGTTGATATGGCTTTAACATATGAAAGAACAGCCGTAAAATGTCGATAATAACAAACAAACAAACATAGAACATGAAATAGACATATAAGTACAGTAAATAACACACATGTGTGAAGCTGAGTGAAATAGTATAACTTGGTCTCAATTCACACACTGAGAGCTGCTGCCAAATTATTCATTGTACTTATACACACACTGTGGGCTTCTGCCCAATTATTTACCCTGCTTACACACACTGAGGGTTACTGCCAAATTAATCATGGTGCTTGCATACACTGAGGGCTTCTGCCCAATTATTCATGGTGCTTACACACACTGAAGGCTTCTGCCCAATTCTTCACAGTGGTTATTATGGATACCTAATTAAAACATCTATGCAATCCTATCTATACCTTCTAAAATCCTGCCTACACCTTCTAAAATTGTCGCTATTTAGCTTAATGAGTCACACAGTAAATACATGCTTTCAGACTTTGAATGTGGTTCTAAAGCACAAAAAGTTATTATTCAATATAAAAACAGATTGTTACATGCTGTGATCTAAACACAATTAGCGCAAATAAATCATACAGACCCAAGGTACAGGCTCTGGTAGCCGCCGCTGCTGCTATGTACCCCGGCAGCCCCTCCCACTCCTTTCCGGCCTCAGCTCCACCTCCCCAAGTCCCCATGTGTCCTGATCACTGCTGGCCACAGTGATCGGGCAAAATATAAAAATAGTAATAAAATATGTGTATATATATTAGGGGTGTGCACCGGCCACTTTTTGTGTTTTGTGTTTTGGTTTTGGATCTGGATCTTTCTTTGTGTTTTGGATCTGGATTGGTTTTGCCAAAACCACCCTTCCGTGTTTTGGGTTCTGGGTTTTGTGTTTTGGATCTGTATTTTTTCGAAAAAAAGCATAAAAACAGCTAAAATCACAGAATTTGTAGGTTTTTCTGCTCCTATGCTATTATTAACCTCAATAACCTTAATTTCCACTCATTTCCAGTCTATTCTGAACACCTCACAATAGTGTTTTTATGTCCAAAAGGTTGCACCGAGGTAGCTGGATGACTATGCTAAGCGACACGAGTGGGCGGCACAAACACGTGACCCATCTAGGCGTGATACTGCAGTGGCAGACAGGATGGCAGTTTGAAAAACTAGGCCCCAAACTGTACATAATGCAAAGAAAAAAAAGAGGTGCAAGATGGAATTGTCCTTGGGCCCTCCCACCCACCCTTATGTTGTATAAAGAGGACATGCACACTTTAACAAACCAATCATTTCAGCGCCAGGGTCTGCCACACAACTGTGGCTGAAATGATTGGTTCGTTTGGGCCCCCACAAAACAAGCTGGCAATTAATCTGTCCCTGCACAAACTGGCTCTACGGAGGCAAGATGTCATCCTCATCCTCCTCATCCACCGATTCCTCACCCTCTTCAGTGTGTACATCCTCATCCTCACAAAGTATTAACTCGTCCCCACTTGAATCCACCACCACAGGTCCCTCTGTACGTTCTGGAGGCTGGTCTCCCTGGAAGAGCTGATAATTCATTTTGATGAACATCATCTTCTCCACATTCTGTGGAAGCAACCTCCTACGCCTTTCGCTGACAAGGTTCCCGGCTGCACTAAACACTCTTTCGGAGTACACACTGGAGGGGGGGCAACTCAGGTAAAATAGAGCCAGTTTGTACAGGGGCCTCCAAATTGCCTCTTTTTCCTGCCAGTACAGGTATGGACTGTCTGACATGTCTACTTGGATGCTGTCACCGATGTAATCCTCCACCATTCTGTCAATGGTGACAGTATCATATGCAGTGACAGTAGACATGTCAGAAATTGTTGCCAGGTCCTTCAGTCCGGACCAGATGTCCAAACTTGGTCCTGCCTGCCCTGCATCACCGCCAGCGGGTTGCTTAGGATACCTAAGTTTTTTCCTGGCAGCCCCAGTTGCGGGAGAAAATGAAGAAGGAGCTGTTGACGTGTCACGTTCCGCTTCAGCTGACAGTGTGTTCACCAGCAAGTCTTTGCACCTCTGCAGGCTTGTGTCGGCCAGAAAGAGAGACACCACATAGGCTTTAAACCTAGGATCGAGCACGGTGGCCAAAATGTAGTGGTCTGATTTCAACAGATTGACCACCCTGGAATCCTGGCAAAGCGAATGAAGGGCTTCATCCACAAGTCCCACATGCCGAGCGGAATCGCTCCGTCTTAGCTCCTCCTTCACTTTCTCCAGCTGCTTCTGCAAAAGCCTGATGAGGGGAATGACCTGACTCAAGCTGGCAGTGTCTGAACTGACTTCACGTGTGGCAAGTTCGAAGGGCTGGAGAACCTTGCACAACACGGAAATCATTCTCCACTGCGCTTGAGTCAGGTGCATACCCCCTCCTTTGCCATGTCATAGGTGGATGTATAGGCTTGAATGGCCTTTTGCTGCTCCTCCATCCTCTGAAGCATATAGAGGGTTGAGTTCCACCGCGTCACAACCTCTTGCTTCAGGTGATGGCGGGGCAGGTTCATGAGTGTTTGCTGGCACTCCAGTCTTTGGCACGCAGTCGCTGAATGGCGAAAGTGGCCAGAAATTTTTCGGGCCACCCAAAGCGTCTCCTGCACGCCCCTGTCGCTTTTCAGAAAATTCTGCACCACCAAGTTTATTGTGTGAGCAAAACATGGGACGTGCTGGAATTTGCCCAGATGTAATGCCCGCACAATATTGGTGGCGTTGTCAGATATCACAAATCCCCAGGAGAGTCTAAGTGGGGTAAGCCACTGGGCGATGATTTCCCTCAGTTTCTCTAAGAGGTTGTCGGCGGTGTGCCTCTTACTGAAACCGGTGATACACAGCGTAGCCTGCCTTGGAACGAGCTGGCGTTTCTGAGATGCTGCGACTGGTGACGCTGCTGCTGTTGCTGCGTAAGGTGATACATCTACCCAGTGGGCTGTCACAGTAATATAGTCCTTAGTCTGCCCTGTTCCACTTGTCCACATGTCCGTGGTTAAGTGGACATTGGGTACAACGGCATTTTTCAGGACACTGAGGACACTATTTCTGACGTTTCAGTACAGTCTCGGTATCGCCTGCCTAGTGAAGTGGAATCTAGACGGGATTTGGAACCGGGGACACACTACCTCCATCAATTGTCTAAATCCCACTGCACTAATGGCGGATACCGGACGCACGTCTAACACCAACATAGCAGTCAAGGCCTCAGTTATACGTTTTGCTTCAGGATGACTGCTGTCGTACTTCATCCTCCTCGCTAAGGACTGTTGGAGGGTCAATTGTTTAGTAAAAGTAGTGGTGTTCCTACTTCCTCTCTGGGATGATGAATGACTCCCAGCAGCAGCAACAGCAGCAGCGGCAGCAGAAGGTGTAGCAATGCAGGATCCTCCGGAGGAATCCCCGATAGGAGAGTCAGTCATGCCAGTGACATGGCCTGCAGGACTACTTCCGATCCTGACTAAGGAGGAAATTGACGAGGAGGGAGTTGACGGTGTGGTTTGCAGGCGCTTGGATACAACAGGACAACGGGGTTTAGGTGTCCCTGGACTGCTTACGGTCTTAGCCAAAGTTTCTGAACTTGACAGTAACTTATTATGAACGCGCTGCAGGTGCCGTATATGGAAGAATGTGGAGGATGTTCCTAGGTGGTTAAAGTCCCTACCCCTACTTATTCCACCTTTACATAAGGTACATATGGCAAGACAGTTGTTGTCCGGATTTGGATAGAAATATTGCCAGACCAAAGAGGTGGAATGTTTGGTCTTCTGCCCAGGCATGACCATGATGGGCTTTTTCATCCCACGGACAACAACTGTCTCCCCCGGAGCCTGATTTAAACAAACCACATCACCATCAGTATCCTCCTCGCCAACTTCCTCCTCTTCGCCAGCTACACCAGTATCCTCATCCTGTTGTACTTCAACAGTGACATCTTCAATTTGCATATCAGCAAGTGGACTGTGGGTGCTCCTTTCAGCACTTGCAGGGGGCGTGCAAATGGTGGAAAGAGCCACCTCTTCCCGTCCAGTGCTGGGAAGGTCAGGCATCGCAACCACCACCACACTTGGACTCTCCTTGGGGATTTGTGATATCTTCTTAGAAAGCACAGTTCTTCGCTGTGCTTTTGCCAGCTTAACTCTTTTGATTTTTTTAGTGGGAGGAGGGCTTCCATCGTCATGTGAAGCTGAACCACTAGTCATGAACATACTAAGGATCGACCTTAGCCGTTCCTTGCCACTCTGTGTCGTAAATGGCATATTGGCAAGTTTACGTTTCTCTTCAGCTGATTTAAATGTTTTTTTCAAGGTCATTTTCCTGAAATTTGTCATTTGGGATTGTATGTGCCCTCTATTATGACATTGTGCATCGGCCTTGGCAGACGACGTTGATGGCATGTTATCGTCTATGTCATGACTAGTGGCAGCAGCTTCAGCACTAGGAGGAAGTGGTTCTTGATCTTTCTCTATTTTATTTTTATCGGAGAAAGTTTGGTCCTCCATTTATGTTATATCGATTTGATATATACGTGCGGCTAAACACAGAAAATATTTTTTTATTTTTGCTGGAGAGTAGTGCACTTTGTGGGTTACACCAGCCTTTAAGAAATGAGCCAGCCTGCTCTTTACTTATGGGACACAGGCGCACGCTTGGCGCTGCTCCTCTGTTGATGCACGTGCGGCTACTGCGCACACAATTCACAAACACAGAAAATAATTTTTTGTTTGGTTTGGACTGGAGTGTACTTTGGGAGTTACAGCACCCTTTAACGGTCAAGCCAGCCGGCCCTTTACTTATGACACAGGCGCACGCTTGGCACTACTTTGTTGATGCATGTGCGGCTACTGCGCACACAATTCACAAACACAGAAAATAATTTTTTTTTTGGTTTGGACTGGAGTGTACTTTGGGGGTTACAGCACCCTTTAACGGTCAAGCCAGCCGGCCCTTTACTTATGACACAGGCGCACGCTTGGCACTACTTTGTTGATGCACGTGCGGCTACTGCGCACACAATTCACAAACACAGAAAATAATTTTTTTTTGGTTTGGAGTGTACTTTGGGGGTTACAGCACCCTTTAACGGTCAAGCCAGCTGGCCCTTTACTTATGACACAGGCGCACGCTTGGCACTACTTTGTTGATGCACGTGCGGCTACTGCGCACACAATTCACAAACACAGAAAATATTTTTTTTTTGGTTTGGAGTGTACTTTGGGGGTTACAGCACCCTTTAACGGTCAAGCCAGCCGGCCCTTTACTTATGACACAGGCACACGCTTGGCACTACTTTGTTGATGCACGTGCGGTTACTGCGCACACAATTCACAAACACAGAAAATAATTTTTTTCTGGTTTGGACTGGAGTGTACTTTGGGGGTTACAGCACCCTTTAACGGTCAAGCCAGCCGGCCCTTTACTTATGACACAGGCGCACGCTTGGCACTACTTTGTTGATGCATGTGCGGTTACTGCGCACACAATTCACAAACACAGAAAATAATTTTTTTCTGGTTTGGACTGGAGTGTACTTTGGGGGTTACAGCACCCTTTAACGGTCAAGCCAGCCGGCCCTTTACTTATGACACAGGCGCACGCTTGGCACTACTTTGTTGATGCACGTGCGGCTACTGCGCACACAATTCACAAACACAGAAAATATTTTTTTTTTGGTTTGGAGTGTACTTTGGGGGTTACAGCACCCTTTAACGGTCAAGCCAGCTGGCCCTTTACTTATGACACAGGCGCATGCTTGGCACTACTTTGTTGATGCACGTGCAGCTACTGCGCACACAATTCACAAACACAGAAAATAATTTTTTTGGGGGTTTGGACTGGAGTGTACTTTGGGGGTTACAGCACCCTTTAACGGTCAAGCCAGCCGGCCCTTTACTTATGACACAGGCGCACGCTTGGCACTACTTTGTTGATGCACATGCGGCTACTGCGCACACAATTCACAAACACAGAAAATATTTTTTTTTCGGTTTGGAGTGTACTTTGGGGGTTACAGCACCCTTTAACGGTCAAGCCAGCCGGCCCTTTACTTATGACACAGGCGCACGCTTGGCACTACTTTGTTGATGCACGTGCGGCTACTGCGCACACAATTCACAAACACAGAAAATAATTTTTATGGGGGTTTGGACTGGAGTGTACTTTGGGGGTTACAGCACCCTTTAACGGTCAAGCCAGCCGGCCCTTTACTTATGACACAGGCGCACGCTTGACACTACTTTGTTGATGCACGTGCGGCTACTGCGCACACAATTCACATAATTTTTTTTAAGCACTTGGGGGGAGCTCCCCTGATGGACAGAGCACCCCCTGGACAACACTACAGCACCCCTTTAGGACTGGGACACTGCACAGGACTTTGGAGTGGACACAGCCCCTATGGAGAACTGACTGCACAACACAGTCCAGCCAGCCCCTATGGACTTTGAAGTAGTGGACACAGCCCCTATTAACAACAGCAGCACAGCACAACACAGCCAGCCCCTATGGACTTTGAAGTAGTGGACAACAGCAGCACAGCGCCGCACAGCACAGCACAACACTACTCTGCACTACACTACACTACACTTCACAGCCCAGCCAGCCCTAACTCCCACCCTCCCTCTTCACTGTCCACAGCCGAGTGAGAAAATGGCGCTGACGCGGGTACCTTATATAGGATCCAAAACCCGCGAGACTCGGAAGGCGGGATGATGACGTTTTGCCTCGATTTCAGATCCGAGTCAGGCGGGAAAAGTCGAGCCTGACTCGGATCTGCCTCAGATCGGGGGGGCTCAGGGGGGTTCGGATTTCAGAAATCCGAACCCGCTCACCCCTAATATATATATATATATATACATATATATATATACATATGATCGATAGATATCACAGAGCCACTGTTTAGGTATGGCAACCGACCATCGATGGTTTGCAAACATCGATGGTCTGGCTGAAAACAAGTGGTTTGCCATTGTTGGTGGCCATCAATGTTGCACCATAGATGGTAGCCACCAATCGATGTTTAGGAAACATCGACAGTTGTGGTCTACATAGATCTTGCCCAATCGCTAAACAATTGATGGCTTCTAACGATGGTTGAATCATCGATGGTACAGCTGTCAATGGCCATCACTATAGTATAACATAAAAATTGCTATTTTTATGGTATACTGGGTTTTTTAAAAAAAAAATTCAAATAAAATAGTGATGGATAAGTTTAAAATTATGTTCTTGACCTAATTCAATTATAAAAGAAACCGACAATTTTGGAGCGGTTTTTGGAAAAAGAATTCATCAGTTAAGTGGTTAATGCTAGGGAACCTTTTATGTAAGTGTGCAGTGTGTAAGTATTGGGGAATTGGGAAATTACACTAGTTAGCGTTGTGCGACTATGTGTTTTGTGGAGTACACCATGGTACGTGTTTTGCAGGGATAATCATTTTATATGTTTTAATGACTGCCTGTATTTTGTATGGTGACTATGGTGTATGTCTGTATTTGCAGGGATAATCATTTTATATGTTTTAATGACTGTCTGCATTTGTATGGTAACTTCTTTCTATTGCGTGGGAATCACATGACACTAAATAATAGCATCGCCGTTAAAATGTTTTAAAATAACATTTTAATAATACATTTTATGCATGTCTAAATCTTATACATTATACACTGGTACCTTCTAGTTCAGGGTTGCTATGCAGTTCTACATTTACCTCAGTATTCACATTGTTACTACTGACCACTATCATAATTTAATTCTTCCGGTTTACCTTATCTTTACATTTTCCACATTTCAACACAGTAGGAACACACCTGACACATAAGCCAATTACTATGATGACAACCAGTATGAGGATCAGGAGTTTACCTATGCCCACAATCATTTCCTGGACCCACTCTCCTAGACTTGAGAACCATTTCACTGGGTTCAACCATGAAACCCATTCCTCTACCTGCTCCTCTACTTCAGCCACTGAAGCATTATGGTTCTTTTGAAATTCCCATTTTAGCTGAAGAATTTCATCCATCTTCCGGTCTATTACCTCCTTGGGATTGCTGGTATCATTTGTAATGTAAGTGCAACACTTTACTCCAAATTGGGTGGCCAAAGTAACGTAATACCCTCCAGTGACAGTTGTTAATAATTTAACACTAGTCTATGTTGCACCAGTTCTCTCTTGTATGCTTGCAATTCCCTACCTGTATACCTGAATGTGTCATCATACATCTCAGTGATATTATCTATCAATTTAGCAAGGTCTTGGATATATCTGAAATTCAGTGTACCCCGAGCGATCCTGGTGGGATCCAGTGCTACTAAAATTTGAAAGTCAGTTGTCTCACTAATTAACTGAGTGGCTTCATGCACATCACCAGCTATCATATTTCTTTTGTCTCTGTGTTCATACTGTGTGTGTAGATATGTTGATGGTGTGTTTTTATGAATACCAAGCATTTCACCATGTGTGAGGGTCATAACCTCTGGGACTACTCTTCCCAGGTAACACAAATCTTCAGAACTCGGAGAGAGCCACTTATACGCTTTCCTTCCACATATAAAATATACATCATCGGGGAGAACATAAGGAATAGTATGCATCATGATCATCAAACACATTTCCCTCACAAATTATCCAATCTCAGGTTCTCCCATCTGGCAAATACATATTTCTGGTTGTATAACCTTAGCACAGTAACCTTCTGGTATTCTGCAAACCATTCTTTAGTGTTACTCAGTGTATATTTATACCGGAAGTGTCTTCCTCCTGATCTAATTTTGCACAACAATTCATAATTAATAGGCTCACGATCAGCTCTTTGTGAGAAGGTCATCGTCTGATTATTCCCAGTCACCTCCCAACTTCCTGGTTCATTGGAGTTGGTGAAGTTTGAACATAAAAGTGATTATGTGCTTGGTACTGGTGGAGCTTAAAATGGGGTGGTTTGGTATTAAGAAATTTTCCATCCAATGTCTTCCCTTTTTGCAATTCTAAAATTTCAGAGATATTTAATGGGAATGGCACTAATCCTACATTATGCTGTCCTTGGGGCACGTGAGAGCACACCCAACAGTCGGTTTGATTCAAAATTTTGCCCACCATGGTGTGATAATCCTCTAAAGGATACCCACCCCAATACTGGTTATACATAGGTTGACACTGTTGGATGCATCTCTCATCAATTACGGACCCACAGAACTCACACATACAATAATCATCAGACGATAGACCTTCACACTGTCTCCGAGTATCCAAAATACTGTAGCAGATCTCTTAACAATTACAGTACTAAGATTGGTCAACACTCCCCTGATTGGCATAGCACTCCTCCTTTCAACTCCACTCCATCAATACTGTCATCAACTCCAATCTCCTCTATCAGTCCCCTGTCACAGAAACCAGAAATACCTGAACAAACCAGGATTATGGAAACTCTGAAAGAAAATACAAAAATGAACACAGCAGACCAGTCCATTGCAGTAGCAAGGACCTGCAAATTTCTTTAGTTCAGATATCTCACTGCAACCCTCCTGGAGCAAGCTCGCGATCGACAGGTCCACATTATCAGCCTCATCTCCACCTTCTTTCTCCACCAGTTGGTTGACCTTCTTGCAGTGAGTGGAATGGACCCAGGTATCTCTCTCGGCCACCTTCAAAGATGTGGTACTCGTCAGCAACACCAGATACAGACCTTCCCAACGATCAGTCAAACAACCTGAATGCAAGAAATTTCTGATCATAACATATTCTCCAGGTTCAACATCATGACAGTTAGTTTCAGGCATATCATGGGACAAAAATTTCAGTTTCTGCTGTTGCTATTTTAACTGTTTACTCATTGTTATAAGATACCTTACAGTTACCTCATTGTTACCTTTCAAGTCTTCCTATAGACTTATAATCAAATGTGGTTGTCTACCAAACAGTATTTCAATGGGGGACAGATTAAGAGGGTGTCTAGGAGTGGTCTTTATGCTATGTAGGACCAACGGTAATGCTTCTGGCCATTCTAGTCCAGTCTTGGCCATGATATTACTTCATTTATTTTTAATAGTACCGTTCATCCTCTCCACCTTGGCACTGGCTTGCAGTCGGTAGGGGGTATGAAGTCAACTATTAATATCCATCAGTTTACACATATTTAAAAAACATCACCTGTGAAATGAGTACCCCTATCACTCTCGATAATTTTATGGATACTATATCTGCACACAAACTCCTGAAGAATTTTCTTGGCAGTAAACATAGCAGTATTAGTGGCAGCTGGGTATGCCTCAACCCAATTGGAAAACACATCAGTGCACACTAAAACATACTTGAGATTCCTGCAGGGTGGTAATTGGATGAAATCAATTTGTATTACCTGGATAGGTCCATCAGTCGGAGGAATGTGGGATGGTTCGGTAGGGATCCTTTACCCAATGTTTTTCCTCAAGCAGTTCAGACAGGACATTGCTCTCTTTTCCGCTTGAGAAGAAAAACCTGATGCGCACCAGTTATGCTCTCACCAATTTACACATACCTTGCTTTCCCAAATGAGTCAGACCATGTGCTGCCTCAGCCAGGCTTGGGTAGTATGCCTTGGGAGCCACTGGCTTACCTTGTCCATCTCTCCAGAGTCCAGAGGACTCTTGCCCACATCCCTTGGACCTCCAGACTGACTTTTCCTGGATAGAACACAAAGTTTGCATCTCAATTAATTTCAGCATATCGATTGTTTGAAAATTCATAATTTATTCAGTTGGTACATTCATTTTTAACCCTGCTGCCCATTTTGCAGCTTCGTCTGCCTTGTTGTTGCCCAGTGACACCGGATCATCCTCATATGTATGGGCTTTGCACTTTATTACTGCCACTGCCTTTGGCAATTGGATTGCTGTTAGTAGTCCTTTTATATGTTTGGATTGTGCAATTGGTGTGCCTGCTGCTGTCCTATTTTCTCAGATGCCATAAGGCACCGAAATCGTGTACTACCCGAAGGCATGCCTAGAGTCAGTGTAGATATTAGCAGATTTACCTTCCGCTAATTCACACGCTCTCTTTAGTGCCACCAGTTCCGCCACTTGGGCCAAGTGTGGTGGGCCTAAAGGTTCGGCTTCTATAATGTCCTCATCATTTACCACATCATAACCTGTACATAACTCTCCAGTGTCAGTTTGTCTATGACAACTCCCATCCATGTAAAATGTCACATCTACATTTTCTAAAGGTGTATCCCATATGTCAGGTCTAGCAGTAAAGGTTTGATTCAGATATTCCATACAATCATGTGCATCAATATACCTGCAGAACTCACCTGTTGCCAGCGGCTAACCTCTCTCCTCCCTTTGTGCATTATGTTGCACATATGGTAAAGACATAGCTGGATTTAACGTACTGCACCTTTTGATGGTGATGTTTGCAGGTGCTATTAAGGTTAGTTCTCATTTTGTGAACTTTCCTGAGGAGACATGTCTGGTTTGGGAAGAGTTTAGCAAAGCAGATACAGCACGGGGAGTATAGACAATCATATCATGGCCTAGTACTACAACCTCACTCTTACTGACCAATAGAGCAGTTGCTGCTACACTTCTTAAACACGTTGGGAGTGATCTTGCCACAGTGTCCAATTGTGCACTGTAGCGGGCCTACTGGCATCACCGTGTTTTTGTGTGAAGACACCTGCTGCACAACCATCGGCTTCCGTACATTACAAATCAAAAGGTTTTTCATAATCAGGTATTCCCAATGCAGGTGCTCTTGTCAGACTATCCTTACGATTAAGGAAAGCATGCTTTGATTCCTCTGTGTGTATGACACAATCGGGCTTGAGGAAGAGACTAAATCCTGTAATGGCAAGGCCAAAATAGAAAAACCTGGGATCCACATTCTTCAGTATCCACATATTCCCAAGAAGGTACGAATTTGCTATTGGCTCTGCGGCAGTGTCATGTTCTGTATGGCCTGGATTCTGTCATTTGTGAGATGTCACTCTGTACCAGATACATTATTATAGTAATACTTACCTGACAAATCAATTTCCCAGTCAAATGAGGGACACCTCACCCAATAAATTAATTTGGGACAACAGGTCTGGTTTAAGGTGCTAATTTTTAAATTGTGTGTTTTTTTCACCTATATATTTTTCCATTTGCACTTATATGTTTGCCGATATATGCTCTTTATATATGCATATACAAATCACCTACTAACATGTTTTCTTTTTTAAAAGGTTACTGTTTCTCTTATTGATATATGCTTCTTAGCATATATAATCACTCATTAATACATTGTTTGTTTTTTCAAGGATTATTGTTTTTCAGCATTCCAGTGAGATATCAAGTTTATGTCCCTCATACAATAGAGGATGTGTACATCAAAAATTGACAGATTCTATTTATCAGACCTAGTCCAGTTTTATCATTCGCTGTATTTTTTATTAGTCAACATTTTCTTTGGACAGAAATTATATCCCACTGTCAACTTATTATATTTTTATTTCTCTGGTATCTCACTGGAGGATATTTGTCCTATGGTTTAAATGCAGTTAAATTGTCTATTCAATATCTTTAACATATATACCTTCTATATTAAGTAATTTTTTCTAGGTATTATTTTTTGTTTTGCTTTGTCTTATGGATTTTTTGAGGTGTTTGATTATATTCATTGTGAGATATCAATAATATATACAGAAATTATATTGGGATATATTGAATGCTAACACATCCCTTTATATCTCACAAAATGATATTTTGTCTACTGAACTTGTATCCTCTTACAATACTGTGATTACACCACATATTTTTAAATGAAATACAATAAAAGTTAAATATTAATATAAGAGGTGTGCCACACAAAAGAGGAGTACTTTTTTCTTCCCCTTTTTTCTCTATGGTCAATAGCTCCTAGGGAGCACCCTCATTCAGAATATCGGCTATACACATATTGTCTTCTTTGAACATTAATATACCATCTCTATGTGCGGTGTCTTACCCTCTGCTTATTTTCCTATCTTCCCTGACTTTTCCCTTGTCCCCTAACCCTGTCGTAACCCCTGAGTTAGGCAGTGTCCCAAATATTTAACCCTCGACTGGCATGGCTGTAGTTTATCCTTAGCAACCTTGTGTCCTGTTTGCGAGAGATGGAGCAACAAAAGTTTAGTATAATTTAAACATGACATAAACGAATCAGAACATAACAATAAATCATCCACATATTTTATTAGAACAGATCCATTGGCAGGTTGAAAAGATTGTAAACAGTCGTGTAAGGCCTGGGAGAAGATACTGGGGCTGTCTATGAAACTCTGGGGCAATCGTGTCCATGTGTATTGTACACCCCTGTATTTATAGGCGAATCTGTACTGACAGTCAGGATGGAGAGGCACAGAGAAGAAAGCAGAACAGAGATCAATGACAGTGAAATGGGTTGCATTGGGTGGGATCTGCATGAGAATGACAGCTGGATTTGGCACTATGGGAAATTGGCTCTCTATTACCTTATTAACACCTCTAAGTTCTTGTACCAGCCTATAACCCCTCCCACCACTCTTCTTTACAGGAAAGATGGGACTGTTGGCTACACTTGCTGTACAAACTAAAATTCCCTGCTGTAACAGTTGCTCAATTATGGGATAAACCCCTAATTCTACTTCCTGTTTTAATGGGTGCTGGGGAGTTTTAGGAGCTTGCCTACCACTTTTTAGATTTACCATTATGGGACTTACGTTTGCCATTAATCCAGTGTCCTGTCCATCCTTGGGCCAAAGTGAATCTGGAATTTTGGATAACATTTGATCTACCTGAGATGGATTTTCACTTAAACCAGTAGAGTGATACATTATCCTTTGGGGAGTGTCCAACATATCCCTCACCTCGTGCACAACTTTCTCTGGCATATCTAGAAATACACCATCAGGGGTACAATATATGACACATCCCATCTTACATAACAAATCCCTTCCCAGTAGGTTAGTAGGAGCCGCTGCTGCCAGGAGGAAAGAATGCCTGGTATGCAATGGCCCGATAGTGACCTCTGTGGATTTTGTTAAAGGATAATTTTGCACTTTACCCGTTACACCCATTGCTGGTACCGTCTTGCTGGTTACCTGTAAGTTAGCGGGAGATTTTATCACTGACCTGGTCGCCCCTGTGTCTACAAGAAAAGGATATTTAATACCAGCTACATAAACCATCATCACCGGTTCTTCCCTAGTACTTCCCGTTAACCTAACTATCTGTAGACTACAGGTATGACCTGACCCCTAGCATTAACTCTCACTCTCCAATACATCATTTATGGCCACAATTGAACCTGATGACTGTTGTAGGTTTCCTGTACTCTGTGTATATCCCTTATGGGGATATACAGGTACTCCTTGGTTAGGGGGGGTACTCCTTGGTTAGGGGGTTTCGTGAGTGGGGTGGGTGATAGGATTGCTGTGTGGGTTGAGCGGAAGGGAAAGATGGTGGGTATGGCTAAGAATATTGAGGGAAATATGGTGGTTGTGGATAGTATGGGTTTTGTGGCTGTGTGTGATAAGTGGGGTAGGGTTGTGTTTGAGGTGGTGCAGGATTGGTGAGGACGTGTAGCTGTGCAAGTGCATGTGTGCCTGTTGGCTGTGATGTTATAGTCATTCCTTCTAGAGCTTGAATACTAAAAGCCATTAGCTTCTCGCTCTGGGTGTCTCTCTTTTTAAGGATGTTCTTATCGTGTTCAATAGCGGATTCTATGAGGGTGTCTACAGTGACTCCCCTCCAGCCAGGTTGTGAGGTCTGAACTTGGGTCTTTAGGTTCTCTATTAGACCATCCATAAGTACAGTGACGATCATTCCCCTGTGATGAGTGCTATCTTTAATATCCTCTAACCCAGTGTACTGGATGATAGCCTGCAGAGCTCAGTTACAACAATCCTCTGCAGATTTACTCTCTTTTTGTTTTATGGTTAAAATTTTGCTCCAGTTAACAACTACTGGAAAATATACACCCAATAGAGCTATAATGCGGGAAATGTTACCTTGGTTAATTTTGTCTGTTAAGGGACCATCTCCATCCAATACACAATCCATGATAAACTTTGTCACATCGGTATTGCATGGAAGACAAGCCCTTAACACCACTCGCCAATCTTTATTGGTTGGTTTGTGATCACTACCCAAATTTTTCAAAAATCTTTGGCATTTGGTTAATTCCTTTTTAGGATTGGGGAAATCATTCATTATGGAATTTAGCTTCGTTCTTGTCCAAGGACAATGCATTGCTACCTCCCTTGTGGGCACTACACTGTTCGCATCCGCATTCCCATTCGGAACCATTAGTGTCCGGATGGGATGCAGACCGGCCGCACTGCTTCTTTTGACCTTGTTACATGGCTGGGGATTTAGTCTATTACTGCTACGTATAGGGTTAACAACTGCCTCTACGGTGCAGTGGATGTTAACACTTCCTGTACTATCACTGATGAAGATGGCAGCACCACTTGTGATTGTTGTGGTGGAGCATCTAACATGTGTACAGCATGGGAAATGGCAGACATAACAATAGGCTCATCATCTGCATCATAAACATTTTCTTTATGATTACTTAAGAGAGGGTACAAGTTACTTGTTAAATTTTCATTGTTTTTTTCCAACAACTGTACCTGCACCCCATCTGCATAGGGCGGTGGTGGTGCACATGAACCACTGGCAATACCTTCTGCAATGCTACCTTGCTGCTCGTGTGTGCTAGCTTGCGGTGCACACGCACTGCAGTTTAGCACTGCGTGGGTACTCTCCAGTAACGTGCTCATGACACTAGTTTGCATCGCATGCACACCTTTAAGCCACGCATCCCCCTCATGCAGCCATCATTTTAATCACTTGTTATATTTTACCTTTTTCATTCGAGAGCGCACCATACAGATGCTATCTTGGACATTGTTCAATACCTCCTTATCAAAGCTGCCAATTCTGGGAAACGGTCTAACACTCTTCATCGTCATTTTAAACCATACATCACAGTACGTAATTGCATAAGCACCACACTTAGTATGCATAATATGGCGTGCCGACCCAAGCGGCGCTTCCAACAGCAGCACATCATCTAACATCTCTACCGTTTGCATGGCCCCCATCTGGAAGAACCCTAAGCTTTTCAATAGAGATTTAAACTGGTGAAAGACAGTCAAGATACTTTCACTTACCTATGGAAGAAATGTCTAGATGCCTCCACTCACCTATGGAAGAAAGTCTAGATGCCTCCACTAACCTATGGAAGAAAGTCTAGATGCTTCCACTCACCTATTCCCTTTTTGACTACCTTTCAACTGCTAGCATGTAGGTATTCCAATAACGCCTACCCTTTTCAGTGATTTCGTCCACCCTCTACCCAGTTCACAATCACAATTTAGCCAAAACTGTGCGATTCAATTACAATGCTCAAATAACCCTAACTGATCACTGAATACTGTAATCACACTGGGAGCCAAACCTACAACAAAGACAACAACTACACCTGCTTATGTGTTAAAACTGTATCTACTACCATGCTACTAGGTCGACCCTTGCACCTAGTCCTTAAGGGTTCTACGATACCCTTAACTAGGGAACTGTTGTCCCTACCAACAAATACTCACTGCTCCACACCCTTTTCCTGCACAGAAAGATGATAATGTTTTCCCAGACTATGGCAACACGGATCAATGTATTTACAACAATGCTATCTATCAATTTCACTGTGCACTTTCAACGGCTTTGTTTAAAACACGTGGCAGAAATACAGGAAATACATATACGCTATTGTGTGACTAGTCGCATACACTATAATGCAACTACTAAACAACACGTATTATTACTTTTACGCTATAGTGCGACTTGGTCGCATACACAATAATGCGACTTCCCCTTTTTAACACACAAAAACTATCGATGAAGGGAAACAAACTTTTTCTTCCCGCGTCCCTGGATTCTCAATCAGTGCTCATAAAGCCACAATAACAGATAACGGACTCTCAGCAACAAAGTGGTAGCAGATTTCGAAGGCACAATGTGTTCTCCTGCTATGGCGCCTCCACCATTTTGCTGAAAGATCGCTACCGAGTGTTACCGAGTGACCGGTAGCATGATTAACACTGCAAGCCCCCAACTATGGATACCTAATTAAAACCTCTATGCAATCCTGTCTATACCTTCTAAAATCCTGCCTATACCTTCTAAAATTGTCGCTATTTAGCGTAATGAGTCGACAGTAAATAAATGCTTTCAGACTTTGAATGTGGTTCCAAAGCACAAAAAGTTATTATTCAATATAAAAACAGATGGTTACATGCTGTGATCTAAAGACAATTAGCGCAAATAAATCAAACAGACCCAAGGTACAGTTGTTATATATGCATGCGCTCTGGGCCCAGATACCAGCATCAGCTTTAGAAACCTCCGTCAACAGCACAGCAAGTAGACTCTTGACTGGGGTCAGAGAGCGCACATATATACACTTACAGGAATAGGCAATACAATAGACAAGTTTGACATGATTCCATTGGTTCTTCTTAAAGGTGCTTCTGTTACAGGATAGTTCATAGGTCAATTCGAATGGACACAAACAGCCTCTAACAAATCTTTGTGTCCTTTTTCCCGCTGCATGCTAATCTAAGCTGCTAACATTACAGAGTACATTTTAATGTTTTAACTCTCTATAGTCCATAGTTTGCAGATGCATGTTGCGATCTTCTCACCAATGATACCGGAACTCTGTGGAGACACAGTGTATCAGTACAACACCAAACACGGTTTGCTTACCATGTACTAAACCTTAGATATCAAATAACCTTTATTACACAACATTAATAATGACTGCATAAACCTTGGATATTACACTTTAATGCTAGGGAACCTTTTATGTAAGTGTGCAGTGTGTTAGTATTGGAAAATTGGGAAAAGACACTAGTTAGCGTTGTGTGACTATGTGTTTTGTGGAGTACGCCATGGTATGTGTTTTGCAGGGATAATCATTTTATATGTTTTAATGACTGTATTTGTATGGTGAGGACCTTTAATGTCTTTCTATTGTGTGGGAATCGCACAACGCTAAATAATAGCATCGCCGTATGTACTTATAATGGCGAGTTTCACTAAAATGGTGCTGGGCAGCCAGTCGCAAAAGGGCGTCTTATTGCCATTCGCAAAATGGCATCGCCCCGATCTAATTTTACACCGATCCTGTCTCAGCCAATTATCCGGCTTCGACATTATACACACAGATGGCTACTTCCCAATTAGTCACAGTGCTTATACAGACAGAGGGCTAATGCCCAAGTAGTCACGGTGCTTGCATACCGTAACAGTATACCACACAGTGGGATACAGCACAAAAATAAAAATTATAATGTATTAATTTTATTTTCCTTTTATTATACATTTTTTTAAATATTAAATGTACTTTTTTTTACACTGGAGCAGATGGGCAACAGTCACTTAACAGCACAGCCTGGAGTCTGGACACAGGCTACTACAGCCACTGTAATAACTCTTTCCCCTACCCTGCCTACAGTCACTAAAGCATAGCCACTTAACAGCACAGCTTGGAGTCTGGACACAGGCTACTACAGCCCCTGTAATAACTCTTCCCCCTATCCTGCCTACAGTCACTAACAGCACAGTCACTTAGCACAGCCTGGAGTCTGGACACAGGCTACTACAGCCACTGTAATAACTCTTCCCCCTATCCTGCCTACAGTCACTAACAGCACAGTCACTTAACAGCACAGCCTGGAGTCTGGACACAGGCTACTACAGCCACTGTAGTAGCGCACACCACTGCTGACTATTTCCCCCACCCTGCCTACCTTCACTAACAGCACAGAGCCAAAAGAGTTCATGCAGTCGAATTTGCAGAGCTCCACACAGCATGCGTGCTTAAAGACAAATGGCGCCGAGTCCTGGTCCCAGCACTTTATATAGAACCAAGTCTCGCAAGAATCCAACATCGGGAAAACGACAGCCTTGCAGTGGGATCCGAGTCAGGCAGGAACACCCGAACAGAGGCCCTGATTCAGAGCCAGATGCTCTGACAGAGCGCTCGCTCTGAATCAGCGCTGGCCTTCTTGTTTTTAGAGCGGCCTCCTGGCCGCTCGCATAGCTGTGGGTGACCACACACAGCTATAGCGAGCGGCGAGGAAGATGGTCACGATGGTCAAGACCTTCGCGACCATCGTGCTTGCGACGAGACCCTTGTGGTAGGGTCTCGTTGCCGCAAGCCCCAGAGAGATTTCAGCTCTCACAGAGCCGAAATCTCTCCCACTGACATCACTCATGATGTCAGTGGGGCCGCGCCCAAATGGAGGCGTTCACATGGGAACGCCTCCGTTTGGGCAGCCACTCCCCCAGCCCACCCACCAAAGGGGGCGTGCTGTCACTCAACATCGAAAGCACGCCCCCTTTGGTACGAGACGTGGAGCAACGGTTTGCCCGTCGCTATCCGGGTCTCGTGCATGCACACGACTGAGCCAGCTCCGTCGTGCGCATGCGCACTGGGCTACCATCGACCCGCTTGCGAGCACATAGTGCTCGCAAGCGGGTCTGAATCAGGCCCAGTGTTGAGGTAGACTTGGATCCCCGCTGTTCGGAATAGAATAGGATTCTAACAAATCCGGACCGCTCATGCCTAATTTACATTACATTTCTCATGCTAACAGTGCCCTTGATGTTAAAGTATTAATTTCCTGCATTTGAAATAAGAAGAAAATCTTTATTCAACACTGTTAAAAATCACCAAAAAAAAGTATTTGTTGTCTTATAATAAATATTTATAGTAGGGGTGAGCGGGTTCGGATTTCTGAAATCCGAACCCCCCCGAGCCCCCCCGATCCGAGGCAGATCCGAGTCAGGCTCGACTTTTCCCGCCTGATTCGGATCTGAAATCGAGGCAAAACGTCATCATCCCGCCTTCCGAGTCTCGCGGGTTTTGGATCCTATATAAGGTACCAGCATCGGCGCCATTTTCTCACTCGGCTGTGGACAGTGAAGAGGGAGGGTGGGAGTTAGGGCTGGCTGGGCTGTGTAGTGTAGTGTAGTGTAGTGCAGAGTAGTGTTGTGCTGTGCTGTGCTGCGCTGTACTGCTGTTGTCCACTACTTCAAAGTCCATAGGGGCTGGCTGTGTTGTGCTGTGCTGCTGTTGTTAATAGGGGCTGTGTCCACTACTTCAAAGTCCATAGGGGCTGGCTGGACTGTGTTGTGCAGTCAGTTCTCCATAGGGGCTGTGTCCACTCCAAAGTCCTGTGCAGTGTCCCAGTCCTAAAGGGGTGCTGTAGTGTTGTCCAGGGGTGCTCTGTCCATCAGGGGTGCTCCCCCCAAGTGCTAAAAAATAATATTTTTTGTGTGTTTGAGAATTGTGTGCGCAGTAGCCGCACGTGCATCAACAAAGTAGTGCCAAGCGTGCGCCTGTGTCATAAGTAAAGGGCCGGCTGGCTTGACCGTTAAAGGGTGCTGTAACCCCCAAAGTACACTCCAAACCAAAAAAATATATATTTTCTGTGTTTGTGAATTGTGTGCGCAGTAGCCGCACGTGCATCAACAAAGTAGTGCCAAGCGTGCGCCTGTGTCATAAGTAAAGGGCCGGCTGGCTTGACCATTAAAGGGTGCTGTAACCCCCAAAGTACACTCCAGTCCAAACCAAAAAAAAAATTATTTTCTGTGTTTGTGAATTGTGTGTGCAGTAGCCGCACGTGCAACAACAAAGTAGTGCCAAGCGTGCGCCTGTGTCATAAGTAAAGGGCCGGCTGGCTTGACCGTTAAAGGGTGCTGTAACCCCCAAAGTACACTCCAGTCCAAACCAAAAAAAAAAATATTTTCTGTGTTTGTGAATTGTGTGCGCAGTAGCCGCACGTGCATCAACAAAGTAGTGCCAAGCGTGCGCCTGTGTCATAAGTAAAGGGCCAGCTGGCTTGACCGTTAAAGGGTGCTGTAACCCCCAAAGTACACTCCAAACCCAAAAAATATATGTTTTCTGTGTTTGTGAATTGTGTGCGCAGTAGCCGCACGTGCATCAACAAAGTAGTGCCAAGAGTGCGCCTGTGTCATAAGTAAAGGGCCGGCTGGCTTGACCGTTAAAGGGCGCTGTAACCCCCAAAGTACACTCCAGTCCAAACCAAAAAATAAATTATTATCTGTGTTTGTGAATTGTGTGCGCAGTAGCCGCACGTGCATCAACAAAGTAGTGCCAAGCGTGCGCCTGTGTAATAAGTAAAGGGCCGGCTGGCTTGACCGTTAAAGGGTGCTGTAACCCCCAAAGTACACTCCATTCCAAACCAAAAAAAAAAATATTTTCTGTGTTTGTGAATTGTGTGCGCAGTAGCCGCACGTGCATCAACAAATTAGTGCCAAGCGTGCGCCTGTGTCATAAGTAAAAGGCTGGCTGGCTTGACCATTAAAGGGTGCTGTAACCCCAAAGTACACTCCAGTCCAAACCAAAAAAAAAATTATTTTCTGTGTTTGTGAATTGTGTGCGCAGTAGCCGCACGTTCATCAACAAAGTAGTGCCAAGCGTGCGCCTGTGTCAAAAGTAAAGGGCCGGCTGGCTTGACCGTTAAAGGGTGCTGTAACCCCCAAAGTACACTCCAAACCAAAAAGCAAAATTTTTTTTCTGTGTTTGAGAATTGTGTGCGCAGTAGCCGCACGTGCATCAACAAAGTAGTGCCAAGCATGCGCCTGTGTCAAAAGTAAAGGGCCGGCTGGCTTGACCATTAAAGGGTGCTGTAACCCCCAAAGTACACTCCAAACCAAATAACAAAATATTTTTTCTGTGTTTGTGAATTGTGTGCGCAGTAGCCGCACGTGCATCAACAAAGTAGTGCCAAGCGTGCGCCTGTGTCATAAGTAAAGGGCCGGCTGGCTTGACCATTAAAGGGTGCTGTAACCCCCAAAGTACACTCCAGTCAAAACCAAAAAAAAAATTATTTTCTGTGTTTGTGAATTGTGCGCGCAGTAGCCGCACGTGCATCAACAAAGTAGTGCCAAGCGTGCGCCTGTGTCATAAGTAAAGGGCCAGCTGGCTTGACCGTTAAAGGGTGCTGTAACCCCCAAAGTACACTCCAAACCAATAAAATATATGTTTTCTGTGTTTGTGAATTGTGTGCGCAGTAGCCGCACGTGCATCAACAAAGTAGTGCCAAGAGTGCGCCTGTGTCATAAGTAAAGGGCTGGCTGGCTTGACCGTTAAAGGGTGCTGTAATACCCAAAGAACAGTCCAGTCCAAACCAAAAAAAAAAATATTTTCTGTGTTTGTGAATTGTGCGCGCAGTAGCCGCACGTGCATCAACAAAGTAGTGCCAAGCGTGCGCCTGTGTCATAAGTAAAGGGCCGGCTGGCTTGACCGTTAAATGGTGCTGTAACCCCCAAAGTACACTCCAGTCCAAACCAAAAAAAAAAATATTTTCTGTGTTTGTGAATTGTGTGCGCAGTAGCCGCACGTGCATCAACAAATTAGTGCCAAGCGTGCGCCTGTGTCATAAGTAAAAGGCTGGCTGGCTTGACCGTTAAAGGGTGCTGTAACCCCCAAAGTACACTCCAGTCCAAACCAAAAAAAAAATTATTTTCTGTGTTTGTGAATTGTGTGCGCAGTAGCCGCACGTTCATCAACAAAGTAGTGCCAAGCGTGCGCCTGTGTCATAAGTAAAGGGCCGGCTGGCTTGACCGTTAAAGGGTGCTGTAACCCCCAAAGTTCACTCCAAACCAAATAGCAAAATATTTTTTCTGTGTTTGAGAATTGTGTGCGCAGTAGCCGCACGTGCATCAACAAAGTAGTGCCAAGCGTGCGCCTGTGTCAAAAGTAAAGGGCCGGCTGGCTTGACCATTAAAGGGTGCTGTAACCCCCAAAGTACACTCCAAACCAAATAACAAAATATTTTTTCTGTGTTTGTGAATTGTGTGCGCAGTAGCCGCACGTGCATCAACAAAGTAGTGCCAAGCGTGCGCCTGTGTCATAAGTAAAGGGCCGGCTGGCTTGACCATTAAAGGGTGCTGTAACCCCCAAAGTACACTCCAGTCAAAACCAAAAAAAAAATTATTTTCTGTGTTTGTGAATTGTGCGCGCAGTAGCCGCACGTGCATCAACAAAGTAGTGCCAAGCGTGCGCCTGTGTCATAAGTAAAGGGCCAGCTGGCTTGACCATTAAAGGGTGCTGTAACCCCCAAAGTACACTCCAAACCAAAAAAATATATGTTTTCTGTGTTTGTGAATTGTGTGCGCAGTAGCCGCACGTGCATCAACAAAGTAGTGCCAAGAATGCGCCTGTGTCATAAGTAAAGGGCTTGCTGGCTTGACCGTTAAAGGGTGCTGTAACACCCAAAGAACACTCCAGTCCAAACCAAAAAAAAAAATATTTTCTGTGTTTGTGAATTGTGCGCGCAGTAGCCGCACGTGCATCAACAAAGTAGTGCCAAGCGTGCGCCTGTGTCATAAGTAAAGGGCCAGCTGGCTTGACCATTAAAGGGTGCTGTAACTCCCAAAGTACACTCCAGTCCAAACCAAAAAAAAAAATATTTTCTGTGTTTGTGAATTGTGTGCGCAGTAGCCGCACGTGCATCAACAAAGTAGTGCCATGCGTGCGCCTGTGTCATAAGTAAAGGGCCGGCTGGCTTGACCATTAATGGGTGCTGTAACCCCCAAAGTACACTCCAGTCCAAACCCAAAAAAATTTTTTTTTCTGTGTTTGTGAATTGTGTGCGCAGTAGCCTCACGTGCATCAACAAAGTAGTGCCAAGCGTGTGCCTGTATCATAAGTAAAGGGCCGGCTGGCTTGACCGTTAAAGGGTGCTGTATCCCCCAAAGTACACTCCAGTCCAAACCAAAAAAAATAATATTTTCTGTGTTTGTGAATTGAGTGCGCAGTAGCCGCACGTGCATCAACAAAGTAGTGCCAAGCGTGCGCCTGTATCATAAGTAAAGGGCCGGCTGGCTTGACCGTTAAAGGGTGCTGTATCCCCCAAAGTACACTCCAGTCCAAACCAAAAAAAATAATATTTTCTGTGTTTGTGAATTGAGTGCGCAGTAGCCGCACGTGCATCAACAAAGTAGTGCCAAGCGTGCGCCTGTGTCATAAGTAAAGGGCCGGCTGGCTTGACCATTAATGGGTGCTGTAACCCCCAAAGTACACTCCAGTCCAAACCCAAAAAAAAATTTTTTTCTGTGTTTGTGAATTGTGTGCACAGTAGCCTCACGTGCATCAACAAAGTAGTGCCAAGCGTGCGCCTGTATCATAAGTAAAGGGCCGGCTGGCTTGACCGTTAAAGGGTGCTGTATCCCCCAAAGTACACTCCAGTCCAAACCAAAAAAAATAATATTTTCTGTGTTTGTGAATTGAGTGCGCAGTAGCCGCACGTGCATCAACAAAGTAGTGCCAAGCGTGCGCCTGTGTCATAAGTAAAGGGCCGGCTGGCTTGACCGTTAAAGGGTGCTGTAACCCCCAAAGTACACTCCAGTCAAAACCAAAAAAAAAATTATTTTCTGTGTTTGTGAATTGTGTGCGCAGTAGCCGCACGTGCATCAACAAAGTAGTGCCAAGCGTGCGCCTGTGTTATAAGAAAAGGGCCAGCTGGCTTGACCATTAAAGGGTGCTGTAACCCCCAAAGTACACTCCAAACCAAAAAAATATATGTTTTCTGTGTTTGTGAATTGTGTGCGCAGTAGCCGCACGTGCATCAACAAAGTAGTGCCAAGAGTGCGCCTGTGTCATAAGTAAAGGGCTGGCTGGCTTGACTGTTAAAGGGTGCTGTAACCCCCAAAGAACACTCCAAACCCCCCCAAAAAAATTTTTCTGTGTTTGTGAATTGTGTGCGCAGTAGCCTCACGTGCATCAACAAAGTAGTGCCAAGCGTGCGCCTGTATCATAAGTAAAGGGCCGGCTGGCTTGACCGTTAAAGGGTGCTGTATCCCCCAAAGTACACTCCAGTCCAAACCAAAAAAAATAATATTTTCTGTGTTTGTGAATTGAGTGCGCAGTAGCCGCACGTGCATCAACAAAGTAGTGCCAAGCGTGCGCCTGTATCATAAGTAAAGGGCCGGCTGGCTTGACCGTTAAAGGGTGCTGTATCCCCCAAAGTACACTCCAGTCCAAACCAAAAAAAATAATATTTTCTGTGTTTGTGAATTGAGTGAGCAGTAGCCGCACGTGCATCAACAAAGTAGTGCCAAGCGTGCGCCTGTGTCATAAGTAAAGGGCCGGCTGGCTTGACCATTAATGGGTGCTGTAACCCCCAAAGTACACTCCAGTCCAAACCCAAAAAAAATTTTTTTTCTGTGTTTGTGAATTGTGTGCGCAGTAGCCTCACGTGCATCAACAAAGTAGTGCCAAGCGTGCGCCTGCATCATAAGTAAAGGGCCAGCTGGCTTGACCGTTAAAGGGTGCTGTATCCCCCAAAGTACACTCCAGTCCAAACCAAAAAAAATTATATTTTCTGTGTTTGTGAATTGTGTGCGCAGTAGCCGCACGTGCATCAACAAAGTAGTGCCAAGAGTGCGCCTGTGTCATAAGTAAAGGGCTGGCTGGCTTGACCGTTAAAGGGTGCTGTAACCCCCAAAGAACACTCCAGTCCAAACCAAAAAAAAAAATATTTTCTGTGTTTGTGAATTGTGTGCGCAGTAGCCGCACGTGCATCAACAAAGTAGTGCCAAGCGTGCGCCTGTGTCATAAGTAAAGGGCCGGCTGGCTTGACCGTTAAAGGGTGCTGTAACCCCCAAAGTACACTCCAAACCAAATAACAAAATATTTTTTCTGTGTTTGTGAATTGTGTGCGCAGTAGCCGCACGTGCATCAACAAAGTAGTGCCAAGCGTGTGCCTGTGTCAAAAGTAAAGGGCCAGCTGGCTTGACCATTAAAGGGTGCTGTAACCCCCAAAGTACACTCCAAACCAAATAACAAAATATTTTTTCTGTGTTTCTGAATTGTGTGCGCAGTAGCCGCACGTGCATCAACAAAGTAGTGCCAAGCGTGCGCCTGTGTCATAATTAAAGGGCCAGCTGGCTTGACCATTAAAGGGTGCTGAAACTCCCAATGTACACTCCAGTCCAAACCAAAAAAAAAATTATTTTCTGTGTTTGTGAATTGTGTGCGCAGTAGCAGCACGTGCATCAACAAAGTAGTGCCAAGCGTGCACCTGTGTCATAAGTAAAGGGCCGGCTGGCTTGACCGCTAAAGGGTGCTGTAACCCCCAAAGTACACTCCAGTCCACACCAAAAAAAAATATATTTTCTGTGTTTGTGAATTGTGTGCGCTGTAGCAACACGTGCATCAACAAAGTAGTGCCAAGCGTGCGCCTGTGTCATAAGTAAAGGGCCGGCTGGCTTGACCGTTAAAGGGTGCTGTAACCCCCAAAGTACACTCCAGTCCAAACCAAAAAAAAAATATTTTCTGTGTTTGTGAATTGTATGCGCAGTAGCCGCACGTGCATCAGCAAATTAGTGCCAAGCATGCGCCTGTGTCATAAGTAAAAGGCCGGCTGGCTTGACAGTTAAAGGGTGCTGTAACCCCCAAAGTACACTCCAGTCCAAACCAAAAAAAAAATTATTTTCTGTGTTTGTGAATTGTGTGCGCAGTAGCCGCACTTTCATCAACAAAGTAGTGCCAAGCGTGCGCCTGTGTCATAAGTAAAGGGCCGGCTGGCTTGACCGTTAAAGGGTGCTGTAACCCCCAAAGTACACTCCAAACCAAATAACAAAATATTTTTTCTGTGTTTGTGAATTGTGTGCGCAGTAGCCGCATGTGAATCAACAAAGTAGAGCCAAGCGTGCGCCTGTGTCATAAGTAAAGGGCCGGCTGGCTTGACCATTAAAGGGTGCTGTAACCCCCAAAGTACACTCCAGTCCAAACTTAAAAAAAATATATTTTCTGTGTTTGTGAATTGTGTGCGCAGTAGCCGCACTTGCATCAACAAAGTAGTGCCAAGCGTGCGCCTGTGTCATAAGTTATGGGCCGGCTGGCTTGACCGTTAAAGGGTGCTGTAACCCCCAAAGTACACTCCAGTCCAAACCAAAAAAAAAAATATTTTCTGTGTTTGTGAATTGTGTGCGCAGTAGCCGCACGTGCATCAACAAAGTAGTGCCAAGCGTGCGCCTGTGTCATAAGTAAAGGGCCAGCTGGCTTGACCATTAATGGCTGCTGTAAACCCCAAAGTACACTCCAGTCCAAACCCAAAAAAAAATTATTTTCTGTGTTTGTGAATTGTGTGCGCAGTAGCCGCACGTGCATCAACAAAGTAGTGCCAAGCGTGTGCCTGTGTCATAAGTAAAGGGCCGGCTGGCTTGACCATTAAAGGGTGCTGTAACCCCCAAAGTACACTCCAGTCCAAACCAAAAAAAAAATTATTTTCTGTGTTTGTGAATTGTGTGCGCAGTAGCCGCACGTGCATCAACAAAGTAGTGCCAAGCGTGCGCCTGTGTCATAAGTAAAGGGCCGGCTGGCTTGACCGTTAAAGGGTGCTGTAACTCCCAAAGTACACTCCAGTCCAAACCAAAAAAAAAAATATTTTCTGTGTTTGTGAATTGTGTGCGCAGTAGCCGCACGTGCATCAACAAAGTAGTGCCAAGCGTACGCCTGTGTCATAAGTAAAGGGCCAGCTGGCTAGACCGTTAAAGGGTGCTGTAACCCCCAAAGAACACTCCAGTCCAAACCAAAAAAAAATGATTTTCTGTGTTTGTGAATTGTGTGGGCAGTAGCCGCACGTGCATCAACAAAGTAGTGCCAAGCGTGCGCCTGTGTCATAAGTAAAGGGCCGGCTGGCTTGACCGTTAAAGGGTGCTGTAACTCCCAAAGTACACTCCAGTCCAAACCAAAAAAAATAATATTTTCTGTGTTTGTGAATTGTGTGCGCAGTAGCCGCACGTGCATCAACAAAGTAGTGCCAAGCGTGCGCCTGTGTCATAAGTAAAGGGCCAGCTGGCTTGACCATTAAAGGGTGCTGTAACCCCCAAAGTACACTCCATACCAAATAACAATATATTTTTTCTGTGTTTGTGAATTGTGTGCACAGTAGCCGCACGTGCATCAACAAAGTAGTGCCAAGCGTGCGCCTGTGTCATAAGTAAAGGGCCGTCTGGCTTGACCGTTAAAGGGTGCTGTAACCCCCAAAGTACACTCCAAACCAAATAACAAAATATTTTTTCTGTGTTTGTGAATTGTGTGTGCAGTAGCCGCACGTGCATCAACAAAGTAGTGCCAAGTGTGCGCCTGTGTCATAAGTAAAGGGCCTGCTGGCTTGACTGTTAAAGGGTGCTGTAACCCCCAAAGTACACTCCAAACCAAATAACAAAATATTTTTTCTGTGTTTGTGAATTGTGTGCGCAGTAGCCGCACGTGCATCAACAAAGTAGTGCCAAGCGTGCGCCTGTGTCATAAGTAAAGGGCCGGATGGCTTGACCGTTAAAGGGTGCTGTAACCCCCAAAGTACACTCCAGTCCAAACCAAAAAAAAAATTATTTTCAGTGTTTGTGAATTGTGTGCGCAGTATCCGCACGTGCATCAACAAAGGAGCAGCGCCAAGTATGCGCCTGTGTCCCATAAGTAAAGAGCCGGCTGGCTCAATTCTTAAAGGCTTGTGTAACCCACAAAGTGCACTACTCTCCAGCAAAAATAAAAAAATATTTTCAATGTTTAGCCGCACGTATATATCAAATCGATATAACATAAATGGAGGACCAAACTTTCTCCGATAAAAATAAAATAGAGAAAGATCAAGAACCACTTCCTCCTAGTGCTGAAGCTGCTGCCACTAGTCATGACATAGACGATAACATGCCATCAACGTCGTTTGACAAAGGCCGATGCCCAATGTCATAATAGAGGGCACATACAATCCCAAAGGACAAAGTTCAGGAAAATGACCTTGAAAAAAACATTTAAATCAGCTGAAGAGAAACATAAACTTGCCAATATGCCATTTACGACACGGAGTGGCAAGGAACGGCTAAGGTCTTTCCCTAGTATGTTCATGACTAGTGGTTCAGCTTCACATGATGATGGAAGCCCTCCTCCCACTAAAAAAATCAAAAGAGTTAAGCTGGCAAAAGCACAGCGAAGAACTGTGCTTTCTAAGAAGATATCACAAATCCCCAAGGAGAGTCCAAGTGTGGTGGTGGTTGCGATGCCTGACCTTCCCAGCACTGGATGGGAAGAGGTGGCTCTTTCCACCATTTGCACGCCCCCTGCAAGTGCTGAAAGGAGCACCCACAGTCCACTTGCTGATATGCAAATTGAAGATGTCACTGTTGAAGTACAACAGGATGAGGATACTGGTGTAGCTGGCGCTGAGGAGGAAGATGGCGAGGAGGATTCTGATGGTGATGTGGTTTGTTTAAATCAGGCTCCGGGGGAGACAGTTGTTGTCCGTGGGATGAAAAAGCCCATCACGGTCATGCCTGGGCAGAAGACCAAACATTCCACCTCTTTGGTCTGGCAATATTTCTATCCAAATCCGGACAACAACTGTCTTGCCATATGTACATTATGTAAAGGTGGAATAAGTAGGGGTAGGGACATTAACCACCTAGGAACATCCTCCCTTATACGGCACCTGCAGCGCGTTCATAATAAGTTACTGTCAAGTTCAGAAACTTTGGCTAAGACCGGAAGCAGTCCAGGGACACCTAAATCCCGTTGTCCTGTTGTATCCAAGCGCCTGCAAACCACACCGTCAACTCCCTCCTCGTCAATTTCCTCCTTAGTCAGGATCGGAAGTAGTCCTGCAGGCCATGTAACTGGCATGACTGACTCTCCTATCGGGGATTCCTCCGGAGGATCCTGCATTGCTACGCCTCCTGCTGCCGCTGCTGCTGTTGCTGCTGCTGGGAGTCGTTCATCATCCCAGAGAGGAAGTAGGAACACCACTACTTTTACTAAACAATTGACCCTCCAACAGTCCTTAGCAAGGAGGATGAAGTACGACAGCAGTCATCCTGAAGCAAAACGTATAACTGAGGCCTTGACTGCTATGTTGGTGTTAGATGTGCATCCGGTATCCGCCATTAGTGCAGTGGGATTTAGACAATTGATGGAGGTAGTGTGTCCCCGGTTCCAAATCCCGTCTAGATTCCACTTCACTAGGCAGGCGATACCGAGACTGTACAGAAACGTCAGAAATAGTGTCCTCAGTGTCCTGAAAAATGCCGTTGTACCCAATGTCCACTTAACCACGGACATGTGGACAAGTGGAACAGGGCAGACTAAGGACTATATGACGGTGACAGCACACTGGGTAGATGTATCACCTTACGCAGCAACAGCAGCAGCGTCACCAGTCGCAGCATCTCAGAAACGCCAGCTCGTTCCAAGGCAGGCTACGCTGTGTATCACCGGTTTCAGTAAGAGGCACACCGCCGACAACCTCTTAGAGAAACTGAGGGAAATCATCGCCCAGTGGCTTACCCCACTTAGACTCTCCTGGGGATTTGTGATATCTGACAACGCCACCAATATTGTGTGGGCATTACATCTGCACAAATTCCAGCACGTCCCATGTTTTGCTCACACAATAAACTTGGTGGCGCAGAATTTTCTGAAAAGCGACAGGGGCGTGCAGGAGACACTTTGGGTGGCCCGAAAAATTTCTGGCCACTTTCGCCATTCAGCGACTGCCGAAGACTGGAGCACCAGCAAACACTCTTGAACCTGCCCCGCCATCACCTGAAGCAAGAGGTTGTGACGCGGTGGAACTCAACCCTCTATATGCTTCAGAGGATGGAGGAGCAGCAAAAGGCCATTCAAGCCTATACATCCACCTATGACATAGGCAAAGGAGGGGGTATGCACCTGACTCAAGCACAGTGGAGAATGATTTCCGTGTTGTGCAAGGTTCTCCAGCCCTTCGAACTTGCCACACGTGAAGTCAGTTCAGACACTGCCAGCTTGAGTCAGGTCATTCCCCTCATCAGGCTTTTGCAGAAGCAGCTGGAGAAAGTGAAGGAGGAGCTAAGACAGAGCGATTCCGCTCGACATGTGGGACTTGTGGATGAAGCCCTTCATTCGCTTTGCCAGGATTCCAGGGTGGTCAATCTGTTGAAATCAGACCACTACATTTTGGCCACCGTGCTCGATCCTAGGTTTAAAGCCTATGTGGTGTCTCTCTTTCCGGCCGACACAAGCCTGCAGAGGTGCAAAGACCTGCTGGTGAACACACTGTCAGCTGAAGCGGAATGTGACACGTCAACAGCTCCTTCTTCATTTTCTCCCGCAACTGGGGCTGCCAGGAAAAAACTTAGGTATCCTAAGCAACCCGCTGGCGGTGATGCAGGGCAGGCAGGACCAAGTTTGGACATCTGGTCCGGACTGAAGGACCTGGCAACAATTTCTGACATGTCTACTGTCACTGCATATGATACTGTCACCATTGACAGAATGGTGGAGGATTACATCGGTGACAGCATCCAAGTAGGCATGTCAGACAGTCCATACCTGTACTGGCAGGAAAAAGAGGCAATTTGGAGGCCCCTGTACAAACTGGCTCTATTTTACCTGAGTTGCCCCCCCTCCAGTGTGTACTCCAAAAGAGTGTTTAGTGCAGCTGGGAACCTTGTCAGCGAAAGGCATAGGAGGTTGCTTCCACAGAATGTGGAGAAGATGATGTTCTTCAAAATGAATTATCAGCTCTTCCAGGGAGACCAGCCTCCAGAACGTACAGAGGGACCTGTGGTGGTGGATTCAAGTGGGGACGAGTTAATACTCTGTGAGGATGAGGATGTACACACTGAAGAGGGTGAGGAATCGGTGGATGAGGAGGATGAGGATGACATCTTGCCTCCGTAGAGCCAGTTTGTGCAGGAACAGATTAATTGCCAGCTTGTTTTGTGGGGGCCCAAACGAACCAATCATTTCAGCCACAGTTGTGTGGCAGACCCTGGCGCTGAAATGATTGGTTTGTTAAAGTGTGCATGTCCTGTTTATACAACATAAGGGTGGGTGGGAGGGCCCGGAGGGCCCAAGGACAATTCCATCTTGCATCTCTTTTTTTTCTTTGCATTATGTACAGTTTGGGGCCTAGTTTTTCAAACTGCCATCCTGTCTGCCACTGCAGTATCACGCCTAGATGGGTCACGTGTTTGTGCCGCCCACTCGTGTTGCTTAGCATAGTCATCCAGCTACCTCAGTGCAACCTTTTGGACATAAAAACACTATTGTGAGGTGTGAGGTGTTCAGAATAGACTGGAAATGAGTGGAAATTAAGGTTATTGAGGTTAATAATAGCATAGGAGCAGAAAAACCCACAAATTCTGTGATTTTAGCTGTTTTTATGCTTTTTTTCGAAAAAATACAGATCCAAAACACAAAACCCAGAACCCAAAACACGGAAGGGTGGTTTTGGCAAAACCAATCCAGATCCAAAACACGAAGAAAGATCCAGATCCAAAACCAAAACACAAAACACGAAAAGTGGCCGGTGCACACCCCTAATTTATAGTATATATTATTATATCACAGTTTAGCTAGGAATCTGCAAAAGTTTGGTGCACTACCCTGGTATTTGTCAGTGAAACTATTCCCCCCTCACCCAAAGAATAAGATAAATTATGTTTTCAACACTGTTAAAGACACAGAAAAATGTATCTTGATATACTTATATTGGTACCTAGGAAGCTGCTAAAGTTTGAGGTACAGAACTACCCTGGATTTTATTTTTGTGAATTGTAAAGTTTCAGTCCTCCCTTTCCTTATCTCACTGTGTGTAATAATAATAATGTACTGTTTACCTGTTGTCATTTAATTGTAACATCAGACTGGGCCTGATTCAGTGGTGGATGCAGTGCAGAGCTGTAACTAGACATTTTGGTGACATGTACCAGAAAGAGCATTGGCACCCCCCTCATTTTTCAAAGGACATAATGCACCCAAAAAAGGGCCATGGCTTCATGGGGAAGGGCAGGGAAGAGATAAGAGAGGCCAGGAGATGCTGGGGATAAAAGAAGAGGAAGCTACAAGGAAGAATGATAATAAACAGAAATTTGACAGGCCCAAACAGCACCCCCTGACCTGTGGTGCCCTGTGCGATGGCACTGGCCGCACTACCCTAGCTACAGCCCTGAAGCACTTGGACGCAAGTGGTCAATGTTTTAAATCTGCGCATGTGTCGGAGTCGCACTACGCATGCATCCCAATAGTTACTATCAGGAGATGTAGAACAAACTTTGTCATAAAATCAAATTCAGTGGGTGTTTCTGGGTGGTAATGGGGGAGGGGTTGGCTAGCCATATGCGTGTGTGCTGTGGTCAGCAACTGTGTCTTACTCAGTTGCACTGGCTCTGACTAGCAGCTGTAACATCTGAGGGTTGGTTTAGGGTTGGACCAGGCATGGGAGACTGAAGCGGAGACTTAAAAGATGTGGATGAACCTTGGTGGTTTGAGCCAAGACCTCCTCATGTATAGATGTGAGGAGGAAGAGATATGGCAGTGGATTATGGGCCTGAAGGTGAGAACAGGAATAGAAAGTCTTTATTGAACAGCAGGTTGGAATGGAACTGAGGGTCTCATTCAGACCCGCTCGTGAGTGCAGGACGCTCGCAAGTGGGTCAATGGTACCCAAATGTGCATGCGCACGACGGAGGGAGCTCCGTTGTGCGCATGCGTGAGACCCGGATAGCAACAGCCAAGCTGTCGCTCCAGGTCTCGCACCAAAGGGGGCGTGCTGTCGATGATGATTGACAGCACGCCCCCTTTGGTGGGTGTGCTGGGGGCGTGGCTGCCAGATGGAGGCGTTTCCATGGGAATGCCTACCATCTGGGGCTGGCCCCACTGACATCACTAGTGATGCCAGCGGGAGTGATTTTGGCTCTGATAGAGCCAAAATCACTCCAGGGCTTGCGGCAGTGAGATCCTACCACAGGGTCTCGTCTCACGCCCGATGGTTGCGATGGTCTTGACCATCGCAACCATCATCATGGACTCTCGCATAAGCTGTGGGTGGTAACACAGCTATGCGAGCGTCCAAAAGGCTGCTCCAAATTTAAATAGGACGGCTCTGATTCAGAGTGAGTGCTCTGGTCAGAGCGTTCGGCTCTGAATCAGGGCCTGAATAAAATGAGCAGAATCGAATTGGGACCGATGATGCTGGATTGAGAACTGAATTGGTTTGAGACCGATGTTGATAATTTGAAGAACTTAATGGAATTGAATCCATTGTTGAATAATTGATGAACTTGGTCAGTTTGAGACCGATGTTGAAGAATTGAAGAAATTAATTGATAAGAGTCTGATGTTAGAAGCATCAAATGAAACCGATGGTTGGAGGCATCGTCTGGAATTTATGGATGCTGTAAGAACAAATCTCAGTGGGGAAACCAGACTTTTGTGCAAGATATTATAGGAGAATTGTTTACCAGATCTAGGAACTGGATATAATGGACTGGGACCATTCAGATAAAGAGTACCTGGGAGCTCAGGGCCTGATTCAGACCCGCTCGTGAGCACTGAGCGCTTGCAAATGGGTCGATGGTGGCCCAGTGCACATGCACACGACGGAGCCGGCTCCGTCGTGTGCATGCATGAGACCCGGATAGCGATGGGCAAAACGTCGCTCCGGGTCTCATACCAAAGGGGGCATGCTGTCGATGTTGAGTGACAGCACGCCCCCTTTGGTGGGCATGCCGGAGGCATGGCTGCCCAGATGGAGGCGTTCCCATGGGAATGCCTACCGTCTAGGGCCGGCCCCACTAGCATCACAAATGATGTCAGTGGCAGTGCTTTCACCTCTGTTTGAGCCAAAAGCACTCTAGGGCTTGTGGCAACGAGACCCTACCACAAAGGTCTCGACGCAAGCCCGATGGTCGCGATGGTCTTGACCATCGCGACCATCATCATGGCCACACGCTATAGCTGTGGGTGGTCACCCACAGCTATACGAGCGGCCAGGAGACCGTTCTGAAAAAACAAATGCCCTGCCCTGATTCAGAGCGAGCGCTCTGTCAGAGCGTCCAGCTCTGAATCAGGCCCTCAGTACTGAGCTGTAACTTCAGTTGTACTGGCACAGAGGCAAGTCAGGAAATGGAATTTATAGGGGAGGATCCCCCGGGATTGGATGCTGTGATCAGCTGGTGTGGGAGCTGTAAAATGGCTGCACCCATACTGTTGTTCTGGAGGGAACACTGTCGGGCAGTTTGTATACCATCATGCTGGGGAGACGTGCTGTGAGCAAGTGACTGTGGAGAGCCACCTCCATGCTCAGTGACAGGACACTGAGAAAATGGGGTAGAGGTAGACCCCAGCACCAGCCGGGAGCCATGTGCAGTGTGAGCGGACCTCTGTGCTATCCTGAAATGATGCACAGCATGAGCAGACCTCAGCGCTAGCCTGGACAGACACAGGAGAAGTAAGAAAGTGTTTTTTTGGGCCAGAGTGTGACAGCAGACATGTTCTGACAGACATTCTGAGCCAATAGAGCTACTTTAATATCCAAAGGTGCGACCGATGTGCGTCCGATGTTGCAAATTTTTACACAAATTGGCAACTTTCAAATAAGGCTATAAAAAGCCTAGTTGGGTGTGGCCTATAACAGCCAGCCCATGTATAGATGTGTCCCTCTGTATCTAGGATGTGAGTACATTTAACTGCAATGTAATGGTGTGCTAGGCATATATGCTAGTGTAGGGACCTGCAGAAAAACAAGAAGGGCCCTTGATGCTGGGCTGCAGGCTTAAATGCTTTGATCAAATCATGACAAAATCCCCTTGGTTTTATTTGCCACACATATAGATTTGCAGAATATTATTGTTAGCGCCAATAGCAAAAGTTTTTCTGTTTTGTATACATTTATGGCAATGATATTGCCACACTGCTGGTACCATGTATGATATGGGTAAAACACGGGCATATTCCTTTTCTGTTTTGTTTCAAAATGTTGCCTTGTTCTATCATGGCAGCTTTCAATTAAGACTATAAAAGGCCTAGTTGGGTGTGGCTTATAACAGCCAGCCCATGTATAGATGTGTCCCTCTGTATCTAGGAGGTGAGTACATTTAACTGCAATGTAATGGTGTGCTAGGCATATATGCTAGTGTAGGGACCTGCAGAAAAACAAGGGGTCCCTTGATGCTGGGCTGCAGGCTTAATGCTTTGATCAAATCATGACAAAATCCCCTTGGATTTATTTGCTACACATATAGGGTCTCATTCAGACATGGTCGCAAGCACTGATGTGCTCGCAACCAGGTTGATGGGTAGCCCTGCTCACGTGCAGCGGCCACACTGCGCGTGCGCAAGCCCCGGGGCGAGAGAGAAACTCTCTCACTCCAGAGCTCACTACAAAAGGGGCGGCTGTCGATGTTGATCGACAGCTCGCCCCTTTTTGTAGGCGGGCCGGAGGGGTGGTTTCCAAACTGGAGGCAACATCTCCAATTCTAAAAATCTGCAGTTTTGTAAATATACCCCTTAGCGTAGGTTTTAGTTTGCTTTTTCTCTGTGTTTTGTGTTCTTTGTTGTAATGGAGGGGGAGTATAGTATGAGCAGGGCTGAGAAGGTAGAGTCAGACTCTAAGGAGGAGGTGGCAGTGCAGCAGCCAGTGGCAGAGTATGATGTTGCTGCTGCTGATGTCTCTAGTGTACACACAAAGACAAAGAGTGGGCATGATGTGTGTTTTACTTATGAAGAAAATGTTTACTTAGTTCATTTCAGACATATCTACCCAATGCTCTGTTTTTGACATCTAGGGGTAAATTTACTAAGAATCGAGAATGGTCGAGTTTAGTTTTTTTATCTCGATTTGCATCGCCGAATTTCGGGTGATTTTCCCATTTTTCATCTCGCAAATTTACTAATAAGTGAGTTTTGCTGAAAGTGAGTTGGCCATACTTACACTACGTGAATTGACAGATGATCGGAATCATCTGTTTTTTATACATGGCCCGCTGGCCAGTCAGCGCCCGCTTTACATGAAGCAGCCGTTCATTGGCTGGTTCCACATGGGTCCCAGCCAATGAGCGGCCGCTACATGTAAAGCGGCCGCTGATTGGCCAGCGGGCCATGTGAATAAAACGGATGATTCCGATCATCTGTCAGTTCGCGTAGTGTAAGTATATGCAACAGCATATACTTACACATGTCCACTCTGGTTCGAGTAAGCAGAGAGGTTGAAGGCATCTCACTGAGATTGTCATCTCAATTCTTGGTAAATTTGTGAGCTGTATCTTTTAGGTGAAAAGTACTTCCGAGTTTGCCCGATGGTGATAAGATTCGAGTTTGCTATCTCCTCCGAGTTTTACGAGTGAGAAGAGAGAAATCTCTCTCTAACTCACCCAACTTTACCTTTAGTCAATTTGCGAGTGAAAATCATGCCTTAACTCTCCTGAGATTGGCATCTCGACCAAACTCGATTCTTTGTAAATTTACCCCCTAGAGTGTCGTTCCACATTCTTCAACAATAGAGCCAGTTAGTGGACCTGTGGATAGAGAAGAGGAGTTTATAACTTTAAACTCATTTGCATCAACACCAACAATGCCACAAACTCCATCACCACCCACCCCAGAAATGCAAAGAGCTGCCTTCCACACCTGCAGCTGATTCAGCCTTAGTTTTCATTCAGTCTATGTCTGCATTTCAAGACGGGCACGTGGCCCTAATGGACACACAAATGAGGCAACTATCCCAATTAAACAATAATTCACATAGGCGGAACAACCACCTCTCTGCCATCAATACATCAATCATGCAGCTATCTGCAAATGTTGGGAGTTGTAATCGCATTCAGGAAAACAATACACTTATACTTGAAGCTTTCCACAATGTCTTAGAGGCACAAACTAAAAATTACCAGATGTACCCTTTAGCAAATACTCCTGCATAATCTGGTGTGTGGAGGGGATTGGTGTAACACCAGATTATGCAATAGGCAGCAGCAGAGTATAATGTCTGATATGTTAGTTAACAAATACAGTAAAATCTCACCAGACTTGTCAAGCACTTGAACCTATATAATAATATCCCAAAATTGCATTTTATTACTGATCTAGTGGTGTTATGTGCATCATTATTTATATATGCTCAGGAAGAGCACCTGGAAGTGACAAAGGAGTCAGAAGCCAGGAGAAACAGCCATAGCACAAATCACCTGTAAGGCGAAAAAACAATTGCAGTTGAAGGTTCTAATAACAACATTTAGAGGTGGATATTAAAGAAGGAACCACAGGAACATGTACTTACACAGCATCCATCCCTCTGGCATTTGTACTGCAATGAATTTCTCACATAGGGATGACTAAATGAGAATAAAAGCATTGTGGCATGAGCCAGCATAGCTTACCACAACACTCATTATTTTTTCTTTTGCACTTGAATGTTGGTAGAATGGGCATGTTCTGATTCAAATTTATATGTGCCCTATTCCTAGGTGGTCTCAACCCAATTTGTGTGCAATCTATAGCACCCGAGACATTAGGAATGCTTAAGATGCTATAAAAACACTAACATGACATGCCACTGTGACTCTTGACAAGAGATGTGTGCAGACTCTCATGCTTTGGTATTGGCAAAACCAGCCTCAGTATTTTGGTTTGGTTTTTCGTTTTTTACAAAACCACCATCAGGTGTTTTGGTTTGGATCCGGATTTGGTGCTGGATTTCTTGAAAATTATTAAAAAATAGCTAAAATCATGTAATTTGGGCCTATTTTTGTTCCTACAGTATTATTAATATCAATAACATTAATTTCCAGTCTTTCCAGCTAATTTTGACCACCTCAAAACTCACAATCTTGTTCACCAATAATGGCCAAAAGTTGCAGTGAGCTGGTTGACTAAATAAAGTGACAGAGCAGTGGCAAAAACATTATAAAACATTTTGGCACAGCAATAGCAGACAGGATGGCAGTTTAATAAACTATACAACCCCATATAATGTTTTCATTAACCAAGATATAGATCAGAGTCCCAAGGCCAGTAGAGGTAAATGGAGGTAGAGTATTTTAATATTATGTAGTTGAACCTAGGTAAAGCATGTCATAAATGGATTGATTTGATTGATTAATGATTTGATGATAAGTGGCATTGACCAATAAGAACAGAGAAGAAGTTATCACTATAATATATAATAAATACCTGGACCATGCAAACATGTAGCATGGAGAAGCCAGGTAAAGCATGTCATTGATGGTTTGATTTGATTGATTATTGATTTGATTAGTGGTGTGATGCACTATTAAGAATGGAGTAGCAGTTATAATCATAAATGACCATAGAGAAAGTGACCTAGGCTTTGCAAACCAGAAGACCATCAACAATATCCTAGTAAAGTACAGCCCATTAAAGTACAATGACAAGAAAAGTGGTGAATGATGGAATTGTCCTTGTGCCCTCTCACCCACCCTTATGTTGTATGTTAAAAAAGAATAGCACAATTTAACAAACTAAGCACAGGCACTGCAACATTTGTGGCTGAAGTCCATGGTTTGTTTGGTCCTCCACAAAATATACAATTTTTGTGAATTGGTTAAACCAAGCTACCAGTGGACTTAGGGCAGCTAAGAGTGTTTTCATTCATAGTCACATTTTAAGCATGGCATATTCATCATTATCCTCATCATCACCCTCATCACTGTTGTTAATATCATGATCCTCATCACACAATATTAGCTCATCCCCACTGGAACCCACTGTTGCAGAAGAAGTTTCTGTTTGTTGTAATTGGTGGTACAGATCTTCCTCATAGCATTTTTAATTCATTTTAGAGAACATCAGATTTTCAACATACTTTGGAAGTAGCCTCCTATGCCGATCGCTCACAAGGTTCCTGGCTGTGCTAAAAAATCTTTCAGAGTACACACTAAAGGGTGGCCAGCTTAAGTAAACCAAAGGAAGTTCTACAAGGGTTCCAAACTTCCTTTTTGTCCTCCCAGTATTCAAAGGGACTGTGTGACATGCTAATTTGTACATTGTCATTAAAATAATCTTCCACCATTCTATTGATGCTTATTGTATCAGATTTAGTCTTGGTAGAGGTGCCAGTAATTCTGGGCAATTCTTTTAAGCCTAACCAGATGTCATAATGTTGTTTCATTCTGGTCAGATAATTTTCACCAATGGGTTTCTTGGAAAAGGTCAGTTTTTCCTGGCAGGAGCAGTTGCAGCAGGAGAAGTTGCAGCATGAGACATCATCTTATCTTGTTCATGTGCCACTCAAGCTGACAACATGGTCACAAGGAGCTGCTGGCATCTCTCATCTCATTCTCCTGATTCCTCGATATGGGTAGGAATTGGTTAGTTTTGTAAATAGAATACAGCAGGACTACCTCTGATCATTAATGAGGAGGATGTTGATGGTGTTGGCAGTGGAGATTGCATGTGCTGAGATCTTTTCATGCTTCTTGTAGGTGATGCTGAACTGCTTGTTATTATTTTACAGGTTTTTTAAGGTTTCAATATATAATTATCATGAATTTGCTGCAAATGATATAACAGGGAAGGTGCCTAGATGTTTAACGTCCCTACCTCTACTTACTTTGGCACCACAAATAGTATAGAAGCCTTGACAAATGTTGTCAGAATTTATGAAAAAATTCTAAAATTATTCTACATGAAAGAGGTGGAATCCGTCCTATACCCATTGATGACAATGTCCTTCTTCTCATTATCATTGGCAAAAACAGCTTCCACTGGTGGCTAACTTCCTTTGACACAAACATTATCCTCCTCCTGAATTTTATCAACATCTTCTTGTCCAACACATTCATCTTCAACACCCTCATTAGTATTAGACCCACACATATCCCCCTCATCCTGTTGCACTTCCAAAGTAGCATCCTCAATTTCCATGTCTAAACCATCACCATACTTACAAAAGAAATGGTAGTTGCTCAGATCAGCTTAATTGCATAACACAGGTGCTTGTAAAGGAAGGGATTTACACTGAACACAGAAAAAAAGGAGATTTTCCCCCCAGCACACTGCAGCAAAAACAATACTTAAATCCTACATGATAATAGCGATTCAGAGGTATTAGTTACATACATTTGCAAATATATGAATAAGCGCCAGGCCAATCGTCAAGGCTCCTCTAAAAGTATTCTATGTGAATTAAGTGGTGATGCCATGAGAAAGGCCCAGTCAGAACCCCCCCAGGGGGCCCCACTCCCAAACGCTCACCCCAAAATAATTATTGCTACATAATAGTAGCACCCACTCTGGGTCATATAATTACAATTGATGTACTGCATGATAACAGTACATATAAAAGCTGAGAGCTAACTTACCTTGGAGGTACCCCAAAAAACCTCCACATGGCACTATAAGCATCAGCACATCCTCCTAATGCTGACTGCCTTCATGCCTCTCCAAACTTGCAAAAGAAATGGTAGTTGCTCAGATCAGCTTAATTGCATAACACAGGTGCTTGTAAAGGGCGGGGTTTACTCTGAACACAGAAAAGAAGGAGATTTGCCCCCCAGCACACTGCAGCAAAAACAATACTTAAATCCTACATGATAATAGCAATTCAGAGGTATCAGTTACATACATTTGCAAATATATGAATAAGCGCCAGGCCAATCATCAAGGCACCTCTATACTGGCGTCCCTAGCATTAAGGGGTTCACGTCCGAGAAGCAAGGCACCACAAAATATTTCCAACCAAGGACCATCCCCAGGGCATCACACGAAAAGGGAAAAAGGTGATAGTGAAGTATAAAGAAAAGATGTGTAGGTATAAATCAATAAGTGTTAATGAAATGGGAAAGAATTAAAATGACATAAATAATATACAAACAAATAGAAAAGTGATAAAAGTATTCTATGTGAATTAAGTGGTGATGCCATGAGAAAGGCCCAGTCAGAACCCCCCGGGGGCCCCACTCCCAAACGCTCACCCCAAAATAATTATTGCTACATAATAGTAGCACCCACTCTGGGTCATATAATTACAATTGATGTACTGCATGATAACAGTACATATAAAAGCTGAGAGCTAACTTACCTTGGAGGTACCCCAAAAAACCTCCACATGGCACTATAAGCATCAGCACATCCTCCTAATGCTGACTGCCATCATGCCTCTCCAAACTTGCAAAAGAAATGGTAGTTGCTCAGATCAGCTTAATTGCATAACACAGGTGCTTGTAAAGGGCGGGGTTTACTCTGAACACAGAAAAAAGGAGATTTGCCCCCCAGCACACTGCAGCAAAAACAATACTTAAATCCTACATGATAATAGCGATTCAGAGGTATTAGTTACATACATTTGCAAATATATGAATAAGCGCCAGGCCAATCATCAAGGCTCCTCTATACTGGCGTCCCTAGCATTAAGGGGTTCACGTCCGAGAAGCAAGGCACCCCAAAATGTTTCCAACCAAGGACCATCCCCAGGGCATCACACGAAAAGGGAAAAAGGTGATAGTGAAGTATAAAGAAAAGATGTGTAAGTATAAATCAATAAGTGTTAATGAAATGGGAAAGAATTAAAATGACATAAATAATATACAAACAAATAGAAAAGTGATAAAAGTATTCTATGTGAATTAAGTGGTGATGCCATGAGAAAGGCCCAGTCAGAACCCCCCCGGGGGCCCCACTCTAAAATGCTCACCCCAAAATAATTATTGCTACATAATAGTAGCACCCACTCTGGGTCATATAATTACAATTGATGTACTGCATGATAACAGTACATATAAAAGCTGAGAGCTAACTTAACTTGGAGGTACCCCAAAAAACCTCCACATGGCACTATAAGCATCAGCACATCCTCCTAATGCTGACTGCCTTCATGCCTCTCCAAACTTGCAAAAGAAATGGTAGTTGCTCAGATCAGCTTAATTGCATAACACAGGTGCTTGTAAAGGGTGGGGTTTACTCTGAACACAGAAAAAAAGGAGATTTGCCCCCCAGCACACTGCAGCAAAAACAATACTTAAATCCTACATGATAATAGCGATTCAGAGGTATTAGATACATACATTTGCAAATATATGAATAAGCACCAGGCCAATCATCAAGGCTCCTGTATACTGGCGTCCCTAGCATTAAGGGGTTCACGTCCGAGAAGCAAGGCACCACAAAATATTTCCAACCAAGGACCATCCCCAGGGCATCACACGAAAAGGGAAAAAGGTGATAGTGAAGTATAAAGAAAAGATGTGTAAGTATAAATCAATAAGTGTTAATGAAATGGGAAAGAATTAAAATGACATAAATAATATACAAACAAATAGAAAAGTGATAAAAGTATTCTATGTGAATTAAGTGGTGATGCCATGAGAAAGGCCCAGTCAGAACCCCCCCGGGGGCCCCACTCCCAAACGCTCACCCCAAAATAATTATTGCTACATAATAGTAGCACCCACTCTGGGTCATATAATTACAATTGATGTACTGCATGATAACAGTACATATAAAAGCTGAGAGCTAACTTACCTTGGAGGTACCTCAAAAAACCTCCACATGGCACTATAAGCATCAGCACATCCTCCTAATGCTGACTGCCTTCATGCCTCTCCAAACTTGCAAAAGAAATGGTAGTTGCTCAGATAAGCTTAATTGCATAACACAGGTGCTTGTAAAGGGCGGGGTTTACTCTGAACACAGAAAAAAAGGAGATTTGCCCCACAGCACACTGCAGCAAAAACAATACTTAAATCCTACATGATAATAGCGATTCAGAGGTATTAGTTACATACATTTGCAAATATATGAATAAGCGCCAGGCCAATCATCAAGGCTCCTCTATACTGGCGTCCCTAGCATTAAGGGGTTCACGTCCGAGAAGCAAGGCACCACAAAATATTTCCAACCAAGGACCATCCCCAGGGCATCACACGAAAAGGGAAAAAGGTGATAGTGAAGTATAAAGAAAAGATGTGTAAGTATAAATCAATAAGTGTTAATGAAATGGGAAAGAATTAAAATGACATAAATAATATACAAACAAATAGAAAAGTGATAAAAGTATTCTATGTGAATTAAGTGGTGATGCCATGAGAAAGGCCCAGTCAGAACCCCCCCAGGGGCCCCACTCCCAAACGCTCACCCCAAAATAATTATTGCTACATAATAGTAGCACCCACTCTGGGTCATATAATTACAATTGATGTACTGCATGATAACAGTACATATAAAAGCTGAGAGCTAACTTACCTTGGAGGTACCCCAAAAAACCTCCACATGGCACTATAAGCATCAGCACATCCTCCTAATGCTGACTGCCTTCATGCCTCTCCAAACTTGCAAAATAAAAGGTAGTTGCTCAGATCAGCTTAATTGCATAACACAGGTGCTTGTAAAGGGCGGGGTTTACTCTGAACACAGAAAAAAGGAGATTTGCCCCCCAGCACACTGCAGCAAAAACAATACTTAAATCCTACATGATAATAGCGATTCAGAGGTATTAGTTACATACATTTGCAAATATATGAATAAGCGCCAGGCCAATCGTCAAGGCACCTCTATACTAGCGTCCCTAGCATTAAATGGTTCACATCCGAGAAGCAAGGCACCCCAAAATATTTCCAACCAAGGACCATCCCCAGGGCATCACACGAAATGGGAAAAAGGTGATAGTGAAGTATAAAGAAAAGATGTGTAAGTATAAATCAATAAGTGTTAATGAAATGGGAAAGAATTAAAATGACATAAATAATATACAAACAAATAGAAAAGTGATAAAAGTATTCTATGTGAATTAAGTGGTGATGCCATGAGAAAGGCCCAGTCAGAACCCCCCCGGGGGCCCCACTCCCAAACGCTCACCCCAAAATAATTATTGCTACATAATAGTAGCACCCACTCTGGGTCATATAATTACAATTGATGTACTGCATGATAACAGTACATATAAAAGCTGAGAGCTAACTTACCTTGGAGGTACCCCAAAAAACCTCCACATGGCACTATAAGCATCAGCACATCCTCCTAATGCTGACTGCCTTCATGCCTCTCCAAACTTGCAAAAGAAATGGTAGTTGCTCAGATCAGCTTAATTGCATAACACAGGTGCTTGTAAAGGGCGGGGTTTACTCTGAACACAGAAAAAAGGAGATTTGCCCCCCAGCACACTGCAGCAAAAACAATACTTAAATCCTACATGATAATAGCGATTCAGAGGTATTAGTTACATACATTTGCAAATATATGAATAAGCGCCAGGCCAATCGTCAAGGCACCTCTATACTGGCGTCCCTAGCATTAAATGGTTCACATCCGAGAAGCAAGGCACCCCAAAATATTTCCAACCAAGGACCATCCCCAGGGCATCACACGAAAAGGGAAATAGGTGATAGTGAAGTATAAAGAAAAGATGTGTAAGTATAAATCAATAAGTGTTAATGAAATGGGAAAGAATTAAAATGACATAAATAATATACAAACAAATAGAAAAGTGATAAAAGTATTCTATGTGAATTAAGTGGTGATGCCATGAGAAAGGCCCAGTCAGAACCCCCCCCGGGGGCCCCACTTCCAAAATGCTCACCCCAAAATAATTATTGCTACATAATAGTAGCACCCACTCTGGGTCATATAATTACAATTGATGTACTGCATGATAACAGTACATATAAAAGCTGAGAGCTAACTTACCTTGGAGGTACCCCAAAAAACCTCCACAAGGCACTATAAGCATCAGCACATCCTCCTAATGCTGACTGCCTTCATGCCTCTCCAAACTTGCAAAAGAAATGGTAGTTGCTCAGATCAGCTTAATTGCATAACACAGGTGCTTGTAAAGGGCGGGGTTTACTCTGAACACAGAAAAGAAGGAGATTTGCCCCCCAGCACACTGCAGCAAAAACAATACTTAAATCCTACATGATAATAGCGATTCAGAGGTATTAGTTACATACATTTGCAAATATATGAATAAGCGCCAGGCCAATCGTCAAGGCACCTCTATACTAGCGTCCCTAGCATTAAATGGTTCACATCCGAGAAGCAAGGCACCCCAAAATATTTCCAACCAAGGACCATCCCCAGGGCATCACACGAAATGGGAAAAAGGTGATAGTGAAGTATAAAGAAAAGATGTGTAAGTATAAATCAATAAGTGTTAATGAAATGGGAAAGAATTAAAATGACATAAATAATATACAAACAAATAGAAAAGTGATAAAAGTATTCTATGTGAATTAAGTGGTGATGCCATGAGAAAGGCCCAGTCAGAACCCCCCCAGGGGCCCCACTCCCAAACGCTCACCCCAAAATAATTATTGCTACATAATAGTAGCACCCACTCTGGGTCATATAATTACAATTGATGTACTGCATGATAACAGTACATATAAAAGCTGAGAGCTAACTTACCTTGGAGGTACCCCAAAAAACCTCCACATGGCACTATAAGAATCAGCACGTCCTCCTAATGCTGACTGCCTTCATGCCTCTCCAAACTTGCAAAAGAAATGGTAGTTGCTCAGATCAGCTTAATTGCATAACACAGGTGCTTGTAAAGGGCGGGGTTTACTCTGAACACAGAAAAAAGGAGATTTGCCCCCCAGCACACTGCAGCAAAAACAATACTTAAATCCTACATGATAATAGCGATTCAGAGGTATTAGTTACATACATTTGCAAATATATGAATAAGCGCCAGGCCAATCGTCAAGGCACCTCTATACTGGCGTCCCTAGCATTAAATGGTTCACATCCGAGAAGCAAGGCACCCCAAAATATTTCCAACCAAGGACCATCCCCAGGGCATCACACGAAAAGGGAAATAGGTGATAGTGAAGTATAAAGAAAAGATGTGTAAGTATAAATCAATAAGTGTTAATGAAATGGGAAAGAATTAAAATGACATAAATAATATACAAACAAATAGAAAAGTGATAAAAGTATTCTATGTGAATTAAGTGGTGATGCCATGAGAAAGGCCCAGTCAGAACCCCCCCAGGGGCCCCACTCCCAAACGCTCACCCCAAAATAATTATTGCTACATAATAGTAGCACCCACTCTGGGTCATATAATTACAATTGATGTACTGCATGATAACAGTACATATAAAAGCTGAGAGCTAACTTACCTTGGAGGTACCCCAAAAAACCTCCACATGGCACTATAAGCATCAGCACATCCTCCTAATGCTGACTGCCTTCATGCCTCTCCAAACTTGCAAAATAAAAGGTAGTTGCTCAGATCAGCTTAATTGCATAACACAGGTGCTTGTAAAGGGCGGGGTTTACTCTGAACACAGAAAAAAGGAGATTTGCCCCCCAGCACACTGCAGCAAAAACAATACTTAAATCCTACATGATAATAGCGATTCAGAGGTATTAGTTACATACATTTGCAAATATATGAATAAGCGCCAGGCCAATCGTCAAGGCACCTCTATACTAGCGTCCCTAGCATTAAATGGTTCACATCCGAGAAGCAAGGCACCCCAAAATATTTCCAACCAAGGACCATCCCCAGGGCATCACACGAAATGGGAAAAAGGTGATAGTGAAGTATAAAGAAAAGATGTGTAAGTATAAATCAATAAGTGTTAATGAAATGGGAAAGAATTTAAATGACATAAATAATATACAAACAAATAGAAAAGTGATAAAAGTATTCTATGTGAATTAAGTGGTGATGCCATGAGAAAGGCCCAGTCAGAACCCCCCCGGGGGCCCCACTCCCAAACGCTCACCCCAAAATAATTATTGCTACATAATAGTAGCACCCACTCTGGGTCATATAATTACAATTGATGTACTGCATGATAACAGTACATATAAAAGCTGAGAGCTAACTTACCTTGGAGGTACCCCAAAAAACCTCCACATGGCACTATAAGCATCAGCACATCCTCCTAATGCTGACTGCCTTCATGCCTCTCCAAACTTGCAAAAGAAATGGTAGTTGCTCAGATCAGCTTAATTGCATAACACAGGTGCTTGTAAAGGGCGGGGTTTACTCTGAACACAGAAAAAAGGAGATTTGCCCCCCAGCACACTGCAGCAAAAACAATACTTAAATCCTACATGATAATAGCGATTCAGAGGTATTAGTTACATACATTTGCAAATATATGAATAAGCGCCAGGCCAATCGTCAAGGCACCTCTATACTGGCGTCCCTAGCATTAAATGGTTCACATCCGAGAAGCAAGGCACCCCAAAATATTTCCAACCAAGGACCATCCCCAGGGCATCACACGAAAAGGGAAATAGGTGATAGTGAAGTATAAAGAAAAGATGTGTAAGTATAAATCAATAAGTGTTAATGAAATGGGAAAGAATTAAAATGACATAAATAATATACAAACAAATAGAAAAGTGATAAAAGTATTCTATGTGAATTAAGTGGTGATGCCATGAGAAAGGCCCAGTCAGAACCCCCCCCGGGGGCCCCACTTCCAAAATGCTCACCCCAAAATAATTATTGCTACATAATAGTAGCACCCACTCTGGGTCATATAATTACAATTGATGTACTGCATGATAACAGTACATATAAAAGCTGAGAGCTAACTTACCTTGGAGGTACCCCAAAAAACCTCCACAAGGCACTATAAGCATCAGCACATCCTCCTAATGCTGACTGCCTTCATGCCTCTCCAAACTTGCAAAAGAAATGGTAGTTGCTCAGGTCAGCTTAATTGCATAACACAGGTGCTTGTAAAGGGCGGGGTTTACTCTGAACACAGAAAAGAAGGAGATTTGCCCCCCAGCACACTGCAGCAAAAACAATACTTAAATCCTACATGATAATAGCGATTCAGAGGTATTAGTTACATACATTTGCAAATATATGAATAAGCGCCAGGCCAATCGTCAAGGCACCTCTATACTAGCGTCCCTAGCATTAAATGGTTCACATCCGAGAAGCAAGGCACCCCAAAATATTTCCAACCAAGGACCATCCCCAGGGCATCACACGAAATGGGAAAAAGGTGATAGTGAAGTATAAAGAAAAGATGTGTAAGTATAAATCAATAAGTGTTAATGAAATGGGAAAGAATTAAAATGACATAAATAATATACAAACAAATAGAAAAGTGATAAAAGTATTCTATGTGAATTAAGTGGTGATGCCATGAGAAAGGCCCAGTCAGAACCCCCCCAGGGGCCCCACTCCCAAACGCTCACCCCAAAATAATTATTGCTACATAATAGTAGCACCCACTCTGGGTCATATAATTACAATTGATGTACTGCATGATAACAGTACATATAAAAGCTGAGAGCTAACTTACCTTGGAGGTACCCCAAAAAACCTCCACATGGCACTATAAGAATCAGCACGTCCTCCTAATGCTGACTGCCTTCATGCCTCTCCAAACTTGCAAAAGAAATGGTAGTTGCTCAGATCAGCTTAATTGCATAACACAGGTGCTTGTAAAGGGCGGGGTTTACTCTGAACACAGAAAAAAGGAGAATTGCCCCCCAGCACACTGCAGCAAAAACAATACTTAAATCCTACATGATAATAGCGATTCAGAGGTATTAGTTACATACATTTGCAAATATATGAATAAGCGCCAGGCCAATCATCAAGGCACCTCTATACTGGCGTCCCTAGCATTAAATGGTTCACATCCGAGAAGCAAGGCACCCCAAAATATTTCCAACCAAGGACCATCCCCAGGGCATCACACGAAACGGGAAAAAGGTGATAGTGAAGTATAAAGAAAAGATGTGTAAGTATAAATCAATAAGTGATAATGAAATGGGAAAGAATTAAAATGACATAAATAATATACAAACAAATAGAAAAGTGATAAAAGTATTCTATGTGAATTAAGTGGTGATGCCATGAGAAAGGCCCAGTCAGAACCCCCCCGGGGGCCCCACTCCCAAACGCTCACCCCAAAATAATTATTGCTACATAATAGTAGCACCCACTCTGGGTCATATAATTACAATTGATGTACTGCATGATAACAGTACATATAAAAGCTGAGAGCTAACTTACCTTGGAGGTACCCCAAAAAACCTCCACATGGCACTATAAGCATCAGCACATCCTCCTAATGCTGACTGCCTTCATGCCTCTCCAAACTTGCAAAAGAAATGGTAGTTGCTCAGATCAGCTTAATTGCATAACACAGGTGCTTGTAAAGGGCGGGGTTTACTCTGAACACAGAAAAGAAGGAGATTTGCCCCCCAGCACACTGCAGCAAAAACAATACTTAAATCCTACATGATAATAGCGATTCAGAGGTATTAGTTACATACATTTGCAAATATATGAATAAGCGCCAGGCCAATCATCAAGGCTCCTCTATACTGGCTTCCCTAGCATTAAGGGGTTCATGTCCGAGAAGCAAGGCACCACAAAATATTTCCAACCAAGGACCATCCCCAGGGCATCACACGAAAAGGGAAAAAGGTGATAGTGAAGTATAAAGAAAAGATGTGTAAGTATAAATCAATAAGTGTTAATGAAATGGGAAAGAATTAAAATGACATAAATAATATACAAACAAATAGAAAAGTGATAAAAGTATTCTATGTGAATTAAGTGGTGATGCCATGAGAAAGGCCCAGTCAGAACCCCCCAGGGGCCCCACTCACAAACGCTCACCCCAAAATAATTATTGCTACATAATAGTAGCACCCACTCTGGGTCATATAATTACAATTGATGTACTGCATGATAACAGTATATATAAAAGCTGAGAGCTAACTTACCTTGGAGGTACCCCAAAAAACCTCCACATGGCACTATAAGCATCAGCACATCCTCCTAATGCTGACTGCCTTCATGCCTCTCCAAACTTGCAAAAGAAATGGTAGTTGCTCAGATCAGCTTAATTGCATAACACAGGTGCTTGTAAAGGGCGGGGTTTACTCTGAACACAGAAAAAAGGAGATTTGCCCCCCAGCACACTGCAGCAAAAACAATACTTAAATCCTACATGATAATAGCGATTCAGAGGTATTAGTTACATACATTTGCAAATATATGAATAAGCGCCAGGCCAATCGTCAAGGCTCCTCTATACTGGCGTCCCTAGCATTAAGGGGTTCACGTCCGAGAAGCAAGGCACCCCAAAATTTTTCCAACCAAGGACCATCCCCAGGGCATCACACGAAAAGGGAAAAAGGTGATAGTGAAGTATAAAGAAAAGATGTGTAAGCATAAATCAATAAGTGTTAATGAAATGGGAAAGAATTAAAAGGACATAAATAATATACAAACAAATAGAAAAGTGATAAAAGTATTCTATGTGAATTAAGTGGTGATGCCATGAGAAAGGCCCAGTCAGAACCCCCCCCGGGGGAATCACTCCCAAACGCTCACCCCAAAATAATTATTGCTACATAATAGTAGCACCCACTCTGGGTCATATAATTACAATTGATGTACTGCATGATAACAGTACATATAAAAGCTGAGAGCTAACTTACCTTGGAGGTACCACAAAAAACCTCCACATGGCACTATAAGCATCAGCACATCCTCCTAATGCTGACTGCCTTCATGCCTCTCCAAACTTGCAAAAGAAATGGTAGTTGCTCAGATCAGCTTAATTGCATAACACAGGTGCTTGTAAAGGGCGGGGTTTACTCTGAACACAGAAAAGAAGGAGATTTGCCCCCCAGCACACTGCAGCAAAAACAATACTTAAATCCTACATGATAATAGCGATTCAGAGGTATTAGTTACATACATTTGCAAATATATGAATAAGCGCCAGGCCAATCGTCAAGGCACCTCTATACTGGCGTCCCAAGCATTAAATGGTTCACATCCGAGAAGTAAGGCACCCCAAAATATTTCCAACCAAGGACCATCCCCAGGGCATCACACGAAAAGGAAAAAAGGTGATAGTGAAGTATAAAGAAAAGATGTGTAAGTATAAATCAATAATTGTTAATGAAATGGGAAAGAATTAAAATGACATAAATAATATACAAACAAATAGAAAAGTGATAAAAGTATTCTATGTGAATTAAGTGGTGATGCCATGAGAAAGGCCCAGTCAGAACCCCCCCCGGGGGCCCCACTTCCAAAATGCTCACCCCAAAATAATTATTGCTACATAATAGTAGCACCCACTCTGGGTCATATAATTACAATTGATGTACTGCATGATAACAGTACATATAAAAGCTGAGAGCTAACTTACCTTGGAGGTACCCCAAAAAACCTCCACAAGGCACTATAAGCATCAGCACATCCTCCTAATGCTGACTGCCTTCATGCCTCTCCAAACTTGCAAAAGAAATGGTAGTTGCTCAGATCAGCTTAATTGCATAACACAGGTGCTTGTAAAGGGCGGGGTTTACTCTGAACACAGAAAAGAAGGAGATTTGCCCCCCAGCACACTGCAGCAAAAACAATACTTAAATCCTACATGATAATAGCGATTCAGAGGTATTAGTTACATACATTTGCAAATATATGAATAAGCGCCAGGCCAATCGTCAAGCACCTCTATACTAGCGTCCCTAGCATTAAATGGTTCACATCCGAGAAGCAAGGCACCCCAAAATATTTCCAACCAAGGACCATCCCCAGGGCATCACACGAAATGGGAAAAAGGTGATAGTGAAGTATAAAGAAAAGATGTGTAAGTATAAATCAATAAGTGTTAATGAAATGGGAAAGAATTAAAATGACATAAATAATATACAAACAAATAGAAAAGTGATAAAAGTATTCTATGTGAATTAAGTGGTGATGCCATGAGAAAGGCCCAGTCAGAACCCCCCCAGGGGCCCCACTCCCAAACGCTCACCCCAAAATAATTATTGCTACATAATAGTAGCACCCACTCTGGGTCATATAATTACAATTGATGTACTGCATGATAACAGTACATATAAAAGCTGAGAGCTAACTTACCTTGGAGGTACCCCAAAAAACCTCCACATGGCACTATAAGAATCAGCACGTCCTCCTAATGCTGACTGCCTTCATGCCTCTCCAAACTTGCAAAAGAAATGGTAGTTGCTCAGATCAGCTTAATTGCATAACACAGGTGCTTGTAAAGGGCGGGGTTTACTCTGAACACAGAAAAAAGGAGATTTGCCCCCCAGCACACTGCAGCAAAAACAATACTTAAATCCTACATGATAATAGCGATTCAGAGGTATTAGTTACATACATTTGCAAATATATGAATAAGCGCCAGGCCAATCGTCAAGGCACCTCTATACTGGCGTCCCTAGCATTAAATGGTTCACATCCGAGAAGCAAGGCACCCCAAAATATTTCCAACCAAGGACCATCCCCAGGGCATCACACGAAACGGGAAAAAGGTGATAGTGAAGTATAAAGAAAAGATGTGTAAGTATAAATCAATAAGTGTTAATGAAATGGGAAAGAATTAAAATGACATAAATAATATACAAACAAATAGAAAAGTGATAAAAGTATTCTATGTGAATTAAGTGGTGATGCCATGAGAAAGGCCCAGTCAGAACCCCCCCCGGGGGCCCCACTCCCAAACGCTCACCCCAAAATAATTATTGCTACATAATAGTAGCACCCACTCTGGGTCATATAATTACAATTGATGTACTGCATGATAACAGTACATATAAAAGCTGAGAGCTAACTTACCTTGGAGGTACCCCAAAAAACCTCCACATGGCACTATAAGCATCAGCACATCCTCCTAATACTGACTGCCTTCATGCCTCTCCAAACTTGCAAAAGAAATGGTAGTTGCTCAGATCAGCTTAATTGCATAACACAGGTGCTTGTAAAGGGCGGGGTTTACTCTGAACACAGAAAAGAAGGAGATTTGCCCTCCAGCACACTGCAGCAAAAACAATACTTAAATCCTACATGATAATAGCGATTCAGAGGTATTAGTTACATACATTTGCAAATATATGAATAAGCGCCAAGCCAATCGTCAAGGCTCCTCTATACTGGCGTCCCTAGCATTAAGGGGTTCACGTCCGAGAAGCAAGGCACCCCAAAATATTTCCAACCAAGGACCATCCCCAGGGCATCACACGAAAAGGGAAAAAGGTGATAGTGAAGTATAAAGAAAAGATGTGTAAGCATAAATCAATAAGTGTTAATGAAATGGGAAAGAATTAAAATGACATAAATAATATACAAACAAATAGAAAAGTGATAAAAGTATTCTATGTGAATTAAGTGGTGATGCCATGAGAAAGGCCCAGTCAGAACCCCCCCCCCGGGGGCCCCACTCCCAAACGCTCACCCCAAAATAATTATTGCTACATAATAGTAGCACCCACTCTGGGTCATATAATTACAATTGATGTACTGCATGATAACAGTACATATAAAAGCTGAGAGCTAACTTACCTTGGAGGTACCCCATAAAACCTCCACATGGCACTATAAGCATCAGCACATCCTCCTAATGCTGACTGCCTTCATGCCTCTCCAAACTTGCAAAAGAAATGGTAGTTGCTCAGATCAGCTTAATTGCATAACACAGGTGCTTGTAAAGGGCGGGGTTTACTCTGAACACAGAAAAGAAGGAGATTTGCCCCCCAGCACACTGCAGCAAAAACAATACTTAAATCCTACATGATAATAGAGATTCAGAGGTATTAGTTACATTCATTTGCAAATATATGAATAAGCGCCAGGCCAATCGTCAAGGCACCTCTATACTGGCGTCCCTAGCATTAAATGGTTCACATCCGAGAAGCAAGGCACCCCAAAATATTTCCAACCAAGGACCATCCCCAGGGCATCACACGAAAAGGGAAAAAGGTGATAGTGAAGTATAAAGAAAAGATGTGTAAGTATAAATCAATAAGTGTTAATGAAATGGGAAAGAATTAAAATGACATAAATAATATACAAACAAATAGAAAAGTGATAAAAGTATTCTATGTGAATTAAGTGGTGATGCCATGAGAAAGGCCCAGTCAGAACCCCCCCCCGGGGGCCCAACTCCCAAACGCTCACCCCAAAATAATTATTGCTACATAATAGTAGCACCCACTCTGGGTCATATAATTACAATTGATGTACTGCATGATAACAGTACATATAAAAGCTGAGAGCTAACTTACCTTGGAGGTACCCCAAAAAACCTCCACATGGCACTATAAGCATCAGCACATCCTCCTAATGCTGACTGCCTTCATGCCTCTCCAAACTTGCAAAAGAAATGGTAGTTGCTCAGATCAGCTTAATTGCATAACACAGGTGCTTGTAAAGGGCGGGGTTTACTCTGAACACAGAAAAGAAGGAGATTTGCCCCCCAGCACACTGCAGCAAAAACAATACTTAAATCCTACATGATAATAGAGATTCAGAGGTATTAGTTACATACATTTGCAAATATATGAATAAGCGCCAGGCCAATCGTCAAGGCACCTCTATACTGGCGTCCCTAGCATTAAATGGTTCACATCCGAGAAGCAAGGCACCCCAAAATATTTCCAACCAAGGACCATCCCCAGGGCATCACACGAAAAGGGAAAAAGGTGATAGTGAAGTATAAAGAAAAGATGTGTAAGTAAAATTCAATAAGTGTTAATGAAATGGGAAAGAATTAAAATGACATAAATAATATACAAACAAATAGAAAAGTGATAAAAGTATTCTATGTGAATTAAGTGGTGATGCCATGAGAAAGGCCCAGTCAGAACCCCCCCGGGGGCCCCACTCCCAAACGCTCACCCCAAAATAATTATTGCTACATAATAGTAGCACCCACTCTGGGTCATATAATTACAATTGATGTACTGCATGATAACAGTACATATAAAAGCTGAGAGCTAACTTACCTTGGAGGTACCTCAAAAAACCTCCACATGGCACTATAAGCATCAGCACATCCTCCTAATGCTGACTGCCTTCATGCCTCTCCAAACTTGCAAAAGAAATGGTAGTTGCTCAGATCAGCTTAATTGCATAACACAGGTGCTTGTAAAGGGCGGGGTTTACTCTGAACACAGAAAAGAAGGAGATTTGCCCCCCAGCACACTGCAGCAAAAACAATACTTAAATCCTACATGATAATAGCGATTCAGAGGTATTAGTTACATACATTTGCAAATATATGAATAAGCGCCAGGCCAATCATCAAGGCTCCTCTATACTGGCGTCCCAAGCATTAAGGGGTTCACGTCCGAGAAGTAAGGCACCACAAAATATTTCCAACCAAGGACCATCCCCAGGGCATCACACGAAAAGGGAAAAAGGTGATAGTGAAGTATAAAGAAAAGATGTGTAAGTATAAATCAATAAGTGTTAATGAAATGGGAAAGAATTAAAATGACATAAATAATATACAAACAAATAGAAAAGTGATAAAAGTATTCTATGTGAATTAAGTGGTGATGCCATGAGAAAGGCCCAGTCAGAACCCCCCCAGGGGCCCCACTCCCAAACGCTCACCCCAAAATAATTATTGCTACATAATAGTAGCACCCACTCTGGGTCATATAATTACAATTGATGTACTGCATGATAACAGTACATATAAAAGCTGAGAGCTAACTTACCTTGGAGGTACCCCAAAAAACCTCCACATGGCACTATAAGCATCAGCACATCCTCCTAATGCTGACTGCCTTCATGCCTCTCCAAACTTGCAAAAGAAATGGTAGTTGCTCAGATCAGCTTAATTGCATAACACAGGTGCTTGTAAAGGGCGGGGTTTACTCTGAACACAGAAAAAAGGAGATTTGCCCCCCAGCACACTGCAGCAAAAACAATACTTAAATCCTACATGATAATAGCGATTCAGAGGTATTAGTTACATACATTTGCAAATATATGAATAAGCGCCAGGCCAATCGTCAAGGCTCCTCAATACTGGCGTCCCTAGCATTAAGGGGTTCACGTCCGAGAAGCAAGGCACCCCAAAATTTTTCAAAACCAAGGACCATCCCCAGGGCATCACACGAAAAGGGAAAAAGGTGATAGTGAAGTATAAAGAAAAGATGTGTAAGTATAAATCAATAAGTGTTAATGAAATGGGAAAGAATTAAAATGACATAAATAACATACAAACAAATAGAAAAGTGATAAAAGTATTCTATGTGAATTAAGTGGTGATGCCATGAGAAAGGCCCAGTCAGAACCCCCCCGGGGGCCCCACTCCCAAACGCTCACCCCAAAATAATTATTGCTACATAATAGTAGCACCCACTCTGGGTCATATAATTACAATTGATGTACTGCATGATAACAGTACATATAAAAGCTGAGAGCTAACTTACCTTGGAGGTACCCAAAAAAACCTCCACATGGCACTATAAGCATCAGCACATCCTCCTAATACTGACTGCCTTCATGCCTCTCCAAACTTGCAAAAGAAATGGTAGTTGCTCAGATCAGCTTAATTGCATAACACAGGTGCTTGTAAAGGGCGGGGTTTACTCTGAACACAGAAAAAAGGAGATTTGCCCCCCAGCACACTGCAGCAAAAACAATACTTAAATCCTACATGATAATAGCGATTCAGAGGTATTAGTTACATACATTTGCAAATATATGAATAAGCGCCAGGCCAATCGTCAAGGCACCTCTATACTGGCGTCCCTAGCATTAAATGGTTCACATCCGAGAAGCAAGGCACCCCAAAATATTTCCAACCAAGGACCATCCCCAGGGCATCACACGAAAAGGGAAAAAGGTGATAGTGAAGTATAAAGAAAAGATGTGTAAGTATAAATCAATAAGTGTTAATGAAATGGGAAAGAATTAAAATGACATAAATAATATACAAACAAATAGAAAAGTGATAAAAGTATTCTATGTGAATTAAGTGGTGATGCCATGAGAAAGGCCCAGTCAGAACCCCCCTGGGGGCCCCACTCCCAAACGCTCACCCCAAAATAATTATTGCTACATAATAGTAGCACCCACTCTGGGTCATATAATTACAATTGATGTACTGCATGATAACAGTACATATAAAAGCTGAGAGCTAACTTACCTTGGAGGTACCCCAAAAAACCTCCACATGGCACTATAAGCATCAGCACATCCTCCTAATGCTGACTGCCTTCATGCCTCTCCAAACTTGCAAAAGAAATGGTAGTTGCTCAGATCAGCTTAATTGCATAACACAGGTGCTAGTAAAGGGCGGGGTTTACTCTGAACACAGAAAAGAAGGAGATTTGCCCCCCAGCACACTGCAGCAAAAACAATACTTAAATCCTACATGATAATAGCGATTCAGAGGTATTAGTTACATACATTTGCAAATATATGAATAAGCGCCAGGCCAATCATCAAGGCTCCTCTATACTGGTGTCCCTAGCATTAAGGGGTTCACGTCCGAGAAGCAAGGCACCCCAAAATATTTCTAACCAAGGACCATCCCCAGGGCATCACACGAAAAGGGAAAAAGGTGATAGTGAAGTATAAGGAAAAGATGTGTAAGTATAAATCAATAAGTGTAAATGAAATGGGAAAGAATTAAAATGACATAAATAATATACAAACAAATAGAAAAGTGATAAAAGTATTCTATGTGAATTAAGTGGTGATGCCATGAAAAAGGCCCAGTCAGAACCCCCCCGGGGGCCCCACTCCCAAACGCTCACCCCAAAATAATTATTGCTACATAATAGTAGCACCCACTCTGGGTCATATAATTACAATTGATGTACTGCATGATAACAGTACATATAAAAGCTGAGAGCTAACTTACCTTGGAGGTACCCCAAAAAACCTCCACATGGCACTATAAGCATTAGCACATCCTCCTAATGCTGACTGCCTTCATGCCTCTCCAAACTTGCAAAAGAAATGGTAGTTGCTCAGATCAGCTTAATTGCATAACACAGGTGCTTGTAAAGGGCGGGGTTTACTCTGAACACATAAAAGAAGGAGATTTGCCCCCCAGCACACTGCAGCAAAAACAATGCTTAAATCCTACATGATAATAGCGATTCAGAGGTATTAGTTACATACATTTGCAAATATATGAATAAGCGCCAGGCCAATCGTCAAGGCTCCTCTATACTGGCGTCCCTAGCATTAAGGGGTTCACGTCCGAGAAGCAAGGTGTACTCAAATTTAAACAGTATTTTACAATAATTACGAAAACATTACCTGTAAATATTAAATGAAAATTGACTGCAGAAAAATGTAAAATGAGAAAAAGTTAGTATGGTGATGTGACCCAGAGTGGGTGCTACCATTATGTAGCAATAATTATTTTTGGGTGAGCGTTTTTGAGTGTGGCCCCCGGGGGGGTTCTGACTGGGCCATTACTTTTGGCCCCTTAAAAAGTGGGAGGCACATATAGAAACCGTTGTAATTCCTACACCGTTCACCTGATTTGGATGTAATTACCCTCAAATTAAATCTGAAAGTCTGCAGTTAAAGCACATCTTGTTTCTTTCATTTCAAAGCCAATGTGGTGGTGAATAGAGGCCAAAATATGAAAATTCTGTCAATGTCCCAATATTTATTCACCTGACTGTATATGTAATATATTTAAATTTTAATTTTAAAACAATTATAAGATGTTTGTTTTGGTCCCACTTTGCAACAAGAACAAAAAAAGTAATGTTAAACTTATTTTATATATTTTTTGTGGTTCCCAAAAAAACCCCAAATAATGTCTTTAATTAAAAAAAAAATTCCATCACCTCTGTTACTGCGATAGTGTCTGGTGGTTTGTACAATTATGTGTACTTTTTAAAATCTAAGGTGTGGGTTGAAGGCCAATGGACAAATCCAATCCATATTGGTGATTTTATTGCTTGTTGGAACTTGGAGGCAAATAATTTTAAAATGAACATAATCTGCATAGTTATTATAGATTCACATTTGTTTATTTTGTGATTGAATTATATTTTTAAATAAATAATAATTTAAAGGTTGCATGATGCTCATCTAATGCTCTCCAGCATCCTTGCTGTCATAACTCTGACCCCACCCCCTTCCTACCCAAGTGACTTGAGTGGAAGGGTGCTCCAGGTGCTGACGGAAAAGGCCCTGGAGAGCATTACATGAGCATCTTGCAGCCTTCATTTTTAAGAAAAAGGGTGGTCTGCGGGATTGCGAGATGAGGGGTCACGTCAAATAAGTCTGCAGCAATTTCCATTCAGCAGCAAGGTAATGGAGTACAGAAAAAAATAGGAATTCTGCTGCTAGCGCCAGTTGCCCTGGAGCCTGGACCACTAATTTAATTTTCTTTCTTGTCGTGCTCTGCAGTGTGGAACACTAGTTTAATCTTCTTCCTTGTTATACCCTGGAGTTTGGACTATCATTTTAATATTCTTTCTTGTAGAGAATGATTCATTTTTTTTATTATATATTATATTATGCAGAGAATTTATTGACTATTAATATCAGTCCAAGCCCTAGAGGAGTAAAATCATACTTTACATACAGAAAAATATAGGAAGGCTGCTACTGGAACCACTGTGGACCACCAGTGGGTGTTTTTTAAAGGATTTAAAGGGGTAAATTTACAAAGAATCATGTTTGGGTGAGATTAAACTCAAACAGGTTCCCACAAACACACTCAAGTTTTTCAAAACCAAACTCGCAAATTTACCAAGAAGCGAGATTTACAAAATCATGTTTTTTGATGGTGAATTACAAATGTTTTGTCGTGTGAGTTTTTGACAAAAACACGTGCGAGACCAAACACGCATGCAAATGTCTACTTTGTCTTTTTTTGTGTGTTTTGTGTTTGTATATGGAGGGGGGACAGGAATATGTCCAAGGCAAAGAAGAAGCAGGGAGAGAGTGAGATGGAAGAGGTTGCTGCTCAAGAGGCCCTACCTATTGAGTAGTACAGGCACCAGTGATGAGGCGCCAAGGCAGAGGGGCAAGACCAAGTCAGGGCACAATGTGAAATTGTGTGTGGAGGAGAACATGGCTGTTGTGCAGGAGGTCATGAAATACCATTAACTGTTTGGACAAAGGCTGCCAGCACATCTTCCCACTGCAAAAATGCCATCTTGGCGGTGGTTGTGAGTGCAGTCAATAGTACCCAGGACATTAGGCATGCTCACAATGCTTTAAAAAGCTACTCTGACTGCATGCCACTGTGACTCCTGGCTAGATAAGAAGATGAAGTTATCCATTAGTCACTTAAATGCCGCCATTACCCGAGTTAGATACCATGAAATTGTTAGCAGAGCGCAGGCAACAGGATCCATCCACTGTAGCTGTAGTTTTTTTTTTTATTGAATTTATGTGGCTTCATGACATCATACAGTGCTGCAATGCTGAAAGAGAGGAGCCGTGGAGGGCAGCCAGAACTTCAGAAGTCATAAAAAATGCATGTGTCAGACCTGGAGATATACTCCACCCAGTGTACACTGGCAACTGGAGATACATTGAGGTCTGGAGCATCTGGAGATACACTGGGGACTGGGGAGACACTGTGGGGATTAGAGATAAACTGTAGGCTTGAGAGACACTGTGGGGGCCGGAGAGACACTGTCAGGACTAGAGATACACTTAAAACTTCACTTAAGCGATTTGAAACCATGTATTTTTTATTTATTATTAACAGTTTCTTATATAGTGCAGCATATTCCGTTCCGCTTTACAATTGGAAACATAAATAGAACAAAACTGTGTAATAACACAGAGATATATAGGTAGGAAGGCCCTGCTTGTAAGCTTACAATCTATAGGGAAATAGGCATTGATACACAAGGATAGCTGCTATATATTGCAAGTTTGGTCAAGCCAGAATGGAGAGTTTCTTGGTGGGCTCCATGATCCAGTCACACAGGAATGTTGGCCAAATATCAGGAGGATGCAAAAGAAAGACAATGTGTGAGGTTATGTGTGGACTGTGAAAGGAGATGTAATTAGATATGGAAGCTATGAAGGTTATGTGGGCGGTTCTGGAATCTGATAAGCTTACCTGAAGAGGTGAGTTTTCAGGGAACGCTTGAAGGATTCGAGACTAGAGGAAAGTATTATTCTGCATGGTATGGCATTCCATAGAGTGGGTGCAGCCCAAAGAAAGTCCTGTTACCATGAGTGGGAGCAAGTAATGTGAGAGGATGAGAGACGCAGATCTTGTGCTGAGCGGAGAGGTTGGGTTGGGAGATATTTTGAAATGAGTGAAGAGATGTATGATGGTGTAGTTTGGTTAATAGCCTTATGTGTAAGTTAAAGTATTTTATATTGAATACAGTAGAAAACCGGCAGCCAATGGAGGGACTGACAGAGTGGTGCAGCAGATGATGAACATTTGGCAAGGAAGATAAGCCTCGCAGCTGCATTCATAATGGATTGTAGTGGTGATAGCCTGTTTTTGGGAAGGCCAGTAAGGAGACTATTGCAATAGTCAATGCGGGAAATGAGTGCATGGATTAGAGTTTTAGCAGTGTCTTGTGTGAGATATGGTCAAATTTTGGATATGTTTTTTAGATGTATGTGACATGATTTTGAGACAGATTGAATGTGGGAAACAAAGGACATTTCAGAGTCAAGTATTACACCTAGGCAGCGAGCTTGTGGGGCAGGGTGGATTGTCGAATTATCAACAGAGATTGAGAGATCAGGTTGGTAACTGTTATTGGCTGGTGGAAATATGATTAATTCTGTTTTAGAAATATTAAGTTTCAGGTGGCGAGATGACATCCAAGATGAAATGGCAGAAAGACTTTCAGTGACACGGACCAATACAGATGGTGATAAATCTGGGGAGGATAGGTAGATTTGAGTATCATCCACATACAGATGGTACTGAAATCCAAAAGAGCAGATTAGTTTGCCCAGAGAGGTGGTATAGATTGAGAATAGCAGAGGACCTAACACAGAGCCTTGCGGTACTCCAACTGATAGAGGTAGCGTAGAGGAGGCAGAATCAGAAAATCGAACAGTAAAAGAGCAATCAGATAGGTAGGAAGAGAACCAAGAAAGAGCTTTGTCCTTAAGACCTAGGGATTCTAGTGTTTGTTTGAGAAGAGAGTGGTCAACAGTGTCAAGAGCAGCAGAGAGATCTAGAAGATGTAGGAGTGAGTAATGACCTTTAGCCTTGGCAGTGACCAGTTCATTTACTACCTTAGTCAGTGCTGCCTCTGTGGAGTGTTGGGAATGAAAGCCAGACTGAAGTGGGTCCAAAAAGTTAAGAAAGTGAGTTAAGAAAGTGTGTGAGGCGGGTGTAGACAAGTCTCTCAAGTAACTTGGAGAGGCATGGGAGCTGGGAGATAGGACGGTATTTTGAGAGAGTGTTAGGGTCAGAATTTTGTTTTTTCAGAATGGGAGTAATCATTGCATGTTTGAACAGTGATGGAAAGATGCCAGTAGAGAGAGAGAGAGATTACACATTTTAGTTAGGGTTGAGATGAGCACTGGAGACAGAGCTTTACTGATTTGTGAGGGTATAGGATCTAGAGAGAGGTAATAGAGTAGGAGGATGAGAAGAGTGTAGATACCTCATCTTCCTTTGTGGGGTCAAATTAAGAGAATGTTCCAGAGGGTTCAGGTAGGGAATTGAGCAGGTCATTAGCTGAAGAAGAGCATACCATTTAATTTCGGATCTTATCAATCTTGTCCTTGAAATAGGAAGCAAAATCTTGTGCACAGATAGTAGCAGGTGGCTTGGGTGAGGGAGGGGAAAGAAGCAGTTTAAATGTAATAAAAAGTTGCTTGCACCATTTTAAAGTAACCACAAATAGAGACAAATTGCTTATAGCCAATACCTATGTAACAACATAAGAGATACTTTGTTGTATTTATCTCAATATGAAAGTAAGAGCTTGGGGCTCCATCTTTACGCCTTTTTTCATGTATACTTATTTTTATTTATATGGGCAATACTCATTGTTATTTTCATTTGATACATATCGATATTAATTTTTAGCTATTTATGTGTATGTTTTATAAAATTTATACCATTAGGTTATTTATTGAATGTTGATTGCATTTTCTTAAACCTATAACGACATGTCCTTAGTGCCTTCAAGCCAGATAAGATCCATGAATTCCCAGACAGACTCTGAGCAGATGAATCCTTTGCATGTTCTGTTGGTTGGTTGGTACTTTATCTCTGTTTACTTTATCTCTCTCCAAGGCTTTTTACATAGACCCCTAAATTACACGTTGCCCACATGTTCTGCTAAGGATGCAGTGCTATTCCCGCTGCCACAGCATCCTCATACACTGCAGAGACCTCTGTCTATTCCTCATGCAGTCTTTTCAACATCATCAATTTCTACTGTTTAAAAGGAACTGGTCTCTAAGGCCCATATTCAATTAGTGTCGCACCCGCGATACTTTTTTGCATGCCGCACGTTTCGCCGACTTCACATGTTTTAGTAGCTGAAAGTTATTGGGCGCACACCCCCGCTATTTGCCATATTCAATTCCAATGGACGCGAAAACGTATCCTTGTGAAACTCAAACAGGCAAAAAGTGCTGTCAGAAATGGGGAAATCAGCCTGCCACCCCCCAAAAGATGCACTAACATTGAGGATCAGTATAGATATCCCCGATTAGCCCCCCTGGAGCTATTTGGGGTACTTAAGTGCTTTCAAATGCCTCTATATAGCGTCTTTGCACAAGTTGTGAAGAATAGCATTAAGCAGTTTTTTATGAAAAAAATAAGTAGTCCTGTCAAATTTGGGGTACTTTAAAATGGGTGCAAGCATGGTTTCAAATCGCTAAAGTGACGTTTTAAGTGACGCCAAAAACGCACCTTCAGCAAGCACCTGCAAACAGAAAAAACACCTCCCCCATACCTGCATGCCCCCAAAAGTCTATTTCGCTATTTTTCATGTCTGTACCCCCACTTTGTACTTTTTTGCCCCCATTTTCAAAGTAAGTTTTTGGTGTGTTCCTCATTTTTTTATTTTTTTTTACTCAGTTATCCTTTGGGGGGCTGTCCCAAGGTTGTAGAATGGTTTCCGCACCTTTGCACCCAAAAACTGCAATTCTGCACTTTTTTCCACATGCTATTCATAGGCAAAACTTCTTGCCTATTACATTGCATTGACTTTCCACGTACGCAAAAAGCGGATGGAATTGAATACGGAGATAAGTTTCCGACAGGCGAAAAGTCGCAATCGGCGATTCTGACTTTTTGCCGGCAATTGAATACAGGCCTATATCTGCGACCATGTCATTTATGTGTATTACACAAAATTAACTTACTTCTTTTTATTTCTGCTGTATTCTATAGATCATGTATCTGATATTAAACTGCTGTGTGTTTGTGCCGCTGCTCTATCACTGAGTTTTGACAGCCAGCTACTTGCAGTCTATGGACAATAAGGTTAAAAGGAATTGGTATGAAATGCGGCCGGCGGTTCGATTCCCGGCAGTGCCTGGCCGACCAAAGCAGAGTTTCTGGCAGCGGAAGCCCAACAGCGCTGGAAATCCCGATCGTCGACAGGTAAGTACTGACTAACCTAACCTAAACCCCTAACCCTCCTTAGGGGTGCCTAACCCTAACCTCCCCCCAAGTGCCTAACCCTAATCCCCCCTCTAAGTGCCTAACCCTAACCCCCCCTTCCCCGCTGTCTAACCCTAAGTCCCCCCCGGGGGTGCCTAACCCTAACCCTCCTTCCCCCTAGCCTAACCCTAACCCTCCCGGGTGGGTGCCTAACCCTAAGTCCCCCACAGGTGCCCTAAACCTAACCCTCCCCCCCGCGTGGCTGTCCGCTCGCGGCGCCCGGCATCCCTTCGATCGGGATGCCGGGCGCCGGTCTCCCGGTGTCGGGGAAATGTCCGGCGTCTACATCTAGACACCCGGCATTTCACCCTCGCCGGGATATGACAGTCGGGAAGCCGGCTGCCGGTATTAAGGCAGCCGGCTTCCCGATTGTATACCGGATAAAATATGAAAATATTGAAAGATTTGAAGTGTTCATTTATATAATTGAAGGTAAATGACTAGAAATTAACACTACATTATTAGTAATGCAGGAACTACAAATCAGAGCCGTAACTAGACTTTTTGGTGCCCTGTGCCAGAGAGAGCATTGGCGCCCACCTCCCATTTTTTAAATAGGGACATAAGATAGTGCACATGAAAAAGGGCCATGGCCTCATGGGGAAGGGCCAGGGAAGAGATAGAGGAAGCCAGGAAATGCTGGGGATAGAAGAAGAGGAAGCTACAAGTGAAAATGATAATATACAGGAAAACTGACAGGCCCAAACAGCGCCCCCAGCCCTGCGGTGCCCTGTGCCATGTGCACAGGTCATACTACCATAGTTATAGCCCTGCTACAAATCAAAAAATACCTGTTTTTTTATCATTTTAATGAAATTCTAGACCAATTCCAGTACCAAAACCAAAACACACAAGGAAATATGGGCTATGCAAAAATCAAAGCTAAAATACAAAAATGGACAAAGTAAAAGAATGTGGTGCGCTCTGGCGCACTATTGTATAAATTCTTTGTGTGTGCTCTGACATACTCCCTTATTATGATTTAACTACTGAGGGAGGTAGCCTATATCTATGAAATAATCCTCATATGTGTTTATCCAAAAAATAGTCCCGACTTTCAATCTGTAGGAAGGGTGTTCTTAGAATGCAAGTCCATATGGATTCCCAGCAATGATGCTTTATAGTTTTCTCTATCTATAGTCCCACACTTTCCAAACACATTATATCTGTAGGGTGGGTATTCTTATATATACTGGCTGGTGATGCAGTAACCCTCTTCACTCTCCTCTCCACCTCAGGGTAACGAGCACCCTTGAAAAAGTCCAGAACCAGATTAACACATTGAGACACACCCCCTAGCTTTTTATACCATTGAAATATACTTACCATTGAACTTTCCTATAAAGACTTGGCAAGAACATTATTATATATGCTCTGTCCTTTTAGTAAATGACTTTTTGAGTTACTGGTATTGTATTGATAAATAAACATGTTGTATTAGATACTGTACAAGTGTCTAGTCACTATTTATACTAACATTGCATACCAGCACATAACATTACCATCTCTGCAAGCACCGGGACTAAGACAACCAGCAGGAAGCGCACAGCAGCATTGGGTAAGAAGAACATACTTTCTTACCCCATCATGCACAATAGTGTTTGCCAAGTTCCTGATACTGTGCCATGAATTCTATTTGAGGTGCAGAGGAGAGTGAAGAGGGTTACTGCATCATCAGCCAGTATATAAGAACACTAACCCTACAGATAGAACATGTTTGGAAAGTGTGGGACTATATAAAAAGAAAACTATAAAGCATCATTGCTGGGAATTCATATGGACTTGATTTTAAGAACACCCTTCCTACAGATTGAAAGTCAGGACTATATTTTGGATTAACACATACAAGGAATATTTAATAGATAACGGCTACCTCCCTCAGTAGTTAAATCATAACAAGGGAGTACGTCAGAGCACACATGAAGACTTTATACAATAGTGCCCCAGAGCGCACCACATTCTTTTACTTTATCCTTAATTGACAAGAGGTTGGGATACCTCTATATATGGAGCAGCTAGGGACACCACATATAGAAGTCCAAAGCACTGTATTCTATTACGTAATTATAAAACACAAAAATGGTTTCAGAGCTAATACCAATATTAAAATCGAAACTTGTGGGTCTGTGCATATCTCTAATCTTTATACATCTAGATATACATCTATATATTGCACAGTGTTCAATAAAGAAATAGCTGTCATCTTTTTTCACATTATCATGCAGAAGTTTTGTAAAAGTAGAAAACACCCTGTACAGCCTATAATCAAGTGGCTGATCCTTCCCAGACTGTAATTACTGCTTACGGGAGCTGCTGTGACTCAAGGTGAAGCTCCACTGATGTCTGTGAATCTACTTACTATGTAATTATAAATAAAATACAGTACCGTATTATTACCTGCACAAGGATGCACTCTGTGTGATTTACTGTAAGTGCTTCCAAGAATGTAATTTGAAAATGATTTCAAAGGTTTGGACATTGAGGAAAAAATAATTTCCCTAGTATGTTTCTCAGACTGTTAAAAGCAGCTTTGGGCCCTTGTGTAGGCTCTATGTGATTGTGTCCTACACTAGTCACTTCATTATTTTATGACTAAAGGAACAAAAATTATATGGTAAAAGCTACAGTTATGACCATATATAGTGGGTTTTTTTTAAAGTGGGCATTTATAGCCAAATAATATCCTGTTTTCATTCCATATGGAAACAGATACAGAAATTAGGTCTAACCATTAAGGAATTGGAGTAATATCATGATCAATCTGAGTACATGTTTCAAATGGTGCTTGGTGGACCATTAGAATATTCCAGTTTAAAACTAATGGATGGGCGTTAACTAAACATAGAATGGTTACATCCATTTTCCCAGCCGAAAAGTGCCCTGGAAATTATATTTTATACTTCAGCAATTATGTCATGCCAGTGAGGTATTCAGGGACATTAACAGAGTACTTGGCCCAGGCTGTCTGGGGGCCCTGGCTTGCCAGGGAGTTATAACCACGACCTCAAGATGACAGGAGGTAAAAATATTTTATTGTATGATTATTATGCTATATAAACTATACATATAAGCGATCATTTCCTCACACATTTAAGATGACATCAAGCACAAAAACAGTGGTTAAATTGAATTATTACAATGCATTGCAATACTGAAAGGATTTTGGAATAATAATGATAACTCAGTTTAACCCCTTCAGTGCCAGTTTTATTCAGAATGCACAGCAAATGTTATGGGCAAACTCTAATAAAGTATTTTACTTGCACTATGGAGCACTCCTTTTTTTCTAAATTATTTTTCTCAAAGAGTAAATTAGATAATGGATAAAAAGCAAGGATGTTTAAAGCTCTTGGACATACTTGGAGTGACAGACACAAAATACCTCCTATAAGGGTCTTGTGCTATTGGTATATTTCACTGAGTACCTCCTATAAGGGTCTTGTGCTATTGGTATATTTCACTGAGTACCTCCTATAAGGGTCTTGTGCTATTTGTATATTTCACTGAGTACCTCCTATAAGGGTCTTGTGCTATTTGTATATTTCACTGAGTACCTCCTATAAGGGTCTTGTGCTATTTGTATATTTCACTGAGTAGATTGTGATGATTAGCTAAATGGACCTCGCTTTAATGTATATTTTAGACTTACCCAAATGAACCCAGACTATACCACCAGGTCCACTAATACTTTGAATCTGTCTAATACTTTGGCTTGTGTCACAGCTAAACTAAAACTTTGGGAGGCTAAAGGCACTTAAGACAATAATGATAAGGGGAAAAAGGTATACTTACACACAAAAGGGGAGAAAGAATTGGATAGGCAGCTAAAATGTGGATTATGAGACACATTACATACAAAATTGGAGACAGACACACAGAGATGGAGAAAAATCAAAAGATAAACACACACAAGCATAAAGCAGGAACACATTTGGAAGGGGGCAGACACAAACATGTGGAAGGGGGAAGGGGGAAGGGGGAAGAGGCACACATGGATAGACAGGCAGAGAAAGGTATACAAACAAATTTGTAGACAGAGAAACAATCACAAAGGGCAAACAAGGCAAACACACAATGGAGGGGATCAGAGAACTGTATACACAAACAGAGGGTGAGACTAAAATGTAGTCTGAGGCAGTAAGAGAGGAAGGGGAAAGTCTAGGAGCTGGGTGGACTAACTTGGCTGCTGTCGTCCTCTAGGACTGTACAGTACATAATAACAAGTCTGACAATAGAAGATGCCTATGGAAGAGTAGAAGAGGTGAGGGTAGAGACACACATATGGAGGCAATAGGCACAGGGGCATTTTAAGAGAGGAGGGGGCCTGTGTGCATTCCCCGTGCAGGGCCCCTCCTCTCTCCCCGGTGGCCGGCAACCGACTGGCGCGGCTGGCCGGCCACCACAGAAGCAGTAAACTCTGGGCACTAGTGTTCCCAGGTCTACTGTGCATGCGCAAAATTCTGGAAAAATGCCCACGGCAGCTATTTTCTTGTGTTCTGTGCAGCGCTGACACCTGACGTGGGACCATGGACAGGTGAGTTTTAAATAATATGGGTGCAGTGTGTGTGGTGTGGGGCCCCCCTGGACCCGGGGGCCCGTGTACCCTGCACACCCGGCACCCATTATAGATACGCCCCTGAATAGGCAGTGAGCAGAAGGGGGCCCCATAATTGAGGGGTGCTCAGAAAATGTTTATCTGATGACCCCTGTAATCCTTTAATCTTCTAACAATTAATTCATTCACCTTTTCAGTTTTAATACACTTTTTCCAGTGATACATATTCAGTAATAAAACATTTTCTGACATTATATAGCATGGGACATAGGATTGTGTGTATGAGCATCTGCTAATGGTGGTGCTCAACTTCCATGATGCAGAAGATTCCTCGATATCAACAGCGTAAATAAAGAAAGCAATTAGCATTTGTCTCCATTATAAGAGACTTCATAGAAACATTCTGTCTGTCCTTAACCTGATGACATCTCTACTCTGTAGAGATACTGTATGTATTCAGGTTTAACTAGCGAGTATAAGACCATCAAAACAAGGAGGAAGAGGAGGTTCATGCCAGCCAACACTCAATTTTTCTGTTCTCTAGGACCATCACTCAGGATGAGCGTAAAGCTTTGAGTTAGGTATTATCTTTTGCCCCCACAAAGTATAAATACTGAATTGAGATGGAAAATAGATATTTGCAGATTGAATCATAAATTAAAATGAAAAAAGCATTTTGAAGGAACTTCTGGGAGTCTCAAACATGGACAATTCCATTTTTTCAAAGCCAAGAAGAACATTAGTGGTTACTCCAGAGATCTTAACACAATTTTCAAAAAAAAGCTTGAAGACTTTTTAATTATATTATTTTCATTTAAATAATTTTCATTTTTAATACAATTAGTGGTAATGATACTCAGAAAGGAATATCTTTTGGTGGTGGAATATACTTTTTGCACCATTATATGGCATTGTCTCCATACTTCACATATAAGAGCAACTTATTTTGTTTGACATGACCATAGTAAATAACATTTTCTTTTTTATACGCTACAAGAAAACCTATTGACTCTACATGAAGGATTTAGAGACAAGTTTATGGACCTTATAGTAGAAATGAACAACTCAGAGAGTAACATCAAATTTACCTACAGTATACATGCAACTCCAATGCAATGCATTATCTAGATATTCTCAATCATAAGGAAAGAAGGTAATCTTTTAACAACATCCATATAGACAACCATATTCCTGATGAAGATAAAAAAGAAACACGAACATTCATTTTATTTTTTTTATAATTCAGACTGAGTCTATTCATAGTATCTCCCTAAGTGATTTATGGGTTAATTGCTTATTGAGGAAAGCATCAGGGCCATGTGTTTGCAGTTTAAAGGAGTGCAAGGTCATGCATACTTTATATGGGTACTTATTATTATTAGAGATGTGCGCTGACCCCCGTGTTTTGGTTTTAGTTCTACTCTGTTGTCTTTTTTTTTTTTTTTCCAAAACCTCCCTCGCTTGTTTTGGTTTTGGATTTGTATTTTATTTATTTTTTAAAATTGGTAAAAACTAGGGATGAGCGGGTTCGGTTCCCTGAAAACCGAACCCACCCGAATTTCAGGGATCCGTGGCAATCCAAGGCACCCCTCGGATCTCTCCTCCTGCCCCAGATCCCTAATCGAGGCAAAACCTCTCGATCCTCTGTGTCGGATCTCGAGGTTTTGCCCTTCAATGGGCAAAGCGTTGATTGGCTGACAGAGCCGTCTGTTACGGCTCTCAGCCAATCAGCATTATGGTGGCCATTTGCATGTAGCACGGATCCGGAAAATCTGTGCTACATGCATCTGTGTGATTGACACAGAGCACGGATGGGTCAGTGAGACCCATCTGTGCTGCTGTGTATTTCAGTGACACAGATGCACACACGGACCGGGCTAGTCAGAACCAGCCCTGGTTGCCAAAATACAGGGGACAAATGACGTAGGGGTCCCCCATATTCTGCGCAACCAGCACTAGGCTCTGATCCGGTCCTGGTTCTGGAAATACAGGGGAAAAAATTTGTAGGGTTCCCCTGTATCTCCCAGAACCAGCACTAAACTTTTTCTAGTGGGGAGCTGATGCCACAGCCAGGGGAGCCCTTTCACCAGGCCCCCAGCCGCAGCATCAGCCCTAACAGATAGTCAGCCCAAGCCGGGGATCCCTGGAGAGCTGGGGAGCCCCCAATAAAGGGGTCCCCCTCTCTAGGGTTTTTTTAATTATTGCAGCAGCACAGACAGGTCTCACGGACCCATCAGTGCTCTGTGTCAATCACACAGATGAATGTAGCACGGATCTCCTGGGTCCGTGCTACATGCAAATTGGCACAATAACGCTGATTGGCTTCCTGTCTGCCACTGCAGTGCCACTCCTAGATGGGCCACATATTTGTGCTGCCCACTTGTATCACTTAGCATAGTCATCCAGCTACCTCGGTGCAACCTTTTGGACTAAAAACAATATTGTGAGGTGTTCAGTGTTCAGAATAGACTGGAAATGAGTGGAAATTAATGTTATTGAGGTTATTAATGCTGTAGGAACAAAAAAGGCCCATTTTATGTGATTTTAGCTGTTTTTTTATTTTTTAAGAATCCAAAAGCAGATCCAAAACCCGAAAACAAAACTCGGAGGTTTGGCAAAACCAATCCAAATCCAAAACATGGGGGTCAGCGCACATCTCTAGTAAAAACTGCTAAAATCACATCATTTGGGCCTGTTTTTGTTCCTACAGTGTTATTAACCTCAATAACATTACTTGCTAGTCAATTTTGACCACTTCACAGTTCACAATATTGTTTTCACTACTTTTCACCAAGATAGGCCAAAGGCTGCATAAAGGCTGGATAAAGTAAGCGACAGAGCAGTGGCACAAACACACAGCAATTAAAAAAAATATAGGACATCTATGAAACATTGTCACACAGCAGTGGCAGACAGGATGGCAGCTTAGTAAACTATAAAAATGTCACTCAGCAACAGTACTGTAACTAACACTCCCGATGCAGGCCACACCCCTTTTGTGTGACATCACACAGAAGGGTGGGGCTACTTTCACCGTGTCACAATCCTGGCTAGTTTTTACCTTTTGAGACTTACCTCTGCCAGCTGCTCCATGGATCTGTGTTTGTAATCCCCCTGGGAGATCTGCTCTGGCTGAATCATGCTGGCTGTGACAACCCTGTGTGTGCAGACTGCTCTCCTCCCCACACTGATTAATCACCTGGACTCTGCCCTGTCTGTGAGCATTGCTAGTCTTAATTGGAATCACAGGTGTGGTCCTGATTCTCAAGGGCTGCAGAGATGATTACTCCCTCTGCATGTTGTGCCTTGCTCCACTCTGAATGCCACTGCCAGACCACCTGTCTGTATCCACTAATCGCTGCCAGACTCTAGGTATATAGATCCTCCTGGCACTCAGTGCTTGAACATCTTGTTACGTCCCATGGTGTACCACTTGTGCTATAGTTGTACCTCTGAGTACCAGTATGTCCCAGGCTCCTGCTGGTTCCTAGACCAGTGTTATCCATAAGCCTGCTGCGTTAAGCTATCCACGCTACCAAGCCTCTCACCTACGGCTCACAGGCCGCTCCAAGTAGCTTCCATGCTACCAGCTTCTCCACACAGCTCCCAGGCTGCACCAAGTAGCTTCCATGCTACCATCTCTCACCTAGGGTTCCCAGGCTGCTCCAAGTAGCTTCCACGCTACCAGTGGCTACCCACGGCTATCCAGCCACCCCACATAGCCACCCACCTACCAGCATCTACCCACGGCTATTCAGCCGCTCCACATAGCCACCCAGCTACCAGCGTCTACCCACGGCTATCCAGCCACTCCATGTAGCCACCCAGCTACCAGTGTCTACCCACGGCTATCCAGCCGCTCCACGTAGCCACCCAGCTACCAGCAGCTACCCACAGCTATCCAGCCACTCCACGTAGCCAACCAGCTACCAGCGTCTACCCACGGCTATCCAGCCGCTCCACGTAGCCACCCAGCTACCAGTGTCTACCCACGGCTATCCAGCCACTCCACGTAGCCCCCCAGCTACCAGCGTCTACCCATGGCTATCCAGCCGCTCCACATAGCCACCCAGCTACCAGCGTCTACCCACAGCTATCCAGCCACTCCACATAGCCACCCAGCTACCAGCGTCTACCCACGGCTATCCAGCCACTCCATGTAGCCACCCAGCTACCAGTGTCTACCCACGGCTATCCAGCCGCTCCACGTAGCCACCCAGCTACCAGCAGCTACCCACAGCTATCCAGCCACTCCACGTAGCCAACCAGCTACCAGCGTCTACCCACGGCTATCCAGCCGCTCCACGTAGCCACCCAGCTACCAGCGTCTACCCACGGCTATCCAGCCACTCCACGTAGCCCCCCAGCTACCAGCGTCTACCCATGGCTATCCAGCCGCTCCACATAGCCACCCAGCTACCAGCGTCTACCCACAGCTATCCAGCCACTCCACGTAGCCACCCAGCTACCAGCGTCTACCCACGGCTATCCAGCCGCTCCACGTAGCCACCCAGCTACCAGCGTCTACCCATGGCTATCAAAGCCGCTCCACGTAGCCACCCAGCTACCAGTGTCTACCCATGGCTATCCAGCTGCTCCACGTAGCTACCCAGCTACCAGCATCTACCCATGGCTTCCCAAGCCACAACAAGTAGCTTCCATGCTACCATCCATCTGCAAGCCCATCTACTAGTACCCCAACCAGCTCAGTCAGCCTACCGCCGGTCCCAGTCCGGTCCCTCCAAGTTCCTTCTGGTGTCACTCCAATGTTTCAAGTTTCCAGTTCCAGTCACTCATCATCAAAGGCAGTTCACACTGCTACCCAATTCCTATATTAAAAGAGCTATTCATGTTACCCATGGTTCCAGTCCAGCCGGCCTCCAGGTAACACTAGCATCAACTGTGACACACTGGTGATAACAGCAATGCACAGAGCATCCTCTAGATGCTCCTAGGAGCTGTAATGGCAATGGTGTGACCATCTGAAGTGTTCTAAGGTCTATTCTAGGCACCCTGCTAGCCAGATGAGGGAGCCATGAGTGACCAGTGGTGCTGCCCACAGAGAACTGCGCTCTTTGCAGCTGCACCGCTCGCAAACCCCTAGATACGGTCCTTTTCAGCAATGCCACAAACAGCGCATAATGCAAAGAAAAGAGGTGCAAGATGGAACTGTCCATGGGCCCCTCCACCCACCCTTATGTTGTATATAAAACAGGACATGCATAGTTTAACAAACCTATCACTTCAGCAACAGGGACTGCAACTTATGGCTGAAATGATTGGTTTGTTTGGGCCACCACTACCAATGGGCAGCTGACATTGCTGGAAATGATCTCTATGTACAGACTGGATCTACAGAGGCAAGATGTCATCACCATTATCATCCTCACCTCCATCTGTGTGTACATCATCTTCAGACAATATTAATGAATCCAACACAACAACTTGCTCGCCAACAGCACTTTGTGAGACAGTTCTTTCAGATCTGTGTCCATTGAAAAAAAAAGATACGATGTAGGACTTAAACCTAGGATCAAGAACAGTCAATTTTAAGATGCTGTCAACCCTTGGATGCTGGAGAAGCAAATAAAGGGCATGATCTACAAGTCTGACATACATAGCAGAATCATTTAGTTTCAGCTCCTCCTTCAGTTTCTCAAGTTGCTTTTCCTATAGTCTAATTAGGGGAATCACCTGAATCAAGCTGGCAGTGTCTGTACTCACTTCACAAGTGACAATTTTGAAGGGTTTCAGCACCTATGTCATGGCTTGTTGTGTAGCTTTGGATGTCTTTTTGCTGTTCCCCTATGCGCTGAAGCATATAAAGGGTGGAATTATACCTTGTGATTACTGTACCTCTTGCTTCAGCTGGTGGCAGGGCAAATGAAACTGTTCTTGCAGATGCTGCAATTTTCTACATGCAGCTGCTGAATGGCAAAAATGTCCCAAATTTTTTTGGGCCACATACAGCATTTCCTGCATGGCCCTGTCATTTTTCAAAAACTTCTGCACCACCAAATTGATTGTATGCGCAAAGTATGGGACATGTTCAAAATCACCCAGCTGTAATGCTCTCACAATATTTGTGGCATTGTCAGAAATATCAAATTCTGAGGAGAGTCCAAGCGGGGTAAGTCATTTTGCACTAAGGTTGTCAGCAGTATGCCTCTAAGTGAAACTGGTTACACACAGAGTAGCCTGCCTCTGAATGATCTGGTGTTTGTTAGATGCTGCAGTTGTTTGTGCTGCTAAAGGGTGTCAAACTTGCTCCCTTCATCTAAGGAATGTTTAACAGTAAATATTTTTTTTTAACTATTACTAGTAGTAGTCTTCTTGGTCCCCTTCTGGGATGGAGATCCACCTTCAGCAGCAGCAGCATGCCTAGTGTTCAAGGATTCTTCTGAGGCACCCTGCATAGGGGAGGACTCAGACTTATCAAATTGGATGCAGAACTACTTCCAATCATGATTGAGGATATTGATGATAAAGGTGTTGATGTTGGAGATTGCAGGTGCTTGGATATAGCAGATAGAAGGGAGCTATCTGACACTGAACTGCTTGCTGTTAATTTTTTAGCATGTTTCCAATTTTGTCAAAAACATGCTGCAAGTGATGCACATGGAGGAGGTTCCTTGATGGTTAAAGTCCCTACATCTACTTACTGTAGCTTTACAAATGCCACAGATGGCAAGACAATTGTTGCCCAGATGTGGGTAACAATAATTCCACACATAAGAGGTGTATTTTTTCAACTTATGCCGAGGCATGACAATGCTCTTCTTCTTATCACGGGCAAGAACTGCTTCCACTGGTGCCTCACTTACACAAACAACATCCTCATCATCAAAATCCTCATTAACACCTGTATCAGCTACACAAATATCCCCCTCTTCCTGTTGCATCGTAGCATCCTCAATGTCTAGGTCAGCATCTTCTTGACTTTTGCTGCTCATCCCCACATTGGCAGAGGGCGCAGAACTGACTGAAAGCAGTTGCAGAACCACCATTAAGAGATAAAGACAAAGCTTGAGCCTTTCCTTGTCACTGCATGTGATGTATGGCATGTTGGCAATTTTATGTTTTTCTGCCTTAAACTTTCCATTTATTAAAGGTGTTATTTCTTTAGCAATATAGTAAAATATGTTTTTTTGGGGATTTTAGAAGCCCTGACTGAAATCCTCTATACGAAGTGGTATTGCCATGATGATTGCTGCTCCTGCTGTTCTATTGATTGATCATCATGTTTAATATTGATGCCTGGATTTTTGATCACAAAAAATATATAATAATTTTTAACAAAAAAAAGTGCTCACTGACTGCGACACACTGTGCAGATAATATAAATGGTGGTCCTTTACCTACGGACTGTTACTGTTATATATCATAGACACAATATCATGGCCTGAAGTTTTAAGCACAAAAAAAATATTATTTTTTAACAAAAAAAGTGCCCACCATCTGCGTCACACTGTGCAGATAGGTTAGCTGGTGGTCCTTGACCTACTGACCGTTAATGACTGTTATATACTGTATCACAGACACAGTATCATGGCCACAGGCACAGTATCACACCCACAGACACAGTATCATAGCTTGCAGTTTTTAGCAAAAAAAATGTTATAATTACAAAAGAAAATATGCCCACCGACTGCGACACACTGCGCAGATAGTATAAGCGGTGACCCTTGACCTACTGACCATAACTGACTGTTATATATCACAGAGACAGTATAACGGCCTGAAGTTTTTACACAATTAAAAAAAAAAAATTAGCAAAAAAAACTTTCCCACCAACTGCGGCACACTGCACAGATTGTATAAGCGGTAGCCCTTGACCTATTGACCATTACTGACTGTTACATATATCACAGACACAGTATCACGGCCTGAATTGTTAGCACAAAAAAGTTATTATTGTTTTAAACCAAAAAACGTGCCCCCCGGCTGCGACACTCTGCCAGATAGTATAAGGGGTGGCCCTTGACCTACTGACTGTTACATATCACAGACACAGTATCACGGCCTGAAGTTATTAGCAAAATAAATATACACTGTATATTTTTTAAGAAAACAAAATGTGCCCTCGTACTGCGGCACACTGCGCAGACAGTTTAAACAGGGGCCCTTGACCTACTGACCGTTATTGACTGTTATATATCACAAGGTGCAGTATCATGGCCTGCAGTTTTTAGCATCAAAAATATATATTTTTTTTTTAAGTCACACACAAGTAATAATAATAATAATTACATTTTGTTCCTGCACTATAAAAAAAACAAACAATGATTTGCTGGCTGCCTATTGAAAAAACTAGCTTGGTCAGTTTTACTTAGGGGAATGTCACTGTGGGTGGCACTGCCCATCAAAGACAGTGTCACTAAACCTTTTTTACTCCTGACTCTCACTGTCACTAACTGTCACTTACTAGCTAAGCTAACTAGCCTACCCTCCTTCCCCTCCCGAGGTTCTGTAACAAATGATGCCGAATCACCGAGGGAGGGACTTATATCGGATCCAAAACTTGCGAGATCCAACTACAGGAAGATGACGTCGCACCTCATTTTTTAATCTGAGAATGGTGCCGAGATCCGAGCAGCAGCTGGAATCTCCTCAGATAAGGTAAGTACGATCAGGTTTGGTTTCCAGGAAACCAAACCTGCTCATCTCTAATTATTATCTACACTCTACAACATGTACTGTTTTCTATCTACACGTGTCCTCTTACATCTAGCATCAAATAGTCATAAGGCGCGAGATGCTTGGTGCGACTGAGCTGCACTGAGCGGTATAGCGGAGTGATCTTTTCTTTAAATTGTGCCTCTTATTCGCATTACAGCTACAGGGAAACACCACTCACAGTGTACTGGAGACTTTAACTGCACAGGAAATAGTTTTTAACACATACAAAGCAGATGAAGCACAGCGGAACTTGGCATGAGAAAAACCAGCGGACACTGCATTGTAGCACTTTTTATACAGATTCAGATTCATTTGCACACAGCTATACAAATGTCGCACATGAAATTAATCAGTACTGTCTAGCAAAGTAGTTTTGTTGTTTCCAGTTCTATTATTTGTGCGAATAAAATGCACATTTGACTGCATAAGATGCTCAGCACGGCCAAGTACCTACCTCTCTGCACATGCCTTCATAAATATATATTAATATCTTACATTTCAAATTTACTGGGTTAAAGTCACACACATGGACAAGATGTCACACCTACTTGAATTTCTGTTGACTCTTGATGCCACAGTGCAACCAATTAGATGACAACCTGGACAAGTACAGAGCAAGCTCCAGCCGCTTAAGATGATGTTGAAACAGAGTAGACCTGGTCACAGGTGACAACCGGCATTGTGCTGGACAGGCTGTGGCCACTATCCCCCAAGCAAAATACCTCACTATTCTTCTGAAACTCAGTTTCCTGTCACCCATTCTGTGAAGCCTCCTTTTACTTCTCATCAAACCTGTACTACTGTAAAACATTTTTTGCTGACTGCATAATATAATTAATCTCCCATTTCCCCAGTAGTACTCTCATACCGCTTAAGTACTTTTTCAAATAAATACCTGCATGATATCAAGATGATCCCCACCTTTAGAATAGCCACATGAAGAACAACTGGCTCATAATTTGGTTGTCTGCATTTAAACAAATATCACTGTGCCTGTATAGTAAATATAGGGTTGAACAAAACATATTTTTGAGACCTATGGAATATCAAAAGATGAACATAAATGATTAAAGTATTCACCCAGGCAAATACATGTGGACCCCCTTCCATGTGTTGCCCTATAGCAACACATGTATTCAACATACAGCCATCCAGCTGCTGTGGGACTACACAACCCAGCCTGCCCTGCCACAGTTTAAGCATGCCCTAATAGCAAAACCTTGCATGCTGGAAGTTTTACAGCAGCTGCAGGGTTTGTTAAACAAAGCATGCCTGGTACATTTGCTAAAGTCACCACCATTTGGAGATGTTGTTACTGATTAAAGAGTTCCTTGTATACAACAAATGTATTATTTAGTAATGCTGCCTTTGTCTTACTATATCAGTTGGGAAAACTTTAACTTTGAGTTGCTGAAAGGATTTTGTTCAGAAAAAGACAACATAAAGTTGTGCATGAATAAATACTGAAGATGATAAATAACAAGGGACATGGACACCCTTATTTGGAGATGTTGAATTGTTGTGTAAGAATTCCTTGTAGCCTAACTAACTTTTTGGGTAAATACTCTGTTGTCAGAACCCCCCCCCCCCCCCCCCATAAGTGTACCTCTGCTAAACTTCCATCCTAATACAAAAGGTGATTTATTTAAAACTGCAACTGAATGAAAGAACAATTTCTAAGAGCACATCTCCTTCAATGTTATATATGTTCATATTTGGTATTATTCATTCTTAGGTTACAAGCTATGTTTTTTCTTATCAGTGCTCGCGTTCACTCTTCTTGTTTCTTTGTAGATAAGCCAAGTCTGTAAAGTGTTTTCTGGTTCTAATTCAAAGTTATGACCCATCAAATGATATTTAAAGGATTCAGTGACTGATTTAAAAGCCAAACAGTCTTTTTAATTACTGCTGATGTTATCTCTTGAGAGAAGAGTTCTTGACTCACATATAACAACGGGATGCCCTTGTATCTCAGCATTAGCATTGTTGGCCTCAGAGGTCCATGCAAATTAATATGTCCTTCAAAGTTGCAAATTAATCACATCTCCCTTTTTATTAGGAATATATGATTTTTGAAAGGAAAGGTAATCCTTTAAGAGTTTTAGTACTTGGTTTTATGTAACTTTTATATAACTTTAACAACATTGACAGATTATTTTTTTTAAATCACAGATGGAGTATGCTTTATTGCACATTTTGTAACTTACAGTACTTAACACCTGTATTATAAAATGTCACAGACTGAAACCATTGTACTTCAGTGGAAAATGTACGATAATAAATCGTGACTTCTCATCAAAGTAAGCAATCCAAGTATATAAGTGAAATGCTGCAGTAAATGCTGTTCAATTTGTACTTAACAGTACAATATGACACAGTATTTTTTGTGTGCAGAAACAGTATATACAGTATTACTGGGATTGATTTATTTGGCATAGTGACACTGACAGCATGGTTCTTCTTCACAACTTATCAGTACAGCTCCAAGCACACGCTGTCATTGTGTACACTTTGCTATAACAGATAATGTGACATACAGAAGCAAGTTGCTTCTAATAAATTGTATGCATGTACAGTACTTCTTCATATCATAGAGGCATATTAAGCTGGCGCTTTTACACTGTATGCATAGAAGTTCCATAAAATAGAGGTGTAGGCAGGGGGAATGTAATCTAAAGGTCGACAATGACAAAAACAGTTATGTCGACATAGTTAAAATGTCAACAGACAACATGTCGACATTCTCACATTTTTTGACAGGTGAAATGCTGACATTGTCAGAATGCGGGGGGGAGGTCAGGAGTAAACTGTGGTAGAAGGTTAGGGTTAGGCACTAGAGGGTGGGTTAGGGATTACGGTTAGGGCAGAACTACTCACCAGAATGCCGGAGGATTGGAGGTATGACCTGGAAGTCACAGTCACATTACTGGCGGGACCAGAGAGATGCTGATGGAGCTTCTGCAGCCATTGGGAGCAGATAAGTCACCGCTGAGCCACTAGGGATATGTTGACATCCTAACATGTCGACATTTTATTACTGTCTAATGATGAAAGTTGACATGTCAATGTCGATATTATTAACATATGGACACTCTCATGTCAATATGACCAGTATCAACATTATGACTCTTGGCTTATCAAAACCAACCTATAGGCAGGCACTGGAGTTAATAAATCTAATACACTAAAATATAAATTTTAAAAATATCAGGTCTACAAAATCATTTAGCAAATAATGCCTCATTATAGCAACACTCTGCAGATAAAAATGGCCCCTTGTAAAGTGAGATAGACAGTTTAGGGGGGAATTTATCCATGGGCAGATTTATTTTAGTTCAATACATATATATGCTATATATAGATGGTGATTTTATACCTCCAAACAGCCAGATTTATTATCAAGTGATTTGGATGCTTAAAACAGAAATCAACACTGATGTATAGTAATGTGCGCCGAGTTTCTAATCCTAAACTGATTTAGTCCAAATTATTGTCGGGCCAGTGAAAACCACTGCCATTCTAAGGGGTACCCAAGCATCTCTTCGGACTTCTGAATCTTGAGATTCCTGGGCCAATGCAAATGATCATAGGCTCCACCCTAGTACCCCTGTCCAGTGGAGTGTAAGATTTAAAAAAAAATAAAAAAAAATAAAATAACTTGTGTGGTTCCTTTATATATTACCCTCATATACTTTATGTGCCACTCTATTTATTAAAATCCTATATTATACTGTAAATGCCCCTGTAATTTATATTAATACATTTTGCCCCATAATATTTGACTTTTTTAGCATCGTGGCACTTACAGTATTTATACCTTCTTCAGTAGATACTAGACATATTTGTCAGTTTACACAGCATTTACTGGGTATATTGCAGTGAGTAACTACAGTGAATAAAATTAATATACATAAATAGGAAAAGTAGTGTTTGAAACATGGATTTGTCTCATAGCTCATGCAGCCTTTCAATTGTCTGTTTTTCTGTTTTTGAGCAAAATTACAGAACTTGGGGACCTATTCATCAGAACATAATTATCATTAGTGCTAATTATGTTTTGAACTCGCTGCGAGTTGAAAGTACCATTAGGAGGCATTCATCATGACTCATTAACTAAAGTATCTATTCCGAAAAGCTGCTCTTTTTGCGGAGTAGCTTTTTGGACTTGTGATACTTTTTCTCTTTGTCTTTGCTGTCTCCCTCCTAGCTCACAGCCTCTGGTCGTGTCTACCCCTCTTCCTGCCCACAGCCTCTGCCTCTATCCTCTTCTCTGTTTTCTCCTATCCCTGCACTCCCCTGCCCACTGCCTGTCCCTGGTGTCCCCTCTCCCGGTGCTCCCCTTCCCGCAGCCTGTTCTAGTGTCCATGCTCCCCTGTCAGAGCCTGTCTTCAGTGTCTGTAAAGAGCAGCCAGCAGTATAATAGATGGAGGCAGGAGCAGAGACAAGCCTCTGGAGGTGCTGTGGAGGGAGGGAGCTGTAGCTCCCAGCCCACAGTCTGCCTCTATTCTTGCTCCCGGTGTTCCCTCTCCCTGCACTCAACTACCCGCAACAGGTCCAGAGTATACCCCCCTGCGCGATTGTCCGATCACCTAACCCCCCCTACGCACATGTGTGTCCGATCACCCCCGCTGCCACATCCCCTTCCCTTCTCCCAGCTCGCCTGTCTTCTTTCTGTGAGCCAGGCCACATGTCTGCAGTGCCGCGGTGCTCTCAGCTCCAGGGCTCGACAGTGCAGACACAGCAAGGAGGGATCTAAATAGATCCCTCTGCTGTGGCTGCCATGTAAATCTTCACTGTCTGCCAAGTAAACAGAAGCTGTGAAGATTAGCGGGGGCTGCACACCATCTGAAAGTGGCATTCGGTAACACCATCAAGTTCCCCAAAAAAAAGCTTTTTCAGAACTTGATGAATAACCCTGACACCTATTTTTTTTACAAAAGTATGTGAAAATGTTAATTTTCACATGCTTTTGTGAAAATAAGTGATGATGCATAGGCCCCAAGGTATGGTTATTATTTATACAGTAGGTAAGCAGGATACAATTGGCCTTACAGTATAGAGACAAAAATGTCCTGTGTCATAAACATCTGTTTGTCACTGAAAAAAATACTGCAGTAGGTGTGAATCCAGAATACACTTTATTTTTATCATCAACATTATCATTACCAAAGAGGGAGAGGCTGGTCCACTGAAAACATTGGCATGTAGGGGAAAATGTCATACAGCCTCAGGTCAAAACAAATATTTATAAGAATGTCACCAATTAGCATAGCATAGAAACATTACCACTCAATCCAATTATGGAGCGAGTTCCTCGTACTAGAGTAGGTATAGTTACAGATTATTGAAAAATACTTAAAAACATTTTTTTATTATTATTATTATTTCTAAAACCTCAATATACTGTACTTATTGTATTTTGATATTCCTCCCAAAATACGGAATATTCCGAAATACAGAATTTTTTGAGTGTGACTGAGACAGTGACACCTTTGCTTTTGATAGTTTAATGTAAACAAACTTTGTTTAATGCACAAAATTATTTAAAATATTGTATAACATCATCTTTAGGCTGCCTGGATAAGGTGTATATGAAACATAAATTAATTTTGTGCATGTACACAAACTTTGTTTGATGCACAAAATTATAAAAAATATTATATAAAATGACATTCAGGCTGTGTGTATAAGGTGTAAAAGAAACAAAAAAGCATTATGTGTTTAGATTTGGGCCCCATCCCCAAGATATCTCATTATGCTATACAAATAATCCAAAATACGGAAAAATCCGATATCCAAAGTACTTCTGCTCCCAAGTAGTTTGGATATGAGAGACTCAACCTGTATATATATTCTATAGACAAAAAACCTTACGGTTTCACATGTACCATTAAGGCTTCTTAGAGATGATCTAAAATTTCACAAAACCTACTGAATGTCTACCACTCAAACTAAAATAACAATGAAATTCTGATCATTAAGGCTGACGTCTTAATGGACTTGTTCCTTGCGGTATACAGATATGGTATGCCATAACACCCTGTGGTTAACTGCAGATTCACTCACAAAATGGTGGAGCTGCTAATTCCCAGAATTGTGCGCTCATTGGAATACACATGTGCAGTCTATGCAACTGAAGTCTAAGCAGTTATGTGGCACACACATCCCACTCAGTGCCCACAATCTTCCCATTCGTTCACCACAACAATCTCACTGGGTTCCAACATCCTTCTCACTCCATACATCCATCTCATTCAAAATATACATTCAGCTCCCTAATTGCTAAAACCTATCATACTCTGTTTATGTATGTACTGTACACGTCTTCCCCTATATGCCTCTATGCTGCTCTATCTTCCCCAATCCCTACTGCTGTGTGGTCTCCCAACTGTGCTAGTCTGTATTCCCTCATCCTCACCAATCTGTCTTTCCCCATCTGCACCGCCCTGTCTTCCTGCATCCATGCTACTCTGTTTCCTTCCATCTGCACCACTGACTTACCCCCATCCATGCCACTCTGTCTTCCCCTCTTCTGTGCTACTCTTTCTTCCTCCATCTGCACCACTCTGTCCCCACCAACCGTGCCACTGCCACCCCTCCCGCATCACTCTATCTTCTCCCCATCTGAAAGCAATCTATCTTCCTCAATCCCTACTGTTGTGTGCTCTCCCGTTGTGCCAGTATGTATTCCCTCATCCGCACCAATCTATTTTTACCCATCTGCACTGCTCTGTCTTCCCACATCTATGCCACTCTGTAACCCCCATCCACATCATTCTGTCTCCCCATACCATGCTAATCTGTCTCCCCCCATCTGCATCACTTTGGCTTTCCCCCATATGTGCTGCTTAATCATCCCCCCTCTCCATGACTGTCACAAACTCTCAGATGGATTATGGATGCTACCCATATTCAGGGAATTGGCTAGACCTATTCCTGAGGTGCGGAGTCTGTTATGCCAGCGGTTTTCACCAGGGACCCTCGCAAGAAGGTATGGACTTGACTGCGTCCGACACACAGGTTGTGGCCCTCAGGTTAGGTTTCCTTATACAGGTGCTGCCGAACTTGGTTGGAACGCAGGAGACTTTAACATAGTCGACTAGCCAGGTCAGAACCAAAGAGATGAGATGGTACCTGATGCAGAACCAGGGGTCAGGCAGAATCGGAGTGATGAACAAGCTAAGGTCATAGCCAATAGTCAGGATAGGCACAGGAATGCTGGAGTATGGTAATGGAGCCTATATTCTGGCACTGGAGTGCTCCCAGGAACTTCCTTATATAGGTCAGAGTTCAAACACATCCCCAATTAATACTCGCTATTCTTGTGCCTGCCCAATTAAATCCTATGCAGAGTGGCGTGCGTGCTCCTATGGGAGCCACAACCACCTGCACACAGCTGACAGCAGGCGCCAGGGATCTCCTGCCCACTGTCCCATGCCAGCCTGGACCCCAGCGTCACCAGACCAGGTAAGAGAGACCTGGATTCAGCGGTGCTGTGACAATGACTTTCTGTCTCACCCATCCACACCACTCCTATCCAGTCTGCACAGCTCTATCTTCTGCTCAGACCTCAGTTGCATAGTCTGCATGTGTGTATTCCAATGAGCAAAGAATGCTATGAATTAGCAGCTCCACCATTTTAGTGAGTGACAGAACTCTCACTCTGTGAGAGTGCTGAATCTGCAGTTAAACACAGGGTGTGATGGCATACCATATCTGTATTGCACAAGGGACACGTCCATTAAGGCATTTTAACAGGACCCTTTGGATGCCTACATGCAACAATAAGGATGTGATCCATGCATACTGTAGGAGGAGGTGAGTATGTATTTTTTACAGGTACCCTTGGATGCTACATGGAGAAGTGGACATGATGGGCTACAGGGATACATAGGTGAGTATGTGAGATAGTGAGTGTGAGTATGTATGTGTGTGTGCATGTATGTATGTTTGAATTTACTGTCACACACATAGTGGCATGACATGCACAAAAATTGTTATACCAGAAGATTGTGCTTACATGCAATCTTCAGTTTCAGTTATATGGCATTGGAGACAGTTGTGACTCTTTTTGTTCATGTTGCTTCTGATCAGCATCCACCCAAACTACATTATAACTACAGCAGAAAAAGAAGAGGGAGGAAAGGGGTGAAGATGCAAGAAATGGAAGACAAAGTGGGAGGCTGGAGAATATTCAGGAAAAGAGGCAAAGTGGGTTGTAGGGGCAAATGCTAGAAGTAAGTAGAAGAGATATGAGAAGAGAGCAGGTTCTAGCCCAAGAGACTAGCATGATTCCCCTGACCTCCCCCAAAAAGAATGCTAGAGACATTGCTATCTTTTGCATAGAAATCATCACTGTATCTCTGATGCTTTAAGGCCATCAGGAGAGTCTGTCCAGATAGTGCCACTAACTGTTCTGGTTGCCAATTCTGAAGAAATTTGCAAGAAATTTGGTGCAAAATATGAAATTCACAGTAATTAATTATTCTATAATGTTTTTCTAATAAAGCACTTTGATCAGGGCATTGCTCCCTACAACTAACGTTATGCAATCTGTGCTTCGAATGTACACATAAATATTTAGTCCCAATAAAAGTGAACTCACCCCCCATTGCTCACCATGCCCATCTATTAAAACTGTGCCTCTCTTTTGGCATTGTCCCCGTTTCCTTCAAGCATGCCCTTGTCTCAACCATCCTTAAAAACCCCTAATTAACGAAGATTCTCGCTCTAGCTACCTCCTTATAGTATATCTCTCCTCTGCATTGCTTCCAAGCTCCTTGAGAAGATTATCTATCTCTGACTCACCAAATTCCTCTACTCACACTCTCTAGTTGTCCCCCTTCAATCAGGTTTCCATCCCCTCCACTCCACAGAAACTGTTCTCATTTCACCCCAATTTTCTATCACTATATATCTCTCCTCCCCATTGCCTCCACACTCCTTGAGTTGATTATCTATCTCTGACTCACAACATACCACTCCTCCCACTCACTTCTTGTTACCCTTCAGTCATGTTTCCATCCTCTTGACCAAGGTCACCAATGTCCTTTTCACTTCTGAACTTTTTAATTCTGTCTGCCACCTTTGACACTGTTGATTAGTCCCTTATCCTTCACACTCTTCATTCTATCAGTCACTGTGAGTCTGTCCTGTCATGATTCACTTTTGACCTCATAAGCTATTACTTTTCTGTCTCTAATTCTACTTCTCCCCCTTTAGCTGTCTGTGTCCCTGAAGGGTCTGTATTTCGCCAACTGCTCTTTGCTATTTATGTCACCTCCCTTGGAAACCTCATCAGCTCTTTTGGTCTCCAATACCATCTTTAAACTCAAATATACTGTCCCTCTCATCTTCTGACCTCACCCTGTGCATCATTTCTCGTGTCTCTTCCTGTAACTTTGCTTTACATCCTTGATGTCCCAACACTTTTTTAAAACTAAAAATCAACCAAAACCACTCATAGTTTTCTCCACTGCATCTGCCACAAACTCTCTTTCTCTTGATAACATCCCAGGTATCATCCTTGACTCCTCCCTCTCCTTCAGCCACCACATTTAAAATATCTGTCACTCCTGCTGTTCCCACGTCTATAATGTCTCTAGTACCAGGTTCTTACTCACCACTGATGCCACTAAGATTCTTATCCATGCACCCATCATTTACCTCCTCAACTACTGTAAACTTCTTCTCTCTGACCTTCCTTGTTCTCATCTTCAATCTATCCTAAATGCTGCTGCTCATTTAATTATTCTCTCTTAATACTTGGTGTCAGCCTTCCCTTCTGCAACAAGCTCCGTTGGCTCCCTGTCCCCCTTAGAGTCCAGATAAAATACCTCAGTCTCCCATTGAAAGTCATCAATTTCTGTAGCCCTCCTACTGTACATCGCCTACCTCATTTCTGTTCACAACCCCACCTGCCTTCTCATCTCTTCCACTTATCCCCACCGGGATGTAGTGACAAGACCGGCCGACAAGTCTCAATGCCGATAGCAGAATCCTGTCAAGGGATGTAACATAGGCATCAAAATACTGATGCATGTGTTAATCACGATGTCAGGACACCAGCCAAAATGAAGGTAAGTCCATGGCACCATTTGTGTTAGCCGTGGGAGGGGGAGGGTCGGTATTAGGGAGTCTAGTAGGGTTAGCTTTAGGTTTGGCAGGGGGAGATTAGGGTTAGGCACCCCTAGGAGGAAGGGTTGGGCACCACAGGTAAGGTTTAGGCACCCCCCCTGGGAAGGTTAGGTTTAAGGTGCAGAGAGGGGGTGTTAGGTTTAGGCACCCCTGGGAGGGAGTTTAGGGTTAGGCATTAAGTGGGGAGGTTAGGGTTAGGCACCACAAAGGGAGGGTTAGGGGGGGACAGGGGAGGGTTAGTATACTTACTTACCCCAGTCAGGATCTCCTCATGTCAGGCATCTGATATTGGGATTTGAACCGGCAGCTAAACAGCCACCAGCATTTCAATCCCATTCCATACCTACCTCCCCTCCACCCTGGTTACCTCCTCTCACAAACTTCCCTCACTACATCCCAATCATCTAGAACTCACACCCTTGCTACTGTAAGTCAGACTTTCTTCTAGTCTTGCTAACTTGAAACATGAGCTCAAAACACACTTTTTCATTAAAGCTTACAAGGCCTCCCTGAAACTCCACAAACCTCTCCACCCTTGACTTTCTCCCCGTTTCACCTATCAACTCTTTACATCTCCCCTTAGCATGAAAGGTGTCATGGATATAGCCTTCTTTCTTTTTATTCCTGTCTCAACATATATCCATGATATTGTACACTAGCCCTTACCATGTTTACAAAATCATTAAGTACCAAACTTTATACCTTCCCTGCAACTTACCACTACTTGCCAGATAGTGAGTGATGCTACCCTCACACCATGTCCTTGCACTAACTAGTCTGTAATTTTATTGTTGTTTGTAGTGGTATGTTCCTAGATATGTCAATTTACACAATATCATATTTATAATTCTCGTTATAATGTTAGTATGTACAGATGTGTCCTCTTGCATCTTTGGCACTTGTGCTTATGCTTTCCTGATCCCATTCTGTATTTCCATTTGTAAGGTGCTGAAAGTCTAAGATATTTTACAAAATACCACATAGATACAGAATGGATTTATTTTGGTGCACATGTACATACAGTACACAAATGTTGATATTTACTACTCAGATTTGAGGGTAGTTCAATATGTAAGGTAACAAGACCTCTCACGTGTGTAATGTTCTCTATTTCATTCTAATTTCCCATTAATCCAGAGCAGGTAGACCACTGCTTCCCCTCACGGCCATGAGACTGTGCCATATATCAGCCATACTGTCACAACATCAGTTGTAAGATGTCAGGGCTGATGGAAAAATTATCAAACAATGAGGTACACAGTGTGATCAGATTTCTACATCTACAGTAAAGGCCCCATAAGCAGATGAAATTCATCGCCAACTTGTAGAAGTGTATGGTGATAATGTCATGTCATGAAAACAGGTTTGGGTTTGGTGCACTGCCTTTGATAATGTCATGACAAATGTTTAAGATCTGCAGCGATATGGCCAGCCAAGCACATCCACCACAGATGACAATTTGTACCGCATTGAAGGTTTGATTCAGAAGAACAAACGCATGTGAGTTAGTGATATTGCTTATGAACTGAACATCTCAGTGGGTATGGTGCACAACATCGTTGATCAACAACTGGGGTACAGGAAAATGTGTTCATGCTGGATATAGTAGCAACTCACAGAAGTTCACAAAACCAACACAATGGGATTGTCTCTCGGGAACCTGATGCGGTACCATGAGGAGGGAGAGCAGTTCCTGCAGCATATTGTTACAGGCAATGATACGTGGGTGCATCATGTGACACCATAGACGAAGCAAGCACTCATGACATGGAAACACACATTGTCCCCACCTTCAAAGAAATTCAAAACAACTCCATCAGCAAAGAAGGTAATGGCCACCGTATTTTGGAACTACGAGAGCTTTCTTCTTGTTGATTTAGGGCCTAATTCAGAGGTGGACGTAATGCGTATGTTGCCATGCTCGCTTGCATTCCCACGCTCGCAGCTGTGAAAATATGCTAATATTAGCAAAGATCACCTGATTATAACGCCCACTGCTGTTCGATCGCAAACACGCATAAATATCGGTAACATCGAAGGACATCAGTGGCCATTTTACCCTTCCAACAGGTCTGACCTGCCGCAGCCTAGGGATCTCTTCTGCCACGCAGGGCTGAGTTTGCACTTGCAGTGGCTTATTTATGCACGCCTATGAAATCGCGTTCAAATGCCCAGGCACGCCTACGTTTCCTTAACAACCCCCCGTCATCATCCCCAAATGGTCACTTCCTGTCAATCAATCTGCAATGGGCCTCCGTGGTCTGCGGACTCGCACGGCGATCTCTGAGGGATCATTCAGCTTCCTTCGCACACGCGCAATGCATACGCATGCGCAATGGCAAACAATCGCTCAGTCTGTGTGCGAATTGCAATAGTGTCCACCTCTGAATCAGGCACTTAGTCACCAAGGGAGATACTGTGAATGCTGTTTGCTATTGTGACACATTGAGCCAGTTGTGAATTCATCAAAAACAACCTGGTTTGCTCTGTACAGGTGTCATATTGTTGGCTGCACAATAATGCCAGGCCACACTCAGATAACTGCACATATGACTTGTTACAGCGCTACCATTGGGAGGTACTGGATCATCCTTCCTTCAGCCCTGGCTTATCACCGAGTGATTTCCATCTCTGTGAACATATAATACAGAGTGCTTTTCCAATCTAGATGACCAAATGTTAACTCTTATAAATACAAGAGGATAAGTCTATCTTGTCTCAAGTTCACAGAATAATTATCACCGTGTCCATCGATCTGACACAATGTAGTAAATAATTACTCTCTAGTTATTAATATAATGTTTAGCCAGTATTTTGCTGCATAGCGAGTGATTCATAGTTTTATCTACTTTTGTCCGCCTCACTTAGTGCCAGGGCTGTAACTAGGGTAGTGCGACCTGTGCCATGACACAGGACATCGAAGGGCAGGGGGTGCTGTTTGGGCCTGTCAATTTTCCTGTTTATTATCATTCTCACTTGTAGCTTCCTCTTCTGTTATCCCCATCATCTCCTGGCTTCCCCTATCTTTTCCCTGGCCCTTCCCCATGTGGCCATGTCCCTTTATCAGGTGCACTATCTTATGTTCCTAGTTAAAAATTGGGAGGGGCAATAATCTCTCTGGCACAGGGCACCAAAAAGTCTAGTTACAGCTCTACTTAGCGATCAGTATATCTGGTGCAGTCACTGTCTATATTAACTACTGCTAAGATCATAACATTGTGTGCATTTACATGCTGTGAGTCACATATCATGCATAATGTATAGTTCACAGTATTGTCTACTTCGGTCCAGCCTGACTTAGCATTTTATATACAGTAACTGGTGCAATCACTGTATGTATTTGCTACTGCTGAGAGCACACTATTATTCAGTGTTCCTATCTACACATGATGGTAAAGAGTCATAACATAACAACAATAAAATCAGACAAGCTAGGAGCATGCATTTGAAATGCACTTGAGTAGAAGGCGATTCGCAACCAACAGTGAAGTTCAGCAAACTGTCATGTCCTGCTTCAGGTGCTTGACACTGATTTCTTCAATGCCAGGATAGATGCCTTGGTGTGCCGTTGGAACAGATACTTAAGCCGCATACACACTACAGCCGCAAACACACTATGCGAGCTTTATAAACGATATGGACAATAACAATATCGTTCAACGATATATCGCTCATATCGTTCAGTGTGTATGCAGTGAACGACCAACCATGCGCGCTCCCGCGGGTCATTAACGATGTCTTTTGAAATCCGTACATGCAGGCCAATCTGACAACATCATCAAGAATTGCCTGTTCAGAGATGTGGCAGGATGACTTCACTGAATGACATCTTTCAGTGTGTACATCCAATATATTTGTCCTGTACTACAGAAAGTTCAAGGGCAATCTTTCACCAGTATCATTCATACAGCACATCGTCTAGTGTGTATGAGCCTTTAGACAAGTATGGGGACTATGTGAAAAAATAATCTGTACCAAGGCCATACTATTGATTATATGTATATGTACAAGTTGATAAATTTATGCAATGAGAAGTCTTGTTACCTTATTTATTGAACCACCCTCATATTTATGCATGTCCAAAAGGTACTAAGAATACTGGAACACTACTACTTTACTAGTGAAACAATTTTTAAATCTTATGTGAAAATAGCATTGCCTACTCCTGCAATGATCATTTTTCTATATCCATGGTATACATGTTCTGGCAACAATGCGAGCGAGGCAATTTCATTAAGATTAACTTTCAATGTCTGCTGAAGCTATTATTTTGACATTTTGACAAAGCAAGACAATCCAGCTTCAATGACCCAATCAATATCACCATTCTCTGTGTTAAACAAGTGTCAGCTGTACCAATTACCTGTCTGCACTTTAATGCATTTTCATCTTTCTGCGCAATTAAAAACTGGTGAATGGACAATGACATTTTGTTCCAGGAGTAGCTGGAATGCAAGTGGCCATGTAACACTGCTCTGAATACAAATAGTGTTTTTAATAAACATACTCATTATGGGGTGTTAGCAGAATTAATTGTACAACTGCTGACAGAGGGCCTGATTCAGAGCCGCTCGTAAGCGGCCGCTCGGTCTTTCTGAGCGATGTTTGCACAACTGCGCATGCGTACAGATCGTAATACGCATGCGCGAACCAGTCAGTGCCGCCGAAAATCGTTTGTTCACTAAATAGCGAATGCCTGCTATTTTGAGTGACAGGAGGAGGCGTATGTGGGTGGTAACAGGGGAAGGTGCTTGAAAACGGGGAGTGGAGATCAGAACGCAGGCGTGCTTAAAGGTCAAAACGGGCGTTTTATGGGTGTGCATAATTAATACAGCAGCGTCATTGACCACGTCACTGGGTTATTTTATAGTCAGAACTGCTCGCAAGATTGCGGTAGGAAAAACCAACCACAAGAATAGCGAGCAGGTCGATGTACTCGATTAATCTAATAAATAGCGGACGCGAGCCCAATAGTAGGATGCGAGCGGCCAGGGGGCGTAGTTTTCCAAAAAATGACCGCATGTTTGGTTCGCTCGTTCAGACCTAGAGGCGTGAACAGACCGCAAAGAACAAATGGTTCATTTGAATAGCCACCCCTTTTTTCGGAACGAGCGAGCACAAATAGCGTCCGGCTCTGAATCAGGCCCAGAGTGTTTTGTGTATGCCCTGATGACAGTGTTCATGCAAGTACTGGTGATGCAGAGTCATACCCATTTCAATCACAAAAACACAAGAGTTGTTACTGGGTTGTAGCTTTAATCATATACACCTAGTTTAGGGTAGGTGCAAGTAGGCACTGATGATGGATGATGAGCAAACTGGGGTGTTTAATAATAATACTTATTTTCCACCAAAAAACCCGGGTACGACCTGGGTTTTCAGACATGGGGCCTGATTCAGACCCAGTCACAAGGCTGCATTTGCACGCAGCCTGCCGATGTTTGCAATCTGCGCATGCATACAAGATGCAGTGCACGTACGCAAACTAGCCCATGCAATCGGGAAGCGTTCGCACCCAGTACACAGACGCTCCGCAAGCATGAGTGACAGGACGTGCCGTTTGTGGGTGGTGACAGGGGCTGGTCGATGGTAACGGGGGTGTGGTGGTGCGAACGCAAGTGTGTCTGTGCATCTAAACGTCATTTCAGGAGCGTGCATAATTAAGACGCATCGTCAGCATACACGTCACATGGCTGAATTAAACACAGCAGCACTCACAGTGCTTGAAGTAGGGTATGGTCAGCCACAAGTGGTGTGTATGTGTCCGATGTCAGCCGATGTTACCAATTGTTTAATACACTTCCTGGAGATGACGTATATTACTAAGGGAAAAGTGGGCGTCTTGTGTCAGGCTGGAGGGTGTCTAATTACATACCACAATCACACGGCAAAGCATAGTGGGCGTGCTAATGTCTTGCTAGCGATCATGGGATTTGCATACTTTGGATGCGGACAGTTGCATGCGAATGCAGCCTTGCGACTGGGTCTGAATCAGGCCCATGGTTCCAACCCCAGTCAGGCACCAGTTACACAGTACCATCGATCTGGGTTAGTCTCAGGTCAGCCCCGTTCACTCTGAACCCAGGTATGCCCTGCTAGACTTGTGAGGTCATAAAAAGTGGGATGTGACTGCTCCACAACTACCAATCAGCTAATTTTAGGCATGACCCAGGTCGGATAACTAAGGTTGTGCTGTTTACTGCACCATTACCCAGGTTCACCCTGGGTCTGACCCTGGTAGCCACCTGGGTTGGATTGCTGGGTCACTTGACATGGGTTATTTTTCAGGGACCCTTTTATACTGAGCTGCTACCCGGGTGGACCCAGCAATAACCCTGGTTTTAGCTCTGGTGTAAAAGGCACTGTTTCCTGGAGTGTGTAAGCCAAAAATTTAAAGGGGCAATGCATTTAATAGCAAAACAAGGGGTTTTTCACTATTAAAAGCATTTTAGTTTTCAGGCACAAACAGTCCTTGAAGCGGTGACTTTTCCAAGCCACTTCTTAGTAATTAAACCCCCAAGTTTACACACAGGGTGTGAGCAAATCATAAGATGTGCATAACTCTATATGCATTTTTTTTTATTGGTGCACGCAGCTTAGTAGCAACAAATACCCGATCTCTGACCTACATTGCATCAGGCCCCAGTTTCTATAATAAGCAATATAATTATCCAGACCCTCCAACATGACCCATTCCATTAGGTACAAAATGCTCTGCTCCTGGATTTCCCTCTTAATTTTTGATTACAGCCACCTGTGCTGAAACACCTGTCTCATCTATTACCTAGTTCAACACAGGTGACTGCAATCATACATTAGGTGGGAAGTCCAGGAGCAGAGTGTTTTTTACCTAATGGAACGGGTCATGTTGGAGGGTAAGATTATCTCATTATAACGGTTGCAAAATAGAGGTTTAAAAACTATAACTATATTGCCCTAATGTAAAATCGCATTAATGACTTTGGAAAATCAAGTAAATAATGTGTATTGTTAGTTGTCTTCAAATTCACCATACTGTAGGTAACCAAAGGAATTGTCAATTGAAGACCAAAATCAGGGCCTGATTCATTAAGGATCACTATTGCTAAAACGTATGCAGACATGCGATTGTTGCCTACTGCGCACCACTGTGATCGCACTGCGATCATGGAGAGTCATCGCAGAGTGTTTGACAGGCAGTGAGCGTTCGGGGGTGGTAACGCGGGGATGGTCGGCGAAACAGAGGCATGTCTGTCGTTTTGAAAGCCGTTGCATTGGCGTGCATAATTTAGACATTGTGGTTGCTTATGCAGCTTGAGTACTTACTGCGTGCAACGAGGTTAGTAATTTCTAAGTAGGACAAGGGCTGCTGTAATTCTTCATGAGGGGCCGATGATACTCGATGTTACCAATGTTTGTGGAGGAGTGAAAGGTATTATGGATGCGAGATAGCAGTAGTGGGAGGCAGTGGCCATCTCTAAGCTGACAGTGCAACGGCGTTGCGATAGCATTCATTAGCATATTTTCCTAGCAGACCTGTGTGCGATTATGGAGCTGCGAAAGCAATAGTGATCACTAATGAATCAGACCCTAGGTTAGAGTACACTTGGAACATAACATAATTCTTAACTGGAACGGAACTTGGATAACTTTCTTTAGTTTCACTAGACCACAGGTTCTCAAACTCGGTCCTCAGGACCCCAAACAGTGCATATTTTGCAGGTCTCCTCACATAATTACTAGTGAAACAGTTAGCTGCACCTGTGGATCTTTTAAAATGTGTCAGTGACTAATGAATACACCTGTGAACCAGCTGGGTGACCTGCAAAAAGTGAACTGTGTGGGGTCCTGAGGACCGAGTTTGAGAACCACTGCACTAGACAATCCTGCCCTTCTTCATTTTAAATATGGCTGTCTTTAGTATATTACCCATTACCATGTTCATAATAACAATAGTGGGTTAAATCCAAAATTATTTGAATTACAGTATGTTCAATGTTTATCGAGTTTACATAACAATTTTCTGCCACAGGAGAATAATTCAAGCGCCTCTAGCCAAGATGTTTAATTTTGTGCATCGCTACATCCTGCTTCTTAATCATGCACTTTAATACATTTTCCTTCCTGTCTGTTACACACTTTGCAACTGGCAGTAAGGTTGAAGGTTAGTCTAGTAGGCAGAGGAGCACTGCGAGAGATAAGATGCCTCCTTTAATCATTATTTCTAAGGGCACTGAAGCTAGACTGGAGAGAGAGTTGGATATGCTACTTAGTAACTGTCCTGATTATGTAGCAGAAAAATGGTTTAAATATGTGGCTTCATATTGAATAAAATCAATAGAACATTTTAAAAGTGATATATTTATGGTCACATTGTATATGAGTTCCAGTCTTATGTATTTATGGACTAGAAAGTTTATATCTTCTGATTTTCCTGTCTTACACTATTTATGGTTTTCCAATTTTAAATAGAAAAGATAATGAAACCTGCTCAATCATCTTGACAGAATCCTTATGCAAACACTTCAATTGTATTTGTTTTATATTTTGTATAGACATGTTTCTTATTTCTTTAAAGGTCAAGTAATGCAGACAGCAAACAATGCTGCACTGGATGCAGTTCAATTAATACATTCAGAATAACAAGGTTTTTCAGGCCCCAGAAATACTGAGCAGTTTGATAACATGAGAAAACTTCCATAAATTTGCTGAGAAATACAAAACGTTACTTTCTTTAGGTCAGTGTGCATACAATAGCTTTGAATAAAATAATTGTATTGTTATTGCCGAGAACCAGTCACTATGAATTAGTGAACATTTTTATGTTCTATAAATAACTATTATATAAGTACTTTATATTCTTTAATGAAAGGATGCCAACTCTGTTTTAATAACAGCTCCCATCTATAGATGTGTCCTCATACAACTTTAGTTTTTGCGCCATATAGCATGAGACGAGTGGTGTGACTTAGACGCTGCGTTACAGGTAGTAATTTAAAGTCTCTATTATATTTTCATGAATTTAGCATCTTATTCAAATTGCAGTTGCATACAAAGTCACTTATAGTGTCCTAGGCACTTACGGGCATATTTTAATATGTCAATATTATTTTTACTAAAATATTGTGAAAACGGGTGTTTTCACACCCTTTTCACATTATTTTAGTGGGAAGCAGTCGGAAAGCCGATGGAAGGAATCCCGATCATCAGCTCCCCGACTGTCTAATCCCAGCAAGGGTTAAATGACAGGCATCCCGATGCCTGTCATTTTCCTATGCCGGGAGCCTGACACCCTGCTTACCGATCGATGGTAAGCCGGGCGCCGGGCGCAGACAGGCACGGGGGAGGGTTAGGTTTAGGGTGCCGGGGGGAACACTTAGGGTTAGGCACCCCCCCGGGAGGTTAGGTTTAGGTTAGGGGAAGGGAGGGTTAAGCTGGCCACACACTAGACCAACTTACATCCAACCAGCCAACTTGTTGATTGGTTGGAATGAAAATCTGGTAAGGAATGGGAGTTCCTTACCAGCAATTTGCTCCTAAATGCCAGAAAACAGATGAAAATGGTCGTCGGACAAGTTTGTTAAATGTTTGATCTAAACAATTTGTTCAAACAACAGTTTTTGTTAATTTTCCAGCGTTTGGGAGCAAATTGCTGATTGTCATTTGCTTTCATTCCTTACCAGATTTTCATTCCAACCAATCAACAAGTTGGCTGGTTGGATGTAAATTGGTCTAGTGTGTGGCCAGCTTTAGGATTAGGCACCCCCAGGGGGAGATTAGGGTTAGGCACCCACCGCGGCGGGGAAGGGGGGGTTAGGTTTAGGCACTTAGAGGGGGGATTAGGGTTATGCACTTGCGGGGGAGGTTAGGGTTATGCACCCCTAAGGGAGGGTTAGGTTGTAGAATAGGTTAGTCAGTACTTACCTTTCGATGATCGGGATTTTCACTGCTGCCGGGATGCCGCTGTCGGGATACTGAATCCTATTTTAGTATCACTAAATGCATTAAAGGGCTTTTAGAGCAGTTTTTGTAACAAAAAAAATATTCCAAGCCCTTACATTTGCATTATTTTAGTATCAGATTGCATTTCCCATACTTGTAATGGGAAATGTGATCTGTTACAGATTTACTAAAATAAAATTGTAAAAACATAATGGGGGATGACCTGTGATAATAACGCTACCTGAAGATGGTGTTATTAGAGCTTTCCCCCATTTCACTGACTCCTGCTCTGCTCTGAAAAGCAGAGCAGAGATAGGAGACGGCGCCTGTGATCAGCCTTGTCTGTCACAGTGAAAAAAAAAAATTTGGGGGAAAAAAAACCATTTACCTGAATCCAGGGACCGTTGATCAAGTAAGCACTTCTACGACTCCGGTCAGGTGATCGTCGTTCTCCTGCTCATCTTATGTGTGCTGTAAACTAGTGGTCACACTCAGGGTAGCTTTTGCGAAAAATACCCTGAGAAGTGCAGATTCTGGATTTGCAGGTACAGAACTTTATGTAAGCTCTGTCCCTGCATGCAATATTTGATACATCCTTGCAATGTACTGTATTCAATAATTACATTGCGAAAATTGGACGAATTTATCACATTCCATCCACATCTGGGATTGTATGTGATAAATTTGATGGGATGCGGTTTGTGATAAATATGCCCCTTAGGATTAATATTTTTGTCATAAGAGAATTGGCGTAAAGTCGCAGATGAAAAACATCTATGTGATGTCATGCATGGCATGGCTCACTTGTTTCAGTCCTCAGTCTTTTGCCTTTTTACCCAGGTTAACATCTGAGTTGCACACAGCAGCTACATGTAATGCCAGGGCCAGTTTCCATTGTACCCTTGCATTGTTCTTTTGTTGCATTAGTAAAAAGTGTTTCTGTGACTCATGGTGCAGCTTAGTCGTAAAGTCTGTGGTGCCCCAAACATGGCTATTTGGTGAGCTTTGAGGATAGGTGTATGTGGACATATCTTTAGCACTAAAAAAAGTATGCAAACAAGAAAATAACTGTCACAGCGCACCAGATTCCCGATCTCTCTTACCGGGTCTGGCAGTACTGGCTTCCTGCTGGGTCTCTAGTTCCACAGTGAGTGAGGGTCCATCAGTGGTGATCTTCTGGTGGCTGGTGATAGGGAGTCCTGGCGGCTGCTGCCGGCATTTGTGAGCATGTGGCCGGGGCTCTCATAGGGGAGCGCGCACCACTCTGGATGTCATTTAAAGGGCCAGGTATGCCTAGTGTGTTGTCACACTAGCACCGAAGTTGAAGTCCCTCCCTATTTAGTGCAGGAGTTAAGGCTCCCAAACCTTACTCCAGTGTTCTCACCTGTGATTCCTACTGCTCGTTCCTAACCTTCGGCTTGCTGGTGAACTGATTCCATCGTGTTGTAAAAAAAGTGTAGTGTCAAAAAAGGTGGCGCTATTATCATAAATGTGCTGGAGATCAGAAAAAATATATATACACACTGCTCAAAAAAATACAGGGAACACTTAAACAACACAATGTAACTCCACGTCATTCACACTTCTGTGAAATCAAACTGTCCACTTAGGAAACAACATTGATTGACAATCAATTTCACATGCTGTTGTGCAAATGGAATAGACAGGTAGAAATTATAGGCAATTAGCAAGACACCCCCAATAAAGAAGTGCTTCTGCAGGTGGTGACCACAGACCACTTCTCAGCTCCTATGCTTTTTGGCTGATGTTTTGGTCACTTTTGAATGCTGGCGGTGCTTTCACTCTAGTGGTAGCATGAGACGGAGTCTACAACCCACACAAGTGGTTCAGGTAGTGCAACTCATCCTGGATGGCACATCAATGGGAGCTGTGGCAATAAGGTTTGCAGAGTCTGTCAGCGTAGTGTCCAGAGCATGGAGGCGCTACAAAGAGACAGGCCAGAACATCAGGAGACGTGGAGGAGGCCGTAGGAGGACAACAAACCAGCAGCAGGACTGCTACCTCCGCCTTTGTGCAAGGATGAACAGGAGGAGCACTGCCAGAGCCCTGCAAAATGACCTCCAGAAGGCCACAAATGTGCATGTGTCTGCTCAAACAGTCAGAAACAGACTCCATGAGGGTGGTATGAGGGCTCGACGTCCACAGGTGGGGGTTGTGCTTACAGCCCAACACTATGCAGGACGTTTGGCATTTGCCAGAGAACACCAAGATTAGCAAATTCGCCACTGGCACCCTGTGCTCTTCACAGATGAAAGCAGGTTCACACTGAGCACATTTGACAGATGTGACAGAGTCTGGAGACGTCAAGCAGAACATTCTGCTGCTTGCAACATCCTCCAGCATGACCGGTTTGGCAGTGGGTCAGTAATGGTGTGGGGTGGCATTTCTTTGGGGGGCCGCACAGCCCTCCATGTGCTCGCTAAAGGTAGCCTGACTGCCATTAGGTACCGAGATGAGATCCTCAGACCCCTTGTGAGACCATATGCTGGTGCGGTTGGCCCTGCGTTCCTCCTAATGCAAGACAATGCTAGACCTCATGTGGCTCGAGTGTGTGAGCAGTTCCTGCAAGACGTAGGCATTGATGCTATGGACTGGCCTGCCCGTTCCCCAGACCTGAATCCAATTGAGCACATCTGGGACGTCTTGTCTCGCTCCATCCACCAACGCCACGTTGCACCACAGACTGTCCAGGAGTTGGCAGATGCTTTAGTCCAGGTCTGGGAGGAGATCCCTCAGGAGTCCATCTGCCACCTCATCAGGAGCATGCCCAGGCATTGTAGGAAGGTCATACAGGCACGTGGAGGCCACACATACTACTGAGCCTCAGTTTGACTTGTTTTAAGGACATTACATCAAAGTTGGAGCAGCCTGTAGTGTGTTTTTCCACTTTAATTTTGAGTGTGGCTCCAAAACCAGACCTCCATGGGTTAATAAATTTGATTTCCAATCATAATTTTTGTGTGATTTTGGTGTCAGCACATTCAACTATGTAAAGAACAAAGTATTTAATAAAAATATTTCATTCATTCAGATCTAGGATGAGTTATTTTAGTCTTCCCTTTATTTTTTGGAGCAGTGTATTAAAGACCTGAATACTTAACTTAAAAGTGGTCAGTGAATTTGTATTTATTAGATATTTTATAGTTGATGTTCTCAGAGATGATGAAATTGGATGTGTGGAGTATTGGAATAAATATATGAAAAAGGATGTTAACAATTTCAAAAATATATTATAACATTTAATTAAATGCCATAAAGAAGATAATGGAGCGCACCCCTACTTGCTTTTCAGAGTGGGGGAAAACTCCTATAAAGGTGTCTTTCTAGTACAGTCTTATCTATTTCAATGACATTGGTTTCACACAGTGGTCGAAGTGATAATTTTGAAGTGGGGGTATGGAGATACACTGTTCACGCCAAAGGCACACTCTTGCAAATTGGGCATGACCAAATGTCACAAGAGGTGTGGCGACATGTCAGGAGGGGTGTAGCCACTCAAAACAGGGGCGTGTCATGCATCCATCTCTCATTCCTTTCATTATCACTCACCATTTGAACTTCTCACTCCCTTCTTCCATTTCTCACCCTTTGGGCCTCCCACTACAGTACGTCCTACACTTTCTCAGCTTTACACCTCTCACTCCCTCCCCTCTCTTTGTAACCTCCTGCATCTCTAATTCTTTGCTGAATTTTCTCATCCCCTGTACCTCTTAAGCTGTATACACACTAAGATGATGGATCAGCCATCCGGCGATCCGCCATCCTATCTGACGACTGGTAAGTGCATACACACTTACCTATCATTTGCACAATTTGTCGTGACTGACATTAAAACTCAGCGGGCATTTACAAGTGCCCGGCCAGTTGAGCTGTCAGTCACTGGTGGCCTCTGCAGCAAGTGTATGGGTGGACAACTTATAATGTATACATATCTGCTGTTCTGCACAGCCGACGCGATATGTCTATGAATGATGTAATTCACAGACATATCGTCTGTACACACTGACCAACGCACACACGATATATCAGCCATTTAATTGAACGGCTCATATATATTGGCCAGTGTATACCCAGCAATGCTTTCAGCTCTTAAATAATGACAGTTAATGAGTAGAAATAAATGGTGACTGACAGGGCACCAACATATGATACTTTTTATGTTTTGTTTTTATTAATATGATTCAGCATCCCTTTGCATCCCTTTGACAAAATCCCTGACTGAGGTGTTGTGAGTGGTAATAACTTAAAAGTGTATGCATTTTCTGTTACTGGATGCTGCTACTATTCATTGTCTGTAGGCTTTAATGCAGCACCTTACCTCCCTATCCAGCGCCACATTGTTGCCCCCATTCTATGATTCAAATCTCCTGGATTCTGTTATTGGTTGCCCCCATTGCCAGTCCAACACATAGGGAGGAAACCCTCTAATCACTCCCTCCTGCACTACAGACCCTGAGCTCTGTGATCCTGTAGCACTGCCTTAGATGCCAGATGTGACATTCAGCTCCTCTCCGTCCATGTATCCTCATGTAAGAAGTCACTGCCGCAAACAACTTCATACTCCGACTGCCGAGGCAGAAGTCAACCAACAGTCAGAGCGGACCCCCCTTTATAACTAGCAGTCGAGTGCTGGTGCAACTTCCCACATGCGCTGCTGCTAAAGGGGCCTATCCATTAGCAGATCTTTTTCAAAAGATGAAAGACACAAGATTATCCCTTGAAAATCCCTGGGGCTGCTGTGATAGATATCTGTCATGTACATAACAGAGTTTTGCAAACGACGAACGATATTGCATGACATCATTCAGGGAGTGGATTTTTAATGTTTCTATTCATTTTCATTAAAAATATCGTTAGTCATTTACCGCGACAGATATTTCTAATATCTGTCAGCGATAAGCAATAAGTGACCAACATGTTGGAGAGACAAACGACAAAATGTGTCGGCCGCGGGAGTGCGCATTTTCATCGTTCAGAGCCTATCCATTAGCAGATAAATTGAACGACTGAACTGTCGAAGCTGGATTATTGGCTGAGACAGGATCAGTTTAAAATTGAATTGCAGCGACGCCATCTTGCGACTGGCCGCAAGACGCCATCTTGGAAATGAGATTGTAAGATGCCATTTTATGAATGACCGCCCAAGCGCCATTTTAGATAAACTCACACTTTAGTACTTGTGGCGATATTAGTATTAGCATCATGCGATTGCATCTTACACCATTTCTCATATGCACATTAATATGCAAAATTGCGCTGTTAACTAGTCGCATATTAGCGAATGCATAAGATCTTGTATAAAAACGCTGAATATTAGCTTCATGCACGCGCATCTGCCCCAAGTTAACTAGCGTCTTTACATCAAACCCCACATACTCACACAGAACATATTCACATGCAAGGTTCCATAAGCATTAAGGTGTAAGATTCAAGTATGCACATTTACTATAATTGCTATGAAATAAAGATTATTTTGTAACTAAGGTTTTATATGTGATAAGTAAGCCATGTTTGGTATTGTACTGATGCGTACTCTCTCAACAGTATTCCGGTAACATCGATGTAGAGATCGCAACAAGCATTCTCAACTTATGGACCGCAGAGACTTCAAGCAACAAAATGTACATTATATGACCAACTGTTAGGATTTGCATGAGGCAGGAAACCAGAGACCACCAGTTGTTAGAGGCTGGACTGTGTCTATTAGAACCAACCTGTTAGATGCCTTGTAACATATGCCCTCTCCTTTAGGACCATTGGTATTAGCAACAAACTTCTCTATTGCGTTGTCTATTTCTGGGGGGTATAAATATGTGTGCTCTGACCGTGGGTTTCTAGTCTTTGTGCTGAATGCTGATTGACGGGGTTTCTTGCTGATGCCTACATCTGGTCCAGAAAGCGCTGCGTATGTATAACTGTACTTGGGTCTGTATAATTCCTTTGCGCTAGAATTGTATTTAAGATCATAGCGTGTAACTGACTGTACCTTTACTTGAATAATACTTTGTGCTTTGGAACCACAGGTTCTAGGTCTGGATTCTTTATTTACTGTATGACTGCGTACGCAAAATAGCGTCATCCTTAGAGGTTTATAGGCAGGATATCAGAAGGTACAGGCAGGGGTGTATAGAGGTTCAAAGGCAGTATTAATTGGGGGCTAGTAGTGAAGTCACTTACCCACTCATACGGCACATATGGTTATTGATATCTCACCAAAGGGTGGAGTGGCCACATGCAGGGTTTACCTGCAACTGCTCGGTGCTGAGAGATCGCTACCCATTTTCGTGTGAGCCAGGGACGCTGACTAGAATCCAGGGACAAGAGAGGAAAAAGTTTGTTTTCCTTTGTTGAGAGAACCTAACATTTAAAGGGGTGCCGCAGTATTGAACACGCGGCTGAGTAGCAGTTTTGCGCACAGTAAAGATGCACTTTTGTGTACGCAGCTAAAGGTTGTCATATGGTTGTGTGGTAGTCGCATTATTGTGTATGTGACTGGTCGCACAATAACGTATATGTACTTCCGGTTGTGCTGCCACATGTTTAAACAAAGCCATTGAGTTTACATTATCAATTGTTGCTAAATATCTGGGTTAATGTGTATTTTTCTGCGCAGGAAAAAGGTGTGTAACTGTGAGTGTTTGTTTAGGGTGTAACACGGGAGCTAAATGTTAAGGGTATCGTAGGACCCTTAAGTGCTAGGCGCAGGAGTTGGCCTAGTGACTCAGTAGCAGCTTACTGTTTACTTTACACAAAGCAGGTGTATGGTTTGTTATTTTTGTTAGGGTTCGGCCCCCAGCGTGATTATAGCGTTCAGTAATCAATGTGTGTGATCTGTTATTTGAACACATAATCTTGGCTAGATTGTGATTGTGAGCTGGTGGGAGAGTGGACGAAATCAACTGGAACACAAAGGGTACTTTGCTGCCCCCTAGCAGTTGAGAAGTAGTCAAAAAGTGATTGCTGAGCGGAAGCTGCCTTTACTTCCGTAGGTGAGTGGAAGCGTCTAGAGGTCCTCCATAAGGTTTGCGAATACGCCTTTTTTCCAAGACATTCGCAGGTAAGTGAAAGTATCTTGACTGTCTTTCACTAGTTTAAATCTTTATTGAAAAATGTAGGAGTTGTCTCAGAATGGGAGCCACGCAAACAATAGAGTTGTTAGACAATGATGTGCTGCTAATGGAAGCGCCGCTTGGATCAGCCTGTCGTATTATGCATACTAAATACAGTACTTATGCAATAAGGTATTGTGATGTATGGTTTAAGATAACGATGAAGAGTGTTAGACCATTTCCCAGAATTGGTAGTTTTGATAAAGATGTATTAGATAATGTCCGGGATCACATCAGTCTGATGCGCTCCCGAGAGAAAAAGGTAAAATATTATGAATGTTTAAAGTTGTGGCAGCATGAAGGGGATGCGTGGCTTAAAAATGTGCAAGTGACGCAAACTAGCGTTGCGAGCGCATTGCCAGAGAATACATCAGCGACGCTGAATTGCAATGCGGGTGAGCCGCAAAATGCTGCGCACGTACAGCAAGGTAGCATTGTGGAAGGTATTGCCAGCAGTTCACGTGCACCACCCCCACCTTATGTGGATGGAGGTGCAAGTACAGTTATCAAAAATACCCATACAAATGTAACAAGGAATTTGTACCCTCTCTTAAGCAACTATAAAGAAAATGTTCATGATGTGGATGATAAGCCTATTGTAATGTCTGCCATTTCCCATGCTGTACAAATGATAGATGCTATGCCACGACAATCACGAGTGGTGCCGCCATCTCCATCGGTAACAGCAAGGGAAGTACTAACACCCTCTGCACCCATAGAGGAAGTTGTTAATACCATACGTAGCAGCAGCAGATTAAACCCCCATCAAGATAACAAGGTCAAAGGTAGCAGTGCTACCGGTCTGCATCCCATTAGGACAATAACTGTTCCGAATGGAAATGCAGATGCGAACAGTGTAGTGCCCACGAGGGTAGTGGTAATGCATTGTCCTTGGACAAGAGCAGAACTAAATTCCATCATAAATGATTTCCCCGCTCCCAAAAAGGAACTAGCCAAATGTCAAAGATTTTTGAGGAATTTGGGTAGCTCTCATGAGCCAACTAATAAAGATTGGCGGGTGGTGTTAAGGGCCTGTCTACCACGCAATACCGATGTGACAAAATTTATCACGGATTGTGTATTGGATGGTGATGTTCCCTTAACAGACCAAGTAAACCAAGGTAACATTTCTCGCATTGTAACTCAATTGGGTATATATTTTCCAGTAGTAGTTAACTGGAACAAAATTTTCACCACAAAGCAAAAGGAGAGTGAATCTGCAGAAGAGTATTGCGACCGGGCTCTGCAGGCTATCACCCAGTACACTGGTAGAAGATATTAAAGATAGCACTCACCACAGGGGAATGATAGTCTTAAGGAAAACTTAAAGACTCAGGTTCAGACCTCACAACCTGGCAGGAGGGGAGTCACAATAGATACACTCATAGAATCTTCCATAGAACATGATAAGAACATCTCAAAGAAGAGAGAGACCCAGAGCGAAAAATTAATGGCTGTCAGTATTCAAGCTCTGTAAGGAATGACGGTAACATCACAGCCAACAGACACACTTGCATCTACACACACACCTACAGCTGAACAGTTATATGCCCTCACTAATCCCACGCAACAGCAAACACAGCTCTATTCTACTAACCCTACACAACCACAGGTCCCACACTACTCACAAACTTCATATCCCCCACAATACCCTTATCCTCCATATCCCTACCCATATCCACCACCTTTTCCCCCTGCTCAAACCTCACAACAACCCGTGTCTTCATCCGATCCACGAATATGTTTGAATTGTAACCAGCCAGGACATTTAATTAAAAACTGCAGAGTAAAAAGTGTACCTGGATATCCCCATAAGGGATATGCACAGAGAATAGCAAATGTCCAGCAGGCACTAGCTCCAATTGTGGCCGTTAATGCTTTATTGGAGAATGGTAGCCAACGCTAGGGGTCAGGTCATACCTGTAGTCTACAGATAGTCAGGTTAACGGGAAGTACTAGGGAAGAACCGGTCATGATGGTTGATGTAGCTGGTACTGAATATCCTTTTCTTGTAGACACATGGGCAACCAGGTCAGTGATAAAATCTCCCATTAATTTACAGGTGACCAACGAGACAGTATCAACAATGGGTGTAACAGGTAAAGTAGAACATTATCCTTTAACAATGTCCACAGAGGTTACTATTGGGCCGTTGCATACCAGGCATTCTTTTCTTTTGGCTGCTGCGGCTCCTACTAACCTGCTGGGTAGAGACTTGTTATGTAAGATGGGATGTGTTATATATTGCACCCCTGATGGTGTATTTTAGATATCCCTGAGAGAGTTGCGCACGAGGTGCGGGATATGTTGGACACTCCCCAAAGGATAATGTATCACTCTATCAGTTTAAATGAAAATCCATCCCAGGTAGATCAAATGTTGTCCCAAATTCCAGATACCCTTTGGACTAAGGATGGACAGGACACTGGATTAATGGCAAACATAAGCCCTGTAATGGTAAATTTAAAAAGTGGTAGGCAAGCTCCAAAAATTCCCCAGTACCCACTAAAACAGGAGGTAGAATTAGGGTTTTTTCCAATAATTGAGCAATTATTGCAACAGGGAATTTCAGTCTGTACAGCTAGTGAAGCCAACAGTCCCATCTTCCCGGTGAAAAAGAGTGGTGGGAGGGGTTATAGGCTAGTACAAGACCTTAGAGGTAGTAGAGAGCCAATTCCCCGTAGTGCCAAATCCAGCTGTCATCCTGATGCAGATCCCACCAAATGCAACACATTTCACTGTCATTGACCTCAGTTCTGCTTTCTTCTCTGTGCCTCTCCACCCTGACTGTCAATATCTATTAGCATTTACATACAGAGGTGTGCAATATACATGGACACGGTTGCCCCAAGGTTTCATAGACAGCCCCAGTATCTTTTCCCAGGCATTTACAATCTTTTCAACCTGCCAATGGATCTGTTCTAATTCAATATGTGTACGATTTATTGCTGTGTTCTGATTCGTTTATGTCATGTTTGAATGATACTAAACTTTTGTTGCTTCATCTCTCGCATACAGGACACAAGGTGGCTAAGGACAAACTACAGCCGTGCCAATCCAGAGTAAAATATTTGGGACACTGCCTAACCCAGGGGTTAAGACATCTCACAAATGAAAGAATCCAGGCCATACAGAACATGACACTGCCGCAGAATCAACAGCAAATTCATACCTTCTTGGGAATGTGTGGATACTGTAGAATGTGGATCCCAGGTTTTTCTATTTTGGCCTTGCCTTTACAGGACTTAATCTCTTCCTCAAAGCCCGATCATGTCATACACACAGAGGAATCAGAGCAGGCTTTCCTTAATCTTAAACATAGTTTGACAAAAGCACCTGCATTGGGAATACCTGATAATGAAAAACCTTTTGATTTGTATTGTACGGAAGCTGATGGTTGTGCTGCAGGTGTCCTTACACAAAAACATGGCGATGCCAGTAGGCCCGTAGCATACTACAGTGCCCAATTGGACACTGTGGCGAGATCACTCCCCACCTATTTGAGAAGTGTAGCAGCTACCGATCTATTGGTGAGTAAAAGTGAGAAATAGTATTGGGTCATGATATGATTGTATACACTCCCCACGTTGTATCTGCTCTGCTGAACTCTGCTCAAACCAGATATGTCTCTTCGGCTAGGTTTACCAAATGGGAAATAGCTCTGATTGCACCTGCAAACATCACTGTTAAATGTTGCAGCATGCTGAATCCAGCAATGTATTTACCATATGTACAACATGATGTACAAAGGGTGGAAGGAGACGAGTTGCTGGCGGGGGGTGAGTTCAGCGGACATAATGATACACACGATTGTATGGAATATCTGAATAAGACCTTTACTGCTAGACCTGACATACACGACACACCTTTAGAGAATGTAGATGTGACTTTTTACATGGATGGGAGTTGTCATAGACAAACAGACACAGGTGAATTATGTACAGTTTATGCTGTTGTAAATGACACAGACATAATAGAAGCTAAACCTCTTGGTCCTCCTCACTCAGCCCAGGTGGCAGAGTTAGTAGCACTAACTAGAGCGTGTGAACTGGCAGCAGGCAAATCTGCTAACATTTACACTGACTCGAGGTACGCGTTCGGGGTGGTGCATGATTTCGGGGCTCTATGGCATCTGTGAAATTTTATGACAGCAGCAGGCACACCAGTTGCACATTCCCGACACATAAAACACCTTTTAGAAGCAATCCAACTGCCCAAAGCGGTGGCAGTAATCAAGTGTAAAGCCCATACATGTGAGGATGATCCGGTGTCATTGGGCAACAACAGAGCCGATGAAGCTGCAAAATGGGCAGCAGGGTTAAAAATGTTTTCTCCCAGGGAAAAAATTATGTCTTTCCAAACAATTGATAGGCTGAAATTAATTGAGATTCAAAATTTGTGTTCAATTCAGGAAAAGTCCATTTGGAAGTCCAAGGATGTGGGCAAGAGTCCTCCGGGCTCTGGAGGGACGGACAAGGTAAGCCAGTAGTCCCCAAGACATATTACCTCTAGCTGAGACAGCACACGGTCTGACTCATCTGGGAAAGCAAGGTATGTGCAAATTGGTGAGAGCATACTGGTGTGAACCAGGTTTTTCTTCACAAGCAGAAAAGATAGCAATGTCCTGTCTGACCTGCTTGAGGAAGAACATAGGGAAAGCAATCCCTACCGAACCATCCCACATTCCACCGACTGATGGTCGTTTCCAGGTGATACAAATTGATTACATCCAATTACCACCCTGCAGGAATCTTAAGTATGTATTAGTGTGCACTGACGTATTTTCTAATTGGGTTGAGGCCTACCCAGTGGCCACTAATACTGTTGCATTTACTGCCAAGAAAATAGTTCAGGAATTTGTATGCAGGTACGGTATCCCTAAAATCATTGAGAGTGACAGGGGTTCTCATTTCACAGGTGATGTTTTTCAAAATAAGTGTAAGCTGATGGGTATTAATAGTCGACTTCACACCCCCTACCGACCGCAAGCCAGTGCCAAGGTAGAGAGGATGAACGGGACTAAAAGTTAAGTAAAATCATGGCAGAGACTGGACTAGGATGTCCAGAAGTGTTACCTTTGGTCCTACATAGCATAAGGACCACTCCTAGACCCCCTCTAAATCTGTCCCCATTTGAAATACTGTTCGGTAGACAACCTCATTTGATTATAAGTCCACAGGAAGACTTGAAGGGTAACATCGAGGTAACTGTAAAGTATCTTATATCAATGAGTAAGTAGTTAAAACAACAGCAGCAGAAACTGAAATTGTTGTCCAATAATATGCCAGAAACTAACTGTCATGATGTTGAACCAGGAGAATATGTTATGATCAGAAATTTCTTGCATTCAGGTTGTTTGACTGACCGGTGGGAGGGTCCATACCAGGTGCTGCTGACAAGTACTCCATCTTTGAAGGTGGCTGAGAGAGATACCTGGGTCCATTCCACTCACTGCAAAAATGTCAACCAACTGGTGGAGAAATGAGTCGAACACAAGGCTGATAGCGTGGACCTGTCACTTGTGAGCTTGTTCCGGGAGGATTGAAAAGGTCGTAGTGAGATACCTGAACTAAAAGAAATCTGCAGGTCTTGTTGTGGCAATGGACAGGCCTGCTGTGTTCATTTTCATGTTCTCTTTTAGAGTGTTCACCATCCTGGTCGGTTCGGGAATGTCCGGTTTCTGTGAAGGGGGACCGTATGTGGAGAGGGGAGTTGATGGCAGTGTTGATGGAGTGGAGTCAGAAGGAGTGCAATGCCAATCAGGGGAGTGTCTGACCAATCTTAGTACTGTTATTGTTAAGAGAGCTGTTATTCTGGATACTCGGGGATGGTGTGGAGGTTTATCATCTGAAGATTCCTGTATTTGTGAGCTTTGTCGGTCCCTAGTTGATGAAAACTGTATCCAACGGTGCCAGCCTAAATATAACCCGTACTGGGGTGGGTATCCTTTAGAGGATTATCATAGCATGGTAGGCAAAGTGTAAATCAAACTGATTGCTGGGTGTGTTCACATGTGCCACAGGTACAGCACAATGTAGGGTTGGTGCCATTTCCACTGAATATCAAGGAAATTTTACAATTGCAAAAAGGGAAAACATTGGATGGAAAATTCCTCTCATCCAAACCACCTCATTTCAAACTCTATCAATTGCAAGTAGATAGATCACTTTTGTGTTTAAACATAACCAACCCCAATAAACCCGGGAGTTGGGAAGTGACAGGGAATAATCAGATGATGACCTTCTCACAAAGAGCTAATAATGAGTCCATAAACCATGATCTGTTATGCTCAATTAAATCTAGTGGGAGACATTTTAGGTACCGGTATGTATTGAGTTCCACCAAAGAAAGTATTGGTAAGGTGCCAGATGGTTATTGTGCTAAAATAATACAGCCAGAGACCTGCATGTACCAGATGGAAGACCCAGAAATAGGATTGTTTGCAAGGGAAATGTGCTAAATGATAATGATGCATACCATTCCTTATGTTCTCCCTGATAATGTATATTTTATATGTGGAAGAAAAGCGTATAAGTGGCTCTCCCCAAGTTCCGAAGGTTTGTGTTACCTGGGAAGAGTAGTCCCAGAAGTTATGACCCTCACACATGTTGAAATGCTTGGTATACATAAAAACACACCATCACCATATCTTCACACGCAGTATGAACACAGAGGCAAACAAAATATGATACCTGGTGATGTGCGTAATCAGTTAATTAGTGAGACAACTGGCTTTCAAGTTTTAGTCTCAATGGATCCCACCAGGATCGCTCGGGGTACATTAAATTTTAGATATATACAGTAACTTGCTAAATTAATAGATAATATCACTGAGATGTACGATGACACATTCAGGTATACAGGGAGAGAATTGCAAGCATACAAGAAAGAACTGGTGCAACACAGGCTAGTGTTAAATTATTTAACTGCTGTTACTGGAGGGTATTCATAATGTTGGCCTCCCAATTTGGAGTAAAATGTTGCACCTATGTCACCAATGATACCAACGACCCCAAGGAAGTGATAGACTGGAAGATGGATGAAATTCTGCAGCTAAAATGGGAATTTCGTAAGAACCATAATGCTTCAGTGGCTGAAGTAGGGGAGAAGATAGAAGGATGGGTTTCATGGCTGAACCCAGTGAAATGGTTCTCAGGTCTAGGGGAATGGGTCCAGGAAGTGATCACCAGCATAGGCAAATTCTTAATCCTTATACTGATTGTCATCATAATAATTGGCATATTTGTCCTGTGTGTTCCTACTGTGTTGAAATGTGGAAAATTTAAAAATAGAGTAAAACGAAAGAACAAAATTATGATGGTGGTCAGTATGAATACCGAGGTAAATACAGAACTGCATTACAACCCTGAACTAGGAAATACCATCATTTAATGTATTATATTTAGACCTGCATAGAATGTATTATTGAAATGTTATTTTTAAAATACCTCAGATAATGTAAAGTCTCAAATTCCCCTTCAAGACTGCCTTTATAGGACTGGTGTATCCCCACACCTTTCACATGATCTTCCAAGATCCGTGGTGTGCGTATAATAGTAGTTTTATGTCCCCACTCAGAGACACATTATTGATGGATTAAGAACCACCTTGTGCCATCCCATAATAATACTAAATAGTATATAAATGTAAGCCTAAAGATTATATTTTAAAATCAGATTGTGATAGCATGTTGTTCGCTATCAAAGGGTGGACTGTTGTAGCTGGATTATTGGCAGTTTAAAATTGAATCGCAGTGACGCCATCTTGCGACTGGCTGCAAGACGCCATCTTGGAAATGAGATCGCAAGACGCCATTTTGTGAATGGCCGCCCAAGCGCCATTTTAGATAAACTCACACTTTAGTACATGTGGCGATATTACAATTAGCATCATTTGATTGCATCTTACACCATTTCTCATACACACATTAATACGCAAAATTGCGCTGTTAACTAGTCGCATATTAGCGAATGCATAAGATCTGGTTTGAAAATGCCGAAAATTAGCTTCATGCACGTGCATCTGCCCCAAGTTAACTAGCGTCTTTACTTCAAACCCCACATACTCACACATTACATATTCACATGCAAGGTTCCATAAGCTTTAAGGTATAAGATTCAAGTATGCCCATTTACTATAATTGCTATGAAATAAAGATTATTTTGTAACTAAGGTTTTATATGTGATAAGTAAGCCATGTTTGGTATTGTACTGATGCGTACTCTCTCAACAGTATTCCGGTAACATCAATGTAGAGATCGCAACAGGCATTCTCAACTTATGGACCGCAGAGACTTCAAGCAACAAAATGTACATTATATGACCAACTGTTAGGATTTGCATGAGGCAGGAAACCAGAGACCACCAGTTGTTAGAGGCTGGACTGTGTCTATTAGAACCAACCTGTTAGATGCCTTGTAACATATGCCCTCTCCTTTAGGACCAATGGTATTAGCAACAAACTTCTCTATTGCGTTGTCTATTTCTGAGTGGTATAAATATGTGTGCTCTGACCGTGGGTTTCTAGTCTTTGTGCTGAATGCTGATTGACGGGGTTTCTTGCTGATGCCTACATCTGGTCCAGAAAGCGCTGTGTATGTATAACTGTACTTGGGTCTGTATAATTCCTTTGCGCTAGAATTGTATTTAAGATCATAGCGTGTAACTGACTGTACCTTTACTTGAATAATACTTTGTGCTTTGGAACCACAGGGTCTAGGTCTGGAGTCTTTATTTACTGTATGACTGCGTATGCAAAATAGCGTCATCCTTAGAGGTTTATAGGCAGGATATCAGAAGGTACAGGCAGGGGTGTATAGAGGTTCAAAGGCAGTATCGTTAGTACGATAAATCGTTCATCATTCAAATTTATCTGCTAATGGATAGGCCCCTTTACAGATGCCTTCCTTGCAAGCAAGGAACTTTAACTTTAAGCTTAGGGGCAAACACAAGCATGTGGCCCTCAATTTTCTACCAAATAACTGTAATCAAAAAGTTAATAACAAATACATAACCTACCAGCCCTATCTGACAAAGAAACTATACTAATGTCCTCTGTTCAATACAGAGACCATAACAGTGACATCTCTAGAATAATTAGACTTAAAATCAGATCCACAATCTGACTGCCTCTCCTTGCTCATTAAAAATCAATCAGATGCCAGATTTGCCCACCCTTTTAAATTAGACCCCAGTTTTCATCAACTCCCACCTACTCTATTAAAAATCGTACCCAATCCCTCCTACCTACACACACACATACACCTACTTCATTGAAGATAATACCCCAGATCTGAATCACTCCCATTAAATAAAACATACTTAATTCTATCTCCTCTTCCACATTAAAATAGTACTCCAAAATTGACACCGCCTTCTTATTAAAAATTATACCCCAAATCTGATTTCCTCCCTTTGTCATAACGCATAATGCCCCCATTTGCTATCAAAGTCTTCCAAGATGTAAGTTGGGATCATTAGGGAAATGTGACATTGCTACACTAACAGCATTGTGGTCCCTGGAAGGAGCTTAAAATATAATAGATGCACAAAAAAACGCAAGAATAATACACTCAGCAATAAAATATCTGTCAAAATGGACTACTAGACGGAATCTACCTTGAAGAGTTGGTTCACCTGTTACCGGTCTGTGCAAGGTGACCACTAACCAGCTTTTTCTCTGCTGTGTGATCACAGTAAATAACAACTGCTTGGCATCTTTGGAGAGGAGTCCTTGGATTGCGGGCAATTGTGTACTTAAATATCAAACTGGATTCCACTAGCTGGCAGGAGGGCAAGATGGGAGTAGTAGTTAGAAGCAGGGGCAGGATGGGAGTAGTCGTTAGAAGCAGGGGGCAGGAAGGGAGTAGTAGTAGGTAGCAGGGGACAGGATAGGAGTAGTGGGAAGCAGGGGTCAGGATAGGAGTAGTAGTGAGAAGCAGAGGCAGGATGGGAGTAGTAGTGGGAAGCAGGGGGCAGGATGGGAGTAGTAGTAGGAAGCAGGGGACAGGATAGGAGTAGTGGGAAGCAGGGGTCAGGGTAGGAGTAGTAGTGGGAAGCAGGGGCAGGATGGGAGAAGTAGTGGGAAGTAGAGGGCAGGATGGGAGTAGTAGTGGGAAGCAGGGGCAGGATGGGAGTAGTAGTGGGAAGCAGAGGGCAGCATGGGAGTAGTAGTGGGAAGCAGGGACAGGATGGGAGTAGTAGTTAGAAGCAGAGGGCAGGATGGGAGTAGTAGTTAGAAGCAGGGGGCAGGATGGGAGTAGTAGTTAGAAGCAGGGGGCAGTATAGGAGTAGTAGTAGGAAGCAGGGGATAGGATAGGAGTAGTGGGAAGCAGGGGTCAGGGTAGGAGTAGTAGTGGGAAGCAGGGGCAGGATGGGAGTAGTAGTGGGAAGCAGAGGGCACGATGGGAGTAGTAGTGGGAAGCAGGGGCAGGATGGGAGTAGTAGTTAGGAGGGGCAGGATGGGAGTAGTAGTGGGAAGCAGGGGGTAGGATAGAAGTAGTGGAAAGAAGCAGAAAGAAAAGGAGTGGAAGGAACTCACCAGGAAAAAGTAATCTCCACAGAGCTCCCTGGTCCCGGCTGGCGTTCCTCCCTCCGTGGTGTACAGCACTGTGCCACTGTCACTGCAAACCGACTCCTTCTCCAAACTACATAGCTGCAGCACACACAACTCTGCACACCTCCAGCAGCCCCAGGGACCAGAACGGATGGCCTAACCCATCTCACAGAGACAGAGGGTAGGCAGGCAGCGGAGGATGAGGGAGGGGACACAGGAGCTTGGAGGCAGCTTCCCGGAAGTGTGGCAGCCGGTTCTTGCAGAGATGCAGTGTCAGCCCGGCTGGCCCTTTTAATGGGACTGGGAAGCATGGGACCAATTTTGGCCTCTCAGCAGCCCCACCTTCTTTGGAGACTGACCCCCTACAGTGGCACGGCCGCAGACCAGCCTGTCCTGTCATGACATATGTCATGATCGTGAATGCGCACTTGAGGGCTGAGGTAGGCGGAGCTACCCGGCTGCTCTGACAGTTACAGCACACACACAGAGCGGCCAGGGAGCATTCTCTGCCTGCCTCCCGCAGCCAAATAAATACATGTGGCGGCAGCCGTGGAGCGATCAAATTGTACAGGCCCGGGGGGCATATGGCACCCTGCCCCCTGGCCCAGCCAGCTATTGCCATCTGGTTGGCAGATACCCCGCGGCCAAGCCTACTTGGCACACAGTGGACTGGCGGGCGGCGGCGGCACACTGCTGTTATCCACTGACACTGGGCTGAGGCTGTTCTCCACTTACACTGACAGCCTGTGAGCAGTGTCAGTGTAGCAGACGGAAGCAGGTTAATTTCCCTCACTGCTGAAGCAACGCCTCCACCATCCCTCCTTGCATTAAAAAATAATGTTTAGTGCTGGAAGTGCCGGTATGCTATACCATTGCATACCGGCACACTTCGAGCACTGGTTTCACACCAATACTTACCAAATTCAGGGTCAGTTTGGGACAGATCCCAAGTATTAAAAAAAGGCAGCATTTATCTCATTGGAGTGCCACAATATCTTCAGCCATTTGAAAATTGATTCCATCTTATCCCTGGTATTGTGTTTGGAAATCTGGTGTTGACCTTAGCTATGCTCCTGCCCCGATATTGTCTGATTCCTGATACCGCTTCGCCCGTCTGGTTCTGACCTGGCTTTGTCAACTACACTTTTGTGCTTTAATCATACTCCGCATCTATCAAGAGTACACCAGAACCCATACTCGGGAACCAAGTCTGAGGGCCACGACCTTTCAGAGCAAATTAAAGATGTGTTGGTGTCCAGAGAGCTACCAATATCCCTGGATGACATAATATCTTTACCGGGTAGACTTCATCATAGAGAAAGGGCAAAATAGAGGGATCAGTCATGGTGCTTCAGTTTCAAGCTTGCTCCTCATTTCATGGCTCCTGTTGAACCTTCTGAAGACCCCAAGCAGAGCAGGAGGTCACGTCTTCCTGCCGCAGAGAGGGAAAGAAGGTTTAAGAACAAGCTGTGTTTATACTGTGGTGAACCGGGTCACCTTCTTACTGGCTGTTCTAAGCTACCGGAAAACAGCACACCCCAAAAGAGAACGCTTCTTCCCAGTTCACTATTGAGGTGACTCTGCTTCTAGAGAAAACCCATGAAACTCTTAAGGTGTTTTTAGACTAAGGTGCTGACGGCAATTTAATTACAGCCAAAAAAGTCCAGGAGTTGGGAATTACTAGTGTGCCTCTTCAGACTCCACTCTGTATTATCGGAGTGGATGGGAATAACTTCCAATGGCTACCATTTGCTCTAGGGGGTATATTTACTGAAGTGCAGGTTTTTAGAAGTGGAGATGTTGCACATAGCAACCAATCAGAATCTATCTATTATCTTCTACAAGGTGCTAGATAAATGATAAGTAGAATCTGATTGGTTGTTATGGGCAATATCTCCACTTCTAAAAACCTGCACTTTAGTAAATATACCCCTAGGACTTCAGAAGTTACCATGCAGATTGATGCCCTTTTGCTGCATTACCATAATTGCAAGGAAAGAATTGCAAAGCTGTTTGCATGCAGCTTTGCAATTCCATCTTGTGCGGAATCAGGTCCTTAGTCAATTAGACAACACTATACACCCAGAGACACCTAGTGGGTAGGGAGGAATGAGTACAAAAGGAATGCAGTCAGAATATAAATATTCAGACCATGTAAAGATTATGCAGCCGAAATTCTGAATGTTGGCATTTCTTTATGACATGAGGTGTAACCATGCCTGCCAAATAGCTCAGCCATGCTCCCCTGTGGCCACACCACTGTGACATGCCCTCTTGGCCTTTTTGCCAGCACCGGCCCTTTGGAAACTCCCTTCAACTCAGTTGGTAGCACAAATCTGGCCTACTGTACTTTTCATCCCATCTGCCCTCTTCTGAGTTTGTATTGAAAATGTAACAATAAATATGTTACAAACATTCCACTTTATGGGCTTCAATCTAATGAAGTTACTAAAGGAACAAAACATATACCACTGATATAGAGTATTGCGAATTTTTGGAGTGTTGTTATCTATGATCATTTGTGTATGCTGTATGGTCTGATTTGGTGTTCTCACTGGCAAGATTCTATTTTTTTTTTGCATGTGTGCAATAAAACACTGGGGAATACTGTTGTTTCTCATGAATTGCAACTGTGACCATGGAGATGTGGATTTGAATCGTGAAAGTGTTGTACATCCCTGCCGCAGTGATGTGCGGTCTGGCGAGGCAGGTGAGGCAGAGCCTTTCCTGTCATAGGTATACTCCAGAGTTATGACTGTAAAAATTATAAGAAAACTATAAAGAAAATATTATAAATATCTTCTATGTATTATTCTAATAATTTAAATAGTCAAAACTCTGGAGTAAAAAGTGTATGGCAGGGGAGGCACACCTTTTCCACACATCCCTGATCAAAACACACCAAATTTCCAGCACTATATACTAGAGAGGAGCGAGTTCGGATCTCAGAGATCTGAACCCACCCGAACTTAGATATCTGGGGTGAGAACCGAACATACATTTGGTTACCCCGGCGGCCCCGGATCTCAAACCAATGCAAAACTTCAGATGAAATCTCATGGCTCACAAGCTTTCGTCTCTGCTATATAAGGACTCCCCGTGGTGGGGCGCCATTTCACTCCGGCTGTGGAGAGTGAACAGGGAGGGTGGGTAGTGTAGGGCTGGGCTGGTGCTGTCTGTTGTGTCCATCTGGGCTGGTGCTGTCTGTTGTGTCCATCTGGGCTGGTGCTGACTGCTGTGTCCATCTGGGCTGCTTTCTGCTGTGTCCATCTGGGCTGGTAGCATGCTGCCTTTGTCATCAATCACTGCTGCCTCGGTCAGGGCTCTGGGCCCCAAGTTCTGGACAAAAGTAAATAAATAAAAAGTGTATTTTTTTCTGTGTTTGCATGTGCATTAGCCGCAACTTGGCTACACTATTGCTGCTTGCTTGGAGACACTGCTGCAAGACCGCAGTGAATATGGAGGGCAGTCACATGACAGGAGAGCAAGAACTACATGTTGTAGCTGCCGGCATCAGTCATGATGATGCAAGGCCATCAACGTCCTCGTCCTCTGTGAAGGCCGATGCCACAGGGCTTAAGTCAGGCCATGGACATGGAAAAGCAACTTCTTTTACTGTATTAAAGAATAAAAATCTAAAGCCAAGTTGGCTGTAGATAAACAAAAAATTCACTACACGAAGTGGCAAGGAAAGGATAAGGCCTTGACCTTTATCTATGACTGGTGGTTCTAGTGATTATAGCCCTTCTGCTTGTTGTAGTACTATAAAAAAATTAAGTTGTTAAGAAGAAGATGAGTAAGACAGCTCCGGAAGAACCAACTGTGTACTCCTAGAAGTCAAAATCATAAATCCCTGAGGAGAGTGCAAGTGTGTCCGCGGTTGCCATGTGTGAGCCAGACCTTTCAAATAGTGTACCTTTCAACATTTGTGTGCCCTCTGTAAATGTGGGAAAGGGCAGTCAACGTATTGAGGATGCTTCTCTGGAATTGCACATGGAGGATGAGGAGGATATTTTGGTAGTTGACGCTAAGGGTGATGAGGATGTTGATGATGAGGATGTTGATGCCGAGGATGTCATTTGTGTAAGTCAGGCAACAATTGTTGCTCATGGTATGAAAAAGCTCATTGTTGTAATGCCAGGGCAAAAGACAAAAAAATCCACTTTTCACGTATGGAATTATTTCCACCCAAATCCGAACAACAGTTGTCAAGCCATCTGTAACCGATGCCAAGCAAGAGTGAGTATAGGTAAGGACCTTAACCATCTAGGAACCTCCTCCTTGTTACATCACTTGGAGCGCATTCATCGAATTCCAAAGTGTATGCCGCCAAGTTCCAAAACTAAAAACGTAACAATCAGTCCAGTGTCAGTTACCTGCTCCCTCTCGGTGGGATCCAAGCGCCTTCGATCTCCATCACCAATACCTGCATCATCAACATCCTCATTCATCATCGGAAGTAGTCCTGCTGCATCCAATGTTATAAGCATAATTGACTCCTCTCCTATCTGTGATTCCTTAGAAGGATCCTTGATGACTACGCCTGTTGCTGCTGCTGCTATTGCTGTGAGTGGATCTTCATCCCAGAAGGTGACCAGGAGGAAGACTACTTGTAGTACTGTAACCAAACAATAAACTGTCAAACAATCCTTTGCAAGGGCGAAGAAGTATGACAGAAGTCACCCAGTTGACAGTGGATTACTGACGCCATAACAGCTATGCTGGTATTAGATGTGCATCCAGTAACCGTCATTAATACAGTGGGTTTTAGAGAGTTAATTGAGGTCCTGTGTAAATGCTACCAGATCTCTTCTAGATTCCACTTCGCTAGAACAGCAATTCCCAGTGTGTACAAGGACATTAAAAAAAACCTTATTAATGTCCTCTGAAATGCCATTGTACCCACTGTCCACTTCACCACTGATACGTGGACAAGTGGGAAAGGGAAAACTAAAGATTACATGACCATGACAGCCCACTGGGTAGGTGTATTGCCTACAACAGGAACAGGAGCAGCATATACCAAATGCCAGCTGATTCAGAGGCAGGCTACTCTTTGTATAACTGGTTTCACTAAGAGGCATACTGCTGAGAACCTCTTAGAAAACCTCTGGGAAATCACTGCTAAATGGCTTACCCCACTTGGACTCTCCTCGGGATTTACAATTTCGGACAATGCCACCAATATTGTGAGAGCATTACATCTGGGCGAATTCCAACACATTCCATGTTTTGCTCACACAATTAATTTGGTGGTGCAACATTTTTTTTAAAATGACAGGGGCGTGCAGGGAATGCTCTCCGTGACCCAGAAAATTTTGGGACATTTTAGACATTCGGCAACTGCTTGTCGAAGATTGCAGGACCAGCAGATACTGTTGAATTTGCCCTGCCATCAGCTGAAGCAAGAGGTAGTAACTAGGTGGAATTCTACCCTCTATATGCTTCAGCAGATGGAGTAGCAGCAAAAGGCCATCCAGGGCTACACAATGGCCATGGAGCAGGAATGCACCTTAATCAAGTGCAGTAGAGAATAATTTCTGTTCTCAAACCCTTTGAACTTGCCACATGTGAAGTTAGTTCAGACCCTGCCAGCTTGAGTCAGGTCATTCCCCTCATCACACTTTTGCAAAAACAGCTGGAGAAACTGAAGGAGAAGCTGAAATGGAGCGATTCCGCTAAGTATGTCGGACTGGTGGATCAAGCCCTTCATCCGCTTCGCCAGGATCCAAGGGTCATCAATCTCTTGAATCAGATCAATATATTTTGGCAACCATACTTGATCCTAGTCATAACTTGTGTCTTTTTTTCCAACGGACATAAATCTGAAAAGATGCAGAGAGCTGTTAGTAAAAAACTTGTCAGCTGAAGCTGCACGTGACATGCCATCATCTCCTCCTTCAGTTTCTGCGGCTGCTAGGAAAAAACTAAATTTTCCCTACAGAATCCCTGCTGGTCATGCAGATCAGTCACCAAAAAATTACATCTGGTCGGGTCTGAGAGAACTTCCTACTAGTGACATGTCTACGGTGACTATGTCTGATATGGTCACCATTCACAGAATGGTGGATGACTATTTTAGGGATAACATTCAAATAGGCATGTCAGACAGACCCTTTCAGTACTGGCAGGAAAAAGAGGCAATTTGGAGGCCCATACACAAACTGGCTTTGCATTATTTAAGTTGCCCACCCTCCAGTGTGTACTCTGAAAGAGTCTTCAGTGCAGTTGGCAACCTTGTCAGTGATCAGTGTATGAGTTTACTTCCTCAAAATGTGGAAAAGATGATGCTCATTAACATGAATTACAAATTCCACGAGGAAAACCTCTACCAACAATTCCATCAAAAAAATACAGAGGCGCCTATGGTGGATTCCAACAGGAACAAATTGATATTGTGTGAAGAAGAGGATGTACACACTGATGGGGATGACGAGGACGACAATGATGATGACATCTGATGTTGTAATGTAAAGCCAGTTTGTGTATGGGATAATTTCCGTGTCCAATGCAAATTGGCAGCTTGTTTTATGGGGGTCCAAACAAACCAATAATTTCAGCCACAATTGGCAGTCCCTGTTGTTGAAATGATTGGTTTGTTAAACTGTGAATGTCCTGTTTCATATACAACATAAGGGTGGGTTGGGGGGCCCAAGGACTATTCCATCTTGCACCTCTTTTCTCTGCATTATGTGCTGTTTGAAGCATTGCTGACTGACATTTTGAATTTGATTGTTTATGAATGTCCAGAAATTGTAATGGCTACACTCAGCATCTCCTGTATGCCCCTTTCATTTTTAAAAATGGCCACATGTTAGTGTCGCCCACTGCTGTCGCTTAGTTTAGTCAGCCAGCTAGCTGGATGCAACATTTTGGCCCTAACCTAGATGAAAAAAATCAATATTGTGAGCTGTGAGGTGGTCAAAATTGACTGCAAATGACTGGGAATAAATGTTATTAAGGTTAATAATACTGTAGGAACAAAAACAGGCACAAATTATGTGGTTTTACCTGTTTTTATAATTTTTTGAAAAAGATCCAGATCCAAAACCAAAACACGCAAGGGTGGTTTTGCAAAACCAGATCCAGATCTAAAACACAAAGGAGATACAGATTCAAAACCGAAAACAAAAACAAAACACGGGGGTTGGCACACATCCCTACTATATACTGCTGCAGCTGTGTATAATGCCCACATGAACCCTCGGGTTCATATATGTATCTGTAAATCTGGCTCTGATACTAGCCAGTGGCTCCCCAGCAATCTACCTCACAGCACATCACTAATCCATGTAGATGCAGCCTATTCTGTTAGCAGGCGGATACACAAGGCATGGAGCAATGATGAATGCTGATGATGATGGTGACAACCATGGATCTTTATTAGAGATGAGCTGGTCCGGTTCTCCGAGAACTGACCCACCCAAACTTTGAGATCCAGGCCGAGATCCGAATGTGGCTCAAGGTTCCCGCGTGAGTCGGATCTCAAAACGAGGCAAAATGTCATCCTCCCACTGTCGGATTCTCACGGGTTTTGGATTATATATAGGTCCCCGCAATGGTGCCATTTTCACTCCGGCTGTGGAAAGAGAAGCTAGCAGACGTAGTCAGTCACTGTCAGTCACTAAGTGTGTGTGTCCAGTCAGGGTCTTGGGCTGAAGGCTGCTGCTGTGTTGTCCATAAATGGACTTAGGCTGCAGTATATAAAGGGGGGCTTATGTCAGTGGGTGCTGCAGCTGCTGTGTCACTTGTCCTGTCAATTAACTGTGGCTGCTGCTGTGTTATTATCTTTCCATCAGTCTAGGGCTGCAGTCCATAAAGGGGTGCTGTGTTGTCCAGAGGGGTGCTCTGTGAATTAGGGGTGCTCTTCCCTAGTGTAAACATTTTTTTTGTGTGTGTGCATCAGCAACTTAGCTGCGCTATTATTGTTCGGTGACACTGCCGCAGTGTATCATCCACATATTTGTGACTCTGCAGTTGGCTGTCCGCACTCAGCAGGGGTGCTTTGTTGTCCATAAAGAAGGGGTGTTGTCTGTATTGTTCTGCAAGGGGCTGCTGTCTCATTCAGGGGTGCTTTTCCCCAGTGTCAAAAAAAATAAAAGTGCTTTTGTTGTGCGTGTGCATTAGCAACTTAGCTGCGTTATTACTGTTTGGGGACACTGCCGGCCTGACCGAAGTTTATTGTCCACATATTGTGACACTATGGGGTAAATTTACTAAGATGGGAGTTCTATTAAGAAGTGATGTTCTAGAAGGTGCTAGATAAATGAGAAGTAGAATCTGATTGGTTGCTATGGGCAACATTACTTCTTAATAGAACTCCCATCTTAGTAAATTTACCCCTATATGTTGTAATGGTTTATTCATAAAAAGTGTTGTGACACTGTAAGTGGTAGTACAGTCTAATATTCAACTTTTCACTTCTTTTCTCAATCATGAATAAATTATTAGTCTACACAACGACTACAAGACCACAACAAAGTGCTAAATAACAGGCGTTATATATGAAACATAATGACATCACTGTAAGTGGCAGCGCAGTGTTATTCTTTTCTTATTCATAAAAAATCTTGTTACACTGTAAGTGGTAGAGTAGTGTGTTATCCTTATTCATAAATAATCTTGTGACACTAAGTGGTAGTGTAGTGTGTTATCCTTATTCATAAATAATCTTGTGACACTAAGTGGCAGCGCAGTGTGTTATTCTTTTCTTATTCATAAAAAATATTGTGACACTGTAGGTCATTGATACTGCAGTGTAATATTTAAAATTGGTACAAACTGATGTGTGTGCTGTACCTCACTTCATTTGTGTTTGTTGATATGGAGAACGAGAAGAGATGGTACCGCACAGTATTATATTTCCGAACTAATTATTTTAAACCAACCATGTTGTATTGCATTGCTTCTTTTTCTTAGCATATCATGTTGTTGGTGGTGCTCCTAAAGCCCAAAATATGCCAAAGAGAAAAGAATAAAGAACAAGAAGGGCTTGCAGCTGGGACACTCTTAATTCAAACTATATATAAAATATAACTTTTAATATTATAATTAAAATACAAAAGATCTCCTTGTTAAAACGTGATATGGATAAGGCAAAATATTAAAAAATTATTAATCATAATTAAATTAATTGCGGAAAAATTATATATCTCTATTCTGTGCAAATATGATAAGGATCAGAAAATCCTGTATTCAAACCAAATGCCAAAAGTGCAGAAAGATAATATCTGCAGTCACTCTGGAATAAACAGGTGTGTGATGGTATATATAGGTAAACATATTACTATGTGACCAGTCTATTCCAATCCAACTCCTATATATACACCCCAACCTATGGCACCTGGTATTCCCGGATGGTCGCCCATCCAAGTACTTACCAGGCTCAAAACTGTATAGCTTCCAAGATCAGATGGGGTTGGGCATATCCAGTGTTGAATTTGTAAATAAACCTTTTAATACATTCCTGCCTATAAACCTCTAAGATTCACATGCCTAGAACCTCTAAGACAAAACCTGCCTATAAACCTCTAAGATAAAACCTGCTTATACCTTCTAAAACCACAAGATGTCGCTAATTAGCACTGTGTTTGATTATACCATTAATGAAATACTGAGACAGTTGAATAGCGGTCCAACGCGCTAAAGATTATTATTCAGGTAAAAGTACAGATGTTACAACGCTATGATCTAATAATGAGCGCAAATAAATTGTACAAACATTAGGTCATAAGGTACAGTTAATATACATGAAACGGTTATTAAAGATCAAAATACAATGAGCAATATGAGACAGAGAGACAGAGAGAGAGAGAGAGAAAGAGAGACACATCAAAATACAATGAGAGAGATATCAATGTCTGCTGAGAGCACATGTTCAAGATGGCTGGTGATGGTGTGTGTGTGTGTGTGTGTGTGTGTGTGTTTGTGTGTGAGGGGGGGGGTTGGGAATGCTTCCTGCCCTATTGTCCAAACCGCATGGTCTACAAACAAACTCCATTATGAAGCTACCTCATTGAAATCTCCCATAATGCCATAGTTAATTAAATATGCAAGCTGGATATCATATGCCAACACATCAGGCAAACACTGCACCATTTAATATTCCAACATGTACAACACAAGCTGATTCCAATATACAACAATACCATCCTACAACAGACCTCATCCAGAACCCACTAGACCATGGGGAGGGGGAAGGGCTGAAGCACATGCTCTTCCTTTGTTTGCAAGCCTCATGATCCCTAGGCAAACTCCAAATTGAAAACTCACATTAAGTTGTAACTCTGTAAATCATACATCCATCAATGATCACAATTATAATAAAGATAATATACCTATCTGACCCATACAACACCATAACTGGGTAGAATTATAATTTCCTTTGTTCACCCCACATGGAAGTAGCCATCTCTAATAAACTGCAGACAATATACCTATCTGACCCACACGGCAATTACTTATGACCATTCAAAGCTGTTATTAATTCAACTTCCATAATATATAACTGATACCACCCTATGATTACATTCATGAGTACACAACACATACCAAGCCTATCTCTCCCAAGCAGAGATATTGTTCAAGCACATGGGAAGGCCCTAACACAGAGCACATGGGAAGGCCCTAACACAGAGCACATGGGAAGGCCCTAACACAGAGCACATGGGAAGGCCCTAACACAGCTCACCAGAGGATCTCAATCAACCAGCATCAATCATTTACAAATATTACAAAAACTCCATAATCAATCCCTTTCCTGCATGCTGACAACAGACTATTGTACCCTACAGTGTAGATGAAAAGTACAGATTAGATAACATATCATCCACTGTATGCTAACACAGACTCATGAATATCCTTAGAAAACTACAAACCACACACCATGCTAAGCTAATAACAGATTAACACCAAAAATAGCTACAGACACCCAAATAGGCTAAATATTGCACAATTTATACTTAGCTATAACCCAGAGGAACTGAGACCCATTTTCCATTGTCTTGTGAGGGAGGGAACCTCTCTCTTCCAAAGATCTGCAAGTGTGTCTGCTGGCTTGTGTGTTCTCAGAATGTGCATGCTATGTTCCCACCCCCTTTTACCTGTGAGGTCATCAGAAAGGGAGTATCCTTTTGGTTTCTTGAAACTACTGTTAATTAGGTTCTAGTCCCAGTTAGCTATCTCTATTGATTAGACTGGAATAACCAGTCCTTTGGCCAAAAATGTAAACAAGCCTACACCATGTCATTGTCTTTTGGTAAGGGTTAGAAATCTGTTACAGGGCATTTATTGGACAATTTCAAATGGATACAAAAGGTCTCCAACCTCCCTTTGCATCCCCCACATGCAAATCTAAGCTGCTTATGGCTTACAACATTTCAAATAGTTATTCTCTCTAACATTCATATTTCATAGCCGCATGTTCTGATCTTCATATTGATGTCACCGGAACGCTGTGGAAACAGAGTAGATCAGTACGGTTCCACACACAGTCCAATTGTCATTTACTAAGCCATAGTTACAGAAAACATTCATTTCTTTATATACTGACATTGCGTTTAAACCAAGTAATAATTATCCTTTTTTCGTTACGGGACCATTGCTTTTAAATGTATGTATGCGGGGAAAACACCACTGCCTTGCTGTTGCTCAAATATAAGTCTGTTGTGATTTTAATGTGTTGGAAAGTTATTTTATGTATTCTGAACACTGTCGGTATGTGTTTGGGGAAGATTGTTAAAAAGCTGTTCGTGCTACTTTTAGCAACTTTGCACTGTGGTTTGTGTACTATGTATTTTTGACAAAATGGCGCTTGTGTAAGCTTTCTTTTCTAAAATGGAGTCTTGCTGCCATTCACAAGATGGCGTCGTGTAGGTTTTCCTGATTGCAAACAGATTCTGTCTTACCCAATTATCCGGTTTCGACACCAGTATGGTATGATTGTAGGTATTTGGTTTCAAGGAGAGTCTGGATGTCCTGGTATACAATAGTAAAATAAATGTAGGACTACTGATGTGCCCAGCTATAACGAGGCATCACAGCGCTATCTCTCACGCCACGTATGGCGCGCCACACACCACGCCATGAGTCGCGCCACAAAGAAAGTTTATTAGTGAAAAAAGTCATTACGTGTAATACAACATTTTGCCCACCAGATGTCACTTTTCCTAAACTACATAGCGCATGCGTCAGATTTCATTAAGTGTAATACAACTTTTTGCCCACCAGGTGTCACTTTTCCTAAACTACATAGCGCATGCGTGTGATTTCATGATGTGTAATACAACATTTTGCCCACCAGGTGTCACTTTCCAATGTACCGTACGGTATATTCTGTATCACCGGCCGATGATTGTTTGACAGAAGCTTAGACATTAGACTTTACAAACTACAGAACTCTATTAATGGGTGAAGCGTGTGGCCTAGCGGTCTAATGCCTAGTCTCACTGCTTCTCCTCTCTTCTTGTTCCGTGGGTTCGAGACCTTGAAAATACAGTATGTTTTTTTAATTTATTTTTAAAATCTTCACCTAAAATATTCAGTATTCAATACAGTACATGTGGAGCGCATGTCTGCCCAGTGCTTCGGGAGTCAAACAGCGAAACTAGGATTTTTATTATTGTACATACAGTACTGTACCTTAGAACGCAAACTTGCGTCAATGCCGGCACTGACATGAACGCGGACATTATAGTTATTTATTATGACCATCAAGTGGCAATGGGCCCTGTTAAAGAAACTGGTTTCTGTATATCAAACTGACTGCGCGTTTAAACCACAAAATTGCGTCAATGTCTGCGCGTGCCCAGTGGTCGGATTTTAATCACAATGGAATGTGTGCCCCATGTCCAGTGGAGCCAAGCCATACATTAAGTTGCGCTATTTTATGGCGCATACCCAGTTGTCTGTATTGCCAACAGTACTGTTGAATTTTCACACTAGTGCCATTCTGCACTGTCTGAGACTTACAGTACCGCACAGTATACACAATAGTAAATTCATTACTACAGTGCATAAGGTGCTACAGTAGTGGACTAACAGCAGTTTGTAGGGCAGATGCAGAGCGCAAACTTGCGTCAATGAAAATGCTGTCTTAGACTTGGTAACATTATTAATTTAATATGTTTAGTAACTGATAGTTGACTGTGTATAAGAGAGGGGTCTCTCTAGTACAAACTGACTCGGTGTTTAAACCGCAAAATTGCGTCAACTGTCAGCACAGTTTGCGTTGTGGTAACTTATAGCCAGTGGCGGGGTTGCAATGCATTGCCAGTGGTGCTGCGCCATAGCCATACCCTTGTAGCGCTATGGCTATGTACTGTACGCCATGGCATACAGTATGGAATATCATACTGTACAGTACCAGGTCATGATTCACACAGTGAAAGTGTGTTATTATTACACTGACTGTGTAATAATAATATTAAAAATAAAAAGTGTAACCTTGACTGTCTAATAATAATGAAAAGCTTCATTATTAAGCTTCCTGGTTTCGAACCCGGGTTGTACAGACGTCTGCAATGTAGAAGTACGATTTCTTTCCTCTACGCTACAGACGCCTGAGTACTGTACGTCATCGTATGGTACTGTAGATGTCACATAAAGTACTGTAGAGGACTAGGAGAGACTTGTGAGCAAGGGCTTAGGTGATCCGTCTTGCTTACACTTCTCTCCTTATGTTCGAGACCTTTATAATTTAATGGATTTTTTTAATGTTCACTATAGTACTGTAGTTCAGTCTTGTTATCCAACCCTTGCAAAAATCAATCTATTGTACTGTATATGTGCCCAGCTACAGTACTGTAGTTTGTTGCTCCATACGGTACGCCATACAGTATACCGCATTGTTGCGCGCTCCAATGTGGCATATTGAGTCTCATAGCACTGCGCATGCCCAGTTGTCTGTATTATACGGTACTTATAACTGTAGTTGTAAGTACAATATGGTAGACATTGTAGTGATTCCCTGACTCTAGGAACTACAGTACAGTAGATGCAGTAGTCTAAGGGGCTAATGCCTAGCCCTACTGCATCTACCATTTTCTTGTACCACTGGTTCGAGACCTTTAAAGTACAGTACATACTTTATACGGTAATTTTATTTTGTTTTAAATCTTCACTAATACAGTACATTATCCAGAAATTCTGGTATTTCTATGCCACAGTACTTTGACCAAAAAGTCTAACCTTGTTAATAAAAAATAAAAAGTGTAACCTTTCAAGCTTCGAACCCGCAAAAGGGTTGTACAGGCAGCGTAATGTATTGGTTTGATTATTTACCATTACACTACAGCCACCTGCAATACCAAGTTTGCACCTGGCTTGAGTGTTTCCTACAATACTGTACGTCATCGTATCTCAGGCGCATGCCCAGATCTACTGTATACCCATTTAGCGCTTTTTTTTTTTTACTAAACTCAGTACATTTTATATATTAGGGGGTAAATGTACTAAGATGGTAGTGCTATTAAGTGATTTTGCCCATAGCAACCAAACTGATTCCAGGTATTACTGTACAGTATCTTCTAGAAGGTGCTACTGTAGATAAATGCTAAGTACAGTAGAATCTGATTGGATGCTATGGGCAACATACTGTACAGTACAGTAACTTCTTAAATAGAACTCCCATCTTAGTAAATTTACCCCTACAAGTTTCACTTTTTCCCCCCAATTTTTTTTCTTCCACCCCCCAAAATGAAAGTGAATTTTTAGTGTGTTCTGACTTTTAAAAAAAAAAAAACTTACACAGTTTACAGTACCTTTAGGGGACGTTGAAGGCTTCCCTCAACATTGCACCCCAATTCACAAAATTTTTCCACCTGCTATTCATACAGTAGGCGAAATTTTTTTACATACTGTCTTACTGTACATTGCATTGACTTCCCGCCTACAGTAGGCAGAAAAGCTTTCAAATTGAATACAGCGATAATTTCACGCCTGGCAAAATGATGTAAACATACAGTACAAACACCAATTGTATAAATTAATGACAATTTTTATTTAACCTACAGTAACATGCTTTACAGAGGGGGGGGACTTCTTTAGCCCTACTGGGGGACCGAGGACTACACAAAAAGAGTTGGCTTTTAATTTAAAATCATCACTGGCACTTTTGGCCTCAGATTCAGAGTTTCACCTATACCAGGTGCAGACTCTACCGTGCTTCAGAGTGCACCATAATATAACATAAAAAAAAAAAATACATGAAACAAAACACTATTTGGGTGCCCCAGATGGAGGTGAACACCAGCTGTGTGAATACGATAACAGAGCACTAACATTACCAAAAATCTCACCTTATCCTGATGTCGAAGGGACCGCCGCTCTAACCATACAGTAGAAGCCTGTCTCTCAATTCACGGTGCACCCACTACTGTACAGTATGTCTGCAACTATGGATGTGGATGTTGAAGCAGCCACTACTATTGTAGTGTATATGAACTAAAGGAACCTGAAAACTTGAAACATCTGCATTACAAATGGCAACATCAAGGAAGTTAAACCCCTCCTCCACATTACAAATTATATACAGTACAGTATAAGCTACATAGCAGTTGCTTGACCATTTCTTTCGATGACAACTGGTAAGACTCTATGGAGATGATCAATATAATTGTTACACCGGGCACGTGTCAATACTGTTCTCCAAAACTTCATTATCCCATTCAAAAGTTCCTGTTTAGTTGTTGGTTTCACATCAGACCTGATGAACCTCTTCAACTGGGCCCAGACCATTTCAATGGGATTCATGTCCGGTGACCTACAGGTAAGTAAAAATAAAAAAAATATTCAGTCACAGTACTGTACTTTAGTATAAAGTATACTAGAATAATTACTGCTTGGTACTGTACATACTTTTTGGTAAAATAAACAGTTAATACAGTACTATAGGACAATACTCACTCTGGTGGTGTGCGTTCCCAATTTATCCCTCTCTCTTCCATGAATTTTGCTGAAGCCGAATGTTTGGGATCATTATCCTGGAATAATCGATGTCCTGATGGGAAGCATTTTCTCACAAATGGCACCATACAGCAATCTACTTTTTTTTCTTGGAAGAAGGTCTTATCCATGATGCCTAAAGAGATGAGAAATTGTCAGTAACAAGCATACACTGTACAGGACTGTAAATCATTTTTAAAACAAGCATTACTGTACTGCACCTTCAAAAATATAGATCGGTCCTGCACCCCAACGAGATATACCTCCCCATACATGGACTTTTAACGGATGCTTCGGACATGGTTTAAGTCAGAGATGTGCACGGTGTCGGAAGGACAGTCTTGAGAACCTCTCAAGAGAAACCGAAGTTTCATCTGTGAAAATGACGTCATTAAAATTCTCTCCACTCTCTATCCACCATCGTGCTTGTTCAACTCTCTTTACTCTATTAACATCCCTTATCATGGGATTTATCCTGTGAAATAAAAACAAGTTTTAGTTTACTGTCATGTAAAATCAGTGCATTATTAATATACAGTATATATATTTTACAGTATGTACAGTACCTTGTAGGGCCAAAAGTCCATCCCAGCTCCTTACGCATCCGTTTGATGCTGGAACAGGAGATGTCCTGGTCACATTCTGCTTTTAGAATACGTTTGATTTGTAAAGCTGTTCGCTCATCATCCTCACAAGTCAATTTGTGCACAATCTTTTTGACGCTCCTACGGTAGAACACATACAGAGCATATAGCAATTATTGGACAGTTAGTGTTGAAATTGGAACACAATACAGTACCAATCTAGCAACATACAGTATACTGTAATAAAAAAAGGTTTATGTAAAGTACCTACCATGTGCATTTAGAAGGAAATCTATATCTGGTCCGCGTTTTCTCAAATGCATGATAGCGCACAGTCTGTAAACTAACAAGAACACCACACTCTTTCAGCCAGGCATGAATCTGTCATGTTGTTTTGTGTTCTTTTTTCTTGCTTGCAATTATCTTGCTGATGGCTTTGCTGATTTTTGCCATGTTTGACGACAAAATCTGTGTAAAGAACAAGAGAAATACGTTACAGTACTGTTGCTGAGTATACAGACTGAGTACAGTATACAGTACATACAGTAATGTAATGTTCAGTATCTTAAACACAGGGGGTTATTACATTCTTACTGTACATCAGCCATAACATGTACAGTATAACCAGCTAGTAAATTTCATTTTGCAGGCTGTGTTTAATAAATGATAGTTTTGAGCTAATTTGTGATATATATTTCCCAATTTAATCTCACATCAAGCTTTCATACAGTATGCCCCTAAATACGCAAATATGCATCTACAGTACTGTATGAAGGAGACAAACAGGACAATAAACACAGCAATATTGCGACTGAAACAAAAATGCTCGCCGAGCAAAACAAAACGGTACCGTATATGCATTGAAAAGTCACTGCGCAAATCAGCGTCTAACACAGCAAACTGCAAAATGACCGTGAACCTAGCAAGCTCCCATACTTACAGTACCAGCGGGTTGATACTGTAGGAAACAGCTGTAGAAGCTCACGGTACAGCAACAAAGGTGACTCAGAAGTCAGGCAGAGTTGCAGAGGTACATAAGATCACGGTAATGAGCAGCAACAACAGCGACTTAGAAGTCAGGCAGCGTTGCAGGTAGTAGTACAGTATCTCAAGGGTTCATACTGTTGATATGTGCCGATGAGACAATCCGAGCAGCAAGTCCGTACAGTTAAGTAGCAGATTCACAGTGTGGATAGCTAGTGCGGTCTGAGACGCTCTTTTATGCTACCAGAGACAAAGAAAACCTTGCAACACAGGGAGACAGGGAGAGGGAGGGTTAGAGGAAGAGAGAAAGACAGAGAGAGAGAGAGACTGACAAGGGTAAAAAAGGAGAGCGATACAGTGCTGTATAAAACAAGGTGTTGTACTTTACTTACGCGGCACGGAGATGCCAGTCTGTGGGGATGGTGGTGGTGGTGTCGCCACCATTGTTGGAAGTGGTATTACTGTGGACAAAGAACAGTTTCCATCAAAACCATTTGGAAACACATACAGTAAACTGTAATGGTGCGTACACACTACACAATATGCTCCCTGAGTCGTCCACTTTATCGCCTAGTGTGTACGCACCATAAATCTTGAACAGAGCCTCTATAACAACAAAAAACAAACACAGACAGAGGGAGAAAAAGAGAGAGGGAGGGGGAGAGAGAGGGGGAGAGGGAAGGAGAGAAAGAAAGAGGGAGAGAGACAGAGAGAGAGAGAATGAAAAGAGATAGAGAGAACAATGCACTGTACTTACGCAAACTGTCACTGGGGCTGGGTGGGGGTACGGTCTCTGGTGATGCTGTTGAAAAAAATGACAGTACAGTATGTTACAGAAAAGAGAGAAGACGTTGGAGATGTTTTAAGAGAGAGAGAGAGAGAAACACAGGGAGACAGGGAGAGGGAGGGTTAGAGGAAGAGAGAAAGACAGAGAGAGAGAGAGACTGACAAGGGTAAAAAAGGAGAGCGATACAGTGCTGTACAAAACAATGTGTTGTACTTTACTTACGCGGCACGGAGATGCCAGTCTGTGGGGATGGTGGTGGTGGTGTCGCCACCATTGTTGGAAGTGGTATTACTGTGGACAAAGAACAGTTTCCATCAAAACCATTTGGAAACACATACAGTAAACTGTAATGGTGCGCGATATGCTCCCTGAGTCGTCCACTTTATCGCCTAGTGTGTACGCACCATAAATCTTGAACAGAGCCTCTATAACAACAAAAAACAAACACAGACAGAGGGAGAAAAAGAGAGAGGGAGGGGGAGAGAGAGGGGGAGAGGGAAGGAGAGAAAGAAAGAGGGAGAGAGACAGAGAGAGAGAGAATGAAAAGAGATAGAGAGGACAATGCACTGTACTTACGCAAACTGTCGCTGGGGCTGGGTGGGGTTACGGTCTCTGGTGATGCTGTTGAAAAAAATGACAGTACAGTATGTTACAGAAAAGAGAGAAGATGTTAGAGATGTTTTAAGAGAGAGAGAGAGAAACACAGGGAGACAGGGAGAGGGAGGGTTAGAGGAAGAGAGAAAGACAGAGAGAGAGAGACTGACAAGGGTAAAAAAGGAGAGCGATACAGTGCTGTATAAAACAATGTGTTGTACTTTACTTACACGGCACGGAGATGCCAGTCTGTGGGGATGGTGGTGGTGGTGTTGCCACCATTGATGGAAGTGGTATTACTGTGGACAAAGAACAGTTTCCATCAAAACCATTTGGAAACACATACAGTAAACTGTAATGGTGCGTACACACTACACGATATGCTCCCTGAGTCGTCCACTTTATCACCTAGTGTGTACGCACCATAAATCTTGAACAGAGCCTCTATAACAACAAAAAACAAACACAGACAGAGGGAGAAAAAGAGAGAGGGAGGGGGAGAGAGAGGGGGAGAGGGAAGGAGAGAAAGAAAGAGGGAGAGAGACAGAGAGAGAGAATGAAAAGAGATAGAGAGAACAATGCACTGTACTTACGCAAACTGTCACTGGGGCTGGGTGGGGGTACGGTCTCAGGTGATGCTGTTGAAAAAAATGACAGTACAGTATGTTACAGAAAAGAGAGAAGACGTTGGAGATGTTTTAAGAGAGAGAGAGAGAGAAACACAGGGAGACAGGGAGAGGGAGGGTTAGAGGAAGAGAGAAAGACAGAGAGAGAGAGAGAGACTGACAAGGATAAAAAAGGAGAGCAATACAGTGCTGTACAAAACAATGTGTTGTACTTTACTTACACGGCACGGAGATCCCAGTCTGTGGGGATGGTGGTGGTGGTGTCGCCACCATTGTTGGAAGTGGTATTACTGTGGACAAAGAACAGTTTCCATCAAAACCATTTGGAAACACATACAGTAAACTGTAATGGAGTGTACACACTACACGATATGCTCCCTGAGTCGTCCACTTTATCGCCTAGTGTGTACGCACCATAAATCTTGAACAGAGCCTCTATAACAACAAAAAACAAACACAGACAGAGGGAGAAAAAGAGAGAGGGAGGGGGAGAGAGAGGGGGAGAGGGAAGGAGAGAAAGAAAGAGGGAGAGAGAGAATGAAAAGAGATAGAGAGAACAATGCACTGTACTTACGCAAACTGTCATTGGGGCTGGGTGGGGGTATGGTCTCTGGTGATGCTGTTGAAAAAAATGACAGTACAGTATGTTACAGAAAAGAGAGAAGACGTTGGAGATGTTTTAAGAGAGAGAGAGAGAGAAACACAGGGAGACAGGGAGAGGGAGGGTTAGAGGAAGAGAGAAAGACAGAGAGAGAGAGACTGACAAGGGTAAAAAAGGAGAGCGATACAGTGCTGTACAAAACAATGTGGTGTAGAAAGAGAAAAAGATAGGGGGAGAGGGCGAGAGAGAAAGACAGGGAGAGAGAAAGAGAGAGATAGAAAGAGAGAGAGAGAGAAAGAGAGAGAGAGAGAGAGAGAGAGAGAGAGGGGGTGGGAGGGAAGGAGAGAGAAAAAGAGGGAGAGGGGGAGAGGGCGAGAGCGAATGACAGAGGGAGAGAGAGAGAGGGGGGGAGAGGGAAGGACAGAAAGAAAGAGGGAGAGTGAGAGAGAGAGAGAAAAACAAAGAAAGGTTTACTGGATTCGCTGCTCTCCAGATCCACAATCACTATATGGAGGTGTTCTGCATAAAAAAAATAATAATACACTATTGTACAGTACTCAGTGGGAAAGTAGAGGGTAAACATACTCAACTGTAACATTACTACTGTATACAGTATACTGTACTGTATTACTGTACAGTATTAATACAAAATGTCCTACAGTATAAAACTGTATACAGTACTTACTTGGCTGGGGAGGTGAGTCTGGGTCTTCCTCTTGCCCTGGGGAGGGCTGAGGCACTTCAATGTCTTCAACTAAAATACACAAGGACAGAAACAATTATTGTGTAAGGAGAAGACGTTGGAGATGTTTAACAGAGAGAGAAACAGAGGGAGACAGGGAGAGAGAGATAGAGAGATAGAGAAAAAGAAAGAGAGAAAAACAGGGAAAGAGAGCGAAAAAGAGAGAGAGAGAGAGAGAGAGGAAAATGAAAGAGAGAGAAAGATAAAGAGAAAGAAAGAGGGAGAGGGAGGTGTACTTTACTTACAGGGCAGGGGGCTTCCTGCAGCCTCCTCATCAATGACGAGTCTGTCTGTGTATACAGTATAAGAAAAAAATATATTATACAGTACAAAAAATCAAAAAGGTAGTAGCATGACACTATTGTGTCCATACTGTAACTGTTGTAATCATTACCACTGTCATTTGAGGAGGCTGGAGAAGATGCTGGCAGTGATGGGGGTGGTGCTGCCGGGGCAGGGGGGGCTGCTGGCCCTGTGGGGAAAAAAACATGTCATTAAGGAGCATTTGAAAACAAGAGTTCAGACCTCTATTCCAAATTGGAGAGGGATTACGGTACAGTACTGTAGATGGCCTCAGTAGTGTGTACTGTACTTACTCTGAAAATTCAGCCAACTGGGCCCGGCTGCTGGCAGTGATGGGGGTGGTGGCAGTGATGGGGGTGGTGGCGGCGGTGGTGGCGGTGGTGGCGGCAGTGGTGGCGCTGCCAGGGCAGGGGGGGCAGCTCGCCCTATTGGGAAAAATACATGTCGTCATTAAGGTAGATGGCCTTAGGGAATTAGCTATTGATTAAAATACAAACCAGTACAGTATACTGTAGTACATAAACTACTGTAGTCTGTGAAGCTGGCATTGGGGCCAAAATAAAACAGTATGGTACTGTACTGTACTGTACTGTACTGTATATAAAAAAAAAAACATACAGTCCAGTAAAGTACTGTATGACCAAGTGGTGCAACGTTACACATATTCTATGTGGGTGGCACTGTCGCCACCCCACGAGCTTTACAAGATGGCACATGCGCATGACACTGGAGCCCGAACCCAGTGGAGGACACCGCTGAGGACTTTGCGAGACCTCGCCGGAGGGGTAAGTACTGTATTAATAAATACAGTACCGGTGGAATTTTCGTTTGTATCACAGTGATACCAAATGAAAATTCGCCCTGGTATTTCCCTTCTTTTGTACTGTACTGTAAATGGGGCACAGAGTGAGTAGTGATAAGATACCAGCCAATCAGCTCCCAAATATCATTTTTCAAGCACAGCCTGTGAGATGACAGTTGGGAGCTGATTGGAGACCCCTGAATCTGTCCATGACGTACAGTAATAATGTCAGACTTAAAGGGGGCAGGCCCAGCACAGAAAAATAGTGTGTACAGTACTGTAGGTTAACAGATTTGGTCAACAGACATTAGAATGGTGGATCAATCAACTTGCCTTTTGTTACTAATTTATTAATCAAACAAGCCATGTCGACCAATAGTGTGTAACCCTTTAGTCCATGTACAGTACTGTAGATTTAATCAGCCTGTCAGTCAAATGTCTTCCAGTCATGTCAGTATGTGTTAACAACTGTCAGTCATCGTCAGATACTGTACTATCCAAAACCCTACAGTGCAGTGTACAGTAATGTAGAGTATGTCAGAGTTGTGCATTGTACAGTATTCGTTATTGTACAGTATACTGTAATTCATGTGATTATACAGCAATACTGTACTTACTTCGCCTTATACGCCTCCGGATATGGTGTAGGCGAGGCCTATCCCTCCGCAGCAGGTCACTCCACCTGCGCTGCAGTGAGCGAACGTTGCGGCGCAGGCCGTATAGCCTGTGGATCTCACGGCTTGCACTTCTGTAGGCGAGCTCTTTGTCTTGGTTAGTGGCGAACGCTTGGTCCCGCCACTTAACCAAGACAAAGAGCTCGCCAGACGAGTAGCGTCTTGCCATCATAGAAGCCATTTTGACTAGCCAGTGACGCACGTCGTTCTTCGCACGACGCACGACGCACGGCGTCCTCCTACTATGGGACTGGAGTAATACAGCCAACTGAGCATGCTCAGTGATAGCATAGCGCTACATGGCGTATTGCTTGGCGCCACAGATCCCCTTGTACCCCCCTCCATTTCTAATCCATCACAGATGGCTGACAGCCACCATAGCACCAACCGTGTAATACAGAGAGCTCTCTCTCCTACAGATCCCACTACTACCGTACTTAGTATGCAGTTCCTGCAGTTATGAAATCACTATTCTGTGGTGCTAAATTGTAGGGCACCGTCACTTTTGAATATTCAGTACAGGCACATTCATAGCGGCACACTAGTTGTCCTAGCGGATGGGGGATGGTGTCTTTCCCAATGGTGACAATTCGTAGCATTTTTCAGGACACTAGGGCAGAGCTGACTGCTTACAGTAAATGGATTAACAAAGCTTCCTTTATTATGGTAATGTGAGGCTCTTGGCTTGCTTTGGGGGAAGGGACCTGATGCACTGTGTATGACTCTGGGCCCACTGGGCATGCGCCAGAAATCCCATCGCAACCCTCCTACTGGGCATGCGCCCGCCAGAGATGGAAATGCAAGAGAATACAATACTGTACCGACTGCAGTAATACAGCCAACTGCGCATGCTCAGTGATAGCATAGTGCTACATGGCGTATGGCTTGGCGCCACAGATCCCATTGTAACCCCCTCCATTTCTAATCCATCGCAGCCACCGTAGCGCCAACCGTGTAATACAGAGAGCTCTCTCTCCTACAGATCCCACTACTACCGTACTTAGTGTGCAAGGTTGGAGCAGCATCACCAATGTCATCAGTTTGGGATGCAACGCTATTTTGTGCATCAAACGCACAGTCAGCTTTGAACACAGAGCGCTCTCTCACAGACGGAAAGCACTCTCAGACACAGTCCAAGGGACGTAGCCATAGTGCGCGAGGCTGAGACCGCATATGCGTTGTCGCATGTTTGCTTTTTGCGGTTTCTGGGTGCACAGTTTGTGATGCAGAGGCCTGTCTCACATTCTAGACAGTAGTTTCACTAACAGTTCCTGCAGTTCTGAAATCACTATTCTGTGGTGCTAAATTGTAGGGCACCGTCACTTTTGAATATTCAGTACAGGCACATTCATAGCGGCACACTAGTTGTCCTAGCAGATGGGGGATGGTGTCTTTCCCAATGGTGACAATTCATAGCATTTTTCAGGACACTAGGGCAGAGCTGACTGCTTACAGTAAATGGATTAACAAAGCTTCCTTTATTATAGTAATGTGAGGCTCTTGGCTTGCTTTGGGGGAAGGGACCTGATGCACTGTGTATGACTCTGGGCCCACTGGGCATGCGCCAGAAATCCCATCGCAACCCTCCTACTGGGCATGCGCCTGCCAGAGATGGAAATGCAACAGAATACAATACTGTACCGACTGCAGTAATACAGCCAACTGCGCATGCTCAGTGATAGCATAGCGCTACATGGCGTATGGCTTGGCGCCACAGATCCCATTGTAACCCCCTCCATTTCTAATCCATCGCAGCCACCGTAGCGCCAACCGTGTAATACAGAGAGCTCTCTCTCCTACAGATCCCACTACTACCGTACTTAGTGTGCAAGGTTGGAGCAGCATCACCAATGTCATCAGTTTGGGATGCAACGCTATTTTGTGCATCAAACGCACAGTCAGCTTTGAACACAGAGCGCTCTCTCACAGACGGAAAGCACTCTCAGACACAGTCCAAGGGACGTAGCCATAGTGCGCGAGGCTGAGACCGCATATGCGTTGTCGCATGTTTGCTTTTTGCGGTTTCTGGGTGCACAGTTTGTGATGCAGAGGCCTGTCTCACATTCTAGACAGTAGTTTCACTAACAGTTCCTGCAGTTCTGAAATCACTATTCTGTGGTGCTAAATTGTAGGGCACCGTCACTTTTGAATATTCAGTACAGGCACATTCATAGCGGCACACTAGTTGTCCTAGCAGATGGGGGATGGTGTCTTTCCCAATGGTGACAATTCATAGCATTTTTCAGGACACTAGGGCAGAGCTGACTGCTTACAGTAAATGGATTAACAAAGCTTCCTTTATTATAGTAATGTGAGGCTCTTGGCTTGCTTTGGGGGAAGGGACCTGATGCACTGTGTATGACTCTGGGCCCACTGGGCATGCGCCAGAAATCCCATCGCAACCCTCCTACTGGGCATGCGCCTGCCAGAGATGGAAATGCAACAGAATACAATACTGTACCGACTGCAGTAATACAGCCAACTGCGCATGCTCAGTGATAGCATAGCGCTACATGGCGTATGGCTTGGCGCCACAGATCCCATTGTAACCCCCTCCATTTCTAATCCATCGCAGCCACCGTAGCGCCAACCGTGTAATACAGAGAGCTCTCTCTCCTACAGATCCCACTACTACCGTACTTAGTGTGCAAGGTTGGAGCAGCATCACCAATGTCATCAGTTTGGGATGCAACGCTATTTTGCGCATCAAACGCACAGTCAGCTTTGAACACAGAGTGCTCTCTCACAGACGGAAAGCACTCTCAGACACAGTCCAAGGGACGTCGCCATAGTGCGCGAGGCTGAGACCGCATATGCATTGTCGCATGTTTGCATTTTGCGGTTTCTGGGCACACAGTTTGTGATGCAGAGGCCTGTCTCACATTCTAGACAGTAGTTTCACTAACAGTTCCTGCAGTTCTGAAATCACTATTCTGTGGTGCTAAATTGTAGGGCACCGTCACTTTTGAATATTCAGTACAGGCACATTCATAGCGGCACACTAGTTGTCCTAGCAGATGGGGGATGGTGTCTTTCCCAATGGTGACAATTCATAGCATTTTTCAGGACACTAGGGCAGAGCTGACTGCTTACAGTAAATGGATTAACAAAGCTTCCTTTATTATAGTAATGTGAGGCTCTTGGCTTGCTTTGGGGGAAGGGACCTGATGCACTGTGTATGACTCTGGGCCCACTGGGCATGCGCCAGAAATCCCATCGCAACCCTCCTACTGGGCATGCGCCTGCCAGAGATGGAAATGCAACAGAATACAATACTGTACCGACTGCAGTAATACAGCCAACTGCGCATGCTCAGTGATAGCATAGCGCTACATGGCGTATGGCTTGGCGCCACAGATCCCATTGTAACCCCCTCCATTTCTAATCCATCGCAGCCACCGTAGCGCCAACCGTGTAATACAGAGAGCTCTCTCTCCTACAGATCCCACTACTACCGTACTTAGTGTGCAAGGTTGGAGCAGCATCACCAATGTCATCAGTTTGGGATGCAACGCTATTTTGCGCATCAAACGCACAGTCAGCTTTGAACACAGAGCGCTCTCTCACAGACGGAAAGCACTCTCAGACACAGTCCAAGGGACGTCGCCATAGTGCGCGAGGCTGAGACCGCATATGCATTGTCGCATGTTTGCATTTTGCGGTTTCTGGGCACACAGTTTGTGATGCAGAGGCCTGTCTCACATTCTAGACAGTAGTTTCACTAACAGTTCCTGCAGTTCTGAAATCACTATTCTGTGGTGCTAAATTGTAGGGCACCATTACTTTTGAATATTCAGTACAGGCACATTCATAGCGGCACACTAGTTGTCCTAGCAGATGGGGGATGGTGTCTTTCCCAATGGTGACAATTCATAGCATTTTTCAGGACACTAGGGCAGAGCTGACTGCTTACAGTAAATCGATTAACAAAGCTTCCTTTATTATGGTAATGTGAGGCTCTTGGCTTGCTTTGGGGGAAGGGACCTGATGCACTGTGTATGACTCTGGGCCCACTGGGCATGCGCCAGAAATCCCATCGCAACCCTCCTACTGGGCATGTGCCCGCCAGAGATGGAAATGCAACAGAATACAATACTGTACCGACTGCAGTAATACAGCCAACTGCGCATGCTCAGTGATAGCATAGCGCTACATGGCGTATGGCTTGGCGCCACAGATCCCATTGTAACCCCCTCCATTTCTAATCCATCGCAGCCACCTTAGCGCCAACCGAGTAATACAGAGAGCTCTCTCTCCTACAGATCCCACTACTACCATACTTAGTGTGCAAGGTTGGAGCAGCATCACCAATGTCATCAGTTTGGGATGCAACGCTATTTTGCGCATCAAACGCACAGTCAGCTTTGAACACAGAGCTCTCTCTCACAAACGGAAAGCACTCTCAGACACAGTCCAAGGAACGTAGCCATAGTGCGCGAGGCTGAGACCGCATATGCGTTGTTTCATATTTTTATTTTGCGGTTTCTGGGCACACAGTTTGTGATGCAGAGGCTTGTCTCACATTCTAGACAGTAGTTTCACTAACAGTTCCTGCAGTTCTGAAATCACTATTCTGTGGTGCTAAATTGTAGGGCACCGTCACTTTTGAATATTCAGTACAGGCACATTCATAGCGGCACACTAGTTGTCCTAGCAGATGGGGGATGGTGTCTTTCCCAATGGTGACAATTCATAGCATTTTTCAGGACACTAGGGCAGAGCTGACTGCTTACAGTAAATGGGTTAACAAAGCTTCCTTTATTATGGTAATGTGAGGCTCTTGGCTTGCTTTGGGGGAAGGGACCTGATGCACTGTGTATGACTCTGGGCCCACTGGGCATGCGCCAGAAATCCCATCGCAACCCTCCTACTGGGCATGCGCCCACCAGAGATGGAAATGCAACAGAATACAATACTGTACCGACTGCAGTAATACAGCCAACTGCGCATGCTCAGTGAGAGCATAGCGCTACATGGCGTATGGCTTGGTGCCACAGATCCCATTGTAACCCCCTCCATTTCTAATCCATCGCAGCCACTGTAGCGCCAACCATGTAATACAGAGAGCTCTCTCTCCTACAGATCCCACTACTACCGTACTTAGTGTGCAAGGTTGGAGCAGCATCACCAATGTCATCAGTTTGGGATGCAACGCTATTTTGCACATCAAACGCACAGTCAGCTTTGAACACAGAGCGCTCTCTCACAGACGGAAAGCACTCTCAGACACAGTCCAAGGGACGTAGCCATAGAGCGCAAGGCTGAGACCGCATATGCGTTGTCGCATGTTTGCGTTTTGCGGTTTCTGGGCGCACAGTTTGTGATGCAGAGGCCTGTCACATTCTAGACAGTAGTTTCACTAACAGTTCCTGCAGTTATGAAATCACTATTCTGTGGTGCTAAATTGTAGGGCACCGTCACTTTTGAATATTCAGTACAGGCACATTCAAAGCGGCACACTAGTTGTCCTAGCAGACGGGGGATGGTGTCTTTGGCACTGGTGACAATTCGTAGCATTTTTCAGGACACTAGGGCAGAGCTGACTGCTTACAGTAAATGGATTAACAAAGCTTCCTTTATTATGGTAATGTGAGGCTCTTGGCTTGCTTTGGGGGAAGGGACCTGATGCACTGTGTATGACTCTGGGCCCACTGGGCATGCGCCAGAAATCCCATCGCAACTCTCCTACTGGGCATGCGCCCGCCAGAGATGGAAATGCAACAGAATACAATACTGTACCGACTGCAGTAATACAGCCAACTGCGCATGCTCAGTGATAGCATAGCGCTACATGGCGTATGGCTTGGCGCCACAGATCCCATTGTAACCCCCTCCATTTCTAATCCATCGCAGCCACCGTAGCGCCAACCGTGTAATACAGAGAGCTCTCTCTCCTACAGATCCCACTACTACCGTACTTAGTGTGCAAGGTTGGAGCAGCATCACCAATGTCATCAGTTTGGGATGTAACGCTATTTTGTACCCGCATATGCGTTGTCGCATGTTTGCGTTTTGCGGTTTCTGGGCGCACCATAGCCACAGTATGAAATCACTATTCAGTGAAATACAGTACAGTACAGAGCCCTCTCTGGGCATTACAGTGTCCAGAGCAGACAGTGACAAAAAAAAAATATACAGTACGGTACAGTATATTCTTTTCCAGGGATCAAACCCCGGACCATAATTCTACCAAAGTGATCACCTAACCTCTAGCCCACACGACAGCTACAGTACAGTGAACCACAGAGAGTGGCCTCATCCTTGTGCACTCCTCCCGCTGCTGTTTTTAATTTAAAAAAAAAAAAAATGTCATACTGTATTGCATCCCATATCAGTGAAAGCTGTGCGTGCATCTAATTATTCTACAGTATCGGTTATACCGTGACAACAACTCCGGCAACTTCTCTACTATTCAGTTACTGCACCGTACCGTATGTACAATACAGTATGTGCAGTGATTTGTACAGCATATTATGCGACATTAAAAATACAGTATGGGTTGTGCGTTCATGCAAATGCTGTGAATATGATAGACATTCAGTACAGTGGAGCACTCGCCACCCAGCGGTTAAGCACTATATTACATGCAATTACAAAAGTGGAGCACTCACCACCCAGCGGTTAAGCACTGTATTACATGCCGTACCAAATCCTTCATTGAAGAATACCCCGGTATTCCACAAGTCCATGGCGCGACTCAGAGGCCTGCACGCCACGCCACAAGTCCGTGGCGCGACTCACGCCACGCCATGAGTAACAAAATAGCTGGGCAGATCTGTATCTCTTTGAGGAGTCCACTTTGTTTAAATGGATAATGCAGATTTAAAAAAGAAGTTTTGCACATGCGTACTTCAATTATATCACAAATAGATTATGTTACAGTCAAGATATTACATATGCATAATCTGAGGTTTATACAATTCATAAATATACATCAAGTTTATCATTTGTTTACACAGGAACAAATGAATGACAATATAAATGATTGTAACATTAAATATTAACCTGCAAGAGTGTATCTATCCATAATTTTACAATATTTGTCAGATAAATCTGTTATGGATATAATTGTTACACCTGGTGACTGCAGTATGTATGTTGGGTTATCCCCATATATCCATGAATCCTGTATGAAGTCACACGTGTGAACATATATTGATCGCAATTAATACACTCAACTAGTGTTATAGAAACTCAAAAAGAGTCACAACACTGCCATATTCATATGGAGACAATCAATAGCTATGCCAGCTATAAAATAACAGAGAAACTAAACAGTTTCTAGAAAGAAGTGGCACTGTTACCACCTGGGCTATCAATTTACATGTTGTTTCCAAATTACAAGGCAGAGTACATCATACACAACAGCAGGCAAGATGAAATCCATATATTACTTACACTTGATTGTGAAATCATTAGTTTTAAACATAAAGCAGATCAAACTAAAAATAAATTTATATACATACACACATATTTAAAGTTAATGAGAAATATCTCCCACATAAGGTGTACCGCTTACTAGCTACCCTGACATGGCAGTCATGTAGCGGATATTTTACACATAACTGTGAATTGCATTAGTTTTAAACATAAAGCGGATCAGACTAAAAAGAAATTTATATATATATATACATATTTAAAGTTATTGAGAAATATCTCCCACATAAGGTGTACCGCTTACTAGTTACATTGACACGGCAGTCATGTAGCGGATATTTTACACATAACTGTGAATTGCATAAGAGGCACCAAACAGATTAAACTGCAAAACAATGGGGGAATGGGTATAGCGCTGTAATAGTGCAGAGTGTCTCACACACAGATTGTATCACTCGACAGCTGTACTGACACAGCGGTCAGGCAGCTGAAAAACATACCAGTCAGGATCACAGGGTTTCTGGTCCAGCCCGTGCACTAACCAGACCTCCGTCAATGTGTAGAATGGAAGCGCGTTTCGCCCGGCTGAGGGCTTGTTCACCTCTTCCTTGCCGATTTAACTATAACACTCCTTAAATAAGTGTACTAATTAAACTTCCTGTAAAATCCAGGATGTCATTGGGCAATTAAGGATTGCTGGGAAAATATCCCACACCTGCACCCAACATCGTAGGGGATCATGTGGTCGAACTCATATCCATTAACCAGAGGATTGTACCGCAATGAATGTGGGAAATGTAGTTTAAATAACTCCAAAATTGTTGAAGGTCATGTGATCAAACTGATATCCAATCATCTGAGGATTGTGCCACAATGCATATGGGAAATATAGTTTAACTAAAGTTTAAAAGGATTTTTATATCGAGAATGTTGTGCTAAACAAAGCAGGTAGATATAATCAAATTATGTATAGTCACCAGAAAGAATTAATTAATTGGGGGGCTACCAACATCTGCCTCCAATGTCATAGGGTTCACATGATCGGATATAATGTCCAATATTCTGCAGAATAAATATTGTAGAATAACCTATCACGACATATTGGAAGATATTAAGTAGGTTCCATTATATATACCCTTTAAGTGGGATTCATATCTTCCCACCATAACATCATAGACTCTTAATCCCACATTATCTCATTATAGTGAGAGGTCACATGATCCGACACAAAATTCAATAATCTACAGGTGTGCCGCGATGCATTTTGGTAAATGTAGTTTAATATCATGTCACGACATGCACCAAATGTGAATAATATGTTGTATAATAAATATATCCCAAAGGATAAGTCTCCACCACATATCTTATTGGAACAATGTAGCTAAAAGTGGTACTATTAGCTTCTAGATTGATCCTTAGTGTTGGACAAAGTTGTCCATCCTAATATGCCCATGTGTAACCACATAACAAGGTATAATAGCAGTATTATTACAAGTGCTAGAAAAGTACAAATGTCACAAGTGGAAAGAAAGAAATATGATTATTAACATCCATTCACAGGAGGAATGTGCTACAATGCATGTGGGAATTGTAGTTTAGAATAACTCCAACATCGTGGGAGGTCATGTGATCGGACTGAAATCCAATCATCTGAAATGCTGCAATGCATGTAGAAAATATAGTTTAAGATATAGTTTCAAAGATTTTTATATTGAAAATATCATGCTGAACAGAACAAAGTAGCATTGTGATAGATGTAATCAATCAAATTATGTATGATTGGCATTTGGTTTGAATACGGGATTTTCTAATCCTTACCATATTTGCGCAGAATAGAGATATATACCGTAATTTTTCCGCAACTAATTTAATTATGATTAATCATTTTTTAATATTTTGCCTTATCCATATCAAGATTTAACAAGGAGATCTTTTGTAGTTTAAGTATAATATTAAAAGTTATATTTTATATATTGTTTGAATTAAGAGTGCCCCAGCTACAAGACCTTCTTGTTCTTTTTTCTTTTGCCTTTGGCATATTTTGGGCTTTGGGAGCACTACCAACAACATGATATGCTAAGAAATAGAAGCAATGCAATACAACATGGTTGGTTTAAAATAATTAGTTCAGAAATATAATACTGTGCAGTACCATCTCTTCTCGTTCCATAGTACTTTGACTGATTAAATCTTCAGTTTCTGGTTCCAGTATGTATAATTTTACTATTTACAGGATATTTATTTAAAGATTCTCCTTGCTATCTAATCACAAAATTTCAATACACTTGACTTGTCAAACACATGGTGCATGATACTGTGCTTTAAACACAACCTAATTATAGGGTTTCGATTAAGGAAAGTCAATATGGCCACATTCTCCTTCAAAAATTGATTACTAGCTAAGAAAAAAACGCCAGATAATCTAGAAGATATATTTTCTGACCTTTTGGTAACTGATCCGATGAAGGACAGCTGGGATACAGAAATTCATAACTTGAGATCTAGTATACAAAGAAGAACTAGAGTGTCATGGGACTTCACGACATTGGAGAGTTATCTAAAACACAAGATTACCCCCAGAGGCCTACGACCGAAGATTTTCCCAGCATTTAAACTAGCTACTGATAATCTCAGCAAAGATTGGGAGGCCACTCTTTTGAAATGCTCTCATGACCTTATAGCCATCCTTATTAAACATAATCATATCACACTGGATGAGTGTGAGAAAGATATTGAGGAATTGGGGAAAAAACTAGAGATCTGACAGAAAGATACAATGTTTCAAAAAACATTTGAGAAACACAAGAAAGAACTTGAAGCTTATGAACTGGAAATAATAGAGAAGAAAAAACATAAATTTAATCGGGATAATTGCGACATTCAGTCTGGCAACATTTTTAGATGGAACAGAATGAATATGAGAAGACAGCCCTACAAACCACAAGAAATATATACCTCCTCTGAGATGGAATCATCAGGTGGAGAAGACTTTCCAGAAAATTACTTGACCAGGTCGCTCAACCTCAATCAGTGGCAGGGAATATATGAAGATCATCATTCCTTGGGTCCTTCTTTTTTAGGACCAGGAAGAGGAGCAATGATGAAAACTACGTACCGCACAAGAGGAAAACAAGGCAGGGCAAGAAGGGACCCAGAGGGAGACCAAAATTGGGATCATCATCTACCATCCAGATATCCAATCAGGACCCTGAAGAGCTAATAACTACAAATCAAAACCTGAAAGTAATCAATCTCTCTAGTAGAACACTCACAGGACTACAGATTTCCATTTTAAGCAAGGGACTTTCTTTCTCACCAACCAGATCCTTTGATCGGTTTGGCTGGGAAAAGGACTTGAAACTTTTCGATCATAAGTTATTTTTGAAAAAACACTTTGCCAATCAACAAAGAACAGCCTCAGATGAACAAAAACATATTATAGATATTCCATCACTCGATGATAATGAGAATCTAAATGAAGATGACCTGGAAGCTGTCCACATATTGGAGGAGCTTCAACAGTCTAGCACTAGACTGATATTACAACTAGTCACACTAAACCTATCTACAAGAAAAAATCCAACTTTTTTCCTCCAGAATATATCAACCCAGAGATTAAAGTATTTCATGTGCTAGTATCAAAAGACCTGGACATACTCCATCATAAGAAGAAACATAGGAAATTCACATATGGCAACTTAAATAGAAAGGAAATAAGAATATTGAAAGAAATTCGCCAATGGAAGGAGGTGATTATCAAGCTTTCCGACAAAGGAGGAAATGTGGTCATCTGGCCCATAGACATGTACCTCAAAGAGGTGATTCGCCAACTGAATGATGAGAGTTGCTACAAAAAGATTTTATTCAACCTGACTGAGAACTTTACCACACTTCAATAGAATGATTGACCAAGTTTTGAAGGATGGCACAATCCTGAAACAGGAATATGAATATCTTAAAACACACAATCCAAGAATCCCTACTTTCTATTTGCTCCCCAAGGTCCATAAGAACATACAGGAACCACCCGGTTAGCCAATTATCTCGGGGATTTGGGGACTATCCAAGAAAGCTAGCAGATTTGTAGATCTCCACCTATGACAGCATGTGCTGGGATTACCTTCATACATACAGGATACATCAGATATTTTATGTAAACTCCATGATGTAAGACTGGAGAAACATCAATTTGTGGTCATGTTGGATGTGGAGTCCTTATATACATGCATTGATCATGAGTTGGGTATTCAAGCGGTGAGCTACTTGCAAATGGAGGAACCCTGCACCTTTAATCAATTTCTTTTGGATTTACTCCGTTTTGTCCTGACATACAATTACTTCACTTTTGGTGACTGCTATTACCTGCAAACGAAGGGACAGCAAGGGGGGTGGCCTGTGCCCCCAAATATGCCAACCTCTTCTTGGGCAGGTGGGAGTGGGAAATTGTGTTTGGTGAGACCATGGACCAATACACACAGTATGTCATTGGTTGGTGGCACTACATCAACGACATACTAATGATATGGGAAGGAGATGAAGATTCACTTCTATGTTTCATTGGTAGTCTCAATAACAACTCCATGAATATAAAATTGACGCATCATTACAGTCAGGTTTGGGTGCCATTCCTGGATCTGAAAATCTACAGAACAGAGGAAGGTTCACTACACACAGAACTTTTTTGAAGAGACTGCAACCAACAGCCTCCTGCACCAAACGAGTGCACACTTCCCTCCAACAGTGGAGAACTTACCAAAAGGGGAGTTTTTACGATTAAAACTAAACTGTTCGGAAATACAAGTTTACAAAGAAAAAACTGCAGGATTAATTTAAAAGTTGCTAGAGAGAGGCTATAGCCAAAGGAGTATCAAAAAAGCAAAGAAAAATATATCACAGATTCAGAGGGTATCCTTGATCTTCTCGGAAGACTTGCAGAAAACATCTCAAACATAAACCCAACCAGAGGAGCTAAGATTTATTGGGAGCTTCTGTAGAGAGTGGAGAGACATTCAAAACATAATCCAGAAACATTGGCCCATCCTATTTTTGGACGAGGACTTGTCGCAGACACTAGGAAGCAAGGTGGCCATGGGGTGGTGGAGATCAAAAAATTTAAAAGGATACCTTAGTGAGTAGTCATTACATCAGGCACTCTAAAAATAAGAGGATGACTAAAGGATCCTTCCCATGTGGATCTTGCAAGGCGTGCCAACATATGATAAAACGTGACCACATATTTGACAAATATGGTCAGATAATTCATGTTAAGGATTACATTAATTGTAATACAATGGGTGTCATTTACTGCATTATCTGCAGTTGTGACATGAAGTATGTGGGCATGACCTCCAGACCATTTAAACAAAGGAATTTAGAACACGTCGGGACCATCAGGAATGCTTCATAGGACTTTGCAAAGTTCAAGAAACTAACCTCTGTGGCACGTCATTTTCACACCTACCATAAAGGAAATCACAAAGATCTTCGGATTAGAAAAAATCAAACTTGGAATTCGAGGAGGAGATCTAACACATTAATTAATGAAACGTGAGAGTGAATGAACATTCAAACTTGGCACTCTCACTCCTAAGGGGATAATGAGTACATTAACTATGGTGTGTTCTTATAATATTCTTATAACAACATTATCTATATACAGGTAGACTACAACACCTGTTCTCTGCATTGCTGCAAGGGACTATGTAACAATGGCGATATAAAGGATTACACAGTGTGGATGGGATTAAGTTAGGATTCACTTTATTGGTTTTTACATGCACTTTTCATAATCTCAGGTTATCACTTTTCCTTATATGTTATCATAAAATCACAAATATATACACCTTTGGAGATGTATTACGAGATCATTTTTGAGGTAGTACCCATTTTTATGTTATTTATACACCATGTAAGTTCCAGTTATCATAGAACATACACTATGACCTGTGACTAAACAACACATACACTGAATACATAGCTTGCACATTTTGCTTGTTATTTTTACTATCACCATTTCAATAGTTGCACATCTTGATGCACAGACATTTATATTTATATGTGTGTATGTGTGTTTGGGCACGCATGGGTGCACGTGGGTGCACATGTGTATGCAGGGGCATGTATGTGTGCACAGATTTGTTTCATGATACTTTTCACATGTCACATAATAATTTTTATAGTCATATCATAGGAGAATTTTTTGATCACTATTTATGATGACTATTATATTGTCACATACTAGATGACCCTATATATTCCTGTTTTTTCTTGTCAATACATTCTGTAATTTACACAAGACACTATATGTCACCAATTCTTTTGTTCCTTGTTTTTGTTCTTCTTTTCTCTTTTACCCCCCATTTTTTTCTCTTCCCTTATTTTCTATCCATATTGCTATCCACTATCTCTGATACTCAAATTTAATTAGATACAATCTAGTTATTACATGTTATACTTTGCAGAATATTGGACTTTACGTCTCATCATGTGAACTCCCATGACATTGTAGGCAGGTGTTGGTAGCCCCCTTCTTTGGCTATCATACACAATTTGATTGATTACGTCTATCACAATGCTGCTTTGTTCTGTTCAGCATGATATTTTTGATTTAAAAATCCTTTAAACTATATCTTAAACTATATTTTCTACATGCATAGTGGCATTTCATATGATTGGACTTCAGTTCGATCACATGACCTCCCACGATGTTGGAGTTATTCTAAACTACAATTCCCACATGCATTGTAGCACATTCCTCCTGTGAATGGATGTTAATAATCATATTTCTTTCTTTCCACTTGTGACATTTGTACTTTTCTAGCACTTGTAATAATACTGCTATTATACCTTGTTATGTGGTTACACATGGGCATATTAGGATGGACAACTTTGTCCAACACTAAGGATCAATCTAGAAGCTAATAGTACCACTTTTAGCTACATTGTTCCAATAAGATATGTGGTGGAGACTTATCCTTTGGGATATATTTATTATACAACATATTATTCACATTTGGTGTATGTCGCGACATGATATTAAACTACATTTACCAAAATGCATCGCGGCACACCTGTAGATTATTGAATTTTGTGTCGGATCATGTGACCTCTCACTATAATGAGATAATGTGGGATTAAGAGTCTATGATGTTATGGTGGGAAGATATGAATCCCACTTAAAGGGTATATATAATGGAATCTTCTTAATATCTTCCAATATGTCACGATAGGTTTTCTACCAATATTTATTCCGCAGAATATTGGACATTATGTCCGATCATGTGAACCCTATGACATTGGAGGCAGATGTTGGTAGCCCCCCAATTAATTAATTATTTCTGGTGACTATACATGATTTGATTATATCTACCTGCTTTGTTTAGCACAGCATTCTCGATATAAAAATCTTTATAAACTTTAGTCAAACTACATTTCCCATATACATTGTGGAACAATCCTCAGATGATTGGATATCAGTTTGATCACATGACCGTCCACAATTTTGGAGTTATTTAAACTACATTTCCCACATGCATTGTGGCACAATCCTCTGGTTAATGGATATTAGTCCGATGTCGGGTGCAGGTGTGGGATATTTCCCAAGCAATCCTTAATTGCCCAATGACATCCTGGATTTTACAGGAAGTTTAATTAGTACACTTATTTAAGGAGTGTTATAATTAAATCGGCAAGGAAGAGGTGAACAAGCCCTCAGCCGGGCGAAACATGCGTCCATTCTACACATTGACGGAGGTCTGGTCAGTGCACGGGCCGGACAAGAAACCCTGTGATCCTGACTGGTATGTTTTTCAGCAGCCTGACCGCTGTGTCAGTAGAGCTGTCGAGTGACACAATCTGTGTGTGAGACACTCTGCGCTATTACAGCGCTATACCCATTCCCCCATTGTTTTGCAGTTTAATCTGTTTGGTGCCTCTTATGCAATTCACAGTTATGTGTAAAATATCCGCTACATGACTGCCGTGTCAGGGTAGCTAGTAAGCGGTACACCTTATGTGGGAGATATTTCTCAATAACTTTAAATATGTGTATATATATATATATATAAATTTCTTTTTAGTCTGATCCGCTTTATGTTTAAAACTAATGATTCCATAATCATGTGGAAGTAATTTGTGGATTTCATCTTGCCTGCTGTTGTGTATGATGTACTCTGCCTTGTAATTTGGAAACAACATGTAAATTGATAGCCCAGGTGGTAACAGTGCCACTTCTTTCTAGAAACTGTTTAGTTTCTCTGTTATTTTATAGCTGGCATAGCTATTGATTGTCTCCATATGAATATGGCATTGGAGTGACTCTTTTTGAGTTCCTCTAACACTAATTGAGTGTATTAATTGCAATGAATATATGTTCACACCTGTGACTTCATACAGGATTCATGGATATATGTGAATAACCCAACATACATACTGCAGTCACCGGGTGTAACAATTATATCCATAACAGATTTATCTGACAAATATTGTAAAATTATGGATAGATACACTCTTGTGGGTTAATATTTAATGTTACAATCGTTTATATTGTCATTAATTTGTTCCTGTGTAAACAAATGATAAACTTGATGTATATTTATGAATTGTATAAATCTCAGATTATGCATATGTAATATCTTGACTGTAACATAATCTATTTGTGATATAATTGAAGTACGCATGTGCAATACTTCTTTTTTTCTTTTTGAAATCTGCATTATCCATTTAAAAAAAGTGGACTCCTCACAGAGATAGTCCTACATTTATTTTACTATTGTATACTAGGACATCCAGACTCTCCTTGAAACCAAATACCTACAAGCATACTATACTGGATATGCCCAACCCTGTCTGATCTTGGAAGCTATACAATTTTGGGCCTGGTAATTACTTGGATGGGTGACCACTCGGGAATACCAGGTGCCATAGGTTGTGGTGTGTATAGGAGTTGGATTGGAATAGACTGGTCACATAGTAATATGTTTACCAATATATACCATCACACACCTGTTTATTCCAGGGTCACTGCGGATATTATCTTTCTGCGCTTTTGGCATTTGGTTTGAATATGAGATTTTCTGATCCTTACCATATTTGCGCAGAATAGAGATATATAATTTTTCCACAACTAATTTAATTATGATTAATAATTTTTGAATATTTCGCCTTATCCATATCAATTTTTAACAAGGAGATCTTTTGTATTTTAATTATAATATTAAAAGTTATATTTTATATATAATTTCAATTAAGAGCGCCCCAGCTACAAGCCCTTCTTGTTCTTTTTTCTTTTGTCTTTCATATGGAGGACGATCAGTTGAGAGGAGAGCAGGAACCACATACTAGTGCTGGAGCAGCTGCCAGTGCCACCAGTCATGATACTAGTCCATCTACATCATATACTAAAGCCGATGCCCAAGGGCATAGAGGGCTTAACTCAGGGCATCTAAAATCAAGAACCAATCTTTTACAGTGGTAAGGAAAAAACATCAAAGGGAAAGTTAGCTGCAGAAAGACGTAAAATTGATAATATGCCTTTCACCACATGTAGTTGCAAGGAAAGGCTATGGCCTTGGCCTTTATTTATGACTGGCAGTTCTGTCTCTTATGATGATGTAAGCACAAGTGAACTTGTTGACATAGAAATCGAGGATGCTTCTGTGGAAGTGCACCAGGATGAGCAGGATATTTGTGTCGCTGACGCTAATAAGGATGTTGTTGATGAGGATGTTGTTTGTGTAAATCAGGCACAAGTGGAAGAAACAGGTATTGCCCATGATAAGGAAAAACCCATTGTCATGCCTGGGCATAAGACAAGAAAATCCACTTCTTATGTGTGGAATTATTTCCACCCAAATCCAGACAATTGTCAAATCATCTGTACCCTTTGTGAAGCTAGAGTAAGTAGAGGTAGGAACCTTAACGATATAGGAATCTCCTCCCTGTTACGTCATCTGCAGAGCATCTATCCAAAAAGTTTCTGTGCTTTGTGTTTACTCATCTGCATCACCAGTGAGTCTTTTGGGAAAGTTTAGTTTTTTCTTGGCAGATGCACTCGCTGGAGAAACTAAAGGAGAAACCATCACTGCACCACGTGCCACTTGAGCTTACAATTTGCTTACCAACAGCTCTTTGCATCCTTTCAGATCTGTGTCCACTGGGAAGAAAGACACAACATATGACTTAAACCTTATATCTTAAATCTTGCATTTGCTCTGTTCAGCTTGCCCACATATCTGTAGTTAAGTGGACAGTGGGTACAACAGCATTTTGGAAGACAGTATTTAATTTTTTTTATGTCCCTGTACAGGTTGTGAATTGCTTTTCTAGTGAAGTGGAATCTTGATGGGATTTGGTAGAGGGGATACAGGACCTCAATTAACTGTCTAAAACTCACTGCATAATTGGCGGATATTGGATGCACATCTAATACCAGCATAGATGTTATGGCATACATGATCCACTATGCAACTGGGTGACTGCTGTCTTCCTTGCTCCCCCTTGAAAAGGATTGTTTAACAGTCAAATGTTTTTTAAAGTACTACTAGTAGTCTTCCTGGTCCCCTTCTGAGATGAAAATCGACTCCCAGCAGCAGCAGGCATAGCGCTCAAGGATTCTTCTGGGGCAAGGACTGATGTGAATGATTTAAACATTTTTTGTAAATGCCATCCTCCTCCCCTCCCCTCCTCCTTCATAAATTTGCTTTGGAATCAAAAAATTAAATAAAATTTACTACTAATCAAATCTTCCTTTCCCTGCCTTCATCTACATACATATTCCAATTCCCTCAAGCCTCTTGAATAATAAAAACATTTGTTTCCTGACATTTGTGCCATTTTGGAAGCTGAACTGCCACTACTGCTGCAATCTTTGACATGTGGTAGCTGAATGCCAAAAATGTCCAGAAATGTTTATGGCCACAGACAGCATCTCCTGCATGCCCCTTTAATTTAAAAAAAAATATTCTGAACCACCAAGTTGATTTTGTGGGCAAAACATGAGACATATTGTTTACCCATGCTCTCCCCTCCTGCCTCCCTTGCTTTATAATCAAACTTTTAAATTAAATTTACTACCAATCAAACCTTCCTGTCCTTGCCTTCAACTACATGCATACTCCAACTCCCTCAGGCCTTTTCATTAATGAAAACATGTTTCTTTATGTGCCATGTTGGAAGTTGAAATTCCACATGTTTGTGCTGCCCACTGCTACCGCTTAGCTTAGTCAGCCAGCTAGATTGGTGCAAATTCTTGGCCTAAACCAGATGAAATCATTATTGTGAGCTGTGATGTGGTCAAAATTGACTGGAAACGAGTGGAAAGTAATGTTATTGAGGTTAATAATGTTGTAGGAACAAAAAAATAAATGATTTGATTTTAGCAGTTTTTATCAATTTTTAAAAAAAATACAGATCTAAACAAACCAAAACCAAAACACGTAAAGGGTGGTTTTGGCAAAACCAAATACAGATCCAAAACACGAGGAGATACATATCCAAATACAAAACACTTGGGTCGGCGCTCATCCCTAGTCTTTATAAGTGGGAAAAAAGCATCATTGACGTTCATAACTTTATTTGGTTACAACTGGAAGTACTATAAGATATGTGGCATGTATTCATGGGATACCTGGATCTCCTCCCCCATGTCCCTTTGCTTTAAGGGTAAAACAATATAAGTTTAGTTGTACATAGTAACTCTGGAAATAGTAACTCTTGAAATTGTAACTGCTTGTGTACACTGGAGCTGGTAGAACTACTGTACAGCATACTGTTGGCTGCCAGTGGCTGCAACGAAATATTGGCACTTGTATAATTTTGAGTGTCATTGGAATATATTTTGAGTTTCATTGTAAATATAAAGTAATAAATGCAGAAAGGCTTGCCATGATAAAAAATAATTTATTACAAATATAGACTCACCCATTCCCTCATCGACATCTTTATACATGAATATATAATGAAAGTGCATCACATCACATAAAGTGAACAGTATACAGGAAAAAGTAAGCACCATCAACAAAACAATGAAAAATCATAAAGATGGTGAAACTGAGGAGGCTCCTTGAGTCTGAAAGACAAAGTGTCAGATTTGGGATTATGATTAAGTTTGGAAGAGCACTCTCCATCTGTGACAAATTCGTGCCAACTAAATCACTTCATAATAGATTAAGAAGCTAAAGTGGAATTGGGAACACCCAATGTTTGCATATCAAAATGAATCTGAATTTTAGTAACTACTTTAATAAGAGTAGAAGGGAAAGGATTCTTCCAGTTCTTGGCTATAGCGGCTAAAGCAGCAATAAATCTGTAACCCAGCAGAGGTGTAGAGAGGGAGGTAGGCTAATGCCAAGGACCTAACTAATGATTTGGAAGACTTTTCATTTGAAGGGTGGAATCAGCAGTCAAGAAGGACAGCAAGTATTAGCATAGATTTTTGATGGTATTAAGCTCAGGACTTGTGTACACTGCTTTGATTTTTTTTTGTCTTGTTAAAAAACAAGTGTCCTGGCCAGTTTAAGTTTGTAGAGAGGTAACAAGAATTCTATGGATTGTGCACCATTCATCTTCTCCTCAATCCTGAAAAAAATATCCTCTTAAACTTATGCTACTATAGCCATTCATCCCAGTGTGCATGTTATCTCCTTGCTGGTATAGAGTGTTTCATTTGTACCATACATACATCCTAGCATTCAGGCTAAAGAGTTCAACTTTAGTTTCAACAGACCAATGTGTCACATCTTGTAGGGGACTTCTTGCAAACTCTTTGCTAAAAAATATATGGGATTTTTTTATTAGCATAGAGCTTCTTACATGAACCCTGTGTAACATCTTGGAGATTGTTGACCCATGTACATTCTCTTCTATCACAGCTACTGCCTTCTGTAGCTTCTCCATTGTTACAGTGGCCCTTGCAGATAACTGCTGTTCTTGTTCAGGACCTAAGTTTAGGGATGTAGCTAGATCTAGTCAGCTCATTCTGACAGCATGCACCTTACAATGAAATGTTACTTACAACTGCATCCAAGGGTGGAATCAGCAGTGTCCACTGCAATGAAGGGGCCGCAGCTGGTTGCAATATAATGAGTTAGAATGACACATTATATGCCACCCACCGCTGTGCCGCATGCTATTATAAAGGAGGATGCCTGGATGCAGACCGGCCAGAAGAGAAGAGGTGGAGGCACCAGTGGGGGAGTGCAGTGGTGGCATCACCAGTTCAAATGAAGTGTGATGAGATCAATCATCCACCTTCAAGTTGTTGCAGCCCTGCTGCTGTCTCTCTTTTAAGTACTGGCCATGCACTGAATTCTAAGAGAAGGGACAGGAGCTATGGATGCACTTGAGGAGTCAGCAGCTGCTATAAAGAGACTTAACACCGGAGCCAGTGAAACCCAGCCAGGTCAGCTACCATGCAAAGAATGTTGTTATAAAAAAAAATGGAAATACCAGTGCACGCATGCATCCCTGGAGAGGAAGAGGAGAAGGAGGAGGGGTTGCCTCCCCTCTATTCCCCTCATTTCTCTGACTCCCTGGCATTTCCTCTCTTCCTCTCCGAAGCAATTGTGCTCTTGCCGCTGATGCCGGAGATCTCACGTCATGGTCTTGTGACCATTCTTAGTGCTGCTGTTCAGGCATGGGCCCAGGTAAATTAAGACTCTTCAGAATCTCAGCCTAGCCCATTCTCACTTATGCTGTGCCATCTGACCCATTCCCTACATACACAGTACACACTCCACAGAGGGTATCAGTATTATTCCTGTACAATGCAAAATAGTCTTCACTCAAATTAGGGTTATCCTGATTTGATTGCATTTTGCATTGTACATGGATAATGCTGATACCATGTGCCGCTAGGCCATGACCCTTCTTCACATGCCCATGGCCTTCTTTGGGCACATTCCTTTGTCACACAAAGAGATCCTAATTTGGGGTTGGAGGCAGAGGGCTAAGGGGGGGTTGGGGGTCAAAAGCATATTGTTGCACCTGGGCCTGCCACCCACTCAATAATTCAACCACTGACCACATCACCATTAAAGACCACAAATTTTCCCATCAACCTGTTATTTCTTATCTTGCCCTATTCCACTCTCTTGTCTGATCTGGCATGCTGCTGCTATTACCTATTAGGGCTCCATTTCAGAACCCCTTTAGCACTCCATTTGGAATTTAGCAAGCAATGGTAAACTCAGACAATTCAAACTGCCTACCATGTGTCCAATGCACTGCCCAGACTACAAAGCCCCATAATCCACAGTGGGCACTGGAACTGAAATATAATAAAATACAAGCAAATGTAGCAGAGAATCGATACTAATACCTGATAGCCTCCACTTACATGTTTTACTTCTCCCACTTATTATATTTTTCCTTCACCATCTTCATCTTTACATTAGTCCCCTCTATGGACCCATCTGATCCTTTTGAACCACTTTCAACTACAAGATACAAAAATAGGCACCCCAGGCCCATCTGATCCACACTATGATATTAATGAAGGTGTATGCCTCCTCAATATGCTGCATACAGATGTGCCCTTTTATAATGTCAGTCGCACCAAATAGCTGCTCTTGGTGTGTCGGGTCACAGGCGACTTGGCCACGATGAGCATATTTTTTGCCCAAAATGTCCATCTTATTTGCACAAATAAAACAGAAGCAACTAAACTTAATTACTAGCATCCACAGACCACTAGGGCTTTCAACATTTGTATATGTGTGTGAGTCTGAATCTGTGTAAACAGGGCTCCAATGCAAGCAGCCATGAATTTTCAGCACACCGAGTTCCATTGTGCTTCATCTACGACTTTCTATGTATGTAAAATCAATTCCTGTGTGTTTAAAGTCACAGCCTAGCATTTATGGTACACTGTAGGGACTTTTTGCTGTGTATGCAATGCAGCTAATACCCCTTTCAGACATACAACCCGGGAAATTTCCTGCTCAGACCCGGGATGCAAAATATAATGGAAAACATGGTATTCTTCTCATCTCAGAGAGTGATAGTCTGCTGGGCGTCTCGCACCATCATGTAGAGGACACATCTGTAGGTGCCAGCCAAACAAATGTCCTCTTACTTCTCTAAGTTCCACTTATAATGCCCACTGCTCTCCGCCTCACATGCATTTTATTTGGCATAAACCTCCTTTGCCCAAAATTATTCAAATATAAAAGGGTTTATAAGGTTAAATATTAATTATTTTATCAATTATTTTAGTCTTATTTTTACTGATTTCTAAGTTGTCACTGTTAACTGCCCTCAACAAGCTGTCAGACCTTTTTCCTCTCCTCACAGGTGGAAATCTACACTGCACAACAGATCCTGGGCTGGTCTCTAAGTTGATGTGTCTCCATCTCTTAAAAGCAGCAGGAGCAGAAGTCTTCTATTTGCAAGAGCTGTATCTGCTGTATGCTATCATCAGTCTGGGGTGCCTAGCACCAGGGGGCTGCCAGGGCCTGTAATACTGTTTCCAGCCCACAGGTGCCTTGCAGTCATGGGCGAATCTGCATGATCAAATACAAAATAACTTTGGGGCCAGCTTCATAGGTGCAATTTTAAACACATTTTCAGCAGCCCCCTGGCTGCGCCACTGCCTGGAGGATGTTAGAATGACAACATATATTCTTGCGTCCACCAAGGTTATTACTGCTTCAACATGCTTATGGCCTAATCCTGGCATTACACTGCAGGCTCAATTATTTTTTACTGAATTCACACTTATATAGGATACATTGGTCAATTATTTTTAAAATATTAATAGTCTATTGCCTGTAACAAAATGAATGTACATTTTTACTATGGTTAAGCGCAGACCTTTGAGTTTTGGATATAAATCAACGTCAATTTTGGTTTTGGCAAAATTACCCCAATCTACTAAGATCCGAGGCAGTCAGCGGCCTCCCCACCTGACATCAGCTTACCGCTATAGCTGGACGAGATCCAGTCTGAGTGTTTGAATATCAGCAATACCTCCTCATTGGTTAACTGCATCCATTTCCAATTATACTGGTTATCATTGCTAGAAACCAGGACACACTAAAGAGGATCCCGGTGATCAGAGCGGCACCAGACATTTACACCACGCCACGTGGATGCGGTAATTATCCAGTGTTCATTAACTGTTCTATATTATCGCCTATCCTAAAGGAATTAATGCATGTCCACAGAGGAGTGAATTCATTATTCTACTAGTTACTAACTCAGAATATCTCATTCTAGTACCTACAGACTGTTCCTTTGTAGATGAGATATACTTAAGTCTCCATTTTTTCAAGGAGAGACAACTGTTATACTATTTGTGACAGATTATGACCAGAGGCTGGCAGTGTCTGAACTCATATCATAGGTTACAATTTCAAATGGTTTCAGTAGCTTGCATAAAACAGAGAATTCTCCACTGTGTTGGACTAAGTGTTAGGGCACGTGCATTACTCTTTGGAGTATAGTCCAGCTACAGCCTTGAGGGATGGAATTATTGGCTGGATGCAGCCGTACAACAGCTTTGTGAGCTGGAGTAAGATTTGGCTTGTTGGATGATAAAATAACCTTTGGGCCGTGCAGCAGCCTTGAGGGCTGGTATCACTTGGCTAGTTGTGGCCAGTGAGCAGTGCAGCAGCCTTGAGGGCTGTAATAACTTGGCTGGATGCAGCCAGTGGGCTGTAGAATATGAAGTGGCCTTTTGGCCATGTGGCAGCCTTGAGGGCTGGTATAACTTGGCTGGATGCAGCCTGTGAGCTGGAGAATATTAAGCAGCCTCTGGGCTGTGCAACAGCCTTTATGGCTGGTATAACTTGGCTGGATGCAGCCGGTGGGCTGGATAATATGAAGCGGCCTCTGGGCCATGGAGCAGCCTTGGTGGCTGGTATCACTTGGCTAGTTTTGGCCAGTGGGCCATGCAGCAGCCTTGAGTGCTGGAATAACTTGGCTGGATGCAGCTAGTGGACTGTAGAATATGAAGAGGCTTTTAGGTCATTTGGCAGCCTTGAGGGCTTATATAACTTGGCTGGATGCAGCCTGTGGGTTGAGAATATGAAGCGGCCTCTGGGCCATGCAGCAGCCTTGGGGGCTGGTATAACTTGGCCAGATGCAGCCAGTGGGCTGTTGAATATGAAGCAGCAACTGAGCTGTGTGGTGGCCTTGAGGGCCAGAGCAACTTGGCTAGATGCAGCAGAAGCCGGAAATAAAAGATGCAAAGTCACTGGTGTAGGAGCACGGGGCTGCGCACTGATGTTACTGGAGTGTGGCCTGTGCCGCCGGGTTGACACAAGCAACTGACATAGTAGTGCAGCCTGTGCCGCCAAGTTGACACAGACAGCTGACGCTATATTGTGGCCAGTGCTGCCGGGTTGACACCAGCAGCTGACGCTGTAGTGTGGCCTGTGCCGCCTGGATGACAGAAACAGCAGGTAGATAGTATGGAGGACTGTGTCGCCTGGATGGCACAAATGGCAGGTAGATAGTAGGCAGGAAAACTGGAGCTCATCTGGAAGACAGGAGACAAAGCCAGAACCAGAAACACGAAAACTCTATCACCGGCATCGGAGCAGCGTTAGCGCCAGCAGGATATAGATGCAGGAGCCAATCTGGAGTGATCCACAGAATGATGGACAGAAGGTAGGTGGAGATTCAGTGAACACTTGCCCTGTGTACAGCACACACAGTGTTCGCAGTTGGGCGGCTTATGACACTAAGGTAACATGCCCCCCTCTCCCTATCTCATGGTTTGATATGTACGCTGGGTGACTTCTTGCTGTTCCTTCAGAAGCTGAAGCATATAAAGAGTGGAATTCTGCCTGGTTACTACCTATTGCTTCAGTTGGTGGCATAGTAAATTGAACTGTTCTTGCAGCTGCTGCAATTTTCTACATGTGGTTGCAAAATGGCAAAAATTCACAGAAATTTCACAAGCCGCAGCCAGCAATAACCTGCACTGACCTGTCCCTTTTTAAGAATTTCTGCACCACCAAGTATAACATGTGTAAAACAGGGTATATATTGAAATTCACCCATTTGTAATGCTAGTACAATGTTATTTACATTATCGTAAATCACAAATCCTGAGGAGAGTCTTGTCGGGGTTAGCCATTTTGCTATCACATCCCTTTTTCCAACAGATTGACCCCAGTATGCCACTTAGTGAAGCTGGTGATACAGACAGTAGCCTGCCTCTGTATGAGCTTGCATTGTGTGTTAGACACTCCTGCTGTAGGCAATACACCCATCCAGTGGACTGTCACAGTGTCTGATTTAGAGATGGACACATTGTCGATGTGGTATGCAGTTCAGCAATATTTTGTTTCTGGTCATGAGCAAAAAGTCTGGGATACCCTTACTGCACATGTGCAAATCCAAGTATCCAATGTCATTTGCAATTGCATAAGGGATTGCTAACATTTGCAATGGGGTTTGCGATCCTTGCCCATTTCATGGTGTACACTGGGAGGTGACCTAAAGTGATCACAAAAAAGGGTACATTCATGGGCGTGTTATGGGAGTGTGACGGCCTTGTCTGGGAATGCTGCTGCATTCCCAGTAACAAATCCAATGCTTAAAAGGCCATGTTTAGTTGGATTTGAGGAGAGCAGCTAAAGTAGAGCCTAGACTATTGCAAATGTAAATGGTGTGACCGATGTTACATCAATGTTGGAGTTGTTACTACCTCCATCACAATTGCACAGACCACAGGGCCTCATAGTGGGCATCTCAGTGCTGTACACTCCATCGCACCGTGGAGCACAAAGGGAAAGTTGAGATATACCTTTGCATATTTCCACAACCGCTACCGAGAGAGTGGCCGCAATTGCAGCAGCATTAGCATCCATCTCTGAATCAGGCCCACAGTCTTGTAATTTTAAGTTTCACCAGTACCATCTGTCCACATATCTGTAGTTAAGTTGATAGCTGCTACAATGGCAATTTCTAGGCAAAGAATAACTTTCTCTTTAACATTTCGGTAGAGGTGAGGAAATGCTTTTCTGGAAAAATAGAACTGTGATGTAATTTAATAGAGTGGACACATGACCTCAACTAATTTGCTAAAACCAATCTAATGCTAACATAGCCATCATGGCTAAAGTGATCTGCTGTGCAACTGGATGGTGTCTGCTATACTTGGTTCCTTTTGTAAATGATTGTTTAACAGACAATTGCTGTATGAAGCTATTAGTCTTCTTGGTCACCTGCAATGAAGATTCACCTCCAGCAGCAGCAACCCTAGTGCACAAGAATTTTTCTTGGGAATTGTGGATTGCATTAGGAGAGTCAGTTAGACTTTGCAAATTGGATGCATGAGATCTACCTCTGATCGCTAATGAGAAGGTAGGTGATGAAGGTGTTGGCAGTGGAGATTGTATGTGCTAGTATCTATCCAGGCTGCTGGTAGCTGATGCTGGACTAATTGTTATTATATATGATTTTCCAGATTTTAATAAACAACTTGGATGAACTCACTGCAAATGACCATATAAATAGTTATTGTCCCTAGCTCTACTTATGATTGCCACAGGTGTCTTGACAAATGTTGTCAGGATTTGGGAAAAATATTTCCTGCAGGGTTTTTTATATTTCCTCCAGGGGGTATTTTTGTATCTTGCCCAGGCATGACAATGCACTTCTTATCATTGGCATAAACTGCATCCACTGGTGGTTGACTTACTTTGAGACAAACAGCATATTCCTCCTGAATTTTATCAACTTGTTCTTGTCCAACACATTCATCATCATCATTATCATCATCATCCTTATTTATGTCATAAGCACAATCATCCTGCTGCACATTTACAACTTCCAAATTAGCATCCTTAATTTCTATGTCTGAACCATTATCATCATTACTTTTACTACTATTCATCCTCACATTAGCAGAGGGTTCAGAAATGCTGTAAGGAGGCTTCTCTAGGATTACAGTGTCAGAATCTGTAATGTTAGACTCACACATAGCACACGTGGACACCCTTAAACTCTCCTCAGGAATCCGTGTAGTTTGTGAACACACAATTTGTTCTTCAGTCTTAGTGTTCTTTTGGTGCACTGATGTGTCTGTTTTAGATGTGACACATCTAGAGCAAGAATGTGTTGCATATGAGGTTACAGAAGATGCCTGACTATGTTTGACCCTGGCTTGAAAGAGCAGTAGCAGAACCACATCTCGTAAATAAAGACCATGGTCTAAGCCCTTTCTTGTTACTGTGTGTGGTGTATGGCATGTTGACAATTTTAAATGTTTTGGCAGTAACTTTTGCCTTCATAGTTAGAGGTTATGTTTCTTAAATATTATCAAATGTTTAGATTTGTAGTGCCCTTTATTACACCTTTTTCTTATGTGTTGACCTCTTTTGAAAAGTAGATGTTGAAGAAGTACTGTGAATGCCAGCACTAGTACTGGGATGCTTTTGTTCTTCTGTAGACTGATTCATGATTGATTTATACCAAGACAGTAGTAAAGTGACTGTACATGAACTTGTATCTGCCACCAGTTTAATTAAAAGACTTGAGATTTTTTTTAAACCAGAAATTTTTTTTTTCTTTCAGCGTTTATTATGTTGGAGCATAGCTGATGGGGCCGAAACACCCAGTAAGTACAGTAATATACACTGCCTCTCAAACACACACAATCATCCCTTGTAATATCTAACTTGAATTACAATACTTGAAATTGTTTTTAAACTAGAAAAAGATGTCTTAATTAAGTTATTATTTTAGGGTGTGGCTGACGAAGCCACAACATCAGTAAGTACAGTATTTGACCCTTTCCTGGCAGATGTAAACTGCCTCTTAAACACACACAATCTTCCCTTGAACTACTATGTAAATTGAATTAAAAGACTTGAGAATTTTTTTAAACTAGAAAAAATGTCTACTTTGGGATGCAGCTAATTCAGACACAACACAGTATTTTTTGTTCAGTAAAGCTTACAATTAAACTATTGTCGCTGCCTCTAATACATAAGATATATACCCTTCGAATCTGTGCACAGTAAGTGCAGCTCAGACTCAAACCCAAACTGGGTGCCGTGGCACCCTGGGGTGCCTCTTGGTACTTACAGGGTGCTATGGGTTGGTGGTCCAGTACCAAATAAAATGATTTTTGATCAATGTAATAGGCAAAACCAGTTCTGGTGGTTGCCAGTCATACAAAAATGTGAACAAAGAGAAACACAACCCTGTCCACCACCACATATCTGACCCTAAGGGTGACATATAATCACCATTTACTTAATTTAATAATTTTTGCTCTGTTTTCAAATAAGAAACTTTTGACCTAGTGGGTGCCATGAATAAGATTTTGATATTCTAGGGTGACATGATTCAAGAAGCTTTGGAAACCACATAGTTATTGTGTCTGTTCCTTTATCTCCCCTTTACATGTACAATTTTAAAGGCCATGTTTTTTTGCCCACAAAGACACAACACTGAGCAAACTAGATCTTTGGTCAGCTAAGCTTGAAATAATTTGAAATTGAAATTTAAACTCTCCAATGTCCACTATTGCAGCACAGCTAAAGCCAACAATCCTCTCCATGCACTCTCCTATCTACTGTAAAATGGCATCTGGAACCTCAAGGGAGGGACTTATATGCAATCTAAAACTTGTAAGCATTCAACATTCTGGTAAAATAAAATTTTGCCTCTTATTGAGAACCATATTTGGAGGGAGGAACCAAGCCATGCCCCGGTTCAACTCAGTACCCCTGAATACAGTTATGTCAGATATCGCCGAATCTGAACCGCTCATCTCTAGTTTTCACTAATATGCTGGTACTGTAGTTTAATTCCTTTTTTTTTTTTTATATGTGGGAATATTAAACCTTTTTCTTGGAGCAGCAAAGGTTTAGTAGTTATTGTTATCAGCTAATTTGTACTTCTATTTTCAGATGTACATCCATTTTCGGGTTGCATGTATCAGAAGATTTGCTGAATTCAAAATACAATTGGCTGTAAATTTGCAATTATGTTCAGGCCTTTATAGCAAGCTCTGAGATTGCAAGTGGAAGTTATCCTCAACATTATAACAGAAATCTTGAATATGTATTGTCAGCAGAACATGAATATGTAACGTCTGCAGAACTTCCACAGTTATGCATGTAAAATAACCAAACGAAAGAGTTATTTTGTAAGCATTGAAAAATATGTAGTCTAATCATAAAGCACACTCCACACGTCAGACTAAAACAATACCTACTTTTTCAGGAAATTATAAATGTTAACAATCCTTTGTAAGGAGCAGACATGTTAGAGTAGAAATATATACAATTTATAAGGTAATAAAGGAGTTTGGTATGATATACAGTATAGTACAGCAAGCAGACATAGGACTACAATTTGCCAAATATATGCATGCAGTCTGCAGCCAAAGCTATAAAATAAAATATGTAAAAAAGAAAATGTCCAAGGTATGCAAAAAAATATACCAAAAATGTAAGTAATTTTTTCTGCTGCTGCTATTATTTTATCTTTTTTTTGTTATATATACCTATATTTAAGATTCACTTAATTAAATCCAGTTTATTTAAAATGCAGCTTCACAAAGAGAAATAATCATAGAGTTTTGCAAAACTTACTTCTATCAGTACTAGCTTATCTATCTACAGTCATACACAACTAATACACCAAACTCAGTTACTATCTTACTTGCGAATATGACATCAAAATTGCCAGTAGGCTAGTAGTGATGCATTCTCTGGGAAAACAAAAGAAGAAAATTTGGACTTTTTTATGAAAATGATTTTAACCAGTTTACTAAATGGGTTACAACTGAGAAATCATAGATTTCTCAAATAGTCCCATCAGTATTGCAGTTTATTGGTCTTTATGATAATTTACTGACCTGCAATATTGCAGTTTTATTTTAAAAATAATGCTATCTCAGGATGGTATTAAGGACCTGATTCAGACCTGCAGCGAGCGGCTCTGAATCAGGCCCTAAGTCTATGTACCTTGCAGTGCTCATGTGATGTCTCATCCTGATATACTGCATAAATAGGGAGTATGGCAAACAGTTATTGGCTCACTCATGCTACAGTAAGTACGGAGATGGGTTGAAATCATTGCTGCACATGCTCGCCATTCTGCAATGCACAGTATACTTTTACATGGTTCCTGCTACAAGCCTTTTCTGTTGGAGATAGTTTGTGCTTCAAATCACAAAAGCTCAGTACGGTAAGCATCGGTACTTTATTACTCTCCACTTTATCTCTCATCAAGGCAGGTATGGGAACAAAAAATGAAGGTAGGTGTTGAAATTATGAATATGTTGCACACATATAATGCAGAACTTTACAGAGAACAGTTCGATCAGTCATATAAGATCCTGCCTTAGTTGAGCTTACAATCTATGTGACTAATTTAAAATAATCCGCTATGCCAATTTTCATGCAGTCGAGCGATTTTTTGCTACTGCGCATGCAATGTCATATCCCACAGCACACACACGCAGACTAAAGTTTGAGACAGCATTCACAATGTCTCCGTGATTGCAAACTCCTGAGCAGGACCACTGCGATCCATGGGCTTTCCTGGGTGGAGTCAGGGAGGTGGCTGAAAAAGTTTGCAAAAAGAGGCTGGTCCATGGGCGTGTTGTGGGAGTTATAGGGTGTGTCTGTGCTCGCGTCTACATTCCCAATAGCAGAACCACAATCTCAGAGGCCAGTTTCAGAATAACAGTTGAATCTGCACAGCCCAGGACTTACTCGAGGAGTCGATGTGTTTCTGAATAGCATGAACAGCACATTTAACATAACTGTTGTGTTGATGGTGGTGTGTTCTCAACTCCTAGAGTTTCTGCCCACAACGCAGATAACCTTTGCACAATCCATCACACACTATTTCAGGTGGGGAGTCTGTTAGAAAGCATTAGCATATTTTCCCAAATACACTGCGAGCACAAATGCAGTTGAGAATACAATAGCGTACAACTCTAAGTCAGGTCCCATATTCCCTATAACATGGACACACATACACACTAGGGTTAATCAGAAGCAAATAACCTACTGTGCCATTATATTTTGGGGTGTGGGAGGAAACCAGAGCACTTTAAGAAACACACACAAACTCGGGAAGAACATACAAACTCCACACAAATTTGCGGTCTTAGTCAGGAATTGAACTCATGCCCTCAGAGCCATGAGATAATAATGGTAATCACTACACCAACTGTACAGAGAGTATGGTGCCAAGATACTAGAGAATGTCATGGTACTATTGTAGGCTTATGCCATTTCTTGGGCTCTCTTGCTAGCCAGAACCAAATGTCTTGGATTGCGCCAATAAGTGTGATTTATTACAAAACAGTGTTCAGGAACAGAGACTGAATATAATGTAGACAGAAGTTTTATGAAATGTGATTATTACGATTAATATAAAGTAGACACAAATGTTTATGACTAGTTTGTCTTCAGCAGTTTCGACTTACATTTCCCAAAAGGAATCAATTTTTTTGAGGAGTCCCAGCTCCTGTGAGAGAGAGTGAGCGATATCTCAGTTTTCCACATTTATGGTTCATTATTGTTGGAATATTGTATCTATTTTCTTAATTAGTTTTTTATAATTCTGTGGCATTCTGTTGCACTCAATATTTTTATTTCATTTTAAACATATTTATATATGACCGTAAGTAACTCAGTTAAGACACTTACAATTTATTAAAGTATTATAATAGATTAGAATTGCATTTATGCAAGTGTTTACTATGTAATATCTTTATTACTAAAATGGAGAGATTTATAATTTCATACATATCTATTCTTCTCAGCACAGTTTGCTCCATACCGGATTGAGAGCACATTGCAAGAAACATGAATAGCATAAACAGCACTTATGTAGCATAAATGTTTTATTTATGCTACAAAACAGGTATAATAGTTCAGTGCTTTTGCAGAAAAAAAGTCTGTCAAATGCATTACATTTAAGGGAATGATAAATAATCCAGTCTTATGAAAGACTGGTAACGGAATATTATGCAGGCTCTATCAGCCTGTGGTCATATATTTGCGTTCCAGAAAATATGGTCACACTAATATATGCTGTTTTTACTGCAGTCAGAGAGCCTGCCCAACTGTAAACCTCACACTCCTGAGATAAGTCAGGACCTGAGTTCCTGATATCTTCTGTAACGAGCCCAGTGGCACTATTCCTCTTATGCACTGAATTTGTCTTGTAGCCTCTTGAACTTCGCAAACTGTAGATAATGTTTTTTTTGCTTCTGAAAGGCACCATAAAAACCTAGAGATAAGGAACCCTGTGAGGGCATTTGTATTTATCGGTATCTCACTTGACAAAACCCAAAGGAGGAGGTGTATAAAGGACAAAAGCCTATGCATGCGATGCATAAATGCAGACCTCTGTGTTCCTACAGTATATTGAAATAAGCCTCTCTGCTTGAAAATAAGATAACCTATTACTGTGTTACACAGCTCTGTTAAAAGGAGATTGTACCAAATAAACAACATACAAGCAATATAAATAATAGGTGGGCAATAAGATTGCTATATATATATATATATATATATATATATAGTACAAGGTGATGGTGATGGCGCCAGCCGACGACAAACTGAAGTGAATTACCACAATAATTATGAAAAGATGAAAAGGACCACTTTACCAATGGGTGTCAGCTAGATAAAAGTAGCTGGGGTGTGAGTCCTAAAAAAGAAATAGGTAAAGGTGAATAAATCCAGCGACAGGCGTCTCACAAAATTTAAAGTGCAAGTGCAAATGTTAAATAACCATAGGTGGATAATGTATGTAAAATACAATTTATTCAAACACAATTAAGACAAATAATTAATAAATAGATGACAATATAGAATAAATATAATAAAAATAGAAATTGAACCTTTATAATGCCAGGTTTCTCATGCTATAACCTCTAGATAATAAGGTTACTGTAAGTTCTAAAGTGCAACCAGTGCTTAAATAATTCTTGTAATGCAATTAAACATTTACATATGCTTAAATGTAAAGCACATTAAAACAGGAGGTGCTAATAATTAATTCATAATATTATTGCACAACCATGTTCAGCATAAAAGGGGATTAACATAAATGAATTTAAATAGAAGATAGGCACTGAAAAATATTTTTCTCGAAAGCGAACATAAGTTTAAAATTGCTTATCTTGATGGCTCATTTAAAGCAAGAGTGCAGCTTTCCCAACGCGTTTCATCCAATTGGACTTTTTCAATATAATGGCAGTATTGATGAGCATGCTGACGTAATATCCAAGAATGAATCTCAAATTCTTAATATAGAAAGCAAGGGATTCCAGCAGTACCATAAAGTGACAAAAAAAAGAAGAGGTGCAGGTACTTGGATGGTGAGACCACAGATTACCAGAGCCTGGATGATCTTGGATGTGGTGGATGGCTCTCTTGAGAAGAGTAAAGAGGGACTTTGCCATGAGAATGCCTTGTCCTATGTCAATCAACCCAGGGTTTTGAGCTGGGGAGGGGGATGTTTGGCAGTATCACCAAAGATGGTGCTGCTAAGCAGTTGTTTCAGTGTGGGGCTGGAGGGATCTGCCCAAATAGGGAAGAAAAGCCATGTGTGAGCACACCTAATGGCTGCTGTAATGGAGAGTCAGTGTGGAAGACTCTGTAGTCAGGACAGGCAGTGGCCTGTGTATCCTGCCCAACTGGGGTTGGGAAAGCCAGAGGGTCTATACCTGAAGGAGACAGGGAAGGCCACCAAAAGACTGAGCTGTGTTTTGAATAGCTGTGGCAGCCAAGCCAAGCCAGGCTGGAGCCTGTTATAGATTGCAGAGAAACAGGCAGAGATTTTGTGACAAACACTAGTTGCCCAAGGTTAGTCAGGAGCAAAGAAGTGAGTCAGTACCTTGAATGGGGGCTAGGCATTTGTTATTTTTCCTTTTATGATGACAGTAAAGCATTTTAATTTTTTATAACCTGAAAAGCTATGTGTGGACCCTGATTCAACACCTAACACTGACACTCTACCAAACTAATGTCTCCTGTTAATTTTTAGTTTTAGTTGCATAAACATCTATCTACTGATGTACTGAAGTTGGAGTGTCCAAAAATGCTCTGTCTTTTATATATATATATATATATATATATATATATATATATATATATATATATATTAGGGATGTGCAGGCTCGGATTTACTCGGATTTATTCGGTTCTTATCGCCACTTTACCGCAAGTTCGGATTTATTATATTGGCTATCCAAAACACATGAGATAGGCGACAGCCAATAAAATGCCGTTTTGAGATCAGAGTAAATCCGAGCCTGCACATCCCTAATAAATTAAATATATATATATATATATATATATATATATATATATAGAAAAAGAAATTGCAGCGGCACTCAGCAGGACTCGTGAAAAAAGACTCACTACGGAGGTATGGTTTCCAACGTTTCAATCTCTTTAGTGTGAGATTTTCATCATCGAACAGTAGACAAGTAAATACATACAGCTTAATTATAAATACAGGGCAATTACTCACCCATGTGTTGTGCATAACGCGATCCGGACTGCCGGGCAAGTTAAGGTGACGTCATCACAATGCGTACACCCCCCGTGCCACAGCACGTGATTACACTCAGTGTTAGGTAACTATGGTGATAGTGCAGTTAAAAGCTGCCAATAGTGGCAGTAGAGTTTTCAGATGAAAACATAATATGAATGAAAAACAGTTGTTGCAAACAAGTCAGAATGGCCATATCGCAATACGTGTGCCCAACAAGCAATCAGGCTCGATATAAGTGAATGAAATGAGTAGTGCAATTAAAAACTGCCAATGACGGCAGTGAGGTTACGGGTAACCATGGTGACATAAAACATAAACATACACAGATGACTCCATATATAGTGGCCAATCTTGGCTGTACTGCAATATACATTACAAAATAATGGGCCATCTGAATGCACATGTGACACAATTTGGATATAAAGTAACATCCCATAACTTCAATGTGAGGGCATATTAGAGAGTCAAATCAGTATAAATCAATATATAAATATATGAATATGGCCAAAAAATAAATAAAGACAGACAAACAAGCACAAATAACCCACATTGAGATACTTATAAAAAACAAGATAAGGGCAGGTTTTCATTTAAACCATAAGGTGCAACACAGTTCATGCGGTCGATCCATTTTGCTTCCCGTTGTAAGAGCAATTTCTCTCTATTGCCTCCTCGTGATAGAGGCAGAACATGGTCTACAATTTTGTAGCACAGAGTGGATCTTTCTTCGTGTTTTGGATCTGGATTGGTTTTACCAAAACCACCCTTCCGTGTTTTGGGTTCTGGGTTTTGTGTTTTGGATCTGTATTTTTTTTTAAAAAAGCATAAAAACAGCTAAAATCACAGAATGTGTTGGTTTTTCTGCTCCTATGCTATTATTAACCTCAATAACCTTAATTTCACTAATTTCCAGTCTATTCTGAACACCTCACACCTCACAATAGTGTTTTTATGTCCAAAAGGTTGCACCGAGGTAGCTGGATGACTATGCTAAGCGACACGAGTGGTCGGCACAAACACGTGACCCATCTAGGAGTGATACTGCAGTGGCAGACAGGATGGCAGTTTGAAAAACTAGGCCCCAAACTGTACATAATGCAAAGAAAAAAAAGAGGTGCAAGATGGAATTGTCCTTGGGCCCTCCCACCCACCCTTATGTTGTATAAACAGGACATGCACACTTTAACAAAGCAATCATTTCAGCACCAGGGTCTGCCACACAACTGTGGCTGAAATGATTGGTTCGTTTGGGCCCCCACAAAACAAGCTGGCAATTAATCTGTCCCTGCACAAACTGGCTCTACGGAGGCAAGATGTCGTCCTCATCCTCCTCATCCACTGATTCCTCACCCTCTTCAGTTTTGTGGAAATCCTCATCCTCACAGAGTATTAACTCGTCCCCACTGGAATCCACCACCACAGGTCCCTCTGTACGTTCTGGAGGCTGGTCTCCCTGGAAGAGTTGATAATTCATTTTTATGAACATCATCTTCTCCACATTTTGTGGAAGCAACCTCCTACGCCTTTCGCTGACAAGGTTCCCAGCTGCACTAAGCACTTTTTCGGAGTGCACACTGGAGGGGGGGCAACTCAGGTAAAATAGAGCCAGTTTGTACAGGGGCCTCCAAATTGCCTCTTTTTCCTGCCAGTACAGGTATGGACTGTCTGACATGCCTACTTGGATGCTGTCACCGATGTATTCCTCCACCATTCTGTCAATGGTGACAGTATCATATGTAGTGACAGTAGACATGTCAGAAATTGTTGCCAGGTCCTTCAGTCTGGACCAGATGTCCAAACTTGGTCCTGCCTGCCTTGCATCACCGCCAGCGGGTTGCTTAGGATAGCTAAGTTTTTTCCTGGCAGCCCCAGTTGCGGGAGAAAATGAAGAAGGAGCTGTTGATGTGTCACGTTCCGCTTCAGCTGACAGTGTTTTCACCAGCAGGTCTTTGCACCTCTGCAGGCTTGTGTCGGCCGGAAAGAGAGATACCACATAGGCTTTAAACCTAGGATCTAGCACGGTGGCCAAAATGTAGTGGTCTGATTTCAACAGATTGACCACCCTGGAATCCTGGCAAAGTGAATGAAGGGCTTCATCCACAAGTCCCACATGCCGAGCGGAATTGCTCCGTCTTAGCTCCTCCTTCACTTTCTCCAGCTGCTTCTGCAAAAGCCTGATGAGGGGAATGACCTGACTCAAGCTGGCAGTGTCTGAACTGACTTCACGTGTGGCAAGTTCGAAGGGCTGGAGAACCTTGCACAACACGGAAATCATTCTCCACTGCGCTTGAGTCAGGTGCATACCCCCTAATTTGCCTATGTCATAGGTGGATGTATAGGCTTGAATGGCCTTTTGCTGCTCCTCCATCCTCTGAAGCATATAGAGGGTTGAGTTCCACCGCGTCACTACCTCTTGCTTCAGGTGATGGAGGGGCAGGTTCAAGAGTGTTTGCTGGCGCTCCAGTCTTCGGCACGCAGTTGCTGAATGGCAAAAGTGGGCAGAAATTTTTCGGGCCACCCAAAGCGTCTCCTGCATGCCCCTGTCGCTTTTCAGAAAATTCTGCACAACCAAGTTTACTATGTGAGCAAAACATGGGACGTGCTGGAATTTGCCCAGATGTAATGCCCGCACAATATTGGTGGCATTGTCAGATATCACAAATCCCCAGGAGAGTCTAAGTGGGGTAAGCCACTGGGCGATGATTTCCCTCAGTTTCTCTAAGAGGTTGTCGGCGGTGTGCCTCTTACTGAAACCAGTGATACACAGCGTAGCCTACTTTGGAACGAGCTGGCGTTTCTGAGATGCTGCTACTGGTGACGCTGCTGCTGTTGCTGCGTAAGGTGATACATCTACCCAGTGGGCTGTCACAGTCATATAGTCCTTAGTCTGCCCTGTTCCACTTGTCCACATGTCCGTGGTTAAGTGGACATTGGGTACAATGGCATTTTTCAGGACACTGAGGACACTTTTTCTGACGTTTCTGTACAGTCTCAGTATCGCCTGCCTAGTGATGTGGAATCTAGATGGGATTTGGAACCAGGGACACACTACCTCCATCAATTGTCTAAATCCCACTGCACTAATGGCGGATACCGGACGCACGTCTAACACCAACATAGCAGTCAAGGCCTCAGTTATACGTTTTGCTTCAGGATGACTGCTGTCGTACTTCAACCTCCTCGCTAAGGACTGTTGGAGGGTCAATTGTTTAGTAAAAGTAGTGGTGTTCCTACTTCCTCTCAGGGATGATGAATGACTCCCAGCAGCAGCAACAGCAGCAGCGGCAGCAGGAGGCATAGCAATGCAGGATCCTCCGGAGGAATCCCGGATAGGAGAGTCAGTCATGCCAGTGACATGGCCTGCAGGACTACTTCCGATCCTGACTAAGGAGGAAATTGACAAGTATGGAGTTGACGGTGTGGTTTGCAGGCGCTTGGATATAACAGGAAAACGGGATTTAGGTGGTCCTGGACTGCTTACGGTCTTAGCCAAAGTTTCTGAACTTGACAGTAACTTTTTATGAACGCGCTGCAGGTGCCGTATAAGGGAGGATGCTCCTAGGTGGTTAACGTCCCTACCCCTACTTATTTCACCTTTACATATGGTACATATGGCAAGACAGTTGTTGTCCGGATTTGGATAGAAATATTGCCAGACCAAAGAGGTGGAATGTTTGGTCTTCTGCCCAGGCATGACCATGATGGGCTTTTTCATCCCACGGACAACAACTGTCTCCCCCGGAGCCTGATTTAAACAAACCACATCACCATCAGAATCCTCCTCGCCAACTTCCTCCTCAGCGCCAACTACACCAGTATCCTCATCCTGTTGTACTTCAACAGTGACATCTTCAATTTGCATATCAGCAAGTGGACTGTGGGTGCTCCTTTCAGCACTTGCAGGGGGCATGCAAATGGTGGAAAGAGCCACCTCTTCCCGTCCAGTGCTGGGAAGGTCAGGCATCGCAACCACCACCACACTTGGACTCTCCTTGGGGATTTGTGATATCTTCTTAGAACGCACAGTTCTACGCTGTGCTTTTGCCAGCTTAACTCGTTTGATTTTTGGGAGGAGGGCTTCCATCGTCATGTGAAGCTGAACCACTAGTCATGAACATAGGGAAAGACCTTAGCCATTCCTTGCCACTCCGTGTCGTAAATGGCATATTGGCAAGTTTACGTTTCTCTTCAGATGATTTAAATGTGTTTTTCAAGGTCATTTTCCTGAACTTTATCAATGGGATTGTATGTGCCCTCTACTATGACATTGGGCATCGGCCTTGGCAGACGACGTTGATGGCATGTTATCGTCTATGTCATGACTAGTGGCAGCAGCTTCAGCACTAGGAGGAAGTGGTTCTTGATCTTTCCCTATTTTATTTTTATCGGAGAAAGTTTGGTCCTCCATTTATGTTATATTGATATATACGTGCGGCTAAGGCGCACACAAACACAGAAAATAATTTTTTATTTTTGTTGGAGACTAGTGTACTTTGTGGGTTACACCACCCTTTAAGAAATGAGCCGGCCGACCATTTACTTATGGGACACAGGCGCACGCTTGGTGCTGCTCCTTTGCTGATGCACGTGCAGCTACAGCCCACACAATTCACAAACACAGAAAATATTTTTTTATTTTGTTTGGAGTGCCCTTTGGGGGTTACAGCACCCTTTAGCGGTCAATCCAGCCGGCCCTTTATTTATGGGACACAGGCGCACGCTTGGCATTACTTTGTTGATGCACGTGCGGCTACTGCGCACACAATTCACAAACACAAAAAAAAATATTTTTTTATTTTGTTTGGAGTGCCCTTTGGGGGTTACAGCACCCTTTAGCGGTCAATCCAGCCGGCCCTTTTTTTTTAGCACTTGGGGGGAGCACCCCTGACGGACAGAGCACCCCCTGTACAACACTATAGCACCCCTTTAGGACTGGGACACTGCACAGGACTTTGGAGTGGACACAGCCCCTATGGACAACTGACTGCACAACACAGTCCAGCCAGCCCCTATGGACTTTGAAGTAGTGGACACAGCCCCTATGGACAACAGCAGCACAGCACAGCACAGCACAGCACAACACTACACTGCACTACACTACACTACACTACACAGCCCAGCCAGCCCTAACTCCCACCCTCCCTCTTCACTGTCCACAGCCGAGTGAGAAAATGGCGCCGACGCGGGTACCTTATATAGGATCCAAAACCCGCGAGACCCGGAAGGCGGGATGATGACATTTTGCCTCGATTTCAGATCCGAGTCAGGCGGGAAAAGTCGAGCCTGACTCGGATCGGCTTCGGATCGGGGGGGCTCGGATTTCAGAAATCCGAACCCGCTCACCCCTAATATATATATATATCCAGTAGAGTGCACCGACACTCTGTGTAAATGGGTATTAAGCCCTGTCTTGCTCCGGTGCCCTCCAAGGAGGACAGCACCCCCAACTTACTATGCCAACAATGTATAGGCGGCACTTGGAGTCTGGTGAAAAAAGATACCCTCACCGAAGGGAATTTATTAGGTCGACATTTCGAGGTGCAACTCACCCCTTCCTCATTTTGTCCTGAGGAAGGGGTGAATTGCACCTCGAAACATCGACCTACTAAATTCCCTCCGGTGAGGGTATCTTTTTTCACTGGACTATTTTGAGAGGGCAGAGCGCACCCGAACTACCTTGTTCTGAGTGAATCCGAGCGGTCGCTTGGCTGTTCCCGCTTTGCTCAGATTCCAAATCGAGGCAAAATGTCATCTTCCTGGAGTCGTATTCTCGCGGGTTTTGGATTATATAGAAGTCCCTTCCGTGGTGATTTGGGCAGTATTTCACACTGACTCCAGTCTGTGCTAAAGTATCCAGTGTGTGCTGTGTCCATCCTCTCCACCTCCAGTGGCTGCTGCTGTGCTGTGTCTCCTTTCCAGTCCCTGTTTCCAGTGGCTGGTGCTGTGTCCATCCTCTCCACCTCCAGTGGCTGCTGCAGTGCTGTGTCTCCTTTCCAGTCCCTGTTTCCAGTGGCTGGTTCTGTGTCCATCCTCTTCACCTCAAGTGGCTGCTGCTGTGCTGTGTCCACTCCAGTCCCCTTAGTGTTAAACACTGTTACTATTGGACAAGCTAGATTTACAGTACAGGCAGACAGCAAATCATTGTTTTATATATAGTGCAGGAATTATTACAGTATTATTACTAGTCTAACTGTCAGACAGTGGTGCTGCACTGTGACTCCGCAGGCCATACTCCACTGTGATATAAGCAGTGTGACTCCACAGTTGTCATTTGGGGAAAAAGTAAAAAAAAAAAACTAATAAGTTAAAACATTTGTTTTGTTTATACAACCTATGTGTGCTGTCCCCCAGTGCATTTGTCACCTACGTATAAAAGTGCTGTCTCTCCATGAAGTGTGATCTGAGCTGTGAATTAAAGTAGAAAAATAAATGTTTATATTGTTGTTTGTACTACTTTACATCTGTGCGCTGTCCCCCAGTGCATTTTTGTTCATGTACACATAAGCGATGTGACTGCACACAGTGTCAGCTGAGCTGCAAATTAAAAAAAGTAGCAAAAAAAGTCTTTATTTGTTTGTGCTACATCTGTGCGCTGTCCCCCCAGTGCATTTTTTGTTCACACACATATACTGTAAGCACTGTGAACCTCATTCAGAGTCAGTCGTTGTGGCCACATGGTCATAAGGGAAAAGGGGCCGGATATGCAAATGATGCACTCGCAAGTTGCGTCCTTAAGATCGGATCGTTAGCTGGCCGACCAAGGGGAGGATGCGGTCGTAAGACAAAAAATATGCCCCCTTCTTGTACGCATTACACGTCATCTCCGGCCATATAAGGATTAATCGAGACCATCGGTAACCATCGGAACTGGTCGTAGAGCTTAAGGTTGACATTACCCTCTCTTAAGCACTACGATCAGGTCAGTGTACAAACCACCCATGTCACGTGTGCCATGACACTACTTTGTTAATTATGCACTCCCATAAAATGCCGTTCGCATAATTAGGCACGCCTGCGTTCGGATCTCCACTCCCCTGTTTTCAAGCACCTTCCCCTGTTACCACCCACAAACGCCTCATTCTGTCACTCAAACTACCGACCTGGCTGTGTTCAAGGAGAGAGAAATTTCTGATCATAGCAGCTAGTTTGCGCACGTGCATTGCGAACTTTACGCATGCGCAGTTAACAAACATCGGTGGCGTACGACCGTGCGGCCACAACGACCGACTCTGAATGAGGTCCTGTGTCTCTGAGTGTGTTGCAGTTGATGGAGAGTTTTATTTTATTTGTCTTTTATCAAAATCAAAATTTTATTGTGCTAATTATCCCTTATATTCAGACTATCTGATGCTCATAAATGTACTATGGGGGTGTGTTACCCAATTAGGGGTGGGGGATTATGGGCAGCAGGTACGGAATGTAAATTCACTGTCACTCACACTCTGAGTGACAGTGAATTTACATTCCGTACCTGCAAAGCCTATTTCATACCATATAAATAGAGCACCTGGGTTCTAAACCATCTGTAAAGCTCATGGATTAGGCTTGTTACCATCTGGTATGGATGTATTATTGCTTATATATATTTTAAACATTAAAAAGTGATTTTTATCTACATCCTGAGTTTTCCTTCACTTTCATATATGTGACCAATGGGAAGTTGAGGAAGAAATATTCGGAGAAAAGAAACCTTTACGAGTCTGCAATATGTCTTGCTGATGTAAGCTTATAGTAAGTAGGGGTGAGCAGGTTCGGATTTCTGAAATCCGAACCCTCCGAGTCCCCCCGATCCGAGGCCGATCCGAGTCAGGCTCGACTTTTCCCGCCTGACTCGGATCTGAAATCGAGGCAAAACGTCATCATCCCGCCTTCCGGGTCTTGAGGGTTTTGGATTCTATATAAGGCACCCGCGTCGGCGCCATTTTCTCACTCGGCCGTGGACAGTGAAGAGGGAGGGTGGGAGTTAGGGCTGGCTGGGCTGTGTAGTGTAGTGTAGTGTTGTGCTGTGCTGCTGTTGTCCATTGGGGCTGTGGGCCTGATTCAGAGCCGCTCGTAAGCGGCCACTCGTTCGTTCCGAACGATGTTTGCCCAACTGCGCATGCGTATGGATCGTAATACCCATGCGCGAACCAGTCAGTGCGGTCGAAATTCATGTGCTCACAAAATAGCGAATGCCTGCTATTTTGAGTGACAGGAGGAGGCGTATGTGGGTGATAACAGGGGAAGGTGCTTGAAAACGGGGAGTGGAGATCAGAACGCAGGCGTGCTTAAAGGTCAAAATGGGCGTTTTATGGGTGTGCATAATTAATACAGCAGCGTCATTGACCACGTCACTTGGTTGTTTTATAGTCAGAACTGCTCGCATGATTGCGGTAGGAAAAACCAACCACAAGAATAGCGAGCAGTTCATACGCTGGTCGATGTACTCGATTAATCTAATAAATAGCGGACATGACGTAGGATGCGAGCGGCCAGGGGGCATAGTTTACAAAAAAACTACCGCAAGTTTTGTTCGCTCATTCAGACATAGAGGCGTGAACAGACCACAAAGAGCGAACGGTTCATTTGAATAGCCACCCCTTTTTTCAGAACGAACTACCGCAAATAGCGTCCAGCTCTGAATCAGGCCCTGTGTCCACTCCTCCAAAGTCCATAGGGGCTGGCTGTGTTGTGCTGCTGTTGTCCATAGGGGCTGTGTCCACTCCTCCAAAGTCCATAGGGACTGGCTGTGTTGTGCTGTGCTGCTATTGTCCATAGGGGCTGTGTCCACTCCTCCAAAGTCCATAGGGGCTGGCTGTGTTGTGCTGTGCTGCTGTTGTCCATAGGGGCTGTGTCCACTCCTCCAAAGTCCATACGGGCTGGCTGGACTGTGTTGTGCAGTCAGTTGTCCATAGGGGCTGTGTCCACTCCAAAGTCCTGTGCAGTGTCCCAGTCCTAAAGGGGTGCTTTAGTGTTGTCCAGGGGGTGCTCTGTCCATCAGGGGTGCTCCCCCCAAGTGCAAAAAAAATAATATTTTTTCTGTGTTTGTGAATTGTGTGTGCAGTAGCCGCATGTGCATCAACAAAGTAGCGCCAAGCGTGCACCTGTGTCATAAGTAAAGGGCCGGCTGGCTTAAAGGGTGCTGTAACCACCAAAGTGCACTCCAAACCAAATAAAAAACATTTTCTGTGCTTGTGAATTGTGTGCACTGTGGCTGAACGTGCATCAACAAAGGAGCAGCGCCAAGCGTGCGCCTGTGTCCCACAAGTAAAGGGCAAGCTTGCTTGTCCGTTAAAGGGTGCTGTAACCCCAAAAGTGCACTCCAAAAAAAATAAAAAAATATATTTTTTTGTGTTTGTGAATTGTGTGTGCAGTAGCCGCACGTGCATCAACAAAGTAGCGCCAAGCGTGCGCCTGTGTCACAGGTAAAGGGCCAGCTGGCTTGACCATTAAAGGGTGCTGTAACCCCCAAAGTGCACTCCAACAAAAATAAAAAAATAAAAAATTTTCTGTCTTTGTGAAATGTGTGGGCTGTAGCCACACCTGCATCCTCAAAGCATCAGCGACAAGCGTGCGTCTGTCTGTTAAGGTGTGGTGTAACCCTGAAAGTGCACTCCACAAACAATAAAAAAAAAATTTTGTTTGTTTTCTGTCTTTGTGAATTGTGCGGGCTGTAGTCGCACCTGCATCCTCAAAGCAGCAGCGACAAGCGTGCGTCTGTCTTTCATAGGGTGGTGTAAGCCTCAAAGTGCGCTCCACAAAAAATAAAAAAATATTTTTTTTCTGTCTTTGTGAAATGTGTGGGCTGTAGCCGCACCTGCATCCTCAAAGCAGCAGTGACAAGCATGCATTTGTCTGTTAAAGGGGGGTGTAACCCTAAAAGTGCGCTCCACAAAAAATAAAAAATTCTTTTTTTTCTGTCTTTGTGAAATGTGTGGGCTGTAGCCCCACCTGCATCCTCAAAGCAGCAGCGACAAGTGTGCATCTGTCTGTTAAAGGGTGGTGTAACCCACAAAGTGCGCTTCACAAAAATAAAAAATTCTTCTTTTTTTCTGTCTTTGTGAAATGTGTGGGCTGTAGCCACACCTGCATCCTCAAAGCAGCAGCGACAAGCGTGCATCTGTCTGTTAAAGGATTACATCGGTGACAGCAAGTAGGCATGTCAGACAGTCCGTACCTGTACTGGCAGGAAAAAGAGGCAATTTGAAGGCCCCTGTACAAACTGGCTCTATTTTACCTGAGTTGCTCCCCCTCCAGTGTGTACTCCGAAAGAGTGTTTAGTGCAGCCGGGAACCTTGTCAGGGAAAGGTGTCGGAGGTTGCTTCCACAAAATGTGGAGAAGATGATGTTCATAAAAATGAATTATCAACTCTTCCAGGGAGACCAGCCTCCAGAACGTACAGAGGGACCTGTGGTGGTGGATTCCAGCGGGGACGAATTAATACTCTATGAGGATGTACACAACACTGGAGAGGGTGAGGAATCGGTTAATGAGGAGGATGAGGATGACATCTTGCCTCCGTAGAGCCAGTTTGTGCAGGGACAGATTAATTGCCAGCTTGTTTTGTGGGGGCCCAAACGAACAAATCATTTCAGCCACAGTCGTGTGGCAGACCCTGGCGCTGAAATGATTGCTTTGTTAAAGTGTGCATGTAAAGTTTATACAACATAAGGGTGAGTGGGAGGGCCCAAGGACAATTCCATCTTGCACCTCTTTTTTTTCTTTGCATTATGTACAGTTTGGGGCCTAGTTTTTCAAACTGCCATCCTGTCTGCCACTGCAGTATCACTCCTAGATGGGTCACGTGTTTGTGCCGACCACTCGTGTCGCTTAGCATAGTCATCCAGCTACCTCAGTGCAACCTTTTGGACATAAAAACACTATTGTGAGGTGTGAGGTGTTCAGAATAGACTGGAAATTAGTGGAAATTAAGGTTTTTGAGGTTAATAATAGCATAGGAGTAGAAAAATCAACACATTCTGTGATTTTAGCTGTTTTTATGGTTTTTAAAAAAAAAATACAGATCCAAAACACAACCCAGAACCCAAAACACTGAAGGGTGGTTTTGGCAAAACCAATCCAGATCCAAAACATGAAGAAAGATCCAGATCCAAAACCAAAACACAAAACACGAAAGTGGCCGGTGCACACCCCTAATAGTAAGCAGTACTTTATGCATCTTCTGCTATGTGCACTAAAGGGGTATTCTACTACTGAGCACATCCTTGGGAATCAGTGAACTCATTCTTCAGTAACTGTGTACATCCTAATAGTTATGTAACCCATTTTTTGTATTTTGTTTGTCATATCATGAAAATCCACGTTGGAGTTATGAGAAACTAAGACAGCTTTGTTGGACTATTACAGCTGCATATTTGGGATCTGTGTCTCCCTTTGGATTTTGACCTCTCAGCGCTGTTTATGGTTTTCTCTGGTGTTTAACTTGTGTTCAATCCATAATGCAAGGGATTAATAACCTGTTCCTAGTACAGTCCCTGGTAGTCCTCCCAATTATGTTTGATGTGTAAATGCATCCGAATACTTGAATAAGTTTGAGTATGGATAAGCACCCTGTTGGTTATGTAATTTTGTTAGGTAAGTTAAGGGTTAAATGCTGGAGGGGGGTGCGGTTAGTTATTGGTCACATGAAGAGTATAAGCCTACTGTAGGATTTAGGGGAGGGCTTATAGGTCCCATATAAATAGCCTGGTGAGTGGAGACATCTTCCTCTTTCCAGTTTATTCAACCAGGCTGGCTAAGTGTTTTACAAACTTATTTACTCCTTTATCTGCTGTTATACTTCACTCCTTTTCCTTTCATCACACTTGCCATTGTTTTTCCACATTCACCCCCTTCTTTCTGTCACCTTTCCTCAATTTTGTATAATCCATTCCCCCAGCCAACCTCCTCTCATCCGTTTGCCCCCCCTTTTTCCCTGTCAAAATTGCCAGCGTTCCCCCTGTACCCTTTCCTGCAGCCCTGGGCTTTTATTCACATTTATCCCCAGTGCCCTCCCCCACCGCTTGATGAGGTCAGCCAGGCCTCTCACAACAATGGCTCCAGCCCCTTCCAAGCGTGGCTTGAGGTTTGCAGCAGGCCGTGATGCCACGCCTGCAAGCAACAGTGCCTCCATCGCGCCTGGGTTCCCCATGGCCACCACTACCACCTGGCTCTCCGGCAATGCTGTGAGCACCCCAGCCTCTGTCTCATCTCAATAGGCCAATCCACACCCTGTACCCCGCCCACAGGGTCACGATGGCAATCTTAGGTGTCCGCCTCAGTGACAGCAGCCATTGCAGGCCCGCTGTCCCCTCTACCACTTCTCCAGGAGCTGGGGGGAACCTTCCGTCAGTGCAGGCCTCCCCACTCCTGCCCTGACCCAGGAAACCCCCCCCCCCTTTTTTTCTTTTTTTTTCTTTTTTGCGCAGCTGCTACTGAGGGGGTCTGCTATCACTGGGGCTCCGAGCACCCTCCAAGCTTTCTCTCTACTGCATCCCCTGCACCACCAAACATTGGAGATTTCAGGCATGCAGCCCATCATTAACCTGGCCCTGCATGTTCACTGGTCCATGCCCACCTGCATGGTCTTATTGTACCACCAGGCCACAGCACACACTCCCAATTTAATTTACTGCATTTTCTCATTTGCCCCCTCCTGTACCACCTGCCACCACCCCCAGTATTTAAAAAAATTTCGGTGAGTCCCCCACAGCAATCCCTGGCACTGACACCCCCTTTTTTCCAGGGGTTGGCGCCTTACTATCAGGCGCAACAGCTGCCATCCCCTGGTTACACCCCCCCCCACACCTGCTCCCGCACCCCCTCTGGCCACAGCAGCCCCTGCTCCAGGGATTTTCTGTTACACTGGACTCACCGAAAATTTTTCAAGCCCCCAGGTCACAGTCAGAGCATTCCAGACCCATTGTCGTGGTCCCACAGATGGATGGTGCAGTGCTGACGTCAAATCAAATTGTGGTGGGTGCACCGTGCAGTGAGGGACTGTTGGCTACCACACAGGAGGTAGTGGTTGGTCCTTCAGCGTCAGGAACCAGTGAGCATGGTGTTAACCCATCGCGCAGTACACATTCACCATCCACTGATTCAAGCAATTCTTCCAGTTCATATGAAAGGCTGTGCAAAGGTTTTAGATCAGGCTAAGTCAGCTGGAGTAGTGGCGGAGGAAGCACTCCATTCATACCAGAATTGGGCGGTGAGTGTGTATGTTTTTGCAGCATGCTACCTTGAGTCCAGGCCTGGGGAGTGCATTAATATGCTAAAATACACGCATATGGTACTTGGCATGCTCTCATCAGTTGAAGGTTCCACTTGGCATCTATACTATGGAACATTTAGGGCAGAGCAGGAGGGGCAGGCAGTGTTTCCATTAGGTTTCAAGGATGTTGAGGTTTGGCTTGCTCGATCAACAGCCTACTGTAGCTCACCTGCGGATACCTCAGCTGGTCGGAAGCAGCCCTTTCTGGCCTGCCCCAGATCTGCGGGCATGAGCCGCGGGTAGTGCTAAGCATTTTAATAATGGGCAGTGGCATGAGGATGAGGCTGTGGATAGACATATCTGCATGCTCTGCGGGAGCGGTCACCCAGCCAAGGAGTGCTGGGCGGGTCTGTGGTGCAGGGGCAGGTCAAGGAGAATAATAGGAGCTAGTTGGGTCATTGCCCCCCTTGGGGAGGAAGCAGTCTTTTTTGTTGCAAGGTTTTGGCGTGGGTTTGCGCTTACCTTTGACAAGGGAGATATCTGGGGTTTCTAAGAGGATTCTGAAATCGGCGCGTGACCATCCAGAAGTCGTTAGGTGTAATGTGGAGGCAGAAGCCAGGTTGGGGCTTCCACTCTTTTACAAAGTTTATGTGCACTGCCTTTAAGGCGGCGCCATAGAGGGAACCATGTAAATTTGGGTTGATACAGCATCTCTCTCACCCAGATGGAAGATTTGGTCTCCCACGCATTATATCCATCAGATTGTCGTGTCATTTAACAATCTGTCAAACATGCCCTGGACGACATAGTACAAGGTTTCGGGGGGAGGGTTCTACTAGCTGAAGCGGATATCGAATCCGATTTCCGGGTGCTGCCCATTCACCCTAAGTCCTTTAGATATGTGGGATTTAAAATAGCAGGGCTCTATTACATAGACAGATGTTTGCTGATGGGCTGTTCTACTTTGTGTACTTTTTTCGAGTGTTTTAGTTACTTTTTGCAGTTGTGCGTGCTGGCGGGTATAGGACATACTGGTGTGTCCCTCTACCTGGATGATTTTCTGTCAAGGAGCAAGTAGATATATGAGTTTGCGGGGTTTAACTTTTTTTGTTGCAGGTCTTGTTCGTCGTTATGAGAGCCCCGGAGGTTTGTGACAAGACGTAGGGTTTAGTTATGTGCATTACCTATTTGGGTATAGAAATCGATACCTTGATAGGGTTATGCCGCTTGCCTATAGAGAAGGCGTGGCATTTTTGGGGGGAGTTTCTAGAAGCATTGGTTTCAACAAGAAAGGTTTTGCTAATACAGTTGCAATCGCGTCGGTTCTCCTCAGTTTCACGTTTAGAGTCATACCTAGGGGTCAGGTTTTTGGTAGATGGCTAGAGAGAGCCACAGCGGGGTTTAGGAAGCCTCATCACCTCATCTGCATCCCTTTGGAGCTGAGTGAGGTTCTGGGCATTTGGTTGTTTTTTTATGCATGAATTCAACGGCATCTAGATATGACTCCCGGCACCCGTAGCCCATTCCGAACTTCAACTGTTTACAGATGTGTCCAGTTCCATAAGTTTTGGTGCAATTTTGAAGGGGAGTGGTGCACAGAGCCTAGGCCAGATTCTTATCGGGTTCAGGGCCTAACCAAGAGCATACTTCTTCTAATATATTTTCCCAATTGTAGTGACGGTCGAGCTATGGGCTAGCAAGCCTTGCAAAAGGCGAATCCTGTTTTGGTGATACCTTAGGAGTGGTATAGGCCGGCACTAATCAGGGATTGACTAAGATCTGGCCTCACGGTTGTTGAGGCATTTGACACTGCTATGTGGGTAAGGAATATCGAGTTTAGGGTTCGGCAAGTTTCGGGCATTGAAACGAGACACTGGATGCCTTACATCGTTTTCAGTGTGACAGGTTTTGTTTGCTCGCGCCTCCTGCTAGTTTAACTTTCCCCTTTCATGCCTGACAGATCATTGCATCACATCAAGGGTCTCACACTGAAGTCATTGGCACCTAGTACCTTAAAGACCTACACAGTGGTTTTGTATGATTGGCAGGGTTCTTAGCTTCCAAGAGCAAGTGAGGTATTTTATGGCAGAGTTTTGTCTGGAGCTGCCATGAAGGGGGTCATTACAAGGCAGCTTGTCTTCAGCATTATCAGGTATCTCTTTTTCCAAGTTGCATGCTTGGTGGATCCAGCTAAATCATTTGTACTAACCAAGGCATTAACAGGGTGGGCAATGGAGCGTCATAGCACAGGCATTACGTTGAGCCCCATCAACTCGGACCTATTACAGGATTTGATTGGGACAGTAAATGGGGTTGCTTTGGGCAAGTACTAACTGCCCCCCCTTTAGCCTTTTCCTTAGCTTACTTTAGGGCTTTTATAATGGGCAAGCTAGTTGCTGCTAATAAGATTTCTGCGCTATCAGGTTTAATGTTAGATAATGTGGTTATTAAGCCAGTATTGATCTTTTGCCAAATACATAAGTTTAAAACAGATTAACTGGGCAGGGATCAATGGATTTCTATTCAGGCGCATTTAGATCCCGTGATTTGTCCAGTTGCTCTTGCAGGGTGCTTTAATAATGTTTGCCTTCCAGGTGGCGGGCAGTGGTTTATCCATGCTAATCTAACCCCTTTGTCCAGGTAGCAGTTTACGAGGGTGTTTCACAAATGTCTTATTGCTTTAGAGCTTTAAGAGCTTTGCTGAACTCATTAATTTAGGATAGGGGTAGCAGCTTGAGCAGCGATTGCAGGTGTTCATAGTTGACTTATTAAAAACAGGGCAGTGGAAGTTGTATATAAAGGGGGATCAGTTGCATAAGTAGCTACGCTCCTTGTGAGTTTGTTGGGGAACGCAGGGGCCTTATGCCTACTGCCACTATGGAGTTTGAGGGGCTTTTCAGTTTTGCCCTCAAAGAGGTTTTCTGTTTTTCATCTTCAGATAGTTCACCCAACTATTTATTTCCTTCCCTTGGTGACTTGTTGTTATATAAATGCCAATGTCTGCCTTTATAAATGCCAATTTCTGGCTATATAAATGCCAATTTCTGTCTAGGTGAACTTTTGGACAGGGTTGTCCAGGAGTGCTAACTGTCAGGTGTGGTTAGGGGGCATTCCTATATTTACTGGGCTAGCCAGCACCCCTTGGTGTTACAGGCCCAATATTTGTGGTGAGCAAGTAATTTACATTGGTTGGGATTCCGTTAAATGCGCTAGAAGTGTCTGATAGATGCCCTATGGGCGGCAGAGGAGAAGTTGGTGCACCTGGCTTGGTGGTCATTTACTTGGGAGGCAATGATTTGGGCACGTGCATGGGTATTGAGCTGATATTGGCCATTGCTCATTTGTCAGTAACGTTGCTGGATGCATCATACAACATCCTAGTTTACGTTATGGGGCAGAGAGTTTTTGTGGGCCCAATGGGGTACACCTCACAGCACGGGGCTAGAGCTGTTCATCAGCGACCTCTGCAGTATCCTTTATTTTCAAAAGGGTCACTGTTTGGTGGCAGGCCTGGTTCTGCAAACCAGGCTTTGGCGGGAAGCGGTGCTCCTGGGTGGCCTATTATTAGTGCAGGAGTGCACCTGGGTAGTATGTTTCCTTTGAGAGCGGCAAGTTGGTCACCACCTAAAGGGGGGACCGGGTCTCTGTTCCAAGGGAGGGGCTTAGGCTTTGCCAATTAAGGGAGGATGGTCCTGCCTCAGGTCAGTCTGCGCTGGGCGGGGATCCACCCCTATTACTTAGTATTGGTATCCATTGGGCTGTGGCCTCGGAGCGCTGCTTTCTTCTTGCCACCTATTCTAAATTTTAATTTGAACAATACATTCTGGCTGTGGCCTCTTTTAATTCCATATTAATGTGTCAGTATATTTATTTCTAGGTTTAGGCTTAAGTTAAGTTAACAAAAGGAATAGTAAAACAAATGGGTGACATAAACAGTTACTTAGTAAGCATAAATATCCAGCAGTGCATAATTACCACAGCCAATTGCAGGGGTTCCTTAATTAGCAGACATGATTCATGCATGAGTCCTTTGGCTTTGAATTGCGGCAAGTGCTGTTGTTCTTTGTATCATTAAGAGTGGGCATATCCCAGGCACTGTTTAATTGCTTGCAAAATACAGTGGCTTGGTCCAGCTCAGTCTCCTCTTTTTTATTTTTGGTATTCGATAGGCTGATTTGGTGCTTGCTGCAACTATTACATTTATTGGCTTCTCTTTCAACCCTTGTGAGAAATCCTTGGCTACTGACTAGAGATGTGCACTAACCCCCGTGTTTTAGTTTTGGTTTTGGATCTGTATCTCCTCTTGTTTTGGATTTGGATTGGTTTTGCCAAAACCACCCTTGCGTGTTTTGTTTTTTGTTTCTGTATCTGTATTTTTTTTAAACAAAATCATAAAAACAGCTAAAATACAGAATTTTGGCCTGTTTTTGTTCCTACAGTATTATTAACCTCAATAACACTTATTTCCACTCATTTCCAATAAATTTTGACCACCTCACAGCTCACAATATTGATTTTTTTCATCTAGTTAAGGGACAAAAGGTTGCATTAAGCTAGCTGGCTGACTAAGCTAAGCAACAGCAGTGGGTGGAACTAACATGTAGCAGTTTAGCTTCAAACATGGCACAAAGTGGCATTGCAGTGGTAGACAAGATGGCAGTTTAATAAACTATACGATCCCTAGGAATTTTAAAAACCAAGTTAGATGCTCCCCGCTGGTTGGGTAGAGCGCACCAACATCCAGGCACTAAAGGGTGCCTTTCTCCAATAGTCCCTGCTCATATATCTTAACAACAAGACACAGTAACCCACAGGTAATATTACCTATTTGAAAGAACATTTAACATCACACCATATGCTAATTAGCTTTGCAAACAATAGTGACTTTGATATAAAGATCATACTCCTAAATCTTCAGAGATAGGAGATTATCTATCATTGAGCCATACCTAAAGAATACGCACCACTTGCTGCATGTTCTATTATTATCCGTATAAATTGTAAGGTAGTTATTTTAATTGTTTTTCTGGATGTCAATTCTTGACACAAATAATATGATTTTTATACAAATAAATGTTTTGTACTTTTCATCTTTGATTGATATTGAGTATATTAACTGCTACCTCCAGCCTCTGCGACTGTCTTTTCATTTTATTGCACTTGTATTTATGAGGCTTACCTCATACAGCCGCATTTGAGCCTGGAGAGAGATTTTAACTCTTTGAGTGCCTAGATTCTTTGTTTTCTGATATTTACTTGTGGCTGAAATAATTGGTTTGTTTGGATCCCCCCCAATGCGCAGTGGACATTGGTGGCAATGATCCCATACACAAACTGGCTTTGCAACATAGGTAAGATCAGATGTCAAAATCACAGTTCACAGAGTTAATGACATAGCCTCTGATGGTTAATTCTTTAGGGACCAGGGTTCAATTCCTGGTAATATCTATTTTTACTTTCATGTTTTACAGGTATATTTTTTTAAATACCTTTTCCTGTCTAAGATATGGATTTTCGGTCTATACCATACAATAGAGAAGTAATTTTGAATATGAATTACAAGGTTTTGATAACCAAGATGCCAGTATATGAATGATTTTTAGGTGATAATGTGTGTGTATTTTTGTCAACTCTATTCATGCATATATTAATTAAGGACCATTTGAAACAACTGGTTGGAGCAGGTGAAAATCTTTTACTAAATGATGTTAAGGAGGGCAGGTATAAATATGAGGGACATTTTGAGCCTCAGATGTCCATGCTCTTTGATAGAGCCTCCTCAAACGGAAGCGAAACACGTCAGGTGTACTTGCCCAGGGGCATAGAGAACCACGCGGGGCCCCGGTAAAGAGGGGGCATGGCCTAATTTCAGAAGGCGTGGCCATGCCCCCTTTAAGAATAAGTGTTTTGCAGCGCCGCTAAGCGGCGCTGCATGCGGGGGAGGGGGCACTGTGAGCCCCTCAGCCCGGCGCAAAGCCAGTGGGGGGCACGATCAGTGTGATCGCTCCCCCCTTCAGGCATAGGAGATAGCTGTGGCTGCTACTTAGCAGCCGCAAGCAATCTCCCGCTGCAGCCCAGCACACGCTGTGTGCTGGGCTGCTGCAGAGGGAGGGAGAGAGGAAGTGAGGGGGGGGCGGCGCCAGACCCGGGCCCCCACCGGGCCCCTCTGGAAGCCTGGGCCTGGGTAAACTGTACCCGCTCCCCCCCCTCTCGGCGCCCCTGTACTTGCCACTTACATTACCGGACATTCTTTCAACTATAGCCGGTGGTTCTTCTATTACAACAAGTGGGAGCTGTTTTGCTGTATGTGGAGACGGAGTTCCTACTACCTGGACTGAGACAGCGGCTGAACAAAGGTGGTCACAAGCTGACTGAATTATTGCCTCCGGAGCTGCGTAAACTGGGAACACCGGGCTATTTGCCCATAAGCCGGGACTCCCTATTTCATCTCTTGTAAGCACCACTATTACACTGATGCTACAGACATGGATGTCTGATTAATGAGGAATAAAATACTATAGTCTCTGATATACAGATGTGCCAAGCTAGTTGTTCATGGCGCGCCATTCAGTTCTATCTTCTCCTTCTGTGTCACGCCTGTCTGTCTGCCCCTCCCCTTAGAATATAAGCTCTCACGAGCCGGGACCTCTTCCCTCATGTGCTTCTCCTCACACTTTCTTCTACTCCTTACTCCTCATAAGGGCACCTAACACGTCTCTGCCAACTCCCTGCTGCTTACTGTGAGTGTTTTAATCACTATTGCAGCAATGTATATAATGTCCTACACTGCACTGTAAGCTACTTGTTTGTTTTTTGGCTTTTTTTGTTCACTTATTAGTTTTATGTACTATGTAAGGCGCTGCAGAACACTTGTGGCACCATATAAATAAAGGATAATAATAATAATAATACCATGGTATTCTTCAACGAAGGATACGCTATGGCATGTAATACAGCGCTTAACCACTGGGGGGCTAGTGCTCCACTGTTGTAATTTGTACTGAATACTATACTGTAAATTGGATGGATATCACATTCACGCACTGTACAGAATTTGCATGTTCGCACGACCAATATTTTTAATATCACATACATACAGTAAGCTCTTAGAATGGGTCGCCAATCAGTACACATACTGTACATAACTATGCAGTAGTGAACTTGCCTGAGTTGTTATCACGGTATAACCGATACTGTAGATTAATGAGATGCACGCACAGCTTTCAATGAGATGGGATGAATTATTCTCTAATGGAGGGGTACTGTGTATATATGTACTAGTAATGTATAATATTTGGAAAGGAAGACAATGTTTTTTATTATTAAAAACAGCAGCGGGTGGGTGGAGTGCACAAGGTTGAGCCCGCTATGTGCTGTTCTTAATATAGCTGGCTTGTGGGCTAGTGGTTAGGTGATCGCTTTGCAATAATGCTGGTTCCGGGTTCAAGCCCTGGAAGAGAATATTTTTTTTTGGCACTGTCGGCTCTGGACACTATAGTGAAACTAGTAGTGGGCTTTTTAAAAGTAAGGCATTACAAATGCAAAATTGCGGCAATGTCATTTTAAAAAAATTGTTGCACCACCAAATTAATTGTCTGAGCAAAACATGGGATGTATATGAATTCACCCACATGTAATGCTCACACAATAATGGTGGCATTGTCAGAAATCACAAATCCCGAGGAGAGTCCAAGTGGGGTAAGCCATTTTGCAATGATATTCCTGAGTTTTTCTAAGAGGTTCTCAGTGGTATGTCTCTTAGTGAAATGATATGCTGCTGCTGTTTGCACTGTTGGAGGCAATACACCTACCCAGTGGGCTGTCACAGTCATGTAATCTTTAGTTTGCCCTGTCCCACTTGTCCACGTATCTGTGGTTAAGTAGGCAGTGGGCACAACAGCATTTCGGAGGACATTAGTAAGGTTTTTTTATGTCCTTGTACAGATTGGTAATTGCTATTCTAGAGAAGTGGAGTCTAGAAGGGACATGATAGCGGGGACACAGGACCACAATTAACTGTCTAAAACCCACGGCATTACTGGCGGATACTGGACACACATCTAATACCAGCATAGCTGTTATGGTGTCAGTAATCCACTGTGCAACTGGGTGTCAGTTGTCACACTAGTGCCCCATTGCAACGGATTCTGTTACAGTCAATTGTTTGGTTAAACTTAAAGTAGTCTTCTTTCTGGTCCCCTTCTGGGATGAAGATCCACTCACAGCAGCAGCAGCAATAGGTGTAGCACTCAAGGATCCTTCTGAGGAACCTTGGATAGGAGAGGAGTCAGTAATTCTTATGAAATTTGATGCAGGACTACTTCCGATTGAGGATGTTGATGATGATGCAGATGTTGGTGGTGGAGATTGCAGACACTTGGATCCAGAGAGAAGGGAGCAGCTAGGTGACACTGGGCTGATTGTTGTTACTTTTTTTTAACCAAAGTTTTAGAACTTGAGAAACCTTTTTTAATTTGATGAAGGCACTGCAAGTGATGTAACAGGGAGGAGGTTCCTAGATGGTTAAGGTCCTTACCTCTACTCACTGTTACTTGGCAATGGTTACAGATGGCGTGACAACTGTTGTCTGGGTTTGGGTGGCAATAATTCCACACATGAGTAGTGAATATTTTGGTCCTTTGCCCAGACTGTTGCCTGATTTACAGTTTTTACACAAACATCCTCAACATCAACATCCTCATCCTCATCATCATCCTCATCATCCTCGTTAGCGTCAACTACAGAAATATCCTCCTCATCCTCCTGGTGCAATTCCACAGAAGCATCCTCAATTTCTTCATCAGCATGTTGACTTGTGCTGCTCATCCCCACATTTGCAGAGGGCACACAAATGGTGGAAGAAGGATCCTCTTCAAGTACAGAATTAGAAAGGTCAGGCTCACATATGGCAACCCCGGATATACTTGGCCTCTCCTCAGGGATCTGTGACTTATCTGAGCACACAGTTGGTTCATGTGCCTTAGCGATTTTAATTTTTTGACACTTCTACAGAGAGAAGGGCTTACATAATCATAAGATGCAGAAAAACCAGTCATAAATAAAGGCCAAGGCCTTATCCTTTCCTTGCCACTTCGTGTAGTAAGTGGCATATTGCCAATTGTTTCTTCCTCTGCACCTAACTTAGCTTTTAATTTGTTTTTCTTTAACACTGTAAAACATTGAATGCTTGATTTTAGATGCCTTGACTTAAGCCCTGTATGCCCTTGAGCATCAGCTTTAGTAGATGATATAGAGTGACTTGTAACCTCTTGACTGGTGGCACTTTCTGCAGTTCCACCACTAGTATGTGATTCCTGCAGTCTCAACTAATCGTTCTCCATAACAAACATTAATGAAGTGGGGTACAGCACACATGTCAATATTTTTTATGTATACATTGCGTTTCCACTAACAGTGTGACAATATTTATATGAAAACACTGTGTTTTCCACTTACAGTGTGACATTATTTTTTTACAAATACACTGCGTTTCCACTAACAGTGTGACAATATATTTTACATATACACTGTGTTTTCCACTTGCAGTGTGATAATATTTTTTTACAAATACACTGCGTTTCCACTTACAGTGTGACAATATTTTTTTATGAATACACTGCGTTTCCACTTACAGTGTGACAATATTTTTTACATATACACTGCATTTTCCACTTGCAGTGTCACAATATTTTTTTTCGAATACACTGCGTTTCCACTTACAGTGTGACAATATTTTTACAAATATACTGGGTTTCTTTCCACTAACAGTGTGACATTATTTTTTATGAATACACTGCGTTTCTTTCCACTAACAGTTTGACAATATTTTTTACAAGTATACTGGGTTTCTTTCCACTAACAGTGTGACAATATTTTTTACAAATATACTGGGTTTCTTTCCACTAACAGTGTGACAATATTTTTTATGAATACACTGCGTTTCTTTCCACTAACAGTGTGACAATATTTTTTATGAATACACTGCATTTCTTTCCACTAACAGTGTGACAATATTTTTTACAAATATATGGGTTTCTTTCCACTAACAGTGTGACAATATTTTTTATGAATACACTGCGTTTCTTTCCACTAACAGTGTGACAATATTTTTTATGAATACACTGCGTTTCTTTCCACTAACAGTGTGACAATATTTTTTATGAATACACTGCGTTTCTTTCCACTAACAGTGTGACAATATTTTTTACAAATATACTGGGTTCCCTTCCACTAACAGTGTGGCAATATTTTTTACAATATACTGGGTTTCTTTCCACTAACAGTTTGACAATATTTTTTATGAATACACTGCATTTGTTTCCACTAACAGTGTGACAATATTTTTTATGAATATACTGCGATTTCCACTTACAGTGTGACAATATTTGTTATACACTACACTATCACTTACAGTGTCACAAACAATACGTGTATAAATATTACACTGCGGTCTGACAGGCAAAATCACAGTAAAAAAAATAATCATAAATATAGTACACTGGGGTACAGCACAAAAAAATATAGAATATATTATTTTTTATTAATTATATTATTTATTAGCTTTTATGTTTTTATACACTGGGCACCCTCAGATGGACGGAGCACCCCTGGTTGGACACAGCAGCCCCTGCCCCTGGATGGACACAGAAACCCCTGGATGGACACAGCAGCCCCTGCTCTAGATGGACACAAAAACCCCTAGATGGACACAGCAGCCTGGATGGACACAGCAGACCCTGGACAGACACAGAAGCCCCTGTCCTTGATGGACACAGCAACCCCTGGATGGACACAGCAGACCCGCAGCAGCCCTTGGATGGACATAGCAGCCCTGGCCTGGATGGATACGGCAGCCCCTCTTAAACGAAGCACAGCCCTGACACCTGGGACTCAGCAAGCAAATAGCGCCAATCACCATGGGAGACGGACTTTTATACAATCCAAAACCCGCGAGATTCCAGCACAGCGGGATGATGAAGTTTTGCCTCGCTTTGAGATCCGAGTCAGGCGGGAAAACCCAAGCCAGAATAGGATCTCGCCCTGGATCTGCAAGTTCGGGTTGGTTTGGTTCTCAGGGAACCGGACCCGCTCATCTCTACTACTGACAATGTAATCTTTTATGGCCTTCTCAAGTTTAAAAATGTATTACAGGGGTGTGTTGGGGGAGGTAGTATGGCCTGCAGGTCAGTCTACCCATATTTAAGTTTACTATTTGATAGGTTGATTTGCAGTTAGCTGCAACTATTAAATTTCTTGGCTTTTTATTCAAACCTTGTGTGGAATCATTGGCTACTCAAGCAAAAAGAAATAGAAAATCCTATATGGTGCAGTAAACACCAAATATGCAGCAGGTGAAATCTAATTGACAAGTAAAACACCTGTACTGGAATGCCTATATCTTCAAAATAATTAATACATTTCACTCAGCACTCCTTGGTGGTAGATGTAAGCACGAGTTTGCATAGCAATTTAGCCCAAAAGTATATTTGGACAGAGTGATGTTGATAATTAATCACATTTATTTGCAGCAACTCTCAAGGTTAAAAACAGGTACTGTATGTGCCATATACATAATGGACATGAAATGCATTAAATAAAACAAAACAAAATCACATTGGGTAAATTATGACGAAAATATATAAGGGTCCTTAGATTCATACTGTAGAAGGCCCGTGGTGTGTGTAAATTGATGTTTGGAGCTAATATCCGGATATAGGTAAATCCCACAACACACCACAAGCGTTTCAGCATTTTCAGTAATGGTAAATCCAAGGTCCCAATTCATTTTGGCATAGCAACTGCACGATGCACTTTAAAAAGAATAACCAGTCCAAAATGCATAAAGTGCATACATTTTCAACCCCAAATTACAGACCTCAGTCGTATTTGATAATAAATATATAAAAAACACAGTTTATTTAATAAAAAATTACTACGTACCATACATCGCTTTTACAGTCAGCAAAGCATATAGAAAAAAACACTAAATGGATTAAATCTGAAGCTGTTTACATTTTAACACAGACGGAAGTGACACCATTTCCGCCAGTATCAAGTAAGCACACTGTGCCCTGTGCCCATAGTTTGCGCGGCAAGAAATTACTTTACTTTTGCCAGCCACATGCAACAGAGCATGCTCTGTACTTGCACGCCTTCAAGACACTGAAAGGGTATTTCTCAACGGCGGCCATTTTGTTGTATCCAGTGTTCATTCAGATATACTGCGCATGCACCCTGTCACAAACTCTCGGAGAGATTGTGGATGCAGCCCGTATTTAGGAAATTGGCTAGACCTATGCCTGAGGTGCAGAGTCTAATGTGCCGGCAGTATTCACCAGGGACCCTCGCAAGAAGGTTTGGACTTGGGTGCGTCCGACACACAGGTCGCGGCCCTCAGGTTAGGTTCCCCTTTACAGGTGCTGGTGAGTATGGGATGTTGTGCAGAAGAATAATGTAGTCGACAGGCCGGGTCAATACCAAACAGATGAAATGGTACCAGGGAGCAGACGTAGACGGGTCACAGGGAGTAGTCGAGGTCAGAACCAGATATCCGGAGCAGTACAAGGGATCAGATGTAATTGGAGTCACGAACAAGCCAAGGTCAAGATCAGGATAACAGGTGAGTACTTGGAACGCTGGAGTATGGTATGGAGCCTATACTCTGGCACAGAACTTCCAGCAACTTCCTTTTAAAGGCAGGGCTAGCATAGACGTCTCTGGTGATGTCATCACAAGTAGTGCACTGGCCCTTTAAGGAGTCAGAAGCAGCCAGCGGTGGGATCTCCCTGCTGCCATCCACCAAGGGAAGGGACAGAGAGCCAGAGGAGGCTCTGACTGCAGTGGGCGCCGGGTTCTTCCCGTCCGCTGCCCTCCGGAAAACCAGTGCTGCCGGACCCGGTGAGAGATGACCAGGGTCCGGCACACTGTGACATTACCCCCCCTCTAGGGGTGGGCACTGTACACCCCACAAATGGCTTGTTAGGAAATTTCTGATAGCATTTTTTAAGAAGTTGTGGTGCATGAATGTCTGAGGCCTTGACCCAACAACGTTCTTCTGGGCCATATCCTTTCCAATCTACCAGGAACTGTACCAATCCCCTTGAATACCTGGAGTCCAGGATTTGCATCACCTCATACTCCTCCTGATGATCCATTGAAATCGCAGAAGGAGGACTGCAAGGTGTAGAGAAACAATTAAGCAAAAGAGGCTTCAGGAGAGATACATGAAACACATTAGGTATCCTAAGTGTACCTGGTAATTGAAATGGAATGCCACCGGATTGATTACTTGAAGAATTTGAAAAGGACCGATGTACCTGGGAGCAAACTTCATATTAGGAACTTTTAATCTCAGATGCTTGGTTGCGAGCCAGACTTTATCACCCGACTTAACAACGGACCCTGCCTCCTCTTCCTGTCTGCAAAAAATGTATACCTTGAAGAGGCTTTGTACAAATTTTTCTTTACCTCCTTTCAAATATTGCAAAACCATTTCACTGTACCATGCACAGCTGGAAGTGGTACTGACTGGAGACCTGGTAACTCAGGTAAATGTGGGTGCAGACTGTACTGAATAAAGAATGGAGAATGCCTCAACGCTTCATGGTACAAATTATTGTGGGCAAACTCAGCCCATGCCAACAGAGAAACCCAGTGTTCTTGATTGGCAGAAACATACATCCGAATAAACGTCTCTAATTCTCGGTTTATTCGCTCCATCTGACCATTGCTTTGTGGATGGTAGGCCGCAGAGAAACTCAAATTGATGCCAAAGCACTTGCATAATGCTCTGCAGAATCTAGAGGTAAACTGTACCCCTCGATCAGAAACAATATATTTAGGAAAACCATGCAACCTAAAGAATTCTCCAATAAACACTTCCGCCAACTTAGGTGCCGAAGGTAGTTCTTTTAATGTAAAAAACTGAGTCGCCTTGGAGAATCTATCCACCACCACCAGAATAGTATTGAACCCTAGGCATGAAGGTAGATCCATCACGAAGTTCATGGAAATGTGAGTCCAAGGACAATCAGGCACTAGAAGTGGCAACAAATGGCCTGATGGAGAGTGTGCGGAGGGATCTTGTGCTGAGCACATATAGGACAGGCAACCACAAAATCCTTAACATCTTGACGGACCATCGACCACCAGTACCCCCTGAGGATTAATTCCAGAGTTATGTTGACTCCTGCATGCCCACTAAAACGTGAAGAATGTGCCCACTGAAGCAACTTGGACCGGAATTCAAGTGCTACAAATGTTTTCCTTGGCGGAATCTTGACCTTGTTGGTAAAAGCAGGGTTTAGAATGGCCTTGTCCTCCTTTAATTCCTCCATTTCAGCAGAACTGAATGTTCGAGATAGTGCATCGGCCTTGACCTTCTTATTACCTGGCTGGTAGGTAATCACAAGATTAAACTGATCAAAAAATAATGACCACCTGACAGTAATTTAGACAATGGGCTGTCTTGAGATACGTTAAGTTCTTATGATCGGTATATACTGTCACCAGAAATTTAGCTCCCTCCAGCAAGTATCGCCATTTCTGGAGAGCCAACTTGATGGCCAGCAGTTCCTTATCTCCGACAGCATAGTTTCTTTCTGGCACAGAGAACTTCTGGGAGAAGAACCCACAGGAGTACCACTTGTTTTCTTTATCCTTCTGTGACAGCACTGTTCCCACACCAAATGTGGAAGCGTCCACCTCCAAAAAAAAGGTAGATCACAATTCGGTTGCTTCAGAATAGGGAAGCATTGCTTCAATTGGCCGAATGCTTCCTCTGCCTCAAGTAGCCATACATGAGTGTCTTAACCCTTTTTGGTAAGAGCAGTGATGGGGGCTGCGATGGACAAATAATTCCTGATGAACTGATGGTAGAAATTGCAAAACCCCAGGAAACATTGTATAGCTTTTAACCCGACTAGACGGTGCCAGTTTACAATGGCGGCAAGCTTCTCTGGATCCATTCTAAGACAGGAACCCAAAATGATGTGCCCCAAAAATGTTAGTTATTTTTGTTTGAAGGAGCACTTCTCAAGCTTGCAAAAGAGCTGGTTAGCCCGGAGTCATGACAGTACCTCACACACATGTTGGAAATGACCTGCCATATCCTCTGAAAATATCAGTATATCATCCAAATATACCACCACACACTTGTATTACAGGTCCCGGAAGATATGGTTCATGTATTTTTGGAAAACAGCTGGGGCATTACTTAATCCAAAGGGCATGACTAAGTACTCGTAGTGGCCATCACGAGTGTTAAAGGCCGTCTTCCACTCATCTACTGACCGGATTCTGATTAGATTGTAAGCCCCACATAGATCCAGTTTAGTGAAAATCTTTGCCCCTTTTATTCGGTCAAAAAGTTCAGAAATCAGCGGTAGAGGATACTGGTCCTTAATGGTAATTGATACATGGTCTCAATCCTCCATCCTTTTTCTTAACAAAGAACAGGCCAGCTCCAGCAGGTGATTTAGACTCCCTAATAAACCCCCGCTCCAGATTCTCCTTAATGTATTCGGTTACAGCCTGGGATTCTGGAAGTGAAAGGGGAAAAATTCTTCCACGGGGTGTCACCTTCCCAGGTAGTAAGTCTATAGCACAATCCCACCCCGGTGAGCAGGAAGCATCTCTGCGGCCATTTTACTGAACACATCTCTAAAGGATTGATATGGAACAGGAAGTTGGTCTTCCAGAGAGATGACGGAGCTCTGAATGACACGGTGTGGAAGTTTAACAGCTGATAAACAGGACCCATGGTATTGGGAACTCTACAAGAGGATTTGAGGTTCCTTCCAATCTAGAACAGGAGCATGCTTGCAGAGCCAGGGAAGACCTAGAATGATCGGACTCTCGGCTGATGGAAGACTATAGAATGTTATTAATTCTCAATGAAGAGCCTCTACTTGCATGGTGACTTTGGTTGTCCACAAGTGAATGGAAACCGTAGGAAGTTTATTTCCAGCCACTCCAATGATGCAAAGGGGTTTTTGCAGCAGCATACTCGCAATCCATAACTCTTGGACCTTCTTAGTCATAATGAAATTGCCATCGGCACCTGAATCTAAGAAGGCCTTGATGACTTCAGAAGAATTTCCCATGACCAGAGTTACTTCAATGGTAAACTGGAAAGTAACACTGTTTTTTGGGGTGTATTGGAATGCACCTAACCTGACCACCCCTTCATCTGTTAGGCCTTCTCGTTTCCCGGATGCTTTGGACAGCCAGAGAGAAGATGACCAGATTTGCCACAGTACAAGCAAAGTTTGTTCTTAAACCTCCTATCCCTCTCTGTAGCAGGGAGGCATGACTTCCCAATGTGCATGGGTTCCTCTAGAGGCTCAGTAGGTGCTGTGAAACATGGAGCAAGCTTAAAGGTGAAGCAGCGAGACTGTTCCCTTTCACGTGCTCTTTCTCTGTGGTGCAGATCCATTCGGATACACAAGGAGACTAAGTCATCCAAAGAAGTCCGCAATTCAATCAATACAAGGACATCCTTAATTTGATCCGACACCCCCTGCATAAAGGCAGCCACCAGGGCTTCGTTGTTCCACCCCAACTCAGAAGCAAGGGTTTGGAATTGCACAGCATACCGTTAAGCAGATTGATTTCCCTGTTTCAGCTGTAAAATGGCCAACTCAGCGGAGGATACCTGTCCAGGCTCATCAAAGACCTTCCAAAAAACTCAGCACTGTTGTTGACCAGTGGATCATTCCTCTCCCACAATGGAGAGGCCCAAGCCAATGTTTGAGCTGACAATAGCGAGATTATATAAGCCACTTTGTCCTGTCTGAAGGGAAGCTTGCTGCCTGGACTTCAGACTGGATTGAACACTGGTTCAGGAATCCACGACAGCCTGTAGGATCCCCATCATACTTTGTTGGATTTGGAAGCTCCTGCAAGAGGTACAGTAGCAGATGGAACTGGTTGTACTGGAGGTGCTTGAGTGGTCCCGACTTGCTGCATTAGTGTCTGCAAGCACTGCATAATCTGAGTCTGGTCTTGTTATTGCTTCTCAACTCTAGCAAGTAAGTTCTTGAGCAGATCTCATGGTTACAGCTTACCAGCAGCATCCATGTTTTTAGGCCAGACTATCTGTCACAAACTCTCAGAAGAATTGTGGATGCAGCCCATATTTAGTGAATTGGCTAGACCTATGCCTGAGGTGTGGAGTCTAATGTGCCGGCGGTATTCACCAGGGACCCTCGCAAGAAGGTTTGGACTTGGCTGTGACTGACACACAGGTCGCGGCCCTCAGGTTGGGTTCCCCTATACAGGTGCTGGCAAGTACAAGATGTTGTGCAGAAGAATAACATAGTCGACAGGCCGGGTCAATACCAAACAGATGAAATGGTACCAGGGAGCAGACGTAGACAGGTCACAGGGAGTAGCCGAGGTCAGAACCAGATATCAGGAGCAGTACAAGGGATCAGGCGTAATCGGAGTCACGAACAAGCCAAGGTCAAGATCAGGATAACAGGTGAGCACTTGGAAAGCTGGAGTATGGTATGGAGCCTATACTCTGGCACAGGAGTGTTCCCAGCAACTTCCTTTTAAAGGCAGGGATAGCATAGACACCTCCAGTGACATCATCACAAGTAGTGCACTGGCCCTTTAAATCTTCTGCAGAATGGCACACGTGCCCCTAGGGGAGCCGTCGCCACCTGCACACAGCCACAACAACAGGAGCCAGCACTGGGATCTCCCTGCTGCCATCCGCAGAGGGAAGAGACAGAGAACCGGAGGAGGGTCTGTTGGCAGAGGGCGCCGAGTTCTCCCCGCCCGCTGCCCTCTGGAAAACCAGTGCTGCCGGACCCGGTAAGAGATGACCAGGGTCCGGCACACTGTGACACACCCATAGTTTGTCTGGATAGTCTTCATTATATGCGGCCATTTTGTTTTGTTCAATTCCATTTTTTTGCTGTGGTATCTTGCACATTGTTGAAAGGACACCCTATCCAATTGGAATGTGATATATGTGAAACAATGATATTGCTCTCACAGTGGCCATTTTGTCATAGATTCTTTTATGGTGGATGTTATTTTTAGTTCTAGTTTCTGAAGGCGGCACACTTGGATGATTCCTATATATTTAAAGCACATATTAGAGAAAGTATGTAAAGAAATGAGGGTCAGAAATATGTTTTTTTTCAATATACAGTCACCAATGAACTCCCACAAATGTCTAGGTTTTATCCTTAATAGGTATACTTAAGATACATTTATATATTTAATTATAAATAGTTGATACTATGTTAAAGCCTAGACGCACACATTCAGCTCTATAAATTCGACTAGTACATTATCTAGGATTTTAAGGACTTCATAAGCCTCCCCACAAATTAAAACTAAAAGAGAAGGAATATGTATACTATAAGAAGTACATAATGACAATCCCAACTAAGATCTTTAGATATGCTGTATGTTTAGAAAGAACATTTTTTGACTCAGAGACCATACTTTTCTTGATTGTTTATTAGGCGTTCAGTTGTTGACTGCAGCACCTAGTATTCCTGGGTCGTCCCCCATCCCAGTACTGACCAGGCCCAACTAGGCTTAGCTTCCAAGATTGAAGCATTTACATGTTGGTATGGCTGTAGATATATTAGATATATTACATATATTACTCTGGTCACCTCATCTTACAGGGCTCTGATCGTACACATACTGAAAGGGGATTGCAAAAGAGAGATATAATAACTATGGGGTCAATCCAATTAGGTGCAAATTTGATGTAGTGAGTTTGTTTCTTGAAACTCGCAGGCTTTGCATCGAAACGCGCTCCCGAGAATTCTCCAATCCAATTAAAACTCCCTATTCGCATTACTTGCAGCGGAGGGGTGTGAATTGACTGCCAAATGACAAAATGTGGGGAGACAATCCTGGACCCCCAAAACTTGATAATTTTATTAGCAGGACTGTATAGAAGCCTGTTTGTGGGCATTAGGAAGGTACTGTAGGTTTTTAAATGGTGTAAAATGGCTGACTTGTGTGGTTTTTTTTAATGCAAGAAAATTATAAAAAACTATTTTTTTTGTTTAATCTCAAATGAATTAAACGAAAAAAGGAAAGAAAAATAGGAAAAAAGGTGATTTTATAATTGCAAATGTCCCATTAATTGGTATATCAGCTGTAATGATTATGAAATATGTACATTAAAAGCTCCCTAAAACAACTGTTACAACATAAAATAAATATTGCAGAGACATTGTATCAATAAAGCAACAACTGTGAATAATTTTCTTGAGAGAAAAATGAATGATCATAAACACACTCTGAATCTCCCTGATGTCTAAATATATTGTCATTTATTATATTCATGTATTCCCATGTCTAGATTTCAGATGTTAATGCACTTCTTACAGCAATAGGCACATAATTATAAAACAGTGTTTTTCCATCATTTTATCAGTCAACAAATAGTGAACATACCTATTTAACACAAAAGAAATTGAATGGTACTTCATCAGACTCATTGTTGCAGTCTGAAGACACACAATATCTTCTGGACTCCTCTATTCTCTGAAGAGGTTATACTGTACATCAGCACAATGAAACATTGACTCTGAGGATTTGAGAAACAAATTGTAATATGAAAACGAGAGATCAGAGCAACATTGAGTTTCCTTTCTGTGTTTACTTTTGTTAACATTGCAGCTGTTTCCACTTGACAACCAGGGCCGAAACTAGGGTGTGCAAGCATTGACATAAACCAGGGCGCAAGGCTGAGGGGGTGGCACTCTCGCTGCCCCAGTGTCACCTGTATTTGGCTTACAGGGTGCTTGGGATAGCACTTGCAGTCTTGAGAGTTGCCCAAGAGCCATCTGAACATATCCTTATGTTGCACCTGGCACTCAGTTTCCTAGTCCCAGACCCCTCTTTGCATCATCATAACATGACATCATACCAGTGATGTATGGTCAGCTAAGACAGGTGAGGCAGAGCCTTTCCTGTCATACTTACAGTAGGCATACTTCACAGTTTTGACTATAAAAATTATAAGAAAAATGTAAAGAAAATATTATAAATATCTTCTTTGTATTATTCTAATAATTTTTATAGTCAAAACTCTGGAGTAAAAAGTGTATGGCAGGTGAGGCACTGCCTCCCCTGTCTACCGTTTCCACACATCCCTGATCAAAACACACCAAATTTCCAGCACCGTATACTGATGCCCTTTGTATAATGCCCATGTGAACCCTTAGGTTCATATACTGTATGTATCTGTAAATCTGGCTCTGATACTAGCCTGTGCCTCCCTAACCATTTACCTCACTGCATGTCATACTTACCGAATTTTCAGGAATCCTTTCCGGGAGTAGCCGGAGAGGAGCTGCTGCTCTCAGCTATGGGGGCAGGACCAGACTATAGCCATTGTAGCCCCACCCCCTTTACGGCTAAAGCCCACGATTTGCGGGTCCATGAGGAGGGGGTAGGGCTAAATGATACAATTCTTGTCATATAGCCCTGTTACCTCCCCACGGACCTACAAATGTCCCAGAAATCTCCCCATCTTGCCCACTTCACCTAGCGGTGGGCGGGATGTGGGAGATCTGCCTACTCTTTCAGGGGTGCAGGGGGTCACCCAAAACATCGTGAGCATCCCACAACTCCTGGGAGAGTAGGCAAGTATGCAAGACATGTGTGAGAGGACTGCAGCCAGCAGGGCAGACCTAGGGTGCATTAGTTCCTTGCTAGGGCAGTACTGACAACAAGTCAGGTTAAAGATGTGCACTGATGAAATATAACTTTTATTTTTACTTTATTAAAATGAATTGTTATTGCAATTAATTTATTAAAAACAGTTAAATGTGAAATTGATTGATAAAAAGTTGTGCATGAAAAACTAAAAATAGCAGTTGCTCTGATTTCTTCTTATCTTGTTTATTACATTTTCTTTGATACAGTTTCTTTTCTTCTAATAATCTTTTTAATTTGGATTTTTATTTACACTATCTTATTATATGACATTCTTAAAGACATTTGTAAAAAGATGTTATTAATTATGAATAATTTCCTGAGTCAAAACTATATAAAGGTTTATTATTTATAAACCTGACCAAAAATAATGTTATTTTACTTGTTAATATGTTGTGAGCCCTTGGGGATTGGAATATTGGTGTCCATATAGATTGATGAGAAATCAGTTCAGTAAAGTTGATACTAACACAATCTCTATAATGACAACAATGATTTTAATTCTGATTTATTATTTATTCTCCATGGTAGGAGTTTAAAGATAGAATGGATGTAATTAATGTTCATTATAATTCTGTTACTATACCACTGCTTTACCTAAAAACTTCAGTCACTATTAATAGCTATATATGTTTATGTTTATAAAGTGTATATAAAGTCTTATATCGTTATAAAGTCTTATTTTAAGATACTTGATACACAAAAACTGGTTCTGTTATTTTTAATCATTTTCTTTCCTAGTGAAAATAGTTGGGTATACAATTTATGAGTCATTGCATACCAGTCTATTGATTAAAACTCAAATTTAATTATACTCAATTTACGGTAGCTTATTTAAGACAAACATTCAGTCCAGCAAATCTCAATACTGGAAAGCTGGTGGTCATCTGGCATTTCATGTATGTAAATTCAGAGCAAGATTTCAGTATTTATTCATGGGGCTCCAATACCTTCATAGGTCTGATAGTCTTTTGTATCAATTCTGGGCACTGCCATTCCTGTCAGACTGCAGATGAAGCCACAAGTCATATGACAGCTAGGGCTTATATAGGCTAAACTAGGTGTAGTCTCTCCCAAGATGGATCTCTGTTCCACATATTTACGGCCTTGTATGATAATGAGCAGCTATGACTAAGCAATGGTTCTAGTGCACATAAGCGCCTTACACACAGTATAGGAAATCAGTTACAATTAACAATTTAATCCATCCTGGTCACACCTAGGAAAGGTTCCAACTTAGAATACAAGTCAAAAGTCAAAGTCATAAGCACACTGGATGGTCAGAACAGCCCTGGTCATAAATAGCTGAATAGTAATCAGACCACAGACACAAAGATGGTCAAGTCTTTTATAGGTAATTGAAAAACACATTGAGGTAGATGTATGAAGCCCAGAAGTGGTATCAGCGCATGCAATGTGCGCTGATAGCGCTTCTCCCCGATGTATGATCGGGGGTCTGGGCGGTAAATGACAGAGGCGATATGCGCCCCTGTCGTTATCAGCGCTGCTATCTACAAGATAGCAGCGCCGAGCGGCAGGGCTATTATGAACGGTCATACCGCATGACCGTTCGGCCGGCTGTAGCTGTCGTTATCGACAGCTACAGCCTGGCGCTAGCCTATCCCCACTGCAGGGACAGCGCTGTCCCTGCTGTGGTGGCTGTCGGCTCCAGGACTGCACGCGGGGATCTCGCGATACTTGCGAGATCCCGCGCATGCTCAGTGGAGCCAGCCGGGACAGAGACACAGCGCATCAGCACTAGGCTGATGCGCTGCTGTCTCTAGCGGGTAGCGCCGGAGGGGGGAGTTAACACTCCCCCTCTCCGGCCAAAGAGATGTTCTTACATCTCATTGGTAGTGCTTTCTGCTTCGCCTCGGTAAAGAGGCGAAGCAGGAAGCGGTATAGCGGCACGTTAAGCACCGCTATCATACATCTACCCCATTATTTGCTGCACCATTTATCCAGAGAGAGGGGGGGCACATTCAATTTTGTACACCTATTTGCCAAAAAAAATATTTTATTTTGTGGGATGAGCTTATGTAAATAAGAAAAAAAGGGCTGGTTAGGATGCCATGAATGGGAAATTCTGTTCTGAGCAAGGGCGTAAATAAACTATACCTAGAGCTGGATTACTGACAGGGTGGTAAAAGCGGGTGCCTAGGGCCCGGTGATCCTTGGGGTCCCGGCACCTGCCTGTACCATGCACACTTACTCTACTTCTCTGTGTGCTATTTTGCCCGCTGCCCATACAGTGAAACCTGGAAGTCTGCTGCGCTGCAGTCACTCTATAAGTAGCTACCCGACTGCTGAGTTGCAGTGAAGTAAGAATCCCTGGGTGTGCATCGGTGATGGGGGCATGTTCAGGGAGACCACCCAATCACAGCCGGAGGATGAGGCTGCCACAGACTATCAGCTCCTCAATGAAATAGCCGGTTGAAGGGCATGTCTTGTTCCCTAATGGTAATGCTGAGACAACTTCAGTATCGCAGTCAATGTCAGATTGATACAGTACTCTCTGTCAGCTGCTGCTGCTGGTGGTGGGGACTTGGTATGGAATTGTGAACGTAGTTGGGGCTAATGGCGGTGGAATTGGGGGAAGCGTGAGGGATAATGGTGGTGGCAATGTGAGTGGTGTTGTGGAGCAGTAAGTTCATTTTGGTTAAATGAGTGGGGTTTGGAGAAGTCAGTGTATTTAGGAGTGGGGGAATGTAAGTTAAGGTACTGTAGGAAGATGAGGGTGAAGGTTTGAGTGCAGTTGGAGGAGTGAGTTGAGTTGGTGGTGTGAGTGTAGGTAGGTTAAATGGGAGAGGATAATTGGGTGATAATACAAATGAGGGTAGGTAGATTGGTGTAAAGGTATGAGGGTGTTTGGCCAGGGTAGGATTATTCTCAAAGCAGCACAAGAGTCTGCCAAGGGCCCAGTGGGTTCTATTTGGCCCACTGGCTGCCTGTAATGTGTTGAAACAATGGGGGTGGGTTTATATAGCACTAGACTCTGCCCAGCTGAAGGAGGAGATGCAGTGGGTGGTGCTATTGTTGGCTGGCACTGGCACATGATTGCACAATGCAAGTAGTGAGCAGCACTCCTCTAGGCATCAGGTGGCAGAAAGGAAACTGGTTGCTGGGTGCTGGAAAGAGTGGCTCATGGAAGCGCTCCACAGTGTTGGTGTTTGAGAGGCAGACTGACCTGAATATAAAGGGAGGGACGAGGCACACTGACCAACATACAAAAGCATTATTAGCTGTGTTACATAAAAATATTTAATTTATAAATACAATTCTGGAAATAAAATCAATAAATTATAAAGTTAATATCCTTGCTAAAATGCACACTATATGAAAAATATCATATTGGGCTATATTTCCTTAGGGCCAGTTTTACAAAACTTTTGCTTCTTAGTCGTTTTCCCAGCCATTTAGTAAACCGCCAATTTACTAGAGGCAAAAACACTATACTGTATACCTCTAGCCCTGAATCTCTTGAGAGGGGTTGTGAATGCTGTGTGGTGACTCCGAAACAGCAGCATTTTTGTGTTATTGTGTTTATACAAATTTAGGCTGAGGTATGTGTCAATCTCTCTCTCCTCAGGTAGTGTGCGTCTATGAATTAGGCCCATAGTTTGTTTGCACATTTATTGAAATATATATATTTTGCAGTGTGGAGGACCTTCAACCTGTATTTTTCATGTTTAAATATGGTATTGTTTACAATAGGACTTGTACATTGATGTGTAAAAATATTTTGTAAAATGCAAAAATGTTAACCATTTTTAAGCAAAAATTATGAGCAATTTCTGTTTCTCCCCAACAGGTTGCACACACCAAATACTTCCCCCTCCTAGGCAGCATCACATGATAATGACAGGGTGATATATACGAGGGATGATTGAAAAGTAATGAGACTGATTTTTTTTTTATTCAGAATCAGATCATTCCACAGGATCTGAATATTTTTCATTTTTTAAAGTAGTGTCCTTTACATTCAATAATTTTTTTTCAGAGTTTCAACAACGATTCAAAGATGTGCAGTAGACTGTTTTGTGACATCACTTTTAGTGTTGCAGCTGTGGCATTTTTCACTTCATCAACTGTTGAGAAGTTGTTTCTTCAGGGTTGGGAATGCCCAGAAATCACAGGGTGCTAAGTCCGGGCTATATGGAGGGTGTTCTAGTGCTGTCCAATTAATTTCAGTCAGTGCTGCCAATGCAGCAGCAGCAACATGTGGTCATGCATTATCTTGCAGCAAATACCACTATTTCTTCAGCATATGTTATCTTTTCTTCCTTATGGCTCCACGCAAATGGGTTTTCAGGACATTTGCATAGTAGCCACCTTTAATTGTCTGTTCACGGGATACCCAGTGCTGTAGGGTCATACCATGTGCATCAAACAACAGCAGAAGCATAGGTTTACACGCTGAAGGAATCAAGCAGAATGTTTTGGGCAGAGGCAAATTTGCGTGTTTCCATACACTGAACTGTAGTTTGGATACCCGATTCATAAGGACGAATCCACAAATCGCCACACATCACAATCAATAGCAGGAAATCAGGTATCCTGTCCGTCATTTGAATGGTGTTCTTGCATGATTCAACTTTAAAGTGCTTCCACCACCAAAATACTGCAGCACAGCTAATTGTTTCTCCATCGTATGCTTGCCATAACATTTCATGAGTTTCATTTCCACTTTTTCCAAGTTTAACACGGAATTCAATCACACATTTCCAATGTAATCTCACAGATATGTCTTCCTCATCCACCATGATGAAATGTACAAAGAAGACTACGGCAGTCCAAACGCAGGTTCAGACATATCGATGTATGAGCTTCACAATAACCAGCATAACGTTACCATGTCTACCTACTGTATGGGAAGGAAAACCAAAGGCAGTCTCCGTACTTTTATATCAGCCCTCGTAGTAAGAATAACAAGGGCTGCACTAATAGGAAAATGGATAAAGGATAAGTGTGGGTCTGCTGTTAAAGGAATAGAAGGGGATCATCTAGACCCTAAAGGAAAGGAACAATATAAAAAAATATATTCCTAGCGCAAACCTGACTAAATAATAAAATATTTAAACAGAAATCCAGTTCTCTCAGTATCAGTATAAAAGAGGATTTATTTACTAATTCATATGATATTCCAAATGAGGAAACAAATATTGAAATACAAGAAAATATAGAAACAAAATGTCCTAATACAGGTATGCAATCAAACAAACTTTAGACAAGACAGACATCAGGGACATCGAGAAGAGAAGAAGTAAAAAATAGGGGATTGCTTGCAATGATAGTATTCTATGTAGAAAGTCCAGGACAATGCAGTTTAGATGGATGTTCCAAGGTAGTAGGTAAGGTTAGCTGTTAATTGTTTCCAGGATGAAAGTTAGACATATCTATTTCTCTAGGCTCACAGTAATTGAGTGGTGATCCATTCCTTATGGATTTGTAGTGCAAAATGCAGGACCTGTGTTGGATAGGACAGCAACCGGTGTTTGTAGAATTCAGATATACCGCTCACCTTATTTCATGAAGGTGCTGCTTTACCGCTGTCTCTCCTTGGCAGGCCACTTCACTGTAGGATAGGTAGATGATCTGTACCTGCACTATTCACTGGTCTGGGTAGAATGGGGTGTTTTGCTGGCAAAACTAGTACTGTACCAGAAGTGTACTTGTGCTGGTCCTATCTCAGGTCTTCCTTTTCCAATGCTTCACCTATCATGTAGGCTTCTTCAGGGATAGTATGAAATGAGGTTCCTTCCGTTCTGCACCTTTAAATACCCAGCAGTGTGTGCTATACTTCCTGGACACAGCATCAGTGTTATGTCACTTCCATCCTTCTCTCAGCGGGTTCTCCATTGACATCCGCCCACAGTCTGTGGTTTCTACAGGAAACAGTGGAAGTGTTTTCTGCCTCATCAATTCTGCCTTTCTTCTAAAGGGTTCTTCATTAACTTCTGCCTACTGTGAGAAAAAAAGAAGGGAAAGGAAGGGAGAGGGAAAAAACATATCTAAACTTACATTAATATTTTATTGGTAAAGGGTGTAAATATACAATGTAAACACATTGGTATAAAACTTTTTAATACTTAATGCATAATAACTCTGTGTAGATACATTTCTATATTGTAACATTTTTAATGAAAGAAATATTTAAAGAAAAAATCCCTAAATTGATACACATATGACATATCCATACCCACAATTATTGTGGATTGGATCTAAAATTAGAGTACTGTAGCCTGATATATCTATCAGATGTCTATATTTTAGCCTGACAAGGATTCAGAGAGATATTTCCTTGGTATAGGTAGGAGGTTATTGTACCACTGAATTATGATTCAGAATGGTGGACAAGACCACGTTTTAGCTTATACAAAATGGTTTTATTCAAGTTCTATGTTCAGGCCTTTTGGAGTGAGGGTATCAAGTTCAAAGGCCATTCTTGATCTATGGCTAATATTTTCTCAAAGTCCCCTTCTCTCCATTTGGAAAACATTTTTTGAGTCCCTTGAATGTACTGTAGCTCTATGAAATGAACAATAAGAAAGGTATAGGGAAAATAGGGTGCGCAGTAAACATAAAATATGCGGCTCAGATACTCCTCAAAATTACAAGTTGTCACCTATAACTTGAACATACTGTATACTCAATGCAAAAAATGTTTGGTGAGTAATTCCAAGGGCTCCTTTATGAAGGAGGTATGAATGTCATTGCTATAGAATATATTATTCAATGATGTTTGACTTTATAAATCCTAGGCCATACAATTTCATGTTTGAAGGAAGAATTTATTAAAATAAAATAAAAATAAACATAGAAACAAAGTGCAAATTGTATGAATATTTACATATCTCAAAATAGCATTTCATATACTGTATAAAGTGCTTTAGTGTAAGAAATGTAGGAATCAAATTTCATAGAAACCAATACTTTTCAAGCAGCATAACTTATAAAGTGCAAATATATATAGGAATCCCCATGTCTCATACCCTTTTAGGCTGGTGGTGTGAGCAAACATTCAGGTAATCAAAAAGTCCTGTAAGTGAAGGCAGTTTTAGCTACATACCACCGAGCTTTGCCTGGTCATCTGGGAAAGAGTCCAATGTAGAGGTCCATTCAATATAGCAAAGTTGCAGCACAATACATTTCGGATTCCTCAAATGGTCATTTTTCAAATGCAACACTCTTTCCCAAATATTTATTTAGGTTTATTTCTATATACAGTCAGGAGCATAAATATTGGGACATTGACAGAATTTTAATATTTTGGCCTCTATTAACCACCACAATGGCTTTGAAATGAAACAAACAAGATGTGCTTTAACTACAGACTTTCAGATTTAATTTGAGGGTAAGTACATCCAAATCAGGTGAATGGTGTAGGAATTACAACAGTTTCTATATGTGCCTCCCACTTTTTAAGGGGCCAAAAGTAATGGGACAAACTAAACAATCCTAAATCTAACTTTCACTTTTAATACTTTGTTGCAAATCCTTTGCAGGCAATTACAGCCTGAAGTCTGGAATGCATAGACATCACCAGACGCTGGGTTTCATCCCTGGTGATGCTCTGCCAGGCCTCTACTGCAAATGTCTTCAGTTCCTGCTTGTTCTTGGGGAATTTTCCATTCAGTTTTGTGTTCATCAAGTGAAATGCATGCTCAATCGGATTCAGGTCAGCGGATTGACTTGGCCATTGCATAACATTCCACTTTTTAGCCTTAAAAAACTCTTTGGTTGCTTTTGCAATATGCTTTGGGTCAATGTCCATCTGCACTGTGAAGCGCAGTCCAATGAGTTCTGAAGCATTTGACTGAATATGAGCATATAATATTGCCTGAAACACTTCAGAATTCATTCTGCTGCTTTTGTCAGCAGTCACATCATCAATAAATACAAGGGAACCAGTTCCATTGGCAGCCATACATGCCCACACCATGACACTACCACCACCATGCTTCACTGATGAGGTGGTATGTTTTGGATCATGAGCAGTTCCTTTCCTTCTCCATACTCTTCTCTTCCCATCACTCTGGTACAAGTTGATCTTTGTCTCATATGTCCATAGGATGTTGTTCCAGAACCGTAATGACTTTTTTAGATGTTGTTTGGCAAACTCTAATCTGGTCTTCCTGTTTTTGTGGCTCACCAATGGTTTACATCTTGTGGTGAACCCTCTATATTCACTCTTGTGAAGTCTTCTCTTGGTTATTGACTTTGACACATATACACCTACCTCCTGGAGAGTGTTCTTGATTTGGCCAACTGTTGTGAAGGGGTTTTTCTTCACCAGGGAAATAATTCTTCTGTCATCCACCACAGTTGTTTTCCGTGGTCTTCCGGGTCTTTTGGTGTTGCTGAGCTCTCCGGTGCGTTCTTTCTTTTTAAGAATGTTCCAAACAGTTGATTTGGCCACACCTAAATTTTTTGCTATCTCTCTGATGGGTTTGTTTTCATTTTACAGCCTACTGATGGCTTGCTTCACTGATAGTGACAGCTCTTTGGATCTCATATTGAGAGTCGACAGCAATCGATTCCAAATGCAAATTTCACACCTAGAATCAACTCCAGACCTTTTACCTGCTTAATTGATAATGAAATAAAAAGGGAATAGCCCACACCTGTCCATGAAATAGCTTTTGAGTTGATAGTCCCATTACTTTTGGCCCCTTAAAAAGTAGGAGGCACATATAGAAACCGTTGTAGTTCCTACACCGTTCACCTGATTTGGATGTAATTACCCTCAAATTAAATCTGAAAGTCTGTAGTTAAAGCACATCTTGTTTGTTTCATTTCAAAGCCATTGTGGTGGTGAATAGAGGCCAAAATATGAAAATTCTGTCAATGTCCCAATATTTATGCTCCTGACTGTAATTAATTTGCCCTGAAAAATGTATAATAAAAAAAGGTTGTTTTTGTTCTTTTGGATCCTCTATTAAGGATATCTTGTCTGTTCAGTTAATGTGATCTTTCTTCAATTCTTCCATTTTGTATAGGTTTTTTTTGGAATTGTTTAATAAATTCTTCAGATTGTTGTTTGAAGTCAGTATTTCTCGAGCAGTTCCTTTTGATGCATCTAAGTTGGCTCCCTGGAATGTTTTTGATAAAAAAATTTTGCTGAATGCTTTAAATGTGTTGAAAATGATTGCAGTCTACTGATTTTTGTGTAGGTCTTTGTTTCTAGGTGGTTATTCTCTACAAAATTGTGAGTTCAATTAAACTGATGCTGGTTTTGCTGATCTCACTTACAAACTCAAGATTAACTGTATTGCTCTTTATTTTCTGTATAAAGGTAAGGAAATTTGTTCTACAAATGTGCAGAACTGATCTCCTCTGACTCCCCAGACTCTGACCAGTTTTGACAGAAAAATCGTCAGTTAAGTGGTTAAGTAAAATTAATTGTTATTTAGTATGAAGTTTATTCCTTCATAATAAAGTTCATCTAGTACTGTTTTTTGTTCTTTTTTAATAAATTGTTCTGATTTAATCATCGCCTCTATATCTATGTATTTTTTAGTCCTGTTGTAGTCCTGGAGTATTTTTCAAAATCAGATACACAATTTTGCATCCATTCTCTTTGTTGATACATATATATAATGATTCTCGGGGTTGATACAATGGATATCATTTTATATCACATGGGACTAAGAATAAGTTTTCCTTCCATTTTTATGTTTTGAGGGTAGTGGGGACTTGTGTGGTATCTTTTAGGTAGCATCTTTGTTGGGTTACTATAGGTTGTAGAAATATGTCGATATAGTCTGATAGGTTACATGTGATTGAATTGATCCCTTCTACAATCAGTCTTTCCGGTGTGGATATCTTTATGCACCTTGGGTAGGTGGTAGAACACTGGGATAATAGGGTGTATGAAGTACAGATATTCATGCTGATGTTAGCAGTGCTTTACGTAAACTTGTCTGCCAGAGACAGGCCTATTGTTTGGGAAGGCTTTCCATCAGGTTTTGGTCAGTTTGTGAAGTTAATGCTTAGTAAACCTGGGTGTTTATTTGTTTTTTGTATTGTTTCTCAAGACTTGTTCCCTCAATTAGAATATCATAGGAATTAATCAATCAAACCCTTTTTATACTGATACTGGATTTCTATTTAAATATCAGGTTATGTGCTAGGAATCTTTGCTTTAGAATTACAGGGTAATATTTTGTGATCGTCCTGTGAAATAAAAAAATATATTTAATAATTTTTTAAACTTGATAATGTGTAATGTCTTTGTATACTGCACTTTTACACATGTATTGGTTGCACTCACCAGGTACTAAGTTTCTAATGCGTAGCATAACATGTTGAAGACAGTGTGATGATTTGTGATGGTCCTGATGGTCTTGTAAAATTAACATAGAAATGTATTAAAGTCTATACAGTCATTTGTTTATGTTTAATCGGTGTGTAAACAGCAATCTTTTAACATGTATTAGTTAGGACATCATAAATACTTTATGTACTCTTTAAAACAAAACATTGTGTTTAAAAACAAATCATGCTAACATATTTTGGTTTTTAGTAATAAAATGCATCATATTCATGAATATTTATTCCTACAACAACTGAGGTTTAGGTTCTGCCTCACATCCTCTTCATAAAAAGTGGGGGACCACCACAAGTGGTTCCTATAGCTTCTCTCATTTACCACCTTCTTAAATTGTCTTTTAGATAATTTTTTTGATCGTGGTCTTCACATATTTTTAAAAGACCCAGGGGGAGATGTACTAAACTCTGGAAAGTGATAATTGGAAAATGATAACTATTAGCCCTTCAGCTTCTAACTGTCATCTTACAGGCTGTGTTTGAAAAATGAGAGTTAGGAGCTGATTGGTTAGTAGTTTATCATGCTCAAATATATAACTTTCCAGAGCTTAGTACATCTGCCCCTACTGTTTTGACTGTCTATAATATTGAAATATTATTGGTGTTTACTGTATGCCTTACTGAAGTCTTGACTGTCTAGAACCCCAAAATGAGTTCATAGCAAGACACTATAGATGAAACTAAAGTGCAGTTGGTATCACATGAAATTCATGTTTTGGCCACATTTTGCTTTAGCAGATTGTCTTCCCTATCCTAACCCCTGGTCAACCTCCTGTGCCTTCTCTGCCCTTTCCTGGTCTCTGTCCTCCTCATATTTGCCCCTTCCTGCTTTCTGTACTCCTCGACACTGGCTCTCCCTTTCCCTCTTATTCTAGCAAATATGACACACAAAATAAACAAACAAGAAAAAATACTCTAACACTAAGCCCGAGCACACCACACTCACAAAAATAAACACACACAGGGCTTTAAAAAAAACTGGGATTCAAGCAGACTAAAAAAATAACAACAAACAACAAATTAGCACAAGACAACTGTCAAAATCACTCATCAATCTCTTCAAGTGGGGTTTGGGAGAACTTTTCATTGGTATCATCCAAATCATAGTTGTTTGGCATTTTGCAACTAATGGACATCAACTGCAAATTTAAAAACACCATCAAAACCTCTTAATTGTAAATATAGTGGTTTGGTGCTTCAAACAGTGGAAACAGATGCTTAGTAACTTTCTTTTGAAATGAGCAGCAATAATTTACTATGTCCCTTAAGTATTGATAACTAAGGCCAAGAGTACCACAGTATGTACTATACCTACAGGTATGAATCATAATGGCAGTTGTTGAAGTATACTCCATCTTGTTTTGTTCACAAACATATGTATTATAGAAGTAGCTTGTCAGAAAGAAAATGTAATCCACATGACAAGTTGAAGATTCTAGAGACTACAATATGGTCTGCACACTTTCTGTACAAACTCATACAAGGTCCACTCTATTTGCCATTCTACCTTCATGTTGCTTTCATCACTTCCTCCTGGTCCCTCCTCCCATTTCCTAGATAACTTCACCACACCCACTATCTTTTCTCCTATCTTCTTTGCTTTATCTTGGGTCATTTCAATACCATGCTGCTTCTAATTTGCTCTCCCTTACCTCTTCCTTTGACCTAACCCAATTGACCTCCTCTCTCTCCCAATCCAATGGTTACTCACTTCACCCAATCTTCTCCAACTGTTGTGACATCTCTGGCTTCACTAACACCCCCTCCCTCTTTCTGATCATCAAATCGTTCCTTTGGCTTTTCCCTTTCACCATTATCTCCATTACATTTTTTATGCTACTCTTTACTAGGGGTGAGCGGGTTCGGATTTCTGAAATCCAAACCCCCCCCGAGCCCACCCGATCCGAGGCCGATCCGAGTCAAGCTCAACTTTTCCTGCCTGACTCGGATCTGAAATCGAGGCAAAATGTCATCATCCCGCCTTCCGGGTCTCGCGGGTTTTGGATTCTATATAAGGTACCCGCGTCGGCGCCATTTTCCCACTCGGCTGTGGACAGTGAAGAGGGAGGGTGGGAGTTAGGGCTGGCTGGGCTGTGTAGTGTAGTGTTGTGCTGTGCTGTGCTGCTGTTGTCCATAGGGGCTGTGTCCACTCCTCCAAAGTCCATAGGGGCTGGCTGTGTTGTGCTGTGCTGCTATTGTCCATAGGGGCTGTGTCCACTACTTCAAAGTCCATAGGGGCTGGCTGGACTGTGTTGTGCAGTCAGTTGTCCATAGGGGCTGAGTCCACTCCAAAGTCCTGTGTGAGTGTCCCAGTCCTAAATGGGTGCTGTAGTGTTGTCCAGGGGGTGCTCTGTCCATCAGGGGTGCTCCCCCCAAGTGCAAAAAAAAAAATTTCTGTGTTTGTGAATTGTGTGCGCAGTAGCCGCACGTGCATCAACAAAGTAGCGCCAAGCGTGCGCCTGTGTCATAGGTAAAGGGCCAGCTGGCTTTACCGTTAATGGGTGCTGTAACCCCCAAAGTGCACTCCAAACCAAATAAATAAATAAATATTTTCTGTGTTTGTGAATTGTGTGCACTGTGGCTGCATGTGCATCAACAAAGGAGCAGCGCCAAGCTTTTGCTCCTGTGTCCCATAAGTAAAGGGCTGGCTGGCTTGTCCATTAAAAGGTGGTGTAACCCTCAAAGTGTGCTCCACAAAAAATAAAAAATTATTCTTTTTTTTTCTGTCTTTGTGAATTGTGTGGGCTGTAGCTGCACCTGCATCCTCAAAGCAGCAGCGCCAAGCGTGCGTCTGTCTGTTAAAGGGTGGTGTAACCCCCAAAGTGCACTCCAACAAAAATAAAACATTTTCTTCTGTGTTTGTGAATTGTCTGCACTGTACGTGCATCCTCAAAGCAGCAGCAACAAGCGTGTGTCTGTCTGTTAAAGGGTGGTGTAACCCTCAAAGTGTGTTCCACAAAGAATAAAAAATTCTTCTTTTTTTTTTCTGTCTTTGTGAATTTTGTGGGCTGTAGCTGCACGTGCATCAACAAAGGAGCAGCACCAAGCGTGTGCCTGTGTCCCATAAGTAAAGAGCTGGCTGGCTCATTTCTTAAAGGGTGGTGTAATCCACAAAGTGCACTAGTCTCCAACAAAAATAAAAAATAATTTTCTGTGTTTGTGTGCACCTTAGCCGCACGTATATATCAATATAACATAAATGGAGGACCAAACTTTCTCCGATAAAAATAAAATAGGGAAAGATCAAGAACCACTTCCTCCTAGTGCTGTTGCTGCTGCTGGGAGTTGTTCATCATGCCAGAGAGGAAGTAGGAACACCACTACTTTTACTAAACAATTGACCCTCCAACAGTCCTTAGCGAGGAGGATGAAGTACGACAGCAGTCATCCTGAAGCAAAACGTATACCTGAGGCCTTGACTGCTATGTTGGTGTTAGACGTGCATCCGGTATCCGCCACTAGTGCAGTGGGATTTAGACAATTGATGGAGGTAGTGTGTCCCCGGTTCCAAATCCCATCTAGATTCCACTTCACAAGGCAAGCGATACCGAGACGGTAGAGAAACGTCAGAAAAAGTGTCCTCAGTGTCCTGAAAAATGCGGCTGTACCCAATGTCCACTTAACCACAGACATGTGGACAAGTGGAACATCACAGACTAAGGACTATATGACTGTGACAGCCCACTGGGTAAATGTATCACCTTATGCAGCAACAACAGCAGTGTCACCAGTAGCAGCATCTCAGAAACGCCAGCTCGTTCCAAGGCAGGCTACGCTGTGTATCACCAGTTTCAGTAAGAGGCACACCGCCGACAACCTCTTAGAGAAACTGAGGGAAATCATCGCCCAGTGGCTTACCCCACTTAGACTCTCCTGGGGATTTGTGATATCTGACAACGCCACCAATATTGTGCGGGCATTACATCTGGGCAAATTCCAGCACGTCCCATATTTTGCTCACACAATAGCAAAAGCAGAATTTCTGGCCACTTTCGCCATTCAGCGACTGCGTGTGTCTGTGTCATAAGTAAAGGGCCAGCTGGCTTGTCCATTAAAGGGTGCTGTAACCCCCAAAGTGCACTCCAAACAAAATAAAAAATTCTTCTTTTTTTCTGTCTTTGTGAAATGTGTGGGCTGTAGCCGCACCTGCATCCTCAAAGCAGCAGCGACAAGCGTGCGTCTGTCTATTAAAGGGTGGTGTAACCCTCAAAGTGTGCTCCACAAAAAATAAAAAATTCTTTGTTTTTTTTCTGTCTTTGTGAATTGTGTGGGCTGCAGCTGCACCTGCATCCTCAAAGCAGCAGCGACAAGTGTGTGTCTGTCTGTTAAAGGGTGGTGTAAACCTCAAAGTGTGCTCCACAAAAAATAAAAAATTCTTTGTTTTTTTTCTGTCTTTGTGAAATGTGTGGGCTGTAGCTGCACCTGCATCCTCAAAGCAGCAACGACAAGCGTGCATCTGTCTGTTAAAGGGTGGTGTAACCCCCAAAGTGCGCTCCACAAAAAATAAAATAATCTTTTTTTCTGTGTTTGTGTGTGAAATGTATGCACAGTAGCCGCACCTTCATCCTCAAAGAAGCAGCGACAAGCATGCATCTCTCTGTTAAAGGGTGGTGTAACCCTCAAAGTGTGCTCCACAAAAAATGAAAAATTCTTTTTTTTCTGTCTTTGTGAATTGTGTGGGCTGTAGCCGCACCTGCATCTTCAAAGCAGCAGTGACAAGCGTGCGTCTGTCTGTTAAAGGATTACATCGGTGACAACATCCAAGTAGGCATGTCAGACAGTCCGTACCTGTACTGGCAGGAAAAAGACGCAATTTGGAGGCCCCTGTACAAACTGGCTCTCTTTTACCTGATTTGCCCCCCCTCCAGTGTGTACTCCGAAAGTGTTTAGTGCAGCCGGGAACCTTGTCAGCAAAAGGCGTAGGAGGTTGCTTCCACAAATGTGGAGAAGATGATGTTCATAAAAATGAATTATCAACTCTTCCAGGGAGACCAGCCTCCAGAACGTACAGAGGGACCTGTGGTGGTGGATTCCAGTGGGGACGAATTAATACTCTGTGAGGATGAGGATGTACACAACACTGAAGAGGGTGAGGAATCGGTGAATGAGGAGGATGAGGACGACATCTTGCCTCCGTAGAGCCAGTTTGTGCAGGGACAGATTAATTGCCAGCTTGTTTTGTGTGGGCCCAAATGAACCAATCATTTCAGCCACAGTCGTGTGGCAGACCCTGGCGCTGAAGTGATTGGTTTGTTAAAGTGTGCATGTCCTGTTTATACAACATAAGGGTGGGTGTGAGGGCCCAAGGACAATTCCATCTTGCACCTCTTTTTTTTCTTTGCATTATGTACTGTTTGCGGCCTAGTTTTTCAAACTGCCATCCTGTCTGCCACTGCAGTATCACGCCTAGATGGGTCACGTGTTTGTGCCGCCCTCTCGTGTTGCTTAGCATAGTCATCCATCTACCTCGGTGCAACCATTTGGACATAAAAACACTATTGTTAGGTGTGAGGTGTTCAGAATAGACTGGAAATTAGTGGAAATTAAGGTTTTTGAGGTTAATAATAGCATAGGAGCAGAAAAATCAACACATTCTGTGATTTTAGCTGTTTTTATGCTTTTTTAAAAAAAAATACAGATCCAAAACACAAAACCCAGAACCAAAAACACGGAAGGGTGGTTTTGGCAAAACCAATCCAGATCCAAAACACGAAGAAAGATCCAGATCCAAAACAAAAACACAAAACACGAAAAGTTGCCGATGCACACCCCTACTCTTTACCCTGACAATTTCTTCTACCCACTGGGCACCCTATTCTCTCCCAACTTCACCCTCTCCTGCTCTCGCCAAACTCTCTCATTCTGCTATTCCTCTCTATCTCAGCTTTTGACTCTACTGCACTGGCTTTCACTCACAGACTACATCAGTCTGTACCACAAACCTAGCACTAAAAGCTAACTTGATGCATTCAGAATTAATGCATAGTTATGGTACTGGAGGAAACAACAAACTCATGCTGACTATCTCCATTTCAAATTTATTATCTCTTCCCATAGTAACACCCTACTGCAACCAAAGAGGTGTTATTCCTCCAATATAGGCCCCCCTTTGTTACTTCAACTTCCTACTCTGCTTCCCCACTCCTCCTCTACACGTGTCACTCTTTGACCCTGCCATCCATTTTATGACCAAAATTAAAGCAATTGGAAATTTCTTCTACCCCCCACACGCACACCTTTCTCTCACTCTTCCTTAAGAAACCCTCACTTGAACCTGAATCTCTCCCTAATTAACACACTAAGGGGTAGATTTACTGTACTAAAGCTTCTATAAAGAAGAGTCAAGGTGTTACCCATAGCAACCTGATTCTAGCTCTCATTTCTCTATTGCATCCTAGAAAATGTAATCTGACTGATTGCTATGGGTAGCACCACCATTTTTCATTTATTGAAGCTTTAGTAATTCTACCTCCTAGTCTATGGTACCGTGTACCTCCAAGCTCCTTTACCTCCATAACACCACATTCCTTTCTAGCACTACTTTCTCTACCCTATTTAATCTGGCATCCACCTTATCCACTCCCAAAGTCCTCAATGATGGCCTCAGTAAAATCCAAGGTTAACTTCTCTCATTTATCAACAGTTAATTTGGTCCCAATTACATCTATTTGCTGATGATGCTCAAATGTACCACTCCTCCCATCCTAAGTATCTAACTGCCTTTCTGCCATCTCTTTCTGGATGTCCTAGTGCTTCCTGAAACTTAATATGGCTAAACACATTGTTATATCCTCTTCCAGGGTCCCTTCACTTCCCCCTCACTCTTTCAAACTGTTGAAAACATTCCTCAAGACTCTGTCATTCTCAATTCCACTCTCTTCTTCACTCCACACATTCAGGACATCCCTCAGTCTTGCCACTTAAACCGCAAGAACATTTTCCAAATCCAGCCCTTCTTCACCCTTGATACCACCTAAACTTTTATCTCACTCATTATTTCCCACCTTGACTACTGTAAGCACCGCCTTTCGGGCTCTTTCTTATTCATCTCTCACAACTTCAATCTACTCCTCATACACCTGCATTTATCATTTTCCTCTCTAACAATATAGTGTCTACCTCTCCCCTCTGCAACCTGTTTCAATGGCTCCTAATCCCCCAGTTTAATATCCTTATCCTTAATTATATAAAGAACAGGAAGTACTTTACCGTGCTCACCCTTGGTGAATGGTGTACATCTAGTGTATAAATTCCAGTCCCTATGTACAACAAACACTGTCTAGGTATACACCAAGAGAAGCATATTTATGTTCAATCTTTTACTATGTCATCATAAATAAAATGTATATTACAGAAATACAAAATGAATATTCCTTAAATCAAAAAACAATGTCAATAAGAGCATGAAAAGAATGATCAGTAAAACTGTAGATATATAATATCCAAATAAAGAAAGGAAAATAAGGGGGAGGGCAGTAGCTGGTTAAAATGGATGGTTGTGCATCGGTATCTAAAGTGAGTCGCCACTTGCCCCAGGTTATCATTTAAAAACTGCCGGGGATTGATGGCAGCTTCAGTTTAGACTGATGCTGTCTTTAAATAGATCTGTGAACCATTTCTACGTCACTGGCACATTATTAGCATTGACTAAAGGATAGGGCTATTTTGCAAAAAGCCATCACTATTTTGCTACAAGTGTATCTCAAATATCAGGGACATTAGGGTCAAATCAGACATTACAGCTGACGTATGGATGGTGGTTGTTTCCAAAATCAGTTTTTAAGTGATGTGTACAAGCTGTGTGCATGTCTCTACATTTGACAATGTTCTGCACCCTAAAACAGGGTTCTCTTAAACAATAAAGTTACATCTGTAGTGTGAAAGTAAATATTTTGTAAATATTTTGTATATGTCATTATGTGGCCATGCAAATTAATTTATGGTGGCAAAACAATGCAAATGAGTAAGGAACACTTTGGTATTTTAGGATTTTATATTTCAATCCTCCTCTAGTTAGGGAAAACTTTGTAAAGATGAATCATCATAGGAGGAAGAAAAGAAGTTGTCATGGGGTGGTGCCCAATTAAAACATAACTTTTATTGTTTAAATGTAATAAATATTTGGGCAAACCTAGTTTGAATAGGAATCCATATTATATATAATTAGTCTTTGAATGGATGTTCCCTATAATTATAGTCATCATTTAAGAGGATTCTCTATGTTATACATTCTGTTCCAAATTCTGTGGATGTTATATAAAAGACATCCTAACATCAATACTGTTGTAATTCGATATTTCCTTACTCATAGTACTTATAGTAACAGAACCAAGAAAGAATACACGAACTCTTCTACTACCAACAGAGGATTTGTGATCAATATAACATAGAGGTTACATTTAGGAGTGATTCTCCTACTTAGAGGTTATTATTAGTAATGGAACTTTGGATATTAATATGAAAATGTAATCTACACAATATATTTTATGGTATTCATATTTGGGCCTTTTCATTTTTTGTTGGTGTATAATATATTAATATATATCATGATCCCAATAGGGGCATATTTACACTACAATTTGGACTACAATTTAAGAACAATATACACACATACAGTATATGGACTCAATTATATGAAAAGCAGAAATAAGGCTCAGCAGGACCCTTTTTATGTAATTTCTTTATTACACATTTTGTTACACAACTTTGTGTTTATTTATGTTTTTAATATTCTTCTTGGTTTTTTCAAATATTTATTACTTTTAAACAATAAAAGTTATGTTTTAATTGTGCATTAACCAATGACAACTTCTTTTCTTCCTCCTGCTATTTAATATGGGATTTTTATTTATAATTGGATCATTTCATTTCATTATTTTCTTGCGCAGAGGTCTATTTCCCTTCCCCCTTTTCTCCTTTCTTTTGCATAAAGATGAATCAAAAAACATTGGATTTTTATTGTATGCCAGTAAATCAGATCCCACAATTACAAAGAGGCTGTGATCATAATAAACTATATTTGCAAAGAGAGGTACGGTGAAAACACTATCTTAAAGCTTTATCACCACATGGCTATAAATAAGACTATAATCTCGTTTTTGTTCTTTTCCCTGAAACTTTTGGATTTTGGATGGTTCTCATGTTTGAGGAAGTTTAGGAGCTGTTTATTTTATGCAATCTCTTTTATCTGAATTGATGGTTGTCATATCATTTTTCTTTTATTATATTGTCATACAAGCTACTTCAGTGTGTGTGTTTATATTTATTATTTGGTATGCTTGGTGGGGCCTTGAAACGATAAATGTACAGTATCTTCTCTAAACTCTTTTTAAGGTTTTATACTTTGTATTGATTAAATTATGTTGGTATTTATGTTATTACTTAGCCTGTCTTTTCACATTTTGCCTAGTCTTTATTAACAGGCTACTGAGGTGATAATGGTGTCACTTCCACTTCCTGTTTTACATTTTCATTGTAGCTTTTCTGACTAGATTAAATTATTTGGTATGTCAGGTAACTAATTTTCCTCTACTAGTGGCTCATTTTGTCTCTTTAAATGATGATCTTTGTCAGTGCTGCCTTATTACTCCATTGGGATTGTTTATATATTTGTTAATATGTGGCAATTATTCACTGTTTTGTTTCACTTCTAGTTTTTTTAGGATCATGATGGATTACATTTGTGCCTTAAATAGTAATGGATCTTTCATTTATTTAATGGGTTGAGTTACTTTATGGTTTTTCACCATTATGGCCGGAATGTAATAGCCTGTGGAGATTTATAATGTAATAACTGTAGATTGGAGTCTGAGAAGTCTGGCTGCTGGTAATGTACTGTGTGTCAAGTTTAAAAACCCACACATTGCCAGCTGCTTGGCCTATTCTGGTTGGTTTGTTGCAGTGTGTTAAAAAACAAATAATTAAGAAAACTGTAAACTGGCACTAGTGCTGCGATTCTAGGCTAGTAGTGGGAAAATTAGTCTGGCAGAGTGTGGGTTCACCCTCATTTTTCCACTACCAGCATTAGGCTTTACCAGTGTAGGTTGGAGTCAATATAGCAGAGAAACACACAATGAGGAGTCCCATTGGACACACTCCACCCCTCTTGGAAAAACCAGCCCTCTGCTGATAGGCCATGGTCTCTTTCCAAGCAGCCATGACCAGTGGATGTGGAGTGATAATAGTAATATTAGAATGTATGTGTTTCTTTGTTTGCAAGTCCCACCAAGCTCTGTTATGTCCAATTGTAATAGCTCCCAGGGCATGCTGGCACTTAAAGAACCAAAAATACGAGCAAGCCTTAGCATTCATAACTTGTTAGGCTGGTTATTGTTAATAAATTCTCTGACATCACTCTGATTGGCTAGAACACTTTGCTGAAATATTTACTTATTTATTTTAAAATAGGTACCAATTGAGATAGCTGCAAGTGAACCTTTATTATTCGGTATGTTTTTCTGGTGTGTTTTTTAAGACAAACTCAACACTTATTACACTTGCATTTTTCATTTAGAACATTGAAATAATTGAGACGGTGACTTTTATATTGGCTTTTGGTGTCACCCCTAGCAGGGTGCACCCCACAACCAACTTTTGACTCCACTGAGTATCTGACTTGGTAGTGTTAGAGAAAGCACTATGCACACTGTCTCTTATATGCTCCAGGCACTAAGAATGACTTTCGTGCTAGAAAGTGTGCTACTATGCATGGGTGGTTCCCCGTGCATCTTTCTCCTTACAGTAAATAGGTTGTGCCATGAGTGGCTCTAAATAACGAAGACTGTGTATGGCACATAAAGACCCCAATTAGCACTGTGTCACCACTGCTATTCATTGTATACATCTTGCTGCCACCACTGTATATATCAGCTTTTCAGTGAGAATGTACATAAGTGCACTATTAGCACCAGCATAACCCTACACACTCCTGGCTGCAACTGGATATCCTGCATCCTATAGCTTCTGTATATTGCATTTATAAACAAGTAATGGGTCCCTTGCACACTGGATAACTGACACTAGTTGCTGCGGGGTGTGCTGCGAGTAGAACAGAGGTGCCTCGTCCTCTTAGGTTTGCAAATAGAAGGGAGTGGTTACTGCACTCAACCCCTGGATGGTGTATTTGATGCTTGTGTGTCTATAGATCAAACTGGTATATGGGTTATAATGTAATTTATTAATGCAATACGATATGGACTTTTATGTGTCAAAGAATAAAGTCACAGTGTTACACACAAATATACAAACATACAAGTGAATACATTCTGAATGGTACAGTTGCAGTAGGTCAGAATAAAGTATTAACACAAGAATATAAATGCCTGACCGGCAGTAGATGGCAGAGTGCGGCGTCCCGCAGTGCTGTTATAGTTAGTTGGCATGCGTATAGAATAATGAAGTCAGTGGTTAGTGGTGAAAAACAAGGGATATGCACGATCCAATAAGGTGCACAGATCGGATATAGAAAAAAATTGTTAAAAGGTTGAAGAAACGTGGCCAGGAATAGTTACTGTAGATGATGGTAGTGGCTGTTAATGCACAATAATTTGGATAGCTTGGAGAGTGAGGTAGAAACAGAACAGGGGGGAGGACATAGTGTGAATCAGTCTCGGTATGTGGAGTGTGGGTTGGATTATGATAATGTCATACGTACATTGTTAGTGTTTGGACTTGAAGGTAGATTACGGTATAGGCTGGTGTGTGGAGTGCTTGCACATGTGTAGAATCTCTATTTGCAGATGATAGATCTCACTTCGTTGTCCACATTTAGTCCTCTTGGGATTATTGTGTCTAGGTGGATGATCATTCTAAATTCTTCTTTGTTAATCAGGTTGTTGTAGTCCCCCCCTCTCCATCTTTGTTTTACTTCTTTTATCCCTAGGAATTTCATTTGAGCTGGATTGCAATTATGGTGTTGCTTATAGTGTGATGAGAGAGGGTGTTCCTTGGTGCCTTTTTGGATGTTCTGTATGTGCTCACATAGTCTTGTTTTTAGGGGCCTGATGGTTCTTCCCACATAAATGTACTTTTGTTTGTGTGTCACTGGTCTCACTGTTACAGTGTGACCAACCAATTCAGGGCCTGATTCAGACCCGCTCGAGAGCACAAAGCGCTTGCAAGCGGGTCGATGGTGGGGTACTGTGCACGCACGGCGTGCGCCACGCGCATGCGCAAGCCCCGGAGCGAGAGAGAAATTCTCTTGCTCCGGGACTCACTACAAAAGGGGCGGCTGTCGATGTTGATCGACAGCTCGCCCCATTTTGTTGGCAGGGCGGGGGGGTGGCTACACAAATGGAGGTGTTCCCGAAGGAACGCCTGCCGTTTGTGGAGAGCTTCCTGTTCTGTTAGAGCAGGAAGCTCTCTGGGGCTTGCGACAGACGAGACCCTACCACAAGGGTCTCGTCGCAAGCCCTGATGGTCGCGACCACAGCTTAGCGAGCGGCCAGCAGGCCGCAAAAAAAAAAATGCCCTGATTCAGAGTATCCGGCTCTGAATCAGGCCCTCAGCCTGGTGCTCATTGCTGTTTTTGCTGGGAAACCCCATGCTTGTTGCACTCATGTATTAGTATTAACCAACTAAAGATATATAGTGCTGGTGCTGGTTACTTATTTTAGGTTGAGGAGAACATATATTTATATTATACAGATTTTTATTTTGTAATGGAAGCCATAAGTATCAGCAGCTGTTGATGAGGATGACTGAAAATACACATCAAGCCCCAGTTAACACATATGTAAAGGCTTATTCTAAATGATTTCCTAAACCTCTATCAGACATGATATGACATAACGGGCTCACACAATCCGCAGGTAATGCTGATGTTCACATAGCTGAGAAATTATTTGCAACTACACATGTCAGAAAAATGTCAGAAATATGTGTTACACAGTGTATGTTAAGGTGCATATGGAATGTAAAGGAACGTTCCCAGATTGACGAGAAAGGGGTATGTGTCATGTTGACATGCCCCATTTTCAGTGGCCATGCCCCTTGTGACCATGCCCATTTTCGGGCACACGCACATAGGTGGGGGGTGCTCCATTTTTCAATTTGCCCTGGGCTCCAAATACCCTAGTTATGCCACTGCACACAGGCGCTGTTGCGATTGGGACAGATGGTATCAGGTGTGCTGAAAAAGTAATGGGTGTTCCTGGGCGGTGACTAGGATGAGGCTACTAGTATACGCATATTTGGTCCCTTTCAGTGGGTGTATGAAGGGAGTGTTGCAGGTGTGTCAATGCATGCAAATGTGTTTACAGACATACAGCCACAAGCATAGGAGGCCATGGTCAGATGGAGGGACCGCACATGCTATTGGGCCAGTACACGTTTCGATGGTGCGACCAGTGACAGAATGCACGGGTGCTAAAAGTGGGTGTCTCAGTCCTTGTGCAATTGACCACATGAATGTACTCTACTCAAGGGAAGGAGTTTGTAGGCCATTTGCATGTACTCGCAGATGGGTGACCGTCAATAGATGCTGCTGCATTTGTTTTTGCATACGATTCATTATCAGGCACAACTATGTCTTAAATATACTATTTTATCATCACTTATATAAAAACAATAATCAGGCGCTCATTGGTTATATAATAACTAAAAGCTGCATTGCACTTGGTGTACTTGTGGAGGCACTCCTAAATAGAAACAAACCTTTAACCTCTACTGAGTAGAGGATCAAGCAAAACCATCTGATAAGAAATAGTGCTGCGCTTAATTAATGTATATAAAATTGCCCTGACTGAATTAAAACAGAGGACACACTTTTATATATAAAAATAAAATTCAGCAATTTTATTCTCAATAACAGTACCGTTCTATATTCAATATCAGATTTCTAACCGGTTACGCTTCTGCACTCTGTGATAAAGCTTCATGCAGAAGAGAAACCGGTTTGAAATCTGATTCACAAGTGGTCATATCCTGTTTTTAACCGGACTGGACTACCACACCTGCTGCTGGCCGTTTATTGTCTACCTCACAGCATCAGCTGGACAAGAAGCGAATCTGGCCGGGCGAGCCGCGAACTTGTGTACAGCCTGTGATAAATACCTGTGCTCAATATTCCATTCATAGCTAACTACATTCAGGGCCATCTATTCCATTGGGCTTGTTGGGCAGTTGCCCAAGGGCCTGAAGCTTGTAGGGGCCCGTCAACCCGCCCCCTGCGGCTATGGCCAGTTGGTAAATTTGTGATATTTTTATAAGCCGGCTGCCGTCGCATGCATTCTGATCTAAACTCCCCCACCCCATCCCCCCCTCAGTAACGAGTATTCACCTCAGTCCCAGTTTCACTTCATCCG